>OY292463.1:10979016-11610112 GCA_958496255.1 Camptogramma bilineatum
CTTGGTTATAAATCTAAGTTAGTGAGCAGACCAGTTTTAATGAAAATTGCCCATTTTGATACGTACACTTTATGACCTAGAATAATTTAATATTTTTTAATCTGAAGAAATAAATGTTTAAACTATCAAAACCAGTAGGTAGGTACTCATACATACATACATTAAATCACGCCTGTTTCCAATCATAGGGGTAGGCAGAGTACCTACGATACGACTTCTTTATATTCTTCGACAACCTATGACAATAATGAGCTCTTGTCGAGATTCTGTGGTCAAGAATTATAAGATCAATCAATTATTTTATTTTCCATTAAGTTTAGCTTATTTATACTGCATGGGGTCAAAAAAAAAACTTAGGCCTTTTTACATCTTTACTAGATGATTTATAGTGTCAGGAGGCAATCTTTGCCTACACTTACGGACACTGTAGTGCCTGGGACATTGTTTGAGATGGAGTAGGCTTGCATGGGGTCAAGCTAAGCTATAACCCGCACCCGCACCCGCGGCCTGCTCGCAGCCTACGGCGCCCATTAAAAAGAAGGGAGAAATGAAGCAGCATACCAGGGCTGCCCCCGCATCAGCTCCGAGGAAGAAGCAGTGTGATCAAGAAGGGTTTACTGAAGTGGTACGGAAGCACCGGAAATCATCCAGCCGGAACCAGTGTGGAACTGCTTCGGGAACTGGGTCTGTGTTCCGAGCTGAGGTATCAACTACCCAGCTTTACGTCTCACGAGTTCATTATGCCGTGAAGGCTGAAGATGTACCTAGTAGACTACATCAAGAAGAAGTCGGGCTTAACGCTCAGGGTCGAGAAGTTGGCTTCTCGCCATAACGTGAGTTTTGGTTCTTTTATGGTGCGAGTTCCAACACCCTGTCTCTCGACCTATATGAGTCAGGAGTACTGGCCTGCAGGAGTCAAATTTCGACGGTTCATCGGTCGACTGCCCCAGAATCGTAGTGCTGACACCGCAATAGGCAATATGCATCAATTTTTTTTATGGTTTTAAACGATAGGTTATATCGTCAAATAACCGTCATAAAAATTCCAGCGCCGAAATACTAAAATTTTATAACAAAAATAATTTTTGAAATTTACCAACATTTTCACGCATCTGAAACACGATTATTATTGTTGTCACAGATTACTGTTGTAGTAACAATTTGTGAACTTTGACGTGTGACGTCAAATTGATACTAAGTACAACAGTAATCTGTGACAACAATAAGTTCGAGTATAGGAATTGTGAAAATTAAAAAAAAAACTTATCTATGGATCGTCATATCTGACTCGTCCTTGACTTTTCTTATGAACTCGTGTCGTCACATCCTTTCACATCCTTTTCAAGTATTTTGAAATTCCTACTATTTTTTGCAATTTTTAAAATTTATTTTCTAATCGAAAATGGTTTAATATTAAAAAATAATTACACACACATACCTCTAAAGCAACAATGTTCATAATAAAATACATTTAACCCGCTTTTGAATCAGACGCATATTGCCAATTGCGTCTCACGTCGCAGAAAAAACGTGTTCTTAGTATTTTAAGATATAATTGTATATATGTTAGTCTGTAAGGTATATATTCTATGGGCCTTATATTAAGTATTTTAACATCTTGTTACTTAGATAAGTTGCCTGAAATAAAGATATTATTATTATTATTATTATATAATAAATTGCCTGCAGTTTGAAGAAAACAAACAGAACGCAAACTCCCCAATTCAAACTTAAAGTAAGACGTGAAAAATGGGGATATGAAAAGAAATAATTTTCCGCCCGACTCGTCAGTGCAAATGAGCTGAATGGGCCAACTCATCCGAATGATTGACTGTCTATGAAACAATATAACTTTATAAATTCAAATACTTATTACATAAGCTGGTTTTACCGCGACTATTGATTAATGTCGTGGGTGCAATAGAGAATATGCGTCTGATTATGATCTGATCAAAAAAATATTAAATATTTTTTTTAAAACATTATTGCTTTAGAATTATACTTACCTATGTAAGTACTTAAATATTTTTTAATATTATTTCTTTTTTGTCAAGAAAGTAATAATTTAAAAAGTGCAAAAAATAGTGGGAATTCCATAAGACTTGAAACGCAACGCTATTTGTCAGATAGATGTGACGACACTCCTTCAAACTCCTATGATATAATATGACTGAAAGTACCTTCAAGCGCGTGTAGTCGTGTGACGTCACGAGCATTTCAAGTGGCCGTAGTAGTTGGTAAATTTTAATTTTTTTTTGTTCCACAATTTTAGTTTTACCGCGTTGAATTTTTTTTTACGACTATTTATCAATAAAACCTATCCCCGTCCATTATTTAATTTTTAGGTACTTACCTAATTTACCATTTATTCAAGGGAAAGCTTTCTTGCAACCTTCGAAGGAACTAACAAAATATGGAAATGGACTTGCCTTTCAAGGGGTACATAGTCAGTGGTACCGAGATCTATAACAAACAAATGTTAAAATTGTAAAACAATTTTCCCTCGCTTCATGGTTCAGATGGCGCCATCTTTTAGAACAGCTACACATTAAACATCGTTTTGGAATTTAGCTTTTAGCGCCCTCAAGTGGCGAGTAGAAGAACTAAAACTTGCTTTGAATACTGTTGCTTGTGTGCGTGAGTATGTGTGTGTGTGCATGTGTGTGGAAGTCATAATATAAATAGCCTTGTATAATGTATACCTACTCGTAATCTGCTTGTTTTCTATCTCTGTCTATGCCGCAGATATTCACTTAATCAGAGTGAGATGGCATAACTTAGGAGAATTTTAACTCCTTGCTATTTATTTTGCCTTGGTAGAAATTGTGGCAAAATAATCGTGAGCAGTGCGGTGACGAGCTCTATTTGGGTATTGGTGTGGTATTGGTAACGAAAAGAAGATTTCTTTGGATTTTTGTAGTTTTGTTATTAGTTTTGGAATAAATGTTATGTGCCTACTCTACGTTTTTTAATATTGGAGTAGGTAGATACCTACCTATCGCAGTTATACGTGCTTGTATAAAAATACTTCGATATTCAAAAGCACATAGCAGCGATTGAAAATGAAAAAAAATATGTGAGAATAAAAAAATATTTTAAAAAAACAAAAACCCGACTGCGTCAAAACTAAAAAGAAAAAAACAAGCCTGCAAAGAATTACTCACAGTCGGTACCCATTCATTTTATTACCAATCAAATCTTCCCAATGTTATGGGTCCCGACTGTGAGTAATTCTTTGCAGGCTTGTTTTTTTCTTTTTAGTTTTGACGCAGTCGGGTTTTTGTTTTTTTAAAATATTTTTTTATTTAACACTTTTTAGTTATGATAAAGTTGATTTTAAAATACCTTGATTGATTAACTATTACCTACCCAACAAGAAATTAATAAACCAACTAAACTAAGTAACTTCGTATCGCCCTAATTATTTATTCAATTTTATTCATCAAATCCATCCAATCCAATTCCCCATCAGCCAATAATTCAATCCAATCCAATAATATCAAAAACTTTCGATAATGGCCCTCAAAAATTGATAGAATAGGTAAACTTTTCAAAACGCAACGATAGCGCGATCTAGGATTGGTTCAGATTTAGCAGCGACATCTAGTTGTGTTTTTGGTAATTAATGTAAATAAAAAATAATACTGAGGGTTGCGATGTTTGTAACTTCTGAACTACAAAACCGATGACCTTGAAATTTTTACAGAACATTTTAAAGTAAGTACATACCTACTTTCTAACAAAATTACCCTTCCTTTGCGTTGCGCAGTCGGGTAAAAAGAATCAATAAAATCGTACTATGTGTTAATGAATTACAACCAGATACCTACCTACTCATTTTGATTTTCATTTCCTCTCCCAAGGGAACCGTCTTGAATTTCAGTAAGTAAGTAGGTATAGTAATCAAAAGTATCCTATTTATACCTCGTAGTAGTATAGTACGTATGCACTCAAATAATACCAAGTTTCATTTAAATCCGTCCAGTAGTTTCGTTCGACCGAGACGTGATGCGCGGCCAAGATACACACAAACAGAATTTTAAACCGTTATATTTCCTAAGCTATTATTTAAAATGAAAAATAGTAAAAGAAACCTAACATTGATTTTTAAATACCTATTCAACGATACCCCACTTGACATAGTTCGTCAATTTTGAGTTTTTCAATTTTGACAATATGGCGTCTGGTTGTAACACTGGTTAATTTTGATTACTTTCATGTCTTTAGTGACACTCGCAAGGTTGAGATAAATCGATTGACGTTAGAATCATCAAAATCGGTCCACGCGTTTGGCCTCTAGAGTGCCACATAGAAACATCCATAGCGAGAATAATTATTAATCAACTTTAAACCGTTATTTTTCCTAAACTATTACTTAAAATGAAAAATGGTAAAAGAAACATAAAGTTGATTTTAAAATACCTATTCAACGATACCCCACTTGACATGGTGTGACGATTTTGATTTTTTTAATTTTGACATTAAGGCGTCTGGTGGTGGCACTGGTGAATTTTGATTACTGTCATGCCTTTAACAACACTCCCAAGGTTCAGACGAATCGATTGACGTAAGAATCATCAAAATCGGTCCACGCGTTTGGTCTCTAGAATGCCACATAGAAACATCCAAACATACATACATACATAGACTGATAAACACATTACCCTTCCTTTGCTTTGCGCAGTCGGGTAAAAAGGCAAATCACTGAACGCGTCGGAGCTTCACTGATGACAAGAACGTCACTGACGAGTTTGAATAGTGTCATACAAAATGTATGAAATATTAATTTTCACTGATACTGTACGGTACGGAACTGACGCGTGACGGTCACGTGCCGGCACTGTTATGTGCGTATAAGCTTTCTCCTCGTGTTCTCAGGGGCGATAGGATCTCAGGAACCTGGGGTCAGCTGACCCAGCGTTGAAACCTTCACCCCTATTTTGTAACACACGGTAAGTCGCTAACTCGGATTCATTAAAATAAACTGATTTTTTACGAACAACATTAACGTTTTTTACTTGCATAGTGCAAAATTACTTCACATATTTTATACAACAAACATGTCTACTTATCACTTTTTTCAACCATCTTCTACCATATCGAAGTAGGTACTTATTCATCGAAAAAAAAAACCATTTTTGTTTGAACGAATCCGAGTTAGCGATTTACCGTGTGTTACAAAATAGGGGTGCAGGACCTGTCTACCCCTCGGTATAGAAAGAAGACTCATCTACCTACATACATAATCCGGCTGTCCGCTTATTTTTCGGTCCGCCTTTTTATTTGACCAATATTTTATCAAGCTAGGTATTTCAATTCGTTTTGTCTAATTTTTGGTACTTTTAAAATTCAAATTATGTGTCATAATTACAACAAGGCTACTTACATACTTTCATAAAAATTAAAAAAAAGTGTTTTGGAAATAATGTTACCTTTTTATTCTATTCTAACGAAACGCACTGCACAGGCGCGTGTTTCTTTTGCAAGTTGTTGTACTAGGCTACCATAAAAACAAGAAGATGTCGTTTTTTCTGAGTAAATATCAAGCTTAGCCAGTAGCGCTTATTTTTATTATTCATTCATTCATTATAAAGAGGTTATCAATTCAACTGTATTTTTATCAAAGCATAATTAATAACAGATTTTGCTGGATTACGAGTAGATCCTATCTCTTTAACTACCTACCTATTCCAATAGAATACTATTCTACTGATATTCTACTTTTAAACTAACCTCCAGGGAATAGCAGGAAAGTAAATTAAACCAATACTTGTCCAAGTTTAAAACTTTATATTTTGTAACAAATATATAATTGATAGGTAGGTAAGTACTAACATTCATCATGTTTCGTATCATAGTATAATCGGGAAATACATTGTAATATCTTAAGTTTAAAGTATGTAAAACTATTTACAAATGAGTATTTTTATGGCTAAGTTTATAATTTAAATTAAAATAATTATTTTAACTGCAATACTTTCATGCACTATTAGGTATATACAAAGGATTACGAAAACTAGTCTAGTTTTATAAAATTATAAGTAAACAGTCAATAAAGGCAGTTGTGAATTCTTATTTTATTTACATATTGATTGGACGGATATAAGGACGTGAGATTTTTACACAATAATAATACTCTTTTGGTTATATATAAGGCACTCATATAACAATGATTAACTTCAATATGACGTCGAGCTGCTATCTGGTCTTAGTTGTTTCGTCTGAACATCGTCATAGGCAATGGTAAAAACACTTTTCTTTTCAGTAATAGGCAATCTTTTGATGTGACCAGTTTGAACTAACGTATTCATAGCTATGCCCGAATCATTATCATCAATCTTGGTTACCCTGTGACTTACATCACTATCTCCACCAATATTAATCTTAGAAACATGGACTTCTGGGTTCTTTCTATCTTTTTCATAGCTAGTTGATATGGATATGCTGTGAGTTAATGCACTTTCTGAAATTTCTTGCGTTTTTTCTTTCTTTTTAACATCATCTTGATTGACGTAGATTGGCTGTTCAGAAGATGGACGTCGCGGTAAAGGAATATTCGGTTGCCCTCCTAAATATTTAGGAATATGAGTAGGTTGGATGTAGCAGAGCGGATTTTTGTTTTCGTATTGATGTTCATAGCGATGTTCAGAATGCTGAAGCAACGGATGCACATCAGGAAGTGGACCTTCGGGGACAGGAGTAACCTTTTCTTCTTTTAACATCCGTGGATGGATAAATTCATTTTCTTTTCCTTTGAAGTTTTTTTTTGCCTCTGAATCTTGATCTTTGCTCGTTATTTTACCGTACCTGTTGGTTTTTTCTTCATCGTTTTTTGATTTTGTAAATCGTTTTGGTTTACTCGGAGCCGCCTTTTCTGGAGCTTGTTGTTTAGATGCTGCAGATTTTTTGTTACCATACCACTGCATATAACGTGGTAAGCTTTTCTGAGTAGGTTTTGAACCTTCTGGAGATTTCGCAGATTCCGTTTCCGTAGCTTTCTTTTTACTTGACTCTGTATTACTTGATGTTTCTTTAGGTTCATCAACATCTGGTGTCTTTAGTCTTAGTAACTCTGCTTCATCTCTTGCTTCCGTGGAAGAACCTTGTCTTGAGAAAACTAAATTACGACTATCTCTGGATAGGGCTGAGCTATTTCTACTTTTACTACTGTCATGTAAAAGAGCTAATTTGGAAGAGGCGTCTTCTATAGCAACTGGAGATTGTCTTTGGAGCCGTGACCTCTTTTCACTAATATCAGATTCAATTTTGTCTTCTAACGAATCTGAAATTTCCTTTAAAATATCTCTTCGTTGCCTCTTTTCAACATCAGAGAGTTTTATTTGAGTTGAACTGACTGTTTCGTTCTTTGAAGTCGTGACTGTGCTTTTTGTTACATCACCGTACTTTTTTACACGTTCCTCTCTTTCATTTGTTTTGCTGACTTTAACATATTTTTCGCTTTCTAAAGATGGAGACACTTCACTTTCCTCTAAAATAGGTGTTTTTATTTTCCGTTTAATATCATAAGCTCTCATACTTCGTCTGGGATCTTTGTATTTTATTTTTTTCTTGGGTTTTTTCCGTTTAACCCATGCTACTTTACTAGAGTCTTCTTCTACAATTTGTGATTCATCTTCACTGTAAGAGTCGTTATCACTTCTAGCTTTTCTTCGTGAAGGCTTTAGGAGCTGTGGCTCTGTTTGCGTACCTATATGGCATTCTGTTTGAGTGGCCATAACAGAGTGACCAGGTAAACTCTGTGTTTCTAACTTGCTTTCTACTTGTGAAGCAGTTTCATGATTTTGCAACATTCTTTCACGTTCTATTAGTATTTGGTGCAGTAGTTCGTTTTGTTTTCTTAGCGAAGACTCAAGAAGTTCCTGGTTTATAGTAGATTTATTTTGCATTTCTAATAATGCTGACTGTAAAAATTCAGTTTTTAATGGCACAGATCCGGGGATTTCAGGTGCAACGTTATTATAATCGTGAAATTGGTTTTGCATGTCGCTCCCTACTTGTGATCTTTGACCAATACTTTTTCCTTCTTTAGCAGACATGTTATCTAAATCAGTTGTTACTTTTCCCATTCTTTCTCTTATATTTTTAGCTTCTTCTCCTTGTTCTCTTATGAATCGTTCCATCAGTAGATCTTTTCCACTATCAACAACAACGTATTGTGTATGGGGAATCAAAGTCACAGGCCTCTGTTGGTACGTTGGAAGATTGACGTACCTTTCTTCTTCATTATTTCCTCTGGTTACTAATCTTAATATTTCAGTGTTGCCTTCTTTTATGAAATATTGATCTCTAGTAAGAGAAGTATTACCGTGTGGCTTGTCTTGCTCATCACGTTTCATTTTACCTTCAGTCTTGTCGTGGTTTTTCTCATCGGGCTTGAAGAAAACTCCTACTTCAGAACCCCGATCGATTTCGTGTCTTCGTATAGAATCGTTGTCTTGATCCCTTCGATTGTTGTGCAAAGTGGCAATCCTGTCGTAACCATTTTCAAGATCATCGATGTATTCCTTATGCTTATTAGCGAAAGTTTCTTGGAGCTGCATTTCTTTTGTATAAATAACGTTGGGGCCATCTCTGTAATTAAAAAGCAAATTTAACGAGAATGTAGTTAAATCATAATAATTAAGAATGTTGATCATACTGTTAAATTAATTACCTTTGTCGGATAGATTGTCTGTTGTCATTGTATCGGTAATCATTATCGGTTGCCATTTGCACGAACTCTTGTCTCATATCTCCCGGAGTTGAAGCCGGTTTTGATGCTTCTTTAGATCTTTGATTCCTTTTATTGAATTTCCATTGAGTTGGCCTTGTCCTTAAATCTGTTTGTTCGGCACTCCACGCTTCCCTCCTCCCCCATTCGTTAGCTGGTATTGGTTTATTTTGTATATTTTGCGTCGACTTGTTTTCCCTGCCAAGTCCCTTGTCGCGTACTACTAATCGAACGTCGTCCTCTGTGGAGTTGACACGTATCACTCTTTTCCTAGAATTTATTAATGGATATCTATGTACCTAGCTGCTCTGTTATATTCTTACATTTACAATACAAGTGTGAGTGCAAGGCAAGCAAATGATTGGTATGCCGTTATAGGCACCATTTAAGAAAGCACGTGTGTAGATTCAAGTACCAAAATATAACTCAAATTAAATAGTCATCTTTATCTCAAAAGTATGTAGGATCTTTATTGATTGTTTAGTAAATTCGATTAAAAACGCTTGGTCGTTTATCTTCAAATGATAAGAACCCTATTTTTGAGAAAAACATGATATAAATTTACCTACGGTGTTGTAAAGCTGGTGGAGTTTACAGGAATTAGTTGGTGCATTTAAGGCTGTTAGAAAAAACAACAGTGTTAGTACTTAGTAGAAAAGTGAATCATTGCAAATACAATTTGTGATACAGTGTTAAAAGAAAAAGCAAGATATTTAAAAACTAATAATGGTGTTTACCTGGGTGGCATGTAAAGAGGGCATCCTTCACAAATACAACAACATATGAGTAGTAATAATATTAGAGCTACTAAAATTGCTAGTAGGATCAATAGCCAGAATAGTAATCGGCTCTCTGCTTTGTATAAACCCTAAAACAAAAATCGTTGGTTTAGTTTGAACAAAAATTAATTAAACAATAACAAATTCATCAAAATATCTAGTTTATCCTGTGTATCAGAAACGTTACTTACAGAGTCGTTATCATCACTTGCTGTTTGATCTTTTTGGCCATTATTAGTATTCTGATGAACTACCGCATTGTTGTTACTTGTTGTTGATGAGTAAATCGTCATATTCTTAGCAAGCTGTTCTTGCAGTTTGGCTACATTGATTGCTGAGTTGCCTGATAAACGTACAATGGCGATCACTTCGCTTCTGTGAATTAGAAAAAAAAAATTATAGACTTTTTATGTAGGAACCATCATAACATTTAATCAAATTATGCGTCAAGATTTGAGAAAATGTCTGAGGGATAGTCATACATAATTCAGCTCATCTGCTCTTGTGAATGGAATATGATAAACTCTCAAAAAAAAAATAACAATTATGTCTTTTAGTTTTGTATTACATCAGTCCTGTTTTTATATCTTGGATTATGTAAACTTACTTTTCTTGACTAGACGCTTGACCACTCAAATCTGTAGCACCGTTGTCACTTCCTTTGTAAGGTTTAACATCTATTATAGTCACTTTGCCTCCAGACAATGTGCTTAGAATGTCCTCTAACTTTTTTCTATCAGGGTTAGCACCTGGCACTATGAACGACATAGTTCTAGTTTTACTTTCTGGAGGATATATTTTTACAGTAGTCGTGGAGTGCAATCTTGGTACTCCAAGATCGTATGCTCTGACTGTTAGGACAAACGTTTCACTTTCTTCTTCATCATCAGGTGACTGACGTTTTTGTCTATGAACGTTTTGTTTCTTCGTTCTTTTTAGTGCTTCTAGAAGATAAAGTTCTCCTGAAATAAGATGGATGGTGTTTACTTTTACTTGTAATAAAGTAAATTTAAAATGTATGACAAATTGTTTTATTCTTACCTGTTTCTTCATTAATAGCAAACTTTCCGTCGCTATTTCCTTGCACTATCTCATATCTGACAACATTATTTGGTGGCTCAGCGTCTTTATCAACTGCCTTGACAAATGCTGCCGACGTAAAATTATTCAGACTTGGTGACAGCACAAACTCATACACCGCCCTTTCAAACTCTGGTGGGTTATCATTTACATCTAGTAGCTTAATAATTAATGGCACTGTTACTCTTAAACCTACTCCTTCGTTATCTCTAGCCTCTACTAAGAAATGCAGATCCGGCATCGCTTCTCTGTCGAAGCCGTGGTTGTTTGTGGCAACTGTTATGATGCCCGTTATAGGGTCTAAGTTCAGGGATGTGTTTAGATATCCTAATATGGCAGTGTATTGGATTTTCCCAAAGGCCCCGGTATCTACGTCATCAGCGGCGACTTGGACGACCCTGGTTCCGGCAGTAACATTTTCTGGTAATTCAACATCGTATGATTGAGCAAGGAACACCGGTGGGTTGTCGTTTATATCGTTCAGATATACTGTGACATTCGCTGTGGCAGATAGATTCGTTGCAGGACCAAGTTCTTGGGCTAAAATCTGAAACATTAAACGCAGTTGTAAGCAAACACTTAGGTTGTATTATACAAATGCTTATCAAACGATTCCTTACCTGAAAAACAACAGACTTCCTCGCTTCGAAATCCAGCATGGTATTGTCCCTGACTTTGATAATGAACTGTGCGTGTCTCTCGGCCACGGTGGGAGAGATCTCGAAAGTTCCATTGTTACCAACCAGAGAGAGAGAGAAGACACCATTCTTGCCAGAATCGTTGTCGTTTACTTGCGGGATGTAGGGATCGTTGAAGATGAGGGCTGTGCCTTGAGGTGCGTTCTCGTCTAAATAGGTTATGTAGCTGGAAAAATACAAAAAGATTTACTTATAAATTACGTTATGGAACTAGATAGGCATTAGGCATACAAGAGAGACCTAATAATTTAAATTAGTTTTGTCTCAACACTTAAACCGGTTGTCGGTCGTATGTAACGCTAAAAGTTGTGATCTTCAATAAATTAATTTTAAAATAAAAATAATCTAGAGCCTAATTCGCAATACTCACAACTGGTTCTCAAAATAAGGTGGCGAGTTCTCCCTCTCAGGCAGTATGAAAGCCAGCTGCACAGTCGAGGACATGGCTTCTGGCTCCTCTCTCGACAGCCTCACCTCCTCAGCCACAACCGTCAGAAGAATAGGCGAGCCGGCGTGCGATATCGCGGCTATCTCTTCAATAGGACGCTCAAGGGTCACCTCACCTGAAATAGTGGGAAACGAATTACAAATAGCGCCATCTATTGCCTACTGGTAGAACTAGTATGACTGGTTCTCACACTAGTAAGACTATTTGGAGTTAGTTTTAAAAACATCCGCTAGATGGCAGTACCTAACATAAAGTGTATTTACGTTGCAAAAATCACAGCCTGTTCCTTTATTTTCCGGGTTTTAAATAATTTATGTCTGTCTAAAGTCTAAATAATATGAAATTCATAGGAAAGCAACATCTAGTTGTAGCACGACAGTCAATAAATGGCGATATAGGTAACATAGGTAAGTAAGTAGGGGAAGGTCGTTACCCCTCGTACGGTTTTTACGTTTTATTTTTTTTTATCTCGAATATTTCATTGGGAAGTGAACTAATTGCATATACTACTAGTATATATATCTGAGCTTAAAATAAAATAAAAATCAGATGATTATAACTCATATTCAATGCACAATGATGATTTAAACACCAATCGGGAATTCGTACGAATGTGCCCCATGTGTGGGGTAGTTTCGTACAGTGTCGGGGGTACCTTCGTACGCTATGGGCTACCTTCGTACAGTGCGATAAAAACTGTAAATAGAATTAACTTTTTTTTTATTTTGACAGTAAATAATATTTACTAAATTACCGAAAATCAATAACTTTTCTTCAAGTCAACAAAAATTTAAGTTTTATCTTCTTGTTAACAAAAATTCAATGACTTTTTGTCTAGTCTCCAAATATTAAATTATTTTTATTTTACTCAACAAAAACTTTTTTGAAATTAATCATTTTGTACGTTCATAAATTCTAGCTAATACAAATCAAATCTAAAAAAGAGATTAATCAATTTTTGAAATATTTGATGCAGATTATATCATCGTCAAGTAGCCGTTTAGATGAGGACCCTGTTAATAACCAATAAAACTTGAGAAGACGACAGTGTTTATCTACGTTTGGTTACGTGTCTTCTTCGGATTATAATTTTGCACCATTTTTTTTTTGTAAAAACCATATATTAAGTAGGTAGGTCCTATAAAATAAACATAAATACGTCGGTCATATGCGTACGAATGTGCCCCACCTGGTTTTGTACGAATGTGCCCCTTAGCCACATAATAATTAAATAAAACCTGTTTTAATATCAATATGAAAACTTGATTAATTTGTTATTAAAAACATATCTTTAGCATGTTTTATAGTTACTGGAAAAAAACTGCGTAGGAAAACATATTATTAGTAGTGTAAAAATTCACGAAAACTTTGATGAAAAAATTACTTACCGTGCGCGAAAACACTATGCTGCCTGTCACTTCGCTCCCACCGATGGGATTGGCACGAAACTACTTTCACGTATTGGCTGCTAGGCCACCTAAGCACACATGCAAAAGAAATGTCCGCGGGTCCTTTCGTTTGTGTTTTATAAGCACTGTACGAATGTGCCTGCCGTACGAATGGTGACGATCTTCCCCTAAGTACTTAATCAAGAATCGGCATATAGATAAAGCACTATTCATAGTCACCCTACCTTAGATACCTACTTTTAAACCTACTTACCATTTATAAAACAGTAATGATATTATTGATTACTAGCGGACTCCCGCGGCTTCACCCGCGTGGACTACTATTTTGTTTATCCCACGGGAACCATATATTTTTTTCTGAATAAAAAGTAGCCTATGTCCTATTCCCGGTCATTATCTATCTATGTTTCAAATTTCAGCCAAATCGGTTCAGTAGTTATGGAGATACGTGGTAACAAACATTCACACACACACACACACACACACACACACACACACACACACACACACACACGGATTTTCGCCTTTATAATATTAGTAGGAAGTAGGATAGATAACGATTGATTATTATTTAACGGGCTATTTGTAACATTTCTGCAATTTTGTGTAAGTACCTATCCCTACAACTGTAGGCGCATTCTGTAAACTCTCTTCGAACGTCGAAGAGCTGAATCCGCTGTGAGATTTCAAATTTCGTATTCGAAATTTGAATCTTACTACCTACAAACACCAATACATTCTTGCGTATTTAGTGAGCTCGGTCACTTGAGTGAATTCGAAGTGAGTCTAGTACAGAATGACTCTGCTGTACCTAGGTAGTGTCATGTTGGTGAGTTGGTGAGTGAGTTTATCTTATAGTGACGGAGTTTGCATGTTGATGAAATAGTCCGAGCTCAGCTTTTAACAACATTTCATAAAATTGATAAAGCCGGGTTGACACAATCAAAATCAGCTTGGACAAAGTGCAACTTGGATGACTCTGATTGGGCGCCGTCGTCCGAGTGCGTCACGTGAGTCCAACGGCGTCCAATCTTCGTCATCCAAGTTGCACTTTGTCCAAGCTGACTTTGATCGTGTCAACCCGGCATAAATGATAGCCCGATTTATCAACTTCCGATAATTATCACACATGTTTCTAAGCGGAGAGTTTTATAATTTTGTTCTGTAAGTAGATTTATATATTATTTACAAGGTACCTAGTTAAAAGTAATTACAGAAGAGAGAATAGGTACCTAACAAAAATCAATTAGTAAAAGCGTTGAACAACTGCTGAAGATTCAAATTAGCCGAGCGTTCATTGTGGAAAGTGAAAAAGTCGTGACAGCCACTTATTACCATACAAAAGTGACTCGGGATTAAACTCCATTCTCATCTGTCACAGTGGCTCATTAATATTTATAACGCTAATAAGTAGGTAGGTACTGAGCTTACGAAATGCTTAGTTATGTGTACCTCAGGTATTTGAAGATCTACGAAGTTTTACTAACTAGCACCTAAGTAGGTAGTACCTACTACTTTTTAATCTATGGTTTTGACGCAGAATTTTTAGGAATTGTTGTTGATTCAACAACAAATCCATTGCTGTCATTTTACTTACAGCTTTTATGTTTTAGGAATATTTTGTTCAATAAAATAATTACAATAAAATGTGTGTAAAGTGCTTTAGTGGATTTTTATCTTGTCACAGAAAAAAAATCTGAAGCAGTAGCAGATTAGTCCAGTTCAGTAGAACTGGACTAATCTCGTTAAGAATACTGTACACAACAAATTCATTACGATTCAATGCAAACAAAGCATCCATTGACCAAAGTTGGAGCCGACAATGTCCAATCCACGTCGTGTCTGAACATCGAACAAATGAACCTAACAACCCACGCTTCTTATCATCTTGAAATTGTTCAAAAGTAGCTAAGCATTCTGAGTCGTTATATTATAAAACAATAATTTAAACCATACGTAGAATTATGATATTGTTGAAAATTTAACACAGGTAATTGATGTACCTACCTACCTAGTAGGTGTTGCGTCAAAAATACCTTCACACTCTCTACAACAATTCGACATTCAATTTGTTTAGTTAAATTGGATTTATAATAATTTATAGATTATGATGCAAGTTGAGTGTGTCTGTACCTTAGTTTTGATATCTTTAGTAATTTAGAATATATTGTGAATTATAATTTATTCATGAAACATATTTGAGGAACAAATTAAACACAATACAAGAAAGATTGTTACTTACATTCTGGTTTCAAGTTAAATCTTGGATTGGTTTGGTTATGCTTTTTTTAAAGGGCTATTGCACAAAAAGCAGAAGTTGCTGACACTCTTATAATACATCTGACCATTTCAAAGGCCAACCTCCTCCGCCTCCTGTACAATCCGCACAACTAATGAACCGAATTGATTGCGTCTTTTATTCATTTCTCCACTGTTTAATAGGCAATGCCTTCCCTTTACACAGACCCATTATTCATTCATGGTATAAATTAATATTAAATCACGAGAAATCTTCTACCGTCATGATTCAATGGAAGGTACAATGACTATTTATATCTTACCCTTTTACAATGTATTTAAATTAATCGTAAATATTATATTCTAAGTAAAGGATTCTAATTCGAGCTCGAAACAGATAATCTATGGGTATGGGTATCTATTCAAATTGTAACCGTACAAACGTGTGTAGACATCGTAATAAAGATGCCGCTACTGTTGATGTTACGAGTACAATACAGTAATAATTTTCAGCATTGAAGTATCTAAAGTTGCCGTCTCATGTAATGGCATATCTAATACGATACGTTTGCCAAGACGAACTAGCTAAGGTTTAGCGGTACGTATCCTCGCTCACGCTTTGCAGCGCACGTTCTCTGACAGATTAGATTAAACAATTGTTTCTAACTGAATTCGACTGTGGATTGTTTTTATACGATGTACCTACAACTGGACATTGTAGTGGATACCTATTTGTGTCGATTATTAGTCGTGAACTGTAGCTGAGTTTTGAATGGGAACACTACCGACTAAATTGAATCGCGATTTCCATTCATAATTCATTACGGTTGATTAGTGGGACTCATAGTTTTCCAAAAAGTAACTGTAAGTACAAAATCTAATGAAAATTAGTACACTTAAAATATGTTCGGACAAAATGTTTGATTCAAAACTTCGTACAATAAGATAATGTGACAGTTTTATCATTTACTAGTGTAACTTGTTAAACTTTCGCGATTTGTTAACATAATGATAAAAGGTACGCGATAAAATCCCGTAATAATAATTATCATTACATTTACTAGTGAACTAGTAGACTACTTTTTTTTCTGGGAACTTTACATTTTTCTGGGATAAAAGTGGCCAATGTATTATAACAGGACTCAAACTATTTGCATTCAAAATTTCATCAAAATTGGTTTAGTAGTTATGAAGATACGTGGTAACAAACATTCACACACACACATACTTTGGCCATTATAATATTAGTTTCATAACATTCATAATCAGAAATATATTATCAGTTTCACCTCATCACCCTTCATATTCTATTCGCCTAAGTTCACGGGTGATTATCTGTAAAGGATTGTACTGTCAGACGTACTTACTCAGAGGAAGTGCCTTTATTATGAAACGGCGCAGCTTTACAAACAATGGCTGGACCGAGGCTCACCGGTAAGGTCTAATGAGCTATTATGTGCTCGTTCCTTCCTTGAGCCTGTTAGTGGAGACCGTCATGTAGATACAGCTACAAAAGTTGGTGAACATATTTTTTAGCTTTTTGAACCTTTATACGATAGAAAAAAAAAGTATATATATTGCTGGACATTTCACACAGCGCCATTTAGCCCCAAACTAAGCAAGGCTTGTACTATGGGAACTAGATAACCGATAGAATACTTATATACTTTTTGTAAATACATACCTACATAGAATACTTAAAACACCCAGACACAGAATAAACCTCTATGTTCATCACACAAATTTTTGTCCTGGGTGGGAATCGAAACCACGACCTACAGCGCAGAAGGTAAAGCTACTACCAACTGAGCTAAAAGGCCAGTCAAACTAGCGCTCTTACTCGTAGCATTTTTCGTCATGTTTATAGATACTGCTACAAAAGTTGGTAAACATTTTTAGGTTTTTGAAAGGTATGCCTTTGGTTGGAAACGGGCGCTTTTGATTTTTGTAACCATTGAACCAGTCTATAATTTTTTTTACAATCCCATGTGACAGAGCTCTATAGAATTATTTTTTTAAATCATCCATTATTGGTGAATGTCTAGCCAAGAAGAAGACACAAACATTAATGCACGTTTAATGAGTTATTTTTTGTAATAATGTAAAGGTACTTTTGAGCAAGCATACGGTTCTTAGGAACATTTTTGATAAACAAGTGAGTAAGCTAGTTATGATAACTTGCGTGTGAAGATAATTTTGTCATTAAAGTATTATTAAATCAGTAATATTTCTAAAAGAGAGTTTATCAATATATAAACTCAAGCAGATTCATAGCGACGGTCATGTCTTGGTAATTAGATCTTACAAATCTTTCATACCATAACCTAACTATAACCCTTTGTACTATTAATTGATTACGTTATCGAAGATTTCGAAGTCCCAAGCACAATTAATTTCAAAATGTCTATAGAATAGAGCTCAGTAGCGAAATAATACGATGTAACGAGCTACTAAACTTGGTCTTAGAACTAAAGTTCGCCTTTGAGTCTCTATATGTACGTAGTACAAGAAGATTTCCTACATACTACCTACTATTTGTTCTGTGACATGGGTATGAGACGAGCCAAGGTTCAAAGGAATATTAGCTACCCTTAGACGCTCAGGCATTATGCTGTGATTATTCGACGAGGTTGTTGTACACAAAATCGATGTTTAAATGCTCAACGAATGCGTTTGTGAGTGGATTTTTCATAGAAAACTTAGTAGGCACGT
This sequence comes from Camptogramma bilineatum, assembly GCA_958496255.1. Taxonomy (NCBI): domain Eukaryota; kingdom Metazoa; phylum Arthropoda; class Insecta; order Lepidoptera; family Geometridae; genus Camptogramma; species Camptogramma bilineatum. The sequence continues at coordinate 10,997,112 of OY292463.1, forward strand.
GTTATTTTACAGTTTTCAAGTTTCCTTTATTGACAGCTTAGTTGTTAGATCTGCCGCTGTAGCTACAGTGGTTTCGATTCCCACCCAGAATAAATATTTGTGAGTGTAATAAACATGGAAGTGTGTTCTTTTTTAAGATGCTACAAAGTATTAGTTTGTATGTAGGTAAACATATCTAATTTCTCGAAACATTTCCAATAGATTTTGAACGCCTAAAGATCTGAAAATTTCTACTGTGCCTTGGAGTTACAGTTGTGATCTTGTTTTGTTTCGTTTATCTATCACAATATCGAAATGGTGCTGGTAACGCGGTAAAGTTCGTAAGTGTAAAGGCAGTATTAGGGTATTAGTTCGGCTTATGCTCTCAAACATTGTCCGAGGTAGCCAATGATCTTCTATATAAACTGAGGTAGATGCGTTGCTCCCCGCTCTGCGTGGCGAACAAAAATCAAGCTAATTAGCTTGAGTTAACTCATTCCCATTTTGTCTTGCTTCGTTGTTACACGCAGCACGTTTATGATTTATCTCTTTCTGACAACGGGTTTTTATAAACCTCTGCTATTTTTTAGTTTCCTAAGCTGCTTATACTCTACGTAAGTACCTACTCGTAGCTATAACAAAATTTCGCCGCGTTTTAGAGCTTTTTCTAATGAGTACTTGTAACGACTCTATTAGTAAAATCTCATTGGAGGTAGCGACATAACAAATAGCTCGGCAGCTTTTCAATTTGCAACAAAATTTGGACCGGTTTCACATAATTGTTTTGCTAAATGACGAAAGTTTTATGGCGAAGTTAGAAGGAAGTTTGAAAATTAGTTATAGCAAATCTGATAGTACCAAGTGGGTCACGCGAGAATTCGGGGTAAGTGGGGTAGAGAGTGGGGTAGTGGGGAAGTGCGATAAGGAAGTGGGCTATACGGAAGCCACTGGACGTAGCAGAGCGATATATGGCAGGAATACACACTTACAGTGTCAGCTTATCTAACTATTTTAAGGTGGAAAAAGAACCAAAGCTATTTTATATACTTACATCTAACGCTCGAAGCGCTCGTGGCGACGCTTGCTTAGACGTTCTTGATTGATCGTTGAAGTTAAGCAGCGTTGTGCACGGTCACAATTTGGATGGGTTACCGCAAGTGGTGTTACGAACTGAGCGATTCCGTACTCCGGAGAGCACGTTAAATTGTCGGTCCCGGCCTCTAAGCCACGACGGAGGTCTTTAGGCGGCCTAAAAACTTCGTCACCAGAGTTGGCCACTAGCTCATACGAACTTACTTATTCATCTAACATCATTGAAGTTGTATGTTGAACTAGGGAAGGATTTAAAAGAAAAATGATAACTAAAGTATCTAGTTTAGTTGAAGGATTCATTCATGAGAAATACATTGGCTATTCTTCCAGGGGCCTATAAACAAAGTAAGATAATTCCAATTGTGTTAAAAAACCGCTGTAAATGCCAAATGAATAATTAAACATTGTGTGGAAAAATGCAGCGTAATATCCACTGAGTAAATGTTGGCCTTCATTTGGATTTCAACCCGAAAACAGATTTGCGAGAGTGTTTACATAAACATTTTAAGCTTGTTCAGAGTAAAATCAGAATATAGGGTCTATAACATATCTAGATCGTGCGTGTTCATACATTTTGTTCATGCTAACGAAATCTTGTAGGCATGCATGTAAATGGTATACTGGTATAATGGTATAATGGTATACAATGGTGCAACAGTTCACTGGTGCCTATTTTCAAAAACAAGGGTGATGTACAGGACTGTAACAACTATCGAGGAATAAAGCTTATGTCACATAGTATGAAGGTTTGGGAAAAAGTGATAGCAAGACGAATGAGAGAAGAAAGTGAGGTATCACAGAACCAATTTGGGTTTATGCCTGGACGTGGAACAACGGATGCCATATTTGCACTGCGCCAGTTGTGCGAAAAATACAGGCGTGCACACAAGAACTTGCACATGGTGTTCGTAGACCTGGAGAAGGCGTACGATAGGGTGCCCCGAGAGGTTCTGTGGTGGGCTATTAAAGAGAAGGGAGTGCCTGGGAAGTACGTGCAACTTGTACGTGCTATGTATGAGAGGGAATGCACACGTCAGGTCCGAAGCTGGAGTTACCGACACGTTCAATGTGGCTGTAGGCTTGCACCAGGGGTCGGCTTTAAGCCCTTATTTGTTCCTCCTGGTAATGGATGCGCTGACATCGGACATACAGGAGGAAGCACCCTGGTGCATGCTGTTCGCCGACGACATTGTCCTTGTCGGAGAAGATGCGCTTGAGGTACAGAACAGGCTGGGAAAATGGCAGGATAAACTGGAGAGTGTCGGACTGAAGATCAGCAGAACCAAAACCGAACACTTGTTCTGCGACTTCGGTGGTCCATCTAGTTTCATCCCAATTGCCTTAGACGGTGTATCCCTTCCAGTCTGCTCCGATTTCCGGTACCTCGGCTCATTATTCCAAAACGACGGCGAAATAGACCGGGACGTTAAAAACAGAATGAATGCGGGATGGATGAAATGGCGGCAGGTCTCAGGAACAACTTGTGATCGGCGAATGCCCCTTAAACTTAAGGGGAAAATTTACAAAACGATCATAAGGCCTGTCGTACTGTATGGATCTGAATGTTGGTCAACCAAACTTGTGGATGAAAAGAGAGTGCATGCGACGGAGATGCGAATGTTGAGATGGATGTGTGGAGTTACAAGAATGGATAAGATTAGGAATGAGTACATCAGAGGAAGTTTGAAAGTAGCGCCAGTGACAGAAAAAATGAGGAGTAATAGGTTAGCATGGTATGGGCATGTTATGCGGAGGGAAGAAAGTCATATTACAAGGAAAGTGTTGGATATGAATGTGGAAGGATACATAGGTAGAGGACGGCCAAAGAAAAGATGGATGGATTGTGTGAGAGAGGACATGCGTGTGAAGGGAGTGACTACTGAGATGACGAGTGATAGGAGTGAATGGAAGAGGAGAACATGTTGTGCCGACCCCACCTAGTGGGATAAGGGCAAGGAGATGATGATGATGCATGTAAATGGTATGTGTTTTTATTTGCGTTTGTGCGTAGAGCCGTGTTGGTCGAGAGGGAAAGTACCTCGACTTTTAATCCGTAGGACGTGGGTTCAAATCCTGGCCATGCATCAATGGATTTTTCGTAGTGAAAAATGTATATATGCGCAATAACACGAGCTCTAAACGGTGAAGGAAAACATCGTTTGGAAACCAGCGGCTTAGTCAGCCCCACACGTATTGACAATGTCTTTCCTGTGGATATGGCCGGCTAAGCAGAGAGGATGGTTTAGGTTCTGGGCAAGCCTACTCCATCTCAAACAATGTCCCCAGCACTACGGTGTCCCGTTTAGTGTAGGCAAAGATTGCCTCCTGGCACTGTATAGATCTCTAGTCAAGATGTAAAGGCCTTAGCTTTTTTGTGATCCAACAGACATTGTCCTGATTTCAGAGGACAACGTATGCTGGGATATAAAACAAACTGCTATATTTTGTGGATAATATAGTTAAGCAAACAAGGCGACAGAAAAATATATTTCAATATCCGAATTCATCTCTTGATTTTCGTTCTCAGAATCAAATACTGGTTTCAAATAAACGTTGGGTTTTGTAACAGTAACGTTTTTTTTATGAAATGCGTGCATTTGCTTGTTCTTTTAGAGAACTAAATTGAAATGGTTACAACGAAAAGCCATTTAGGTCTTGAGTACAATTTATACACTTTAAACCAAAATACTATGAAATTCTGAAGTAGGATTTGTGCCACAAAACCTCATTTATATTGATCACAATATTTTAACTTAAGAGGGCTGCGACTGGCGAATTTCCATAAAAACGTAATACCGAAATCATTTAAAATGTAAGCATGTTTATATCAGTTTATGTTGTTAGATTAGGAGAGTAGGTATTTATCTAGGTTCCTGTTAAACTTTTGTTCCGAAAAACTTACCTAAAAAGAAATGTAAGCCAATTGAATTGAAATCTTTGTAGGTACACCAAAAATGGCATTTTTTTCATTTCATTTGTTCTATAGTAAGTTTTTTGAAACAAAAGTTTAACAGGAACCTAGATAAATACTACCTTTATCCAAATAATAACGTAAAGTGTTGAAAATATGCTCAAATTTTAAATTATTTTGGTATTACGTTCCTAGGTAAGTAGATACGTTCGCCGAGCCCTTAAGCATCGTTTAATAAGGTCAAGTAATTATACTAAACTATTCAAAAGGCTTAGGGTTAAAATAAACACTCGAGGGTGTCTTGATTGAACTAAGTTAAATAACTTAAGTTAAACCAAACTCAAGTTTAATGAAATTTAGTTGGTATAAATTATGCCAGTCATGACTGGTGGATGATGGAAAAGCAATTTTCCTTCCAAGAGCCTGTTTAACAAAATATGGTACCTACTTCGAGGTACCTATATCTACTTTCCGGTGTCAAGATACGGTTAGTGTAGTGTGTTGCGTTGTAAATGCAGCCGATCCGAAATCTGAAGATCAGTGCCTCGATCGCCAGTATGCACAAGTTTACTATTCGATCCGTGACTGTAGTAAAGGCTCTCAAATGTATGGGATTCCTGTGCAGCGCCTCCAGTGGTAACTTGACTGAACTAAAATTCCAATACATTTGAGAGATTAAACTACAGTCACGGATCGAATAGTAGACTTTGTGCATACTCGTGCTAAAGGCTCAGTGAGGATAGTTGTGGATACTATCGCCGCTTCACAATGGACCTTGAAAACTACTCCAGTCTGCCCGCGACCACGGCTATTGTAACATAGGCGAAACGTCGGGATATATAAATAAGGTAAATTACGCGATAAAATTCCGTGTCCATATAATTTTCAATATGAATAGTGATCGCGAAAGTTTAAAAAGGACTATAATATTTACCTATTCCAAGTCGAGTTTTATTATGGCTTCTATTCATAGTAGTTTCTAAATGTGTTATTATTAGAATATTATTTCAATATATTCAAATAATAATGTACTTAGTTTATAATATTCATGCGTTGTCAAAATTCTCTCTGGGCGTCTGGTATGAGAATTAGCTCAGAGGGCCTCTACTCCCAAACCGAAAACGATATATCGTGCCAATTATCATAGCTTATGTTGGTCAAATGTTCCAAATTAGGCTTCCACTAACCTAACGCCTGAAGCTTTGCCATTCAGAGTGGCAACGCTGTCAGCGCATGATTCAATTTTATACCACAATATCGACTGGCAGTCAAGCGCACCACACACACATCAGATAATATGATAAATATCTTTTGAAATATAAATCTTGACAGATCGCACCAAATATATTTTGTAATTTATATTCGTTGTGTGTGGTCCTCCATAGAATTTGTATGGGCACGATCTCAAGATTTATATTTCATAAGATAATCTGCTGTGCGTGTGATGGGCTTTACAGTAGGTGAGTAGTTCCCATTTCTTACTGAAAATTCTCGTACCAGGTAGTACGAGTTGGGAAACTTAAAAATAATATTTCTTTCCTTCTTCAACTGGTACCACTTTCAAAGTTGGGTGTTTTAGTACAGTCAAAGACAAATAATGCTTTGGTTTAGCTGTTGGAAATGTAAACAATATAATTACCTGTGGTCTCATTGATGTTGAAGAATGGTGTGAACGGATTCCCCTCAGACACCAGCCCGTATCGGATCTGCCTCGGAGCACCCTTGTCGCCATCCTCAGCGCGGACCCTCACGACCATATCCCCTGGCGCTACCTTTAAAAGACAATTTAGTGATAATACTTTACTTTGAACGGATTTTAGGCTGTAAGTCACATTGAACGTTGTAGCTTCATCGGAATAACAAATTAATATTAAGTACTTAAATAAAATTGTTTTATATAAATTTTTTGGTATAAGTACTTAGTTCAAAAAACAGTGGTTTTTCCAAGATTTCTCAATAATTTTAGGTCACAATACATCATATTAAAACTGTTAGTGCCGATTGATTTCACAACATAGTGGTATTATAGAAATACCTAAGTAGATAAGCGTTGAAGTTATATTGATTAAAAAACTCAAATTGAACACAAACACTAAAAGATAAAGATAAAAATAAAGATACGCCCCCTTACTTATGAAAGATGTTTAAAGTTAAACACTGGTTAAACAACGTCCTGTCTCTGTTTGTCACTATCCACAAATAAAGACAGGACGTTGTTTGACCAGTGTTTAACTTTAAACATCTTTCATAAGTAAGGCCGTAAGGCCCAGGACATTTCTTTGTTGTCATACCTTGAGGTTAAATATAGAACTCGAAAAAAAAGACTGCAAGCTGCAAAAAGACTCAAAATGTATGTAAAATAAATTGTCTATAAGTTGTTTTTGTTGAAAGTAAAATAAGCGACTCATTTTACGCGACTCACAACTCAAAAAATTCCGCTCGTTTTTCTCGTTTGGGGCAGCATAAAATCTGAAATACCTGTCTTGGTAGATGGGTGATGGGAGGCGCCGAGGTGAAGACAGGCGGCATATCCTGAACATCTTGCACGACCACCACCACTTCAAGTCCGGCGATGTTGCGAGTGTCTTTGCCCAATTCCACATATGGATCCTGTAAGGAAGTTCGTATGAGCAAGTGGCCAACTCTGGTGACGGAGTTTTTAGGTCGCCTAAAAGCCGGGACCGACAATATAACGTGCCCTCCGAAGCACAAAAGCGCTCAGCTCGTAATACCAGTTGCTGTCACCCATCCAAATAGTGACCGCGCACAACGCTGTTTAACTTCAACGATCAATCAAGAACGTCTAAGCAAGCTACGCCACGAAGGCTTCTGGATTCTGTGAAGAACAAGAGTGTAAAATAAAAAAAAGTAAAACAAGGATCAAGAATTTGGCTGTATGACCCTCAAGGCATAGTAGACATCATCAGCAGGGCTATTTTATTTCACTCTTTATCTCGCTTTCTACAAATTGCTTTTTTTTTACGAAGTTTTTGTTGTTTCCGAAGTTTTGGTTAAGTAGGTATACTAAGAATGCGGATTTATTAGGTACAATTTACTTACATACAAATTTATATCACCTTTTTCTATAATTTTCTACGAATTAGAGATCCTCTGAAGATGTCTAAAAGGAAAGCCATAGACAAGTAACAAATTAAACAACTCGTAAAAATCTTATGAATCAATTTTAAAAATACGTAAGTACCTACCTAATAGTAAACTAAATTAGCATTGGCAGAATTTTTTAAATGCAATAACAGCAATTTTTTTTAAGTTTTCATGTTTTCATGTGCAATTAGTAATAAGCGAGTTCAAAGACCTTTAGTTTTTTCGTGTCGAAAGCGTGCTTTTGCAACTCATTGCAAAAATGCACGAAGCTCAATTTACACTAACACGAAACTAACCAGCTGTTTAATGACAGAAGTGTATTAAAAGGAAGGTATAAAAACTATCTGTGAGAAGCAGTAAAATTGAGGAGTTTCCAAGTAACACAGTGCCGTCAGTTGACAACGTATGGTTTTCAGATAAAATCAGTACCTATAATAGAAAGGCTAAGCTAAATAATACTTAGTATAGCTAGACTGCTAGCTAGCATCCCAAAAGAGACAAAAAATTAGGTAAGTGAATCCACAGTTTCATAGTTATTGGTTCTTTTTTTGTTTTTATACTTCGGCGGCACGTCCAAAAGTAGCGACTACACTATCCAGTTTAGAAACCGATCTAATCTAAAATCAAAATTATTTTAACCTACACCTAGCTCTTAAGACAATTCAAAGTGATAAACCATGGTGATCCTATTGAATAAATGAATTTGACTTTGACTAACAATCGATTTAAAAATTAATATTTGTATTTGTACTCCCATTTCTCATCTATTTCTGTAAATTTTATTACAAATCTCAAAGGAATTGCAAAACGACTATCTAAGTCCATCTGGTCACTTGTGGAAAAGGATTAGACTAAAAATAAGGCAAAATATGTCTCGTTAAAAGCATAATCGTGTAAATGGACAATTTACCTTCACACTGCACGCAATTAGTGCTGCTTTAAATGTTTATCATTAGCAAATGTACAGCATTTCTGACTGTTCAGATATAGACAGAGACTAAAAGAAGTACAATCAGCGACAAAATTGACTCAAAATTTAAATTTTTTAAATATCTGTCACTAAAAAGATCTTATGTTTTCCCATAGTAATAGTTCTATGTATAATAATGTACGTATTCCAAAAAAGGTTTAAAAACACGAGTGTGCTTTAGACCACACGACTGAAGTAAAACTTCTGTTCGCCTCACTTTCACTTTTCATTACGCTCTCGTCACGCATTCACCAGCTTACTCCCCAAGTCAAGCGTGCAGAAAGAAGTTTTAATTCAATAAGTAGTATTTTGGGACTAGATGATGCTGTGTGAAATGTCCAGCATTATTTATTTATTTATATTTATAGTCGTGATGCTGTTTTGTTTTATTTCTATGAAACTAAACAGAACTATAATTCATTCATCAAATAGAAACATGGTATGAAATAAGTGACCATGAAGGGTGACCGTAAAAGTCCCTTCATCTTACCCAGAAGATTTTAGAAATATGTCAGTACCAGAATCAATGATATTTTCTTTCAAACTCTTACAATTATGGCCTTGTTGGCCAAGAACTTACTAAACAATATAAAAATAGCACATGGGAAGTTGTCACAAACTTCACACTTGCTTCTCGCTGCTTGTCAATCGTTTAGTTTCTAGTTCTACTCGTTACTCGTTCATCGCCGGCGGTGAGACACCTCCCTTAATCTCTGACTGTACTTGCTATGGACTAATTACCATATGAAGGAGAATAGTCGAAGTGGGTGCGAGCTGACTATTCATGACCGGTTTTGGTAGCCAGCTGTATTGAAATCTATGGTTCAGTTAGCTTGAGTCTAACTTTCTGACAATACCATAGATGTAGTGTAAAAATAATTGTGTTGGACTAATGAGATTTACTTGCGACTTAAAGGTACAAATCCTGACCCGATATTGTAATATGATCATAATGCCATGTAGTGTTAGGATGGCACATACAATAAATTGGGCTTATGTCCAAATACTGAAACGCTACTTACATAACTTGAGACGTACTTATCTATTTGAGACGTTCTAACTCTTCAGAATCGTATACAAAAAAAACATACATACAGCCGAACATAGCACCTCCTCCTTTTTGGAAGTCGGTTAATGACAGTAAATGTCAATGATAAGCACCACTTAAACTAAGGCTGGATTCGACCAAACTGGATTAAGTTTTTACTCGAGAGTAAACTACTGTTTGTTTGAATATTAATATGACATTGTAAAGTTGACACCTTATAACAATACTTTGTATGCACATAATAATATTCGGTTGCGCTTTCTAAACAATTGTATTTCGAATTATGTCGGCTGGTATAAAGATGACTTTTGGTCGAATCCAGCCTAAGGCTGAGACTCCACCAAAGCGGAGAGGACAACCAATAGAAGTTCTATTGGTTGTTTAAACACATCTCCTCTCGTCTCCGCTTTGGTGGAGTCTCAGCCTAAGTAGCGTTTCAGTACTGATGAGTCATAAAAAGGACTTACCACAGCCAGTAGTGTCAGATGGTACATAGATTGTGCTTCGAAGTCGAGTGGTCCGACGAGGAAGATGGTGCCTTCAGTGTTCTCAGCGGAGACGCGACGCTGACGGATTGCGAAGAGTGGTGATCCCTGTCACAAAAATGTTTCATTACTTATGTGTATGATAATAAAATATAATACAGTTTTTTGAATCTTTAAAAATGGAGTTTCATTAAAAAGTACCTAGAATTTGCAAGAAGTCTCATTTTTTTTTAAATCATTAAATACTTACTTAATTTTTATTCGCTAATCAAAAATGGAAAAAAAAAATTCAAGCTTGTTCAAAATAAGCACTTCTTCTTCTTCTTTCTTCTTTCGTATGAGCAAGCACTTAAAAAAATAACACATACAAACAGAGCAGACTATTAAGGCCTTAAATATTTCCTACCGAGCCAAATATTTTTTTTCTAGTAGATTCTTCGATTAAGACCCTTCCGATAAACTGCAAGACTATGAAAATATTCACAAGACTTACTTTATTACGAAAATAACTTCGTGTTTTAAAATTACCGAACACAAAACTGGACATCCCACGAGCGATACGCTAAATTGCGTGTAAGGACACGATCTCCATCTTGTAGCATTTAAGAGAGGGCCCCGGACACTCGATATCCCAAACAGTTGATATATTTTTCGTTGTTGACGTTTTGCTTGTGGATAATGAGTATCCCACACGTTGAAAATGGTTTTATTAATTGCTTTACTGCTCATACAGCGTTATGTGGGGTTCAGCATAATACTGTTTACTCCATCTTACTAATCTTGTAAATTATGTTACGAGTATGTTTGTAATTTTGTATGTCTATTTTTTACTTTAAATTTTTTACCGACTTCAAAAAAAGGAGGAGTTTCTCAGTTTGTCACATTTTTTTTTGCTTTTTTATGTAAGATACCGATTACTCGAACACGCCTGAACCGATTTGAATATTTTTTTTTTGTGTGAAAGCCTATACTTTCCGATTGGTGCCACGAAGATTTCATGAGGATTTGCCTAGGATCTTTGGAGTTATGAACAGAAATGCACCCAGAGAGTGCAAAAAATTGCTCAGCTTGAACTTTTAAGTCAGTTTTTAATATTTTTAATTTCGCTACTTGTTTATCAACTAGTTGACCGATTTAGATAAAACTTGGAATAAGTAGAGATTATACTACAATATTAATTAAGATGGGACAGGAACGTGGGTGTCCAGCTTCGGTAACCTCGGGTTGCCATTCCCTCGAACTGTGAGAATTTTAACACACCTTTAAGCGCTCTTAATGCCCAGTAATTGCATCATCAGAGCGAGCCCATCAGGCATTGTGAGCCTGAAAAGTGGTTTGAGTTGCGTTCGCTGCTTCTTGCTTTTGTCTTCATATTTATATGAACTTTGGTCTCGCCTTGCTAAAAACTCAATTGGGTTTGCCTCTAGCTCATGCGATTTTGATATAGTTCACAAAAAATCCATAACCCTATTATAAATGAGAAAGCGTATTTGTTTGTTTGTTTGTTTGTCCTGCTTTCACGTCAAAACAGAGAGACGTATTGACGTGATTTTTTGTGTGGAGATAGTTGGAGGGCTGGAAAGTAACATAGGCTACTTTTTATCCCGATAAAATGCGAGAAGCCGCGGTCTAGTGCGTCCGCTAGTGATTAATAAATGGAAATTTCTTTGAGATGTCTTTTTTTTAAGAAACGTTTCGTTTTAATAGAATTAAATGATATGGTAAACCATTTATTTGAATTTTGAACAACCTCCGAATGAAAAATAATTGTTTCGATGTTTGTATTTCACACGATAGCTGAACTAAATTTGATGTTTGCGATAGAATTACTTCGTGACTTTAAATTGGAAGTCCGCTTGGTGCAATTAATGTTGGTATCGGGCAAGCGAAGGGTTTTTAAACTTTGGGCTCTGTTTTATTGCTATAAAGATAAATAAAGGCTAATAAGTGCATTTTCACGTTTTTTTATGATCTTTAATTCCCCAAAAGTATATTAATACAGTCATTGTCCTATTTTAATATTCATTAGGTATATTATTCCAAGTTGTGCTAAAGAAAGTGGATAAGAAATTCCATCAGAAAGCCGATTTATTAGCTACCAATTTATTCCCAAATCTATTAGCTATCTTCCAGCAAAATTTCAACAACATTAGATTTTAAATTGAGTATTACAGGATCCCACATCAGCCTCCTCGGGAAAATGATCCTATTAGGGTGAGGAAACCCCATTATGTGGTTACAACAAAACTGCGCGTGTGGAAGCGTCATTAGGGATTCTAATCATCAGCTCAAATTGTCTTTCAAATTGATGCTATAAAACTTTTGTGGAAATTAATTGAACCGACAAAATCGAGACACTGGTATGAGGCATGCCGAGTTAGAGACATTCATTACAAAGGTCATGCATTCTAATCCCAGAAGTGCAACAAGTAGAAGGAATTACCAACTAGAAAAAAAAATCTCGCATGTAAAAAGTTTATGTGGTGTTAGTGCTAAATCGTAACAAGAATTCAACTTCTTTTTTTTTTATTTAGAATATTTACCGAGTACGATGTTACGGTTGTAGTTTTTCTTTGAATTTTAATTTACTAAAAAATGACAATACTACTATACTATAGTCGTATTGCTCATTATACGGACTAAAAATATATGAAAAATTACATTTGTTCCTTCAATTTTAGTCCGATTTTAGTCCGTATAATGAGCAATACGACTATACAATTATGTTTATTATGTTTTTTAAGAAAAACTTACAAAACATAACATTGCTAATGAAAATTCTTAACTTGTAAACTTTCAGGGGAATACATTCACTTTACCTATTACAATACTTTTCTCATATAAAAATAACAAACCATTTTAAAATCACCAAGCTTAAAACACAAAGGAATCAGTCTTTTAAAATGCTAATAACTCACCCAGAGCTCCAATTCCAAAGGCTTTGGCGACAGCGGATTTTTTCTGGCGATTACTATCTCAAGATCGGTCCCACGCTTGGCGTCCTGAAATGTAAGGCCGTTTTAGGAATATCCTTTTATGGAACCACAAAATGATAGACAGGTTTAGAAGCGTTCAAGAATGTCTCCAGTGTCGCTGTTACTGTATTTAGACTAACAACATTTTTGTTTATTTTCAGTGTGAAATCTTTAATTATCTTTCTACACGTGAAAACCTGTAATTAGCTTTCTTTCTTTATTAGTCTATTTATGGCTGTTTTTTTAATACCTAGATAACTTTTATCTGAGGAAATAAATATGCGATTAGACAGATATTGTATTGAAAATATGTCATAACGCCATATTTATTCCTCAGATAAAAGTTATTTATCGATTGAAAAATCAGCCCTTAGTTTAAGTTATATTTAGCTGTAGGTTTTCCTTAAAAAATTAATTAATTAATTTATTTCAGAACATTTGCAATGTTCTCATTACAAGTCATTAAAACTCATGTAGTTCTTGAGGATTTCGTAATAAGTCAAATAATGTTAACAGATATTATTGAAAAATAAACTTTAATTACCTACACTCTCTCCAAGAAAGTGAATAATTTTAAGTACCTATCAAACATTATTTAGCTCAGATTGGGTTGCCTACAACTGATTCACAAAGAACACACTTTAATTCTACGAGCTACATTATTAAACAGACTCGGCAAGAGTTATGCGAAAGGAAAGTATGTCAGTAAAAAAATAGCAATGTTTTTTTTTCACAAATGTGGAGTTATTATTCACAGTAACAGATTGTGCCATTTAATAGAGTGCACGTTAATTTCGATATTCCATATCCGTTGATGCTGTCATCATCATCAATCATGAAGAACATCTGGCGTCCAATTTATACGTCTATCTACAACCATATAAACTCATATATTACTTATTATTGTAGGTTTATTAATACTATCACAAATAGATGAAAGCTGTTCCATGTTTGGCTAACGAATAAATGGCTTCTAAAAAGAGATAAAAAACAAAAAAAAAATCTGATGTTCTGATTTTTTTCAGTAATGAAAGCTTCACTGAAACTTTTTAGAATACTTAGGCTGGCCTCACACAGCCGGAATTCGTCTCTGAATTCATAATCTGAATTCATATTATTAATTAAGAAAGGCCGGAATCCCATACAAAGTCGTTATGATCCACATACATTCTGATTTTTTCAGATTATGAATTTAACGACTTTGTATGGGATTCCGGCCTTTCTTAATGAATAATATGAATTCAGATTATGAATTCAGAGACGAATTCCGGCTGTGTGAGGCCGGCCTTACACACAAACTGATACTTTTTATATTCAAAAAATGTGTTTTCAAAGAGAAAAACATGTTTTCAAAGGGTACTTCTAAGCCTTTGAAAAATAAAGAAATAATTTTAAATTGTCTTCACAGACAACATTAGTTAAAAACTACATTGTAAAAGACGTAAAGTGGCTTTTTCTTTTTATCTTTATTTATCTTAAGCGCATAGCCTTTTCTCCTTTTGAACAATCCAAGATGAGCCGATTAAGCGCGATGAGGTTCGATTCTCAAAGGTAAGATCCCCAATTTATCGATACGGAACCGACGATTTGCTCGAGTCATTGGACTAAAAGCGGTGAAAGAAAAATGCCGCTTTCGGCAGCGGTCAATTTCAAGAGAATCTTAATCGGTGTCAAATGGGCTCATTTGGCTTTTTCGGGTGATTTAAAAAGCTTTTGATATTTCTACTTAGGAGTTGAATAGGCAATTTTTTGAAAATGTCTTCGCTATTTTCTCGCGTTTGATTAAATGCTTGTCTTTCGATAAGTGTAGATGTAGAGTGTAGGGAGATATCTTCAAAAAGGATCTTGAAATAATTGAGATCTGAGAAAATATCAACTGTGCTTTGGACACAGTCGTCACTTTTTCGAATTTTGGGAACTTAGTAAGTTTTTTGGTGGAAGAGAATCAATGGATGAGATTCACGATAGATCGGAAACAATGACGTGATAAGGAGGAAGCCTATATGAAATAATGGGTGGAAATGGGTTGAAATGATGATGATAAATAAGTAAAATATAGTATGTCTCACTAATCTAGTAAGCTATGATGTCTTAAAAAGGTAATTAGATCGGTTATTATAACAAAAAACGATAACAAACCTCAGGTACTAGAATGATGCTCGGTTGATGCGGAAAAATCGAATCCCTGGGCGTGGTCGCGTTCGTTCCCGTAATCGAACAGGCGATTCTAGAACTCCTTCCTCTGGTGTTTCTGACGGACAGTCGGTAGTCCACGTATCTCCCAGGCTCCAGTCTTCGAAGGAGGATAACATTCGCCTGACACACGGAGTTGTACCTCGTACAGGGAAGAGTCTCCACACCGACGTCCAGACGACCCATCTGACCTGAATTAGCATAGGCAAATTACTACCAAGAGGTGTTCGTGTCTGTAAGCTTTAATTACTTCTGTGGATTTGTGCTCTGAAATTTATTTGTGTTGGTAATTGAATCAGATAGTTGAGTGGGCGATAAAGTAAAACGAATGGTTGGGCTGAAATTATTATCATAGGAATAGGAAAATTTATAGTTGCTTGAATTAGAAAGTATCAATAGATCTATTGAATTTGCTCTGATATTTAGCCTTCTCTTTGGCACGCGATTCGTTGGCAGCCAATACTTTAAATCAAATCGTAACAACCACATCTAACAAGTTTATGAAAATAACCAGACCATAGATCAATAGACGACTTCCATATAAAATGCAACAACATATTCTTGAGTCTATTCGCGATTTAGGTGACCAAATAACTATAACAAATAACATTTTTAGAGTTTGTGAATATGGTTTTGAATTTATTTGGAATTTTTACACCAAAATTGTTTAAAATTAAAATTCAAAGAAACCCAAGACAGAAGTAAAACATAGCTAATAAAACTTTCAAGTAGACACCTTTCAAATGAAAAAAATACATCAAAATCGGTCCTTCCGTTCAGAGCTAGGTTAAAAAATTATGTTTCGAATAATGAACGAATAGGTTACAAAACTTGACATAGATGAATCAACAAAGAGTGACACAAAAAGGAAGAAATGCAAATATGGTTTTGAAGGAGTGACGTAAACTTACCAATAAGCTCAAAGTGCAGTGGATAATCAAAGTCAGGATCAGAAGCGCGCACTCTGTAGATGACGGAGCCCACCGCAGCATCAGATGGTACCAACACCAGCCGCATCAGGGTGCTGGGGTCGAACACCGGATCCCCGCCCCGCACACCGCCCGCGAGGAGCAACACCAGGGCCAGGACGATTGTCATCCTGTCAACAAGGAGATTAAAGAACTTAGGCCTTTACATCTTTAATAAATAAACAAAATAAAAAGCCAGGGGCCCTAGCCATATTACACTATCTACCATCGCGCGCGATCGCTGTAGAACACTTCAAAATGTATAGGAATTGACGTTCTGACCACGTGACTCATCACCTTTGAACGTCAATTCCTATACATTTTGAAGTGTTCTACAGCGATACGACGGTAGATAGTGTAATATGGCTAGGGTGGCTGTTTATTCCGTAATTAACAAAAATTTCAAATATCTTGATCGTAACTATTTGTATGATTTGTCAAAGATGACTGTTAATTAGTACCCCTCAGGTCTCCTCCAGCTCTTTCCATTGGTCACGGACTTTTGCCACTTCTGTCCAGATTTTGGTGTCCGATGCCTTCTCTAACTCGCCCAACCAACGAGCAAACGGTCTTCCTACTCTTCGTGTTCCCTTTACATCTTTACTAGATGATTTATACAGTGTCAGGAGGCAATCTTTGCCTACACTTAATGGGAGACTGTAGTGCCCGGGACATTGCTTGAGATGGAATAGGGTTGCCCAGCACCTAGACCATCCTCTCAGCTTAACCGGCCATACACACAGAAAAGGCACGGTCAATACGTGTGGGCTGACTACGAGTTTCCTCACGATGTTTTCCTTTACCGTTTAGAGCTCGTGTTGATGCGCAATCATTAGTAGGTATATTTGGTATATATATATGTACCCAGAGCCGCCTTGACTGAGTGGGATCCATGCATCATTTCCATCTAAAGGTCACGGGTTGGAATCCTGGCAGTGCGTCAAGCAACAAGCCAGTTTTTTTGAGTATTTTGAACTTACCAACGAAAAAGTGTACTATACACATTATACCACATTATACCATACACATTTATGTAACATTTACGTTACCTAAGCGTCAATTCACACGTGCGACTACCACACCACGTCGCAGCGACAAAATGTGGTCCAGCTGTGGTTGCGTGTGAATTGTGTCGCAGCGACTTTTTGCAGTTGCGTTGTGGTACCGACAAAATGTCAATGTGGCAGGCGCCAGCTAGGCGCGCGCTGTTGATGACGTCATGTCGTTGCGATGTGGTTGCGATGTGGTCGTATTACACAGGTGGTCGATAACAACGACAAAATGTGGTACGTGTGAATTGGAAATTCATTTTCAATACAAATATACGCCCGACCACGTCGCGTCGTTGTGGTGTGGTTGTCGGTGTCGTGTGGTTGTGGTACGTCTGAATTGGCACTAACACCTTCAATAAACGGCGCGTAGACTGGAAAAACTCAATTTGTCTAGGCTTAAAAAAACTAGAATTTCAACATTTTATCTTCGTCCTTTTTAATTATAACTTTTTTCAGGAATTCTCTAATCTACCACTATGAGTGGTAAGTATTTGCTTGTTGGTGTTTTAAATAATTGGAAATATTTTACCAATACCAATACCGATATCGACCATACTTTACGTAATTCCCGTGTTGTATAATGTACCAGTTGCAATTAGTTTTCGTATTAAAATAGGATAATAGATGTCTAATTATTACCTGAGTATCAAATCTGAGACTGAAGGTAATCTTGGATAGCCATATTTGGAAACCGGGGCTAATTTTCTTGCAACGAGACTTGACTGTTTTACGATAATGTCATTGTTACATGAATTTACTTGATAGGTATGCTAGTATTTAGACATATTATTTTGTTGTAATGCTATTAATATCATATTATTTTGTTCCTTTGATTTAGATTACTTTTTCATTATTTTCCAAGCCACTTCTTGACAAAACCTTCTTTTTGCATCTAATTTAATCTTTTTTCAACCTCTGCAGCGCATTGAGCGTAGAGGAAAACACAAAAGATACGATTTGATTCTCGCCGCAAGGCAAATGTAAGTACAATCTGCAAATGTTTGTCTTGGGTCTGGGTGTTTTAATGTATTATAATATGTATTCATTTACAATAGTAGTCATGTAGTTCCCATAACACAAGATTATGCTTATTTTAGGGAGATGATAATGTGTGATGCTGTGTGTCCAGCATTATTTATTTGTTCTATGTTGGTTGTCTTACTAAACCCTTTGTCAACTTCTGTTAAAATCCATACCCATATTATAAATGTGAAAGTGTCTTTGTTTGTTTGATTGCTTGTCCTGCTTTCACGTCAAAAAAGAGAGACGGATTGACGTGATTTTTTGTGTGGAGATAGTTGGAGGGCTGGAGAGTAACATAGGCTACTTTTTATCTGAGTACCACGCGAGCAAAGCCGCGGGCAGCAGCTAATATATGAAAATAAATGGATATTTGGGGAAGTGTGACTTCTGAAACGAAATTCGTGCAAGAATTCAATGACGAAAGCTTAGTTGAAGGGCTGGAGAGAGATATAAGCTACTTTTTATCCCAAAAAATGCATGTTTCCCTTGGGATAAAAAAGTAGTAGTCCACGCGGGCGAAGCCGCGGGCGTCCGCTAATGGCATATAAAAATGATGATAAAACAAACCAATTAGAACTTAATTTATTCTTGTCCGAAAAGCATTTAGCCAAAAATTCTATCAATATTGAACGAGGTTCCCCAAAGTTGGGTCCCATGATAAAAACATTGTTATGTAAATTAAATTGGTCTTGTTTAAAAGCCTTATTAGTTTACTTTTCGGCCGAAAGAAACGATGTAATTAAGTTTCGTCTTTCAAATCGATCTTGTATGACATTGAACAGTTGAAAAGAAAAGAAAGATCTGTATAACTTTCTTTGTTTAGAACTGGCAAAGTTAGTTAATAACTTAAGAAGTAAAGACTAGAGATACGGACAACGTACTCCTAAGTAAGCCTACCATTATTTTAAATTATACATTAATGTTCTCTAGAGACCGATCTTTATATGCATCATAAAATACATATTTTTGATATTTTTTTTTCGTAGAAATATTGTTATTATGCTGCAACAGCAGAAAAGTGAGATATGTTACAAAAACTGTAAGTCTCTTATAAAATGTTGCTTGCCACAGAACATTTCAATAACAGCCCTGTCGTTTTGAATTTAGCACACTTCAAAACGCTCTATCGTTTCATTCAAGCTGTTATTTATAAAGGAAACGATAACAGTATCCATATATCTTTTATTTCTAAACCTTACTTTGCTAAGAAATTGCTATTAAAATGTTATGTTCGTAATTTTAAAAAATAAACAAGAACGAGAATTTGCAATCTTTTTTATAAAATATTCTAATCGTGACTTCTCTAACCACTTTTTAGTTTTTTTATACAGGAAAAATTATGGTTTCTAATTAGCAGACTAACGCCGTTCATAGGTTTAAGACTATTTCGTTTGAATATTTTTTTCTTTTAAGTAAAAAAAGTAAGTACGTTGTTAAATAATTGACAACTGAAAATAAATATAGGAAGAGTCTTAAGACGTTGATTTATTTACGATATTTTCTATAATATGCCTAAATATTAAGTGATTTCTGAAGGGTTTACGCTGCTTAATCTCTTACTTCGGCCATATAGCGAGGCGTGGCGATGAGAGTCTCGAAAAGCTGATCATCGTTGGGAACGTTGAGGGAAGAGATCGCGTGGGAGATCCCAAACTCGATGGACGGACCAGCTCTAGGAGAAGAAAGCCAGGTTGTGGTCGACCATGTCACTAATAGAACTCGTTGGAGGCAAGCTGTTCACACCATCACGAAGACATCCAGTGATCACGATATTCATACATGAAGAGCCGACCTCAGAGAGAGAGAGAGAGAGAGAGAAGGGTTTAAAGGGTTTGACTGGCCTCTTAGCTCAGTTGGTAGTAGCTCTGCCTTCTGAGCTATAGGTCGTGGGTTCGATTCCCACCCAGGACAAACATTTGTGTGATGAACATAGATGTTTGTTCTGTGTCTGGGTGTTTTAAAGTATTAAAGTATTATAAGTATGTATTTACAAATATATAAGTATTCTATCAGTTATCTGGTTCCCATATACAAGTTTTGCTTAGTTTGGGGCTAGATGGCGCTGTGTCAAATGTCCAGTAATATTTATTTATTTATTAAATCCATATTATTTGATATTTCTAGACAGTAAATATTACGTCCAGAATATAAGCAGTTGTCGACTTAAGCTACGCCACAAGCCCCTTGCTGCGTTTATTTGTTAACGTCAATTGGCAATTTCCATTCCTAGTTCCATATTGTAACACTTATTTTATGTATCAAGGTTTCGAATTCAAATGGTAAAGTGGAGTGAAACACTCTCGGGCGTGCCTCAGTCGTGTTTTATCTACTCAGCGCAGTTGTGTTAAGCTGAGGACACAACTACGCTGAAGCAAAATTGTATCAATCGCGTCACGTAAAAATAACGTTGGAAGACAGTGGAGAGGGTATGTTTGCGCATGGCTACACTTTCCGACGAAAGTACTAGGCCATTTGTTTTTTTTATTGTTTGTTTTTTTTTCAATGGAAAACCATTTCACAATACAAAACTTTTGTGCGTGATGGTATTAGTTTGCCTAATTTTTATAAATTTTTTACTGCGTAGCTTGACAGCCAGTGTTCTTTTTACATGACGCGAATTATACCTACAATGTATTCTAAAATCTGGTTCATATTAGTTTTAGGCATTATCGTGTTATGGTTAAGCTGAGAGATTTGGGTGCTGGGCAAGCCTACTCCATCTCAAAAAATGTCCCATGCATTACAGCGTCCCGATAAGTGTAGGCAAAGATTGCTTCCTGACTGATAAATCATCTAGTAAAGATGTAAAGGTCTAAGTGTTTCAAGTACTAATGGGTTGCAAATATGCGTCTTAACGTATATAGGCTTACGTCTCCATCTCCAAGGACTGTAGACATTATATTAAATGTACTCGTACATATCTTCAAAACCCTTTGAAACTGACCAAAAAATTGGTCAGAGAATGTCTAAATTTAGTAAATACCTACCTTCTTTTTGGAAATAGCTAACTAGTATTTAATAATTAGATATATTAAATGTAATGGTAAAAGTAATATTTAACAAATACTTAATTGTCAATATCAAACATCAAACAGATGCTAAATCTGTTATCATTTATTTTCATTGCACTGACACGAGAGCGACAAGCATATAATTAGCTTGGGGCTATATTGCGCTGTTTCAAATTTCCATTTATTATTTAAAAACCATTATCTAAGGCCTCACTAAATTAATAGATTGATATGAATCATGGGGTAATATTTAAAACCACGTTTAAAACACAGTCAGCGAATGTATCGGCATCATGTAGGTACTCAGCTTTACACTTAACAAGTTCACTGGCACGTTTACATACATGTCTGACTTGGACGTGGAACTTTTGGACAAGAAATCTGGATGTTTTGTAAAGAAAATAGATTACAAGCCTTCAGGCCTTACAAAACCGCTGTCTCTCTAAAGTTCTACTTTTTTTTGCTGTGCTGGGAATTTCACAACTGATTAATGCAATGATAAATCCGTCTTGTTATAAATAATACAAATAGAGAAAATGCTGGCAGAAACAATTGTAGTTCAACTTAAA
Organism: Camptogramma bilineatum; assembly: GCA_958496255.1. NCBI lineage: Eukaryota > Metazoa > Arthropoda > Insecta > Lepidoptera > Geometridae > Camptogramma > Camptogramma bilineatum. The sequence continues at coordinate 11,018,493 of OY292463.1, forward strand.
CTCCAAGTATGGAGGAGGGCGTGGTTGCCTGCGACACTTTTTTTACAAACTTCTGCAGGTACCATCATTTCAATAGTATTCTAAGCCACTGTAACTGTTCGTCAATAAATACGATTTATGATTTATAATTAGTTTGAACAAATACTTATTTGCAAAAATGTAATTCTTTCCTTTTCCTTCCTTCCTCAGCATATATTTGCCCACTGCAGGGCATATGCCTCTCCAATAATGTAATCCTATTGGAATCAAACAATAAAGAACTTACCAATATCTACTGAGTATGATCCTCAATTTACAGTATAGGTCTCGTTTGAGCTCAAGGATATCCGTCATAATACCATTTACTGGCATTACGAGCGCTTCCGTGCTTCGGAGGGCACGTTAATTTGTCGGTCCCGGTTTTTAAGTGACGGAGGCCTTTAGGTGGCCTAAACACTCCGTCATCAGAGTTGGCCACTTGTTCAAACGAATCTACTTTTTTACCTTGGAATTATAGAACTAGAAGATTACATTTATTAAAATCTGTGCTCATCTCTATACTCACTTAACACAAAAAAAAAACTTTAATTTGAAAATGATTTATAAAGGTTTTCCCTTAAAAGTTTGACAAGAGACAAATAATCAGAGCGTTTGTCCACCGCCGCCGTCACCGTCACGTCAACGAGAACGAGATGACGGCGCCGATGTAGCGGACCATACATTTACTATAGCCGCTTGTCCACCAGAAGACCGTCACGTCACACGTTGGTCCCGAATTTAGTGCTCCATACACATAGAAACCAAAACTCGATTTTTTAATTTTTTTTTATTGGGGATTGTTCTAGTACACAATTCTTATTCAAATATGTAGGTACAGTCACCATAGCAAGCTTCATGACGGAATAAAAAAATATTTAGTTTTTTTTTGTATGGAGGAGAACACTTCAATAGGATTATCTCTCGACTCTTAGAAACTCAAGGGCTGCCGCTTATAGAGGGTGTACACCCACACGAGGTCGTCCTCATAAGCCACCAATCTCGCACAGCTGGGCACGGTTTTAGCACCCAGAGCAAACTGAATATTCGAAAATTTGCCTACTACACCAAAACTAGAATTTCTTAAATGTTTGCATGGTAGATTGTTCTAATTCACTATTTTTATCTAACTATGTAGGTACAGTCACCATAGTACGCTTTACGTAAGAAAAAAAAAATATTTTGTCTTTTTTTGTGTATGAATGAAAACACTTAATTCGGATTTTCTCTCGACTCATAGAAACTCAAAGGCTGCCGCTTATGCAGGGTGTACACACACATGAGGCTGTCCTTATAAGCTACCAATCTTGCACGTCTGGGCACGGTTTTGGCCAAAAAACTAATAATTCGAAAATTTTACAGCAATACCGAAACCAAGATTTCAAAAAAGTTTGAATAGGGGATTGCTCTGATATATGACTTTTATCTAAAAATGTAGGTACAGTCACCATAGCAAGCTTCATGACGGAATAAAAAAATATTTAGTTATTTTTGAATGGAGCAAAACACTTAAATTGGATTATCTCTCGACTCTTAGAAACTCAAGGGCTGCCGCTTATACAGGGTGTACACCCACATGAGGCCATCCTTATAAGCTACCAATCTCGCACGGCTGGACACGGTTTTGGCGCCCAGAGCAAACTGAATATTCGAAAATTTGTCAACTACATCAAAACTAGAATTTCGTAAATGTTTGCATGGTAGATTGTTCTAATTCACTATTTTTATCTAATTATGTAGGTACAGTCACCATAGTACGCTTTGCGTAAGAAAAAAAAATATTTTGTCTTTTTTTGTGTATGAATGAAAACACTTAATTCGGATTTTCTCTCGACTCATAGAAACTCAAGGGCTGCCGCTTATACAGGGAGTACACACACATGAGGCTGTCCTTATAAGCTACCAATCTTGCACGTCTGGGCACGGTTTTGGCCAAAAAACTAATAATTCGAAAATTTTACAGCAATACCGAAACCAAGATTTCAAAAAAGTTTGCATGGGGGATTGCTTTGATACACGATTTTTATCTAAAAATGTAGGTACAGTCACCATAGCAAGCTTCATGACGGAATAAAAAAATATTTTGTTATTTTTTGTATGGAGGAAAACACTTAAATTGGATTATCTCTCGACTCTTAGAAACTCAAGGGCTGCCGCTTATACAAGGTGTACACCCACATGAGGCCGTCCTCATAAGCTACCAATCTTGCACGGCTGGGCACGGTTTTGGCGCCCAGAGCAAACTGAATATTCGAAAATTTGTCAACTACACCAAAACTAGAATTTCGTAAATGTTTGCATGGGGGATTGCATGGGACATTGCTTTAATACACTATTCTTATCTAAATATGTAGGTACAGTCACGACAGCAAGCTTTAAATTTTACTTTCGGTGTAGTTTATAGATTTTCAAATAATCATTTGGCTCTAGGCGCCAAAACCGTGCCCAGCCGTGCGAGATTTGTGGCTTGTGAGGACGGCCTTATGTGGGTGTATACTTTGTATAAGCGGCAGCTCTTGAGTTTCTAAGAGTCGAAAGATAATCCAATTTAAGTGTTATCCTCCACACAAAAATAGAACTAAATAGTTGTTTTTTCTGTCATGAAGCTTGTTATGGTGACTGTACCTACATTTTGACATAAAAATCGTGTATTAGAGCAATCCCCTATACAAACTTTTTAAAAATCTTGGTTTCGGGAATGCTGTAAAATTTTTGAATTATTAGTATTTTGGCTCTGGGTGCCAAAACCGTGCCCAGACGTGCAATATTGGTAGCTTATGAGGACAGCCTCATGTGTGTGTATACTCTGTATAAGCGACAGCCCTTGAGTTTCTAAGAGTCGAGAGAAAATCCGAATTAAGTGTTTTCATCCATACACAAAAAAAAGACAAAATATTTTTTTTTCGTACGTAAAGCTTACTATGGTGACTGTACCTACATAATTAGATAAAAATAGTGAATTAGAACAATCTACCATGCAAACATTTACGAAATTCTAGTTTTGGTGTAGTTGACAAATTTTCGAATATTCATTTTGCTCTGGGCGCCAAAACCGTGTCCAGTCGTGCGAGATTGGTAGCTTATGAGGATGGCCTCATGTGGGTGTACACCCTGTATAAGCGGCAGCCCTTGAGTTTCTAAGAGTCGAGAGATAATCCAATTTAAGTGTTTTGCTCCATTCAAAAATAACTAAATATTTTTTTATTCCGTCATGAAGCTTGCTATGGTGACTGTACCTACATTTTTTGATAAAAGTCGTGTATCAGAGCAATCCCCCATGCAAACTTTTTTGAAATCTTGGTTTCGGTATTGCTGTAAAATTTTCGAATTATTAGTTTTTTGGCCAAAACCGTGCCCAGACGTGCAAGATTGGTAGCTTATAAGGACAGCCTCATGAGTGTGTACACCCTGTATAAGCGGCAGCCCTTGAGTTTCTATGAGTCGAGAGAAAATCCGAATTAAGTGTTTTCATTCATACACAAAAAAAGACAAAATATTTTTTTTTTCTTACGTAAAGCGTACTATGGTGACTGTACCTACATAGTTAGATAAAAATAGTGAATTAGAACAATCTACCATGCAAACATTTAAGAAATTCTAGTTTTGGTGTAGTAGGCAAATTTTCGAATATTCAGTTTGCTCTGGGTGCTAAAACCGTGCCCAGCTGTGCGAGATTGGTAGCTTATGAGGACGGCCTCGTGTGGGTGTACACCCTCTATAAGCGGCAGCCCTTGAGTTTCTAAGAGTCGAGAGATAATCCTATTTAAGTGTTCTCCTCCATACAAAAAAAAACTAAATATTTTTTTATTCCATCATGAAGCTTGCTATGGTGACTGTACCTACATATTTGAATAAGAATTGTGTACTAAAACAATCCCCAATAAAAAAAAAATAATAAATCGAGTTTTGGTTTCTATGTGTATGGAGCACCAAATTCGGGACCATTGTGCGTCATCTTGATCTCATACAGAAATAATCTCGTTGACGGTGACGTGACGGTGACGGCGGCGGTGGACAAACGCTCTTAAGTTTATAGCTCATCCTTTTTCGTTGATAACAAAAGTATCATAGGCGAAAACATTACCATAGTAATAGTACTAATTTGTATTCCAAATATTCCAAAATGTAATCTGACTCACATACATAGTCTGTCCGATACTATTCAAAAGTTATTACCCTGTAGTAGCACTTATATCAGACAACTGACCCAGGAAGGTCAAACCTAATATACGAATGTGAGCGTAATTCTCGCTAGTTCTAATTCAGAATGAGAGCCGGTGAATGGTGTTAACAAGCAGTTGTGAACCATAGAAGATTGATTTGTAGGATATAACTTCGGGTTAAGTTGGCATTTTGCTGCGGAAAATATGGTAATTGAATAAAATAAGGTTATTCTAGTTGATGATGTGATATAAGTTGGACTTAGATTAGCTTGTCCGTGGATTGTGATTTCAAATTGAAGGGTTATTTTCATGTTAAGTTTTGTGAAAATTTTACTTGAAAACTGACTGACGAATAATAGCTGTTGCTCCAGTATACCCCCTTACTTATGAAAGATGTTTAAAGTTGAACACTGGTTAAACAACATCCTGTCTCTGTTTGTCACTATCCACAAATAAAGACAGGACGTTGGACCAGTATTTAACGTTAAACATCTTTCATAAGTAAGGCCCATAGTGTTTAAATATAACCCCTCTACTTATAAACTTATGTTAAAATTGAAACACCGTTTAAACAATTGCCATCCTTTTTTGTTAGATAGTGTCAAATAGAGACAGGGTGAATGCTGAGAATTATTTAACCAGTGTTCAAGTTTATAAGTAAGACCTAAAGTGTGGAAGAGTTATTGCATGAAATGAAAATTAACTATCAAACGGTTTTTACTTATAAAATCATTAAGCTTTTTATACACACTCTGAAAGCCAATCACGTTAGTTATTTGAAGTTTGTCGACAGATTTGAAAGCAATAAACTGTTATAACAAATCAACAGCTGATACCAACTTTGTATACAGATACGGAGCAAACTTTGCCTAGATTATTGCTGAGTCCACGACTTCAGCACGCGACGAGATTTAACGTTGCCGGTGAGACAGATATTTCACCTCGGCGCCAAGCGGAAACGCCACCGATGTGACTATGTAAATCAGATGGTAGGAATGTATGAATTGCCACTGATGCAGAATAGAATGGTATGAAAATTCTTGATTTAGCAGAGCACTTCAAAAGTCGTCTTAATTTTTTTACCAAAGACTTCAAAAGAGGTTATTTAAAGGCTTTTCTTCTTCGTTTTCAAACCTTCAAAAATAAAGCTTACTTGAAAACGCTTCTCAACTTAGACACCGGATAAACAATGCTCAAGATTCGCTCTGTAACTATTTTTCACAATCTACCAAAAAAAGTTGGCAATAGTTTAAACGGTCAATATTTTTCTAAGCTGAATCTTTGGATACATTGACAATCTGTTTCCAACTTGTATTTCGAATTTGGATAACATTCGTTAGGATATTTACAACAAAGAGTCCATTCAAATTACGCAATTCAATTTGATTTTATCTCCAGATAGGTTGAAATATGGACCCACACATCGTTGCCAATTTAGCTTGTTTTGTTCAAGAAAGCAATTATGGTCCTTCGATCATTCGGGAAAGCGCAGGACGGGGTATTATTACGTCGTGGTCGAGTTGGGAATTCAGCTCTTAAATCATTCAGGATTCCTTCCTTGTACGAAGGAAATAGCTTGTTGTTTTGTGCTTTACACTATTTGTTTCATTTTGACTTCGTAAATATTGTGTTTTGTATGAATCGTGGAATTTTGTATACAAGTTGTCAAAGGTACACAGAAAAGGACATGGTACCTTTTATACAGCAAAAAACGCTCGTAGCGTAGTTTGCTGAGACGTTCTTGATTTATCGTTGAAGTTAAGCAACGTGCGTGGTCACAATTTGGATGGGTAAGGGTAAGGCATTACGAGCTGAGCGCTTCCGTGCTTCGGAGGGAACGTTAAATTGTCGGTCCCGGCTTTTAAGTCGTTAAGCCGTGACTGAGGTCTATAGGCGGCCTAAAAACTCCGTCACCAGAGTTGGCCACTTGCTCATACGGACAAAGGCAAAGTGATAACAAAAACCAGTTTTCAAACAAAACAAAGCGTTAATTAGCTTAAATGTTTAATAGATCAATTTCCTTAAAACAATTGTGAAAAAAAAAAATCTTGAAGATCTTGTTGCGGCTTCAGATAGGTCCATAGAGGTGGCGTCATATTGGAGCAAACGAATTTAAACACCGCATTTTAGTATGAGCACGAGCACATTGACACGAATGAATGAATTGTGAAAATATCTTAGAAACTGAACATAAAATAAGAAACAGGACTCGTTACTACCATTTGTCATTATTATTTATGAAGTTTGCGGTTCCGATGGGAAGTAGAGGCTTCGAACAGCGGGGTACAGGCCATGTTCTGGAATGGCTAGCACGATGTCGCGGTGACCTACGGTTTTAGCACAGTTTAACGACCTTCTTCCATGTCTACAATTATTTTTCACTAGCTGTGCCTGGCTGTTTCAGAGTCTTGAATAGCCTATAACCTTCCTCAATAAATGAGCTATCAAATACAGAAATATTTTTTCTAATCTGACTGGTGTTTACAGAGGTTAGTATTAGCACAGGTTAGTTATAGATAAATATCATCCGTCGCTTTTATGAAATACGTTACATGAAAAGGATATGTAGAATTGATTTGTCTCGGGTCTGGATGTTTTCTATGTTTATTTTGTATTTCGAAAGTAAGTATAGTATATCAGTCATGTGGTTCCCATAACACAAATTTCTGCCTAGCATGTTTGCTGAAATGTCTAGCATTATTTATTTATTTATCTCATTGCACTTATGAGTTATAATTGTGTATGTGAATGTCTCTGTTATATATAAATTTATTTATTTTTATTTATTTATAAGTATCTATGTTAGCTCTTATATTCTGTATAAGTGGTTGATGCTACCTAATAAAATTTATTTCTATTCTATAGCGACGACGGTTAGATATACCACTATTCTCTCGAGTTTGAACAACCTTCGAAGCAGTTAACCACTAAGTCACGGATACCATCAGCTCTAAACGTGTGAGGACGTGGGATATTGATAGCTTCTCCCGCTTATTATAAATTCTACTTCACAACGGCATTATGTACTGATCGATTCAAAGTGATACGAGGTCAGGTTTCCACGCCGTACCATAAAATTTTATTGCTAATTTAGTTTAAGTTTACGGCGTCAGTATAGGTGCAAAAATACAATTGGTGTGAGCGCATCGGGTTCTGGGAAGAGGTCGTTGAAATTGGAACCTTACCTTTATAAAATAAAGAACAATTAAAAAAAAACAACAGGACCTTGCATAGAAATCGAATAGTCACAGCCTCATCTGAGCCAACGATTGTTATTCTTAAGCTTATTGTAATAGAGTTTCGTTTACGACTCCGTGGTAATAGCCTATTATCTACCATGGTGTAAATAAGGAATCACTATATTAAACTGAAATCGTAGGAAGTCTTTTGGTAGTTGGATTAGCTCGGTAATCCTATATTGGGTAGACGATTACAAAATCCCCAGCTTAACTTAATCAGATCTTCTAAACGGTTATAGCCTCAATAAGAACTTCTGAATTACTAATTAGTATGTTATACAATTACGCGATTCTAAGCTTTATTTTAATGTATTTGAGTACACCAAAATTCATTAAAATAATGATGGTAAAGGCATAAATAGTCAAAAAACTTTTGTCGAAACTAGGCAAGTTGGTTGCTTGTGCTTATGCTTTAGTGCCGGCTTATCTACATATTTATTTATTTGTGCTACCAACATAACATACATCCGATCATGCAAATGAAAATAATGAATTTATTTATTATTATTAATGAAATAGTACTTGCGAACAAAGTAACTGCTATTATAATTATAGGAGTTAAATTTTAAAGCTTGCTGTGTAGCAAGCTTCGAGCGAGTACAGAGTATTTAAAAGTTAAAAGTCTATTGCGACACATAATTTCCCTACATCTAATACCTCTCTTCCTGAATATTAACTGTAAACGTATTCAGTCAGCCTCAAGATTGTATCCTTAAGGGTGGTAGAAATCTGCTCTCATTTACTACATTTCCCAAAAATATAGATTCATTGAAGTACAGGTTGAATTCAAACCGACTACCTTTATAATATAAAGTTAAAAAAAAACTTTTAAACTCACTCCTAGTAAGTTTAAAAGTAGTCTAGTCCTGATAGCGAAAGAACCAGATGGTCTACTTACATGATTTTATTGAGTAAATCCCTTATTGATTCAGAAAAAAAACTTCTTTCCCGACTTTCCAACCTGTATCTTTTCTCATGAAGCGGGGCATATTCGGTATAATCTATGATTATGGGTTGAAATGAGAACACAAAACCACGCCGTGCGAACGGCTAGCCAGCGCTTGACCCTTAACCATGTCGGTCAATAGCTATTGATTTTTCTATTCCGTATAACCATGGCTTTGAAATAAACTATACGGCCGATCACGTAACTTATTACAATAGCAAAGCAATAGCAATAATCGCACAATTATTGCTTCCAAATCGCTAATTGACAGCAATAGCCGAGAAACTAGCTATCGGTCTCGTACATGATACTATTTTTTTAACGTTTAACGACTGATCACACGATAGCTGCGCGATAATTGGGCAACTGTTGCTGTCTATAATAAAATGCCTACGGATTGGTTTGAGCTTGCGTTATAGCTGCTTATTAATATCATTAATTGTTCTGTGTACCGAATTGATCAGAGATTTGGTGAGTACTCACTCGGGTTGGAAAAAATCATTATTACACTACTATGATGTAAGACTAATTTATTTAAAGGACAGGATTGAAATGAATTGAATTTTTGGATTTATATTCCTGATTGACTAATTTCATAAGTAAGTATTTCATAACTAATTCTTATATAAGGTTATCTTATTATAATTTATTATTTTTAAACGTAACTCTTTTTATCAGATAATAAACAAGCAATTCATTCAAAAATAAAAAAAACCCGGCTGAACTGAAAAGTTGGAAACAGCATTATCTGATCAATCACAAAATTAAATTACAATTTTATTATTAGGTAGGTGTCTAGGGTTCGATGCCGTGCGCTTTTTCCTAAACTTTGTTGTCACAGTTGACACACAGATGGCTCTGTATGAAAATTAAATGCGTGCGATATTTCTTAAATATGAGATATCTCCTAAATGGCTGAACCAATTTCGATGCAGTTTATTCTAAACGTTGCGTGTGACTAAATAGAAAGTTTTAGTATGCATTTTGTTTAGCAATAACATTTAGGGCGAAAAATAATTTTCAAAAATATTGGAAGTCGATTTAGTCTACGAAGATGTCATGTTAGATTTTTTAAAAAAATATATTTGATATCAGTCCACCAACCTCTTGATTTTGACATAGATTTTGATATGATGGCGTGATTTTTATTTTCTAAATTCACACATTGTTGCATTTTCTAGCCACACTATTTGATTTATCGAAATAAAAAGTATCTTAGAGCACAATCGAGATAGAGACAATTCTAACGATACTACATTCATCAAAATCCATCCAGCCGTTTAGGAGATGCGTGGTAATAAAGAATTAATATTCTTACTTACATACCCACCCACATACATAGAAACGCGCGATCTACATAACCCTGTGATTTGACAGTCAGCGGGGTAAAAATAACACTTTGTTGATTGAAAATATTCACAATTATACAAAGTTAGAATTTACAATTCATCATTGCTAGTTCTAATGAAGATATCGTTAGAAGATAAAGGCTCTAACTTATTAAGGTTTATTAATGGTTCGCAGTTCGTGACCTCTATATAAGGGGTATCGTAGCACTGTAAATCTGAAAATGTTACTTTATGGTCAGGATCACGCGAAGTGACCCTTTGTAACCTCATTACTGGTTTCGTATAAGGGCTTAGTCACAGTTGAGGCACGGTGTGGTAACACTTCAGCAGGACGATATTATAGTACATGTTAACCAATAGTATTGTTTACAGTCAATATATTATCACCGTGGTCTATTCCATTATTATAAAAGGATAGGTACAGCAACATCAAAATTATTGTGGAGAATCCAAAGCGAGCCAATATGACCCTACAATACAGGCTCATTAGATACCTAGTGCAGGAAATAAAGCTCAAATTGGTACATTCTACTTGCATGTTCGTAAACTTTGTAAACATCTATCTCACTACAATCGTAAAATGTTTGTTTTTGTATTACTTGATTACTATTGCATTTTTTATTAGTGTAATGAATGAACCGCAAATTGTAAAGCATAAATTTTCATTTTAAAATAGTATCACGAAGTTTCCCACGGATGCACAGCTCAAGGCTTTTACTGTCTTTCTGCCATTTCCACAGGCATATTCATTGGTAAAAATAGCCTATTAATAAACTTGTAATAAATAAAGTAATAAACCTATGTTTTTTTTATTGTACCTTCGTTAAGCCACAATCTCACATGATGGTAAGCGACGATGTGGCTGACGATGGATCACAAAGGTCTAGAAGACATCCATTTACAATTGTTTTGAAGAGACCCAGGTTATAGTTTTCGGGAAAAACAAAAACCGGCTGCGAATTCTAGACGGAAGAAAAACAGGCCACCTACCGCAGCCACAAACGCCAGTGACAGCCACTTTTAATATATTGTGTAGCTGTAGCGAGCGGCCGCCACGTGGCGTGTTTGTACAAAATATATGAAAACTACAGGAAATACGTCGGTAGCGGCGTTTTGTGGCTCGTATGTGGCCAGGCTTATAATATTCATAGGCATCGTCAATTCCTGGGAGATTATACATATTCCTTTCATAATATTTTTTCTTAATCATAATAAACCGACTGTAGGCTAAACCTCCATCTATTTCTTCACCATGGCTGATCGTATAATAATGTACTATTAATAGTGCGGTCAAGGCAAAGTTAATGTAGTACAGCATTTTATTTTAGTATTCAGACTATTAAACTTTTTTCTAGACGACCTTAGACCGTTCGTACCGGACTATTGTAGTGAGGAGGTAAAAAAGGAATTATACTACTAATATATACAGCACAACTTTTTATTTTAAAGACTTTCTTTGTGAAGAAACCATTCCATTTCTAATAGCGGCGATGGACTTGCAACCGTCACGTATGGAGTGCCAACTTCTGCAAAACGTGGGCATGTTCCAAATTTATATTTCAACATATCTGACTACCTCCTTATGCTCGGAATACACGAGGCTAGTTTTTCAAGCCAGGATAGCAAGATCGCGGTAGTAAGCTAGCAAACTAGCAGCTCTCCGTGTTAACAGAACTAGTTTAGAAAATAACAATAGAAATGCATAAAAATGGGCATAGCTGCTAGCTTGCTAGCCACTATTTTGTTATCCTGGCTTGAAAACTAGCCTCGTGAAACCGTGATCTGAGAATGTCTACCGTGCCTTGGGGACACAGTCGTGATCGTTATTTCATTTAATTTATATTTTTCTATCAATAGTTTTTTTTTTATATTGTGCAAAAGTAATCACCATTGTGATCGCGTGGTAAGGGACCGCCATGTTTCAATAGCTTTAAGTTTAGAGGCTAGTTAAATCCAATATGGATTATGTTCTTGGTTTGTATTGGCTAGAAAAACAAGTACTTACAAACTACAGGGCGTGTAGGGAACTTATATTTAGGTCGAGTAAAAACAATGACAATTGCTTTCTAAGAGCTCTATCTCACTGACATCTCTAGGACACCTCGGTGGCGCCACCACAGTTACGCCACCAACAAATATATACAATGTTAATATTTTAATAAATAAATACTAACGTAAGTATAGTCGGATTGCTCATTCTACGGACTAAAATTGAAGGAAAAAATGAAATGTTTCCTTCAATTTTGATATGTTTTTAGTCCGTATAATTAGCAATACGACTATAGGTCAGTACATAAATGACACCTGCGGGCTGATTGTCTAACTTGTTTCAAACCTTAAATTGATCTCAAACTGTCAAAACGATCGCGTATGTTTGTTTTGTCGCGTTTGGTATCGTTGAGAAGAGAGTGACAGAGCGTGGTCACTGAACTGTCATAGTTAACAATTCGAGACCGATTTTGGTGGCTATCAAAGATAAATAATCATGAGGCTGGTGTCCGCTTGGTCGTGCCACCAAACGGAACGTCATGGGGTGTCATTTTTGTACATTATAGTGTCCTATTGAGATAAGGGCCCTAAAGATGTGTTTTTGAAAGCGGAACTGCTAGCAGCAGAGCTCAGATAGTCAAAAAAGGTGAGATCAAGAGATAAAATGTACCAGCTTTTCCCTGTCATTATGTAATTTCTACAAAAAAAGTTTAACTGTATGTTTCATGATAAAAGGTAATGAGGAAAACATCAAAGCTGAGAAACTAAATGAGAAATTTAATAGGAAAAAGGTTAAAACACATTACGCGTCGTTTAAGTCCGACAAGCAATAAGCTATGATGGATTGAGGGTCAAATATTTGCAATTCCCGAAGTGAACCTTTAATTTACGACACTACTTAAAATGGTACTTCAGTATTGTAGAGCTTGTTTGGTGATTTATGATTATGAAAAGAAAAGAAAAGAAAAGTCTTCACTTGGCTCATCTTGTTGGTGAACGGCCACGTAATCCTTTTCCTTCGAACAGACATACATAGCTTGTAAAACTGACATAGTGCATTATGTCGGGTTGTGGATGATGATAATTTACCGCCTGAGGAGTTACTCGTGCTTTAACTTATCAGATGCAAACTAAACTTTAGTAATCGGAGGCGGGGCGACTAACGAAGCACGATAAAAATGCTCTCGATTAATTGATAAAATTGATTAATAGTTGTTCGATTTGCTCGATTTAATATTTCGTTATATCGATTATTATAGTGATGCGGATGTTGCTATTGAGTCTAGACCAGTCAAATATATTATACAGTCGGCATATTAAGACTAGTTAAAAAAAAACTCGGTTTTTATTTTTTTTATTTTACTGGTTACGAATCTCCGATTTCGTAAGCTCCAGAAGGGTTATTTGGTTGTGTTTTACTGTAATACTTTCATTTTAGTGTTGAAGGTCTTCAGTAAGAACACTACGAGAGCACTCTTCGAATAGATAAATGCAATGAGATCAGGAAATCATGCATTATCTTGCAAAAAAGCTCTTAGTTACTGATGTAACTTGGAGTTTTTTGTGCCACCATTTGCTACCTACAGTTGATTTATCTGATGAAACTACTGTAAAAAGTTGGAAGGCTATTCTTTCTATACTATTTGTTACTGGGTAGTTAGTAACCTGTAACCTGTGTTTGACTGAACACTTTACTAGCATACTTTCTTATGTAGAACATCTTTTGTATCTAACTGTACCGTACGTGTTCAGTTTCTGGGTCGATTGCGTAACCAGTGCACTTGATAAAGCACTTTCTTCGGTCACGTCTTTTAAATGTTCACAGTAAATTAACGGAACATTTCCCTAGGATTTATATCTACCAGCTTCCGCCTTGTCACTACTAGATAACAAGAGGAATAAAGATCTTGGAAGTAGGAAACCGGCATTGGCCAATGCGGTGTAAAACACAATAAATAAATAAATATTGGTGGAAACACACAACGTCCTAACCTAAAGGGCCGTTTACAATTTAGTGACAAGTGATTATCGGCGTTCCACGTATGATATCAATGTTTAGTTTACATTGTCATATTTTGACATTTGTTTTTGATTATCGCATCGTCAAGGCTAGAAACTCGCATGATGTAAAAGGCGCCTTATTCAATTGAAATGTTTGATTTGATGCATATTTTATAAGGTTTTCCTAAAAAATCTCAAGCACTTTCTTAGCATGTATTACAATTATTAAACTATTGATTATGATTATGACAGTTGGAAGGAATTAAGAGACGGAGACACAAGTGGTGAAAATCAATTAAAAATATAAAAAAATCGGCCTGGTAACCTAGTTTTCTCTTAAGTTAGTACTTAAGTACAAGAATTAGGCATACTTGTAGCTTAAAGCTTTTTAATATTCCAGTCAAATGTAAAAGTAATCGAATGCTTTTAATATCATCAATCCATTTAATTTGGCAGAGCAAAGCCTGATTCCTATCTACCTCTATCCTAAGCGACCAGTTTACAATGATCTCTTATCTAAAGATATCGGAAAAGGCTGGGAGTGTCCAAAGGATCCAGTTACACTGGTTTTACATTAGATTGCTCAATCACACTTTCTGAGAGTAAAAATTAGGACGCCTAATAATAAAAATAAGAACTAAAATGCGTTTATTTCATGCTAATAATGTCTGATGTAGTAAGTCAGCAGGGCAAGGTTATAGGTAGACAAGTATCCCACATCTTCTTTTTAACCTACTTCAAAAAAAGCAGTAGGTTCTCAACTCGTCGGAATCTTTTTTTATTGTGCTTTTTTTATATAGGTAATGTTCACCGATTACCTACTCGAAGACGCCTGGACCGATTTGAAGTTTTTTTTTTCGAAATGGTAGATCTACTTTCCGATTGTTGACACAAAGATTTATTGAGGATCTGTTGAGGATCTTCGGAGTTTTATGAACAAAAATGCACCTCGAGAGCTTTATAACATTGAAGTCGGTTTTATTTTTATTTTTAATTTAGTCACTTGTGTCAATGATCTTTTGATAATAACTTGTTTTGTTTTCTTTATAAATGTGCTTCAATACCTACTTGGAAGAATATTTCATAGACAGTTGGTAAAAGGCGGTTTATGGTCTCAATTTCGAATTGGCAACAAAGACTATTGAAGTTCGAGAGTCAATAGGTACCTTCTAGGTAAGCGTGCTCCATCCTAGACCACACTGTTGCTTTACATCAGGCAGGGTGTGGTCAAACGCGAACCTATTTTAGTTAAAAAAAAAATTAAAAAAAAAAGGGAAAGGTTCATACAGTGGAGGTCAATGTATAAATTATTCAACTCCGATGAATTTCCCAATATGAGAATTTTTGCCCAACACCATGTTTGTTTTAGAACAATGTAAATTATTCTGCTAAAAGGTTTATGTGTTTTACGCTTAGCATGCAAGATGCTAATGTGTTTTGTAACTACAAGGTATGAGTCGTGAATGTGGGTTAATAACTTAAAGTGAGACGAAACATTAGTAGCTTGTAACATTATAGCAAGAAAAGTGGAACAGCGTATTTACGTGTCATAGTAGAGACTTTTTTGTCTCTTTTCCAAGCAAAAATGTAATGATAGTGATACCTTCTCTTTTATAACGCCTAAGGTGTTCAAATTCTCACCAGAATAAGATGTGTTTTTTTTTAACTAAATTTAATCATTTTTTTAAAATTTTTAATTATAATAGTGTTAAACTACACTTAGGTATTATTTAATTTAAAATGAAGATTATCAAAATCTACGATTCCGACGGGATAAAGGAGGATCGCTTGTATCAGTGAGGGTTCGAATCCCGTCGGAATCGCAAATTTTGATAAGACTTTTCATTTTCCATTTTTTCTATACACAAGTTTGGTATGAACGCAAATTCCTGAAAACACTATAGTCACACAACGTTTTGAAGTCAAACTTCTTTACGCTTGACTTGGGGAGTAAGCTGGTGAATGCGTGACGGGAGCGTTACAAAAAGTGTGATAGGGCGAACCGAAGTTTTACTTCAGTGGTGTGGTTTTGTTTTGATAATCTTCATTTTCAATAAAATAATACCTAAGTGTGGTTTAACACTATAATCTTATTCTGGTGAGAATTTGTACACCTTAGGCGTTATAAAAGAGGAGGTACTTATCATTTACATTTTTGCTTGGAAAAAGAGACAAAAAAGTCTCTTTTATGACATGTAAATACCCTGTTCCACTTTTTTATATTTCTAATTGGAAAACCTGCGTCAATGTCTTCGTGAATGAAGTTTCCTAGGTTCAAAGACAATGGGTTTCTAAGAAACAGATCAACTCATTTATTCTAACCCCCGGTCCAGTACTGGCCATTACAAAAAGCATTGCATTGTCGGGACCGGTTCGACAGTTAACCGGTCATTATGGGCGTTTTATTTTTCCTACTGGCTGTCTATGACTTCTATTGCATATATAAATATATTCTAGATGTAATAAGACTATACATGTAGAGAAGACTTACACGAACATACTGTACATACATGGTCCAAATGGTTGATAAATTTGGAAAAAGGTCAGGTGAAAGGCGCCCTAAGCGATCTTATAACGAAAAAAGTATGAGATTGATGATGATTTTCAAAAACCAAAAATTCACCAAGTGAAGGTCGGTCGCCTAGGTATTTAAAATATGTATAAACAGTCTCACAAACTAATACATTTAAAAAATAAATTCTAAGGCTTAAAGAACGTTACTTCAGTAGTATATACTACTAGTAAAATGCGCATTTATAATAATTACGACATAAAGCGTTCGCGCTTGTAAACTTTTATATAGCTCTAATTAACTATGATCTTGCTCTAAGCATAAACGTTTAATGTAGAAGGTTGATTGCCTTGTTGGGTTATGGGAATCACGGATAGGAAGAATCGCATTTGTGGAATCGATCGCATAAACCCCTTCTTGTACAGTCAGCGTCATCAATCGGTATCCCCCTATTGATTTTAACAAGGACCCTTTTCATTTCAACTTTGGATTTCAGTCGGATTTGCTAGTATAGGAACTCGAGCGAAATTAGATATCCATAAGTATACTAGCAAATCCGACTGAAATCCAAAGTTGAAATGAAAAGGGTCCTTGTTAAAATCAATAGGGGGATACCGATTGATGACGCTGACTGTACATAATTTAATGATGAACACAGATTAATTTTTTTTGTTTCTAAAAGTATTTCAACATGGGTACGGATGTTGAAATACTTTTAGAAACAAAAAAAAAATTCAGAATTTATACTTACTTACCTCTTCCTTTTTTTGAAGTCAGTTAAATAAATGCTAAAAATACCTGGTTTATTTTGGACCGATTTGAAAAAATATTTTTTTTGTTTGAAAGGTCTACATAAGGTTCTTTCCAATTGGAGCCATAAAAAATTTAAGGATCTGTTGATGATCTTCAGAGTTATGAACAGAACTGCACCTCGACAGTGCAGAAAATTGCTTAGCTAATTTAACATTGAAGTCAGTTTTTTTTTATTTTTAAGTCAGCTACTTGTTCGTATTCTATTTAAGTTTTATTTTTGAATGTTCTTTTTTTATAACGATCCTTTTGCAGTAAAGAAGATAAATAAAGAATCAAATTAAAGAGGCTAATCAATATATTTTTCAGATTCTAGAATCTAGATCAAGAAATAGCTGCAGTTTACAGTGCTACACAGACATGCCCCCATCTCAAGCGTACGTGGTCATTACAGTGCAACACACTTTGTGGGCGTCTTTGATTTGTCCAATTACAGTGCTAACGAGACTCTCGGTGTCCGATCGATTACTTGGTGTTTTGTTGCTCTGATACCGTTAGCTTGCGTTTTACTAGTACATAATACACGTGGGTAACTGTGGTATAATGTTCACCACAACTGTTTAACGCAGGCCGAATAGTGTCAGTTTCTTTCGTACTTACAACTTATATTATACTCATCTACAAAACAGTAATAAAGCCAAATTGGACTTTTAGTATCCAACTGTGGGGTTCTGTTTGCACCTCGAACATAAACTACATACAGCGCTTCGAAAATGGCGTCCTCAAAAACATTTCTAATGCCCCCCTGGTTTATAAAAAACACAGAGTTGCATGACATACTCAAGATCAACACAGTAGCAGAAGAAATTAAAGCTGCTGCCAAAGCCTACCAAGACAAGCTGTTACACCATCCAAACCAACACAGCTTGCACAGCAGCTCACAACACCCTCATACAGAGAAGGCTGAAGAGAAATATGTCATGCAGCTCAAAGACCGAAAATGAAGAGTGCCAAACGCCTAGAAAGCAGGAGTGTGCTCTGCCCGATATTTTACATAGAGACCATGCTTTAAGTTTTCTAACTCATCGCAAATATAAATAAAATAACAGAAAAAAAAACTTATAAGCATTACTTATATTATAAAGCTTGCGTAATATTATCAGAAAAATTTATTCAATGAATAACATGGGAATTCATAAAGGTTTTTAGCAAAATTTTCCACTAAGTAAGTAAGTAAGTTCGTATGAGTAAGTGGCCAACTCTGGTGACGGAGTTTTTTAGGCCGCCTAAAGGCCTCCGTCATGGCTTAACGACTTAACGATTTTCCACTGCGGAAAGTTATTACTGTAACACATGTAAAAGTTTATACTAGAGAATAGTTATTACGGTCTTCCCATAGTTTTTTAAGGACGTATAGTTAACACCTAAATGTACTTATACAGGTATTGTTAATATTTTATCGTCAGTGGAAAGGAAGAAACGCTAAAGCGCCAAAATGTGATCGGTGGGAAATCAACTTTAAAGTTTCTTGTTTAAAGTTGATTTCCCACAAATCTCATTTTGGCACTTTAGCGTTTCTTCCTTTCCCACTGACGTTATGATGCTTAACGGATGATTAACCACTGATCTAAGTATTGGTGGTAAGGAGAGCGTTTTTCATGGCTTCTGTATTATCATGTTGACACGTTTTAATAGGGATAGCTTAATAGCACAATAAATCTAAGTTGCGTCATATAAACCCGTACCAGTTAGTCGTAAAGTTCATACAAATATTTCGTAAAAATGTTATTATCGTGAGGAATTATGGTTTTCGATTGAGTTAGGATTTAATAGGTGACGTTGGCTTTCAATCGATTTCGTATGTAATGGTAACTGTTGCAAAATTTAGGTACACATATCAAAAAAGTTTACGATCAGTTTGAAAACATAACATATTATGTAGGTAATGTTGAGAACCATTGACTTCATTTTTGCAAAAATACAAAAGAATATTGTGTTTTTTAATCCCAATTATTTTATTTTTAAACCAAGAATATCAACCATACTTAAGAATTTTTTTAAATATGTTTAGGAATAAAAAAATATTTCAACTTTTAAAAGCGATCACAATTTTTTTTTGATGTTTGTTGTGTATGTCTCAAATACTCGATCAATTTTTATTAAATTTCTCAAAGTAGGCATCTTGAAAACCCAATGAGGATTTTTTTTATAATCTTGATTTAGGGGTAGTGTTTGACATTAGGTACCTAGTTGAATTTGTATTCTCTAATATTTGAAGTATCACCTTTTTTTCTAGTAGATAAAAATATATTCCTGATTGAAGTTGGTCTATAAATCTGAGTTTCTTTAAGTGCATTCACACTTTTTATCCAAGAAACTTCATCTCTATAACAGTTGTAATTCATCCAGCATTTAAAAACGCATATCAAAAACTGATTAGGTTAATGAAAGCTTTTAACACTGTGGGAATTAACGATTGTCTCAAAGAGATGAGTCTGTCGTCTCTCTCTTTCTCTATACCAAAGATAGAGACGGTTAGTTTAATGACCGATTATTAGAAAGGGATTTCCTATCTAGTGACGTTTATGGTCTAAGATTGATTACCAATGCTGTAAAAGTGTATCGTATAAGCAATGGGTCTTATTAACAAACTTGTTGGTAATAAATTAGTGACTCGTAAAGACGTGTAGGAAAGGCTAGTGAAATAGCGTCTCGACTTTTGATTCGATGGTTGTGGGTTCGGGTCTCGTCCATGCATCCTAATTTTTTTTGAAAAAAAAAGCGCTCTGAACGGTATGTCCTCCGTCATGGCTTAACGACTTAAAAGCCACTAAACAAGTGGTTAGCACTCTGAACGGTGAAGAAAAACATCGTGAGGCAACCATTTAGTATTTTAATAGGTGACGGGCTTGCAATCTACATTATCTCCGATCAGATCATAAGGTTTTTAAAAATATCAGTGAACTACGTACTTTATCATTTATTTACAGAAACTAAACTACTGCATATTTACATAACATTATAAAATACACTAAGAACCAGTTGAGCCACCTAAGGAGTGTTGGAAACGATCTATAGGTAGCTCAACTGATCCAAGCCACTGCCAGTCGGAAGCGTGCCCAAGTACTAAACAACTTTAAATATTGCACGGAATTATTTTTTTTCAGATCCAAAATAATGCACGTTCACACAGCGGCTCTTTTTACGGATCCGTAAAAGCGTATACACACACGAGATAATTAAAAACCAAATCATTTTATTCAATAGAAACAAGAAGGAACATAATTTACTACAGAATTAAGTTGAAACTGCAAAAGTTAATAACTGTGTAGTGTGTAGAAGCTTCAAATTTCAAATAGCTTTTTCAAATTAATGATTCAGTAAAAAATACAATAAATAAAGAAAAATAATGTTAGAAAACATCCTGTAAATAAGAATCTTCTGTGTGAACGCGCTATAAATAAATAAAAAACAGTAATGAACATAACAGCGATATAAAGAATAAATTAAATACGTTTATGGTAGGTACCTAATTTAATTGAAAAGTATAAAAGAGCAAGTTGATTGTCTATTTCACGGTAAATTAAATTATAATAGGCCTTTTTTGATGTTCAATTATAACTGAAACCAGGAAAGGAGGAGAGTTTTTGTAGAATGAAATTGAAATTGAGATAATTATATTTGTAGGTAGTTGAAGTCCTAATTAGGTTCGGGTTACTACCTTTTAATTTGCTTATTAATTATTAATTTGCTTTTAAATATACTTCAAGTTTAATCCCTACGAAGCTCGAATTAATTAAAAAAATAATATGGATTTTAAATCTATTTTATTATTTTGAGTTGTGAGAAATTATAATTTGGCGTTAATTTTATATTACTGCGTGTTAAGTAGTCAAAAAGATAGTAGTAGTAACCGACAAAAAAGTCTAAATTGTTTTGAATTAACCACAGATAACTTTTTTAACGAAAACTAAGTAACGTTCACTCATTGAAATCAATGAGTGAACGAAATCAATGAGTGAACGTTACTTAGTTTTTGTTAAAAAAGTTATCTGTAGTTCATTAAAAAAAAATTGAGACTTTTTTTAGAGTTTTCTTAGGGAGACAGAATCTTACTCTAAGAAAAAGGAACGATTCTGAAACTTTATCATTGGAAATACTAACTAACAGCTTCTCTAGTCCATAGTACATTATAACTCAATGCGTTCACTAGTTCTATCATCTAAATAAATTACCTACTCTTATTAAGTTGTCATGTTAAAAACATTTAAATAATTTATAAATTATGCGGCATTCGGATTGTGTCATCCCACACCAGTTTCACCACAAAGCATCCACCACAGATTACTCAAACTTTACAGTGCAGAGATTATTCAGAAGTTGTTATGAGGCATTGTCCAAGTTTCCGGAGGCAGCATTGGGATTATAAACTAAGCTTCTGCCCGTTGCTTCATTCAAATAACAAAATAGTGTGCTAGGTATCTCTTAATCGATCGAGCGAGCGAAGCGAGCGAAGATCTTAGTGGTAAGTTGGGCGATTTTGCTTTGTATGTTTGTATGTTTGTATGTATGTTTCACGAATTGTTGTTCGCGCATAACTGTCGAACCGTTCATCCAATCTGCATGAAACTCGGTAGGTCAATAGTTTGTAGTAAGGAAATTTACGGTGGAGCATATGAGCTTAATCGATGAAGGGGTTGTGAAGATATTAGGTTCCCAAGGGGGTAATTTTTTTTTAAAGTTACACAAATATATTGAGTGGGGTATCAAACGAAAGGGCTTATTTTGTACATTCCAAAATAGTTTTTATTTTTAATCTAGGATGTATAGTTTTTGAAATACGACCAAAGAACAAAAACTACGAAACCAGAGCTGCAAGAGCTCCCGTTTCATAGAGTTTCGATGTCTTCGTAGCTCATTGACTGGTCGGTCTTAAAAAGAGAGTGGCATCGTTGCGGTTTGGTTTGCAATGATTTTAGATGCTACTTGATTTATTTTCGTGATAAAAAAAAATTGATAAAGAATGAAAATAATTGGGGTAAAAAAAGTTAAGTAAACAAATATATTGAGTGGGGTGTCAAATGAATGGTCTTTATTTGTACATTCCAAAATAGTTATTATTTTTATTCTAGGACGTATACTTTTAGAAATACGACGAGAATTCATAAATATGAAATAAATGAAAAATTAGACACGACATTATGTATTGCATGCATGCTAGTATTTTTACCATGAAGAGCTAGCGCAATAGGCATACTCGGCAGTAGTAGCACTTGAAATTATAGGGGTAGTCAGAAGAAAGTCCAAATGTAAGCCATCTACGGTGCGCGAGATCTCAGTTCGGGGCGAACTACTAGTTTATAGTGTCATCATCATCTTCCTACCTACTACCGCTTACAAACTCTTTTCAAATTTAAATAGCTAGTTACTTTTACGTTGGGTCAGCATAACCTTCCCACCAACTATCACTTACAAACTTTTTTCAAATTTATATACTTTGGTACTTTTATTGTTGGGTCAGCCCAACCTTCTTACCTACTACAACTTACAAACTTTTTTCAAATAATTTTACTTTTATGTGGGGTCAACAGGTGTTTTATTTTATTTTTTCAGGGATTAGAAATGACTGTTGGAATAAACTTTAATTTTCTTACCCATTTTCGTCTTTCACACAGTCTATCCATCTTTATTATGCCTCTTTCACTACATCCTGTCATATTCAAATCTAACAACATTCACTTTAACATTCTGTAAAGTGAGAACCAACAAGGTTAGAATGTGGGCTTTTCTTAATTTGATTTCAATGAATTCTAGTGATCAATCCACAAATTAACGGTCCCAAAAAACTAAGCGTAGGCAAACCAGATAGAAAACTCAACTTTAGACTAGTCTCAGTTCGCGGCTTCAATCGAATAAGCTTTCGAAAAATGAGTCTCTATGCTTCAAGGTACAAATCTTCAAAATCTTAGAAATCTTCAAAAGGATGTTAAACTTCTGAAGATCTGTGTACCTAAAATCTTTAAGTATACAGTCGTGAGCTTGTTTACATTTATGAATTATCTAATGAAATGCAAATCAATTGCTTTTCGTTAGTCTCGCTTAAACTCAAAAACGGCTTGACCGATGTGAATAATTTTGTAAGCACTATTCTTTAATTGGCAATTGTAAAATAAACAAATCCTGATTCAGAAATAAAAATATATTTTAGAAAACTACTATAAAATCAGAAAACATACAAACATCTCAACATACTTTGGAATTTATATTTAGTGGTATTTTAATACCGATGCAGGGACAGGCTTGTCGACAATGCTCTAGGCGGCACCGGATGCCAAAGATCACCTTCTATTACCATAATATAATTCTATCCCACAAAATCTGATACCCAGCTTCAACGCTTCAACCAATAAAAGTCTGGAAATCGGTTTATTACGGCGTTTTTATCTGTAGTTTTGTTAGCACTTTTAGGGAGTGTCCACATTGCGTTTTCTGCAGCGCGTTTTTGAGCTGCGCGTTTGTATCGATACAAACGCGCGTTCGCAACGCGTATTTTTCCATACAAAAGCGAACCGGGAGGGGCTGCGCGGGGGGCTGCGCGTTCGCATCGCGTTCGAATCGCGTTTGTATCGATACAAACGCGCTGCAAAAAACGCAATGTGGACACTCCCTTATATGCGTTCGGAAAACTTGGAATAACTTTAATGGAATAAAGTTGTTGAAAAATTTGATTGTCGCTCTCTCCCACGTAATTTCTATTACTTTGGGAGTTTATTTGTAAGGTGGAACGAATCTACGACTTATTCAAAATTTTGATTTGGAAAAGAAGAACAAAATTATAAAGAAATAAATCTGTGCATATACTACAAACGTACGCGTTAGATTACTTTCATAGGTACCTAGTTACCTAGGTAGGTATAGCAGTAACTACCTTTTTAGCAAAGCGGGCCTCGAGCCAAGCAAGCGTAGTGATCCGATTTTTTTTAACAAATGCAACATGATGACACTTGACTTTGCTTACGGTGCTCAAAGATTACAGGCTCACAACCTCAGATTGACATCTTAGTTACATTATATTAAAGAACCAAATGAATATCGTTTTATATGGATTTTAATGCAAAATTACGACATCTTCTAGAAATATTAAACTTTTGTTCAAAAACTTCTCAGATTGGAGCGTGTGGCTTACTACCAAGTACTAGGAACCCATGCCGAGTGAAGAGTACGAATGCGAAATTTAATGAGAACCAGCGCAGATCGTTATGTTGGACTCATGTGTATTATTAAGCCCTAGAAGGAATGCGCAGGGTAGCGGGGTCACCGACAGAAGTTGCTGGTACAGAAGATACAATAGTATCTTTACAGTAACACCCGACTACATATAATTAAACTGTTTACAGTAAACAGAAAAACAAGGCTTTTGAATTGAGATAAATTCTTTTTGGAAATATTTATTTGATCAATATTAGAGAGACTATAGTTTTAAAATTAGAGGACGAGTAATTTAAGTGAATATGAAAGAAAATTATTGTCTTCAGTGACATAATATGTTGGATTGTTGTAGAACAACTAGTCATTACTTCTATAAAGTGATTAGATCCCGGAGATAGAAAAAAATTCGTAATATTTAAGTAAGGATTTATTTTCCTAATTTTAATACCGAACAGTTGGGTTGTGGAATGATCTACCTGCAGCGGTTTTCCCCAGTGACTACAGTATGGTGTCACAGACGTCCATAGGCTACGGTAACCGCTTACCATCAGGCCCACCTGATGGTAAGCGGTTACGGCCCACCGTATGCTTGTCTGCTACCTTAGTAGTATAAAAAAAAATACCATCTTTTAGATTCTGCTCCCCTGGTACGATTATATAACCCAGTCACCAAATTTTGGAAAGAGCCTTTATTACGAGTAGCATTGCATTGTGTATTTAGACAACAGACACTATTGAAGATCAAAACAGCTGTCTCTATTATTTGTTTAAGATATTACATTTTTACAATTCACTTTATTATAGACTTTATATTTAGTTTGAGAGAGCATAGTTTACTTATACGCTGATTTGAAGTAAAACGCGATCAAAGCTTCGAGTGCAGCCGCATTATATTGACCTTAGGGCATCGATTTAAAATAGGCGCGGGTTACATCGGGTATCGGATTGGCCTCTAAGGTATGCGTACCTGATTTTTCCAATGAGTAGTTGAATCAAATCAGTATAATTTAGAGCGTCTTGCATTCACTATTTTCAGATGATAAAGTTAAAATATTTGAACTAAGTACTTAGTTTTATTCTTCGGAAATTTTAAACTTCGTAACTTTATGTCAAGCAAACATTTATTTGCATGATTCGAAACATGCATCTTTCAAAAAAAATTAGTCTTTCTCATTTCAAAATTATTTTTCTTACTTTAGAACAGTTTGATACTTACAATGTTTTTTTATTATTTTTTTCGATGCTTTAATCCAGTGATTCCCAAAGTGGTCCATGTGGACCCCCAGGGGTCCACGGGAGACTCGAAAGGGGTCCACGTTGGCGAGAAACAAAAATGGGGGTGCACAAGTTTTTTGGGAATATGGTAGAAATGTAGCAGCCGGGGGTCCACCGAAACCAGTAAAATTTTGAAAGGGGTCCATGAGAAAAAAAAGTTTGGGAACCTATGCTTTAATCAATAAGAAACTCGTAGTCCTATCAAGATTTTCAACCCTGACGACTATGGATTCCGTAGCCGAATTGGTAAAGGCACTCCGGCTAAAGGAGGATCGCTTATATCATTGTGGGTTCGAATCCCGTCGGAACTGAAATTTAGATAAGATTTTTCATTTTCAAATCTACTTACAATGATATTTAAAAAATTCGAAAAAGACGATTCCAATGTTTCGGTACAATTTCCCAAAAAAGCTATAACTACATCCGAGTAAGATCGAGTTAGCGATAAAATAGATAAACTTGAAGACTCCAAGGTTCTACGAACATTTTTCTAAGTACCTACCTAACTCTATTATAATTTAACCAGTTCTATTGCAAAGCTGATATCGTTGGATAGTTACCGATACCATCTGACCTATGAACCGCTAATAATCGTGTCGAACTCTACCGGTACACTGGGACACAAATATCATTTATCAGGTTTTTAAAAAATGCGTTTATATTAAATCTTTTCTTAAATTGTTTAACTTAGTGACTATATTTGAAGACGTCTTCAAATAATCTAAAATGTTATGGATTAATCGAATATAATAGGTATACTTATTAAATATTAGTAAGTTTAAATATATTTACACGATCTGTCCTTCTTTTTTAATTTTATCGCTTATTAGAATTTCGGATAACGAAAGTACCTACTTATCGAATGTGTTGGTCAATTTTTCTCTTGATCTATGAATGACAAGATTTCTTTGTTGCGCATGTAAGAAAAATAATAATAAATAATAAAAATAACAAACTACATAGACTCACAATTTATTTCTTATTGTGATTCAAAACATAAAATAATTATGTTAGTACTATTGTTATCAGAAATTCGTACACAGTCACCCAATTTTTTTTATCCAAATTTAGAAATAAGTAAGATAACATACTACACCACTATAGTTTCGTCTTGCCAATATTTTTGCCGACTGTACTAATGAACTATTCTAATCTGTGGTTATCCACAGGGGATTATTGCTCTTTATCTCTAATCTTTTATCTCATTGTGTTTGACACTTGATGATATTAGACTCTGATGTTGAAATAATAGATCATGGACAGAACAATAAACCCCCTTACTTATGAAAGATGTTTAAAGTTGAACACTGGTTGAACAACGTCCTGTCTCTGTTTGTCACTATCCACAAATAAAGACAGGATGTTGTTTAACCAGTGTTTCACTTTAAACATCTTTCATAAGTAAGGCCCAAAGAGTTTAATTGTTGGAGAGAAGTAATGTCTATTGTAAACTTTCGAAATAAAATAGACTAAAATTTGCACTCAAAATTCAAGCAGAATTCAAATGAAAGAAGGGATTTGAACTTGGACTAACGACCAGTTTCAATATTTTATCTATCTGTGGTTTTGCTTAATGTGATAAGATATTTGAAATTTTTAGTAAACGAGTAATGTCAAATATCTAACCACAGAAAGCAAAATCCCAGATAGAATATTATTGCTGATCATAAGAATAAAAATCGCTAATCGCTCAAATTATGTGAGGGTAAAATTAAAGCCCTGAGCTTCGCCTACAGAACTAACGAACAAAGGCTCATATTGGTGAAGGCTGTGCAGTTGCAATAAATACTTATTTGCGATAGCACAGCCTGTCGTCGTAAGCTACAATCAGAGTCCGCCGGTCAACTGCCGCCGGCATTGTTCCCAAGCGAGCTGGGGATGGGATCTATCGATATCGATGTTTAGGAAGTTTCAATACTAGGGGATGATATCTATCGAATTATCGATGTTTAAAAAATTGCAAGAATTATTTTTATGATATTTTTAGCATAAACAAAATTACCGTATCTCCAAGACGCGGTAGATATTAGTTTTTGTAGTTTTTACTGCAAAGTGTCTGTAAAGATACAGTTATTAGTTATTTAACAGACGAAGATAGTTATTTATCATCGTTTGGTTGTAATTAAACCGCTGCCGACAGGCTTTGAGCACGTACTAGCCTCTAGGAAATTACTTCGAGTGTATGCCATTTTTGATTTGTATACAAACCTATAGTAAATAGTTTTATACAAGAGTTACACGAAAAAATCAATGGAGAATGAACAAGCAGTAGGTACACAAACTCACGAATGTATCGTAAAGAATGTACTGAAAAATGTGTTTGTTAAAAAAATTATAAACGTAACTTTACCGATTCTGTCATAATTACAGAATTTATAAAATACTACAATGCACGTACTTTATAACGTACTTTATCGTTAAAAATCTTAACAACTGGGACATCACTAGTCTACAACACGATTATATTTGCTCAAGACAAACCAAACCTATCCGAAATTGATGAATGTATCCTTTGCAATGTAAATTGAATCATTCTATTTGTAATTGGACCGACTGCACTGGAATCACTGATTCAGAACCACAAAAGGAATGAATTCAGAAGTAAATGTATAGAACTTATGGTTTAAAAATTAAATGCCTAAGAACTCTAAATAGGTGGTAGTCCCGCATTATGACTTAATGATGTGATGAGGGTTATAGCTATTAGCTAGGTACCAATTATCAGGTACTATGTTATTCGAAAACGCATAAAATATTTTTAAAAATAAGTACTTACCTACTTATGTTATATCTTTTCATAATATTTTTTCTACATGAATGTTTTTTTTTTTACATTTTTATTGTATGTTATTAACCACACATCTAAAATAGCAAATATTAATAATTCGTTGAAAAGAGAAGAGTTATTTTGCTGTATAATTTTCCAACTTCACCATTCTTGTTTGTTATACAATTTTATAACAAAGCAATAGATATCCGATCAGTCATTGAAATATTTATGGCGTTGTATGGACCCGTTTATTATTAGAGAAGCATGCGTGCTACGAGTTTAAAATTATAATTTATGGCTTATTTGACTGTTGAAAGAGTGGATTGTGTGGGTGGAGCGAGGTGCAAACCACAAACAAAACTGAACAGTATTTTTAAAGCCATAACGTTGTTAATCCTATAAGAAACTGAATAGTAGACATTGATGCACTTGCTATCAGTGTAAATGTTGTCGCGTTGTTCGTTCGGTGTAAATGTTTGTAACAAGCGCGCTAGGTGTGTGCATTCTATTGTATGTATGTATGTAATTCGTATGAGCTAGGGGGTGATTCTGGTGACAGAGTTTTTAGGCCTCTGTGACAGCTTAACAACTTTAAAGCCGGGACTGATAGTCTAACAGACTTACGACGTTAGCGGTTAAAAAAATATGTGTTACTTAACCTCTAGCACACCTCTAGTGGCATCAACAGGTGGTTAAATTAAAAATTAATCAAATAAAAAATAATTTTCCAAATCGGTCCAGGCGTCTTGAGTAGGTAATCGGTGAACATACCTTTATAGGCACAAAAAAGGTTTTTAACGAATGGAGAACCTCCTCTTTTTCTTGAAGTCGGTTAAAAATGCTTCGATGCTGATGATACGAAGCACGTGGTAAGTAAATATTTATTTGCTGTCTGCATATTGTTGGCATTCGGTAGATTATATCTTAAAAGTCGCGGCTAAAATCTGGATCAAGTAGAACGCGTATGATCAAAATAATCAAAAAGTTGGAAAAAATTAAGACGTATGCCCAGAGGTTGCTACCACCCTGAAATGATGATGATTATAAGGTACGTAGAGATACATGCTAATACCCACGGCTCGATAAATGCTAGTGTGAGGCCAGAAATACGGTGTGGGCGTTGGGTGTTATTTATTTTCTACTAAACCTCAGTACATTTTACGAAAAACGGCATGTAAATTAAATAGTCTCTGATAATATCACCAATGTACAGATGTGTAGGCAAATACGCTTCCTTGTAAGGCCTAGACTTTAGCTTAGAACTGCGTGGGATAATATCTAGATGCAGCGATAGTTTTACCGCTAAACTTCACAAAAATAAAATGCTTTGACCTAAGATTCCTAGTCGATAGTACGTTCAAATACACGAAAAAGGTGAATGAACTCAAACGTGAGTAGATTCTTAAAACTGTTTGTTAGTAAATACAAGACTTTGTCCGGTTTAAGGTGCTAATAGACTTGAGCATTCACTTGTAACAAAACATCGAGCGCTTGCCCTTTTTGAAAATTGTCGAACAGAGCCAAGCTTAAAGCCAAACATCGCTACGAACATTTTCACGATCATTCTAGCAAAAGCTCCGTCTAAAAATATTCTTCACGAAGATGTCAGACTTGCGTTCGCGAGTCTATGCTCGGAAAAAACTTGAAGCAAATGTATTGTCCTTTCGCTATACTGCTCGCTAGAACGCTCGCTAGAATGCTCGATAGAATGGTCGCTAGAATGCTCACTAGAATGCTCGTATAACGCTCGCTAGAGTGCTCGCTAAAACGCTTCCAGTTTTTCCTGTAATGTAACATTCTCTAGAATGCTCATTACAAGTGAATGCTCAAGTCCATCTGCACTTTTAGAGTAAAACAAAGCTTACCTAAATTGTTGAAGCTACTGAAGTCCACGCAGCTTTTACACACCTTTTGAAAATAAAATAAACCTTGCAAAAAGAACAATTAAGTAATTAATTTAACTGTTAGATAACAGTCCCTCCAAGACAGTTCACAATCACAGTTACGCACTAATCGGTAATATTTCATTCTTTGAAAGTAATTTACTGCTGGCAAACGGTAAGAGCAAATGATATAATGGCCCATTACAGGCTAATAAACTTATTACGTAATTCAATTTGGGCAAATAAAAAGCAATGAGGAAGTATATGATCAATCATCACAGATGCTTATCATAAACCGCAACTAATTTTCTACCTGCATGGTTATTGTATAAAAAGAGTTTAATATACCTACTTAATATAGTTTATCCTACCTACCTACTTAATATAGTTTATATATAAACCAGACAGGATAACTAATCAAGGGTGACCTTTCGATATTGGTTCGACAGATTTAGAGATCCCTCGAACAATCTCGAAGCCAGAATTTAATATATGTATACCTAGTTAAATATTTTTTTTTTCAATAAATTAAAAAATTACCTGCCCTTTTTGTTGATAACAATGACTAGAAACAGTGTTTTTCATCATCATCATCATCATCGTCATAAGCAGCCTGTGTCTCATCCCATCATCATAGTTTTGTCTTCACACAATGCCAACTTCCTCTAATCTCCACTAATCTAAACCATTTTCGACCCGAAATTTTGGATGATTATGATTGACCTAGCTGATTGATCGACCCTGAATTGATGTCCGTCGTTTCAATGTTCCTTCCGAGCGACACCTGTGAGCACCATGTTCCACCTGTCATTTATTATTTTAATTATTTCATGTTGCCCATATTGTGTACATTTCAAAACATCTTGTGTGAGATAATGTCATTGTAGTAGATGTCATGTAAAGTTGTAAAGTTACATTTTTTTAAAGAAACAACTTCATAAAAATTATTAGTTCGAAGTGAAAACATATTATCAGTTGATTTATCGTGTAAAAATTGTATCGTGAGAAAAAAAAATACGAAAGTAAAAGTAAAAACTTATAACAAAACAAAAAACTGCCACTTGTGTTTTTAGTGTTGTTTTTTATTGAATAAGGAAGTACCTTAACGTAAAAATGAATTCGTTTATTCTTATAATGAATTAATTTTGGGCATTGAAAAATTATGCCAATTACTATAGACAGCGAAATTGCCTCTCAAAATACCTACTGCCATTTTGGTGTCGCAACTTAATAAAAGAAATAACGTATCACTTTTGAGCAATGGACTTAATTAATAGTTAGTTTACATTTATTTTTTTCAATGGTATCTTTAATTGAAAATGTAGAGCATGGGCTCCATTCCAATAGAGGACAAACATTTGTGTGTGATAGATTTATGTATCCGGCTGTGTTTTTT
Source organism: Camptogramma bilineatum (assembly GCA_958496255.1). NCBI lineage: Eukaryota > Metazoa > Arthropoda > Insecta > Lepidoptera > Geometridae > Camptogramma > Camptogramma bilineatum. Next base: position 11,049,990 of record OY292463.1, read on the forward strand.
TGTAAGTATTTATATTAAAATGCTTTAAAATTTAACCAGTTTTCAGGGTTTCATAATACAAGTTAGCTTAATACGAGACGTAAAGGCGTTGTGTAAAATAAACCAATTTTTGTTATCTTCAATGAAGTTCAGAAAAGACACTGAAAAACAAAAAATAATATCCCTGTGTCATGTTGATTTCTTGAAGTAGATCATTTTTATCAAGTTATCGGTATTGGTTTGAATGTGTTCCCAAAGGTCACTGAATCAATGATAAAAAAGATCATAGAGGAAAATAAAACAGCGAACCTTTTATCTAAATTATATTCCCACTTGACACAATATTTCCCAACGAGATTACTTTGTCGTCTATTGTTATTTGGATGATGTATTATATCTTTTTATTGCGGTATCTATTTTAGATAATCAGAGGTCAAGCACGATATTACGAGATAACTTGGGTTATTCGATCCGAGAAGATTTCGTTTACAGTTTGAAATAAGCATTACTTATACCGTAGCCTTGAATTGATTCGCTATTGTTATGTTATGAGAAAATTTACAAAGGTAATTTATGTAGGATGATTTTTAAAATAGTTTTAACTGTACTTAAAGTATAGAGTGTTGGCGAGTATAATGTACTTTCTACTTTCGATCCGGGACCTTTACTCTTTGTTAAACTGTTAGTAAAAACGATTTTTCGTACCAGTTTTCAAAGTTTCGCTTATTGGTGGCAATTGAACTCGGAACATTTGACCAAAGCTGAACAACGGAAAAGGGGGTCGGATAGATTTCTAGTAATTAGATTTATTATGAAAGAAAATTTTACATCGGGCTTGCAACCTGTCACGTATGGAATGTTAACTTCTGCAAAATGTGGGAATGTACCAAATGTGTAATTGGACTACCCCTTACACATCTTCAAGGATCTAAAAATGCCTAAAAGATCTGAAAGAATGTGTCTACCGCATCTTGGGAATACGGTCGTGATTATAATGTAATGTAGGTACCTAATGTAATGTAATGTAAAATTTTACAGAGTGCTCGTTTGATTACATATCCATACATTATGTCTGTTTTTATGTCTTTAATGCACGATGAAGTGTGAAAGCTTTCATAAGCTTAAGGTTCTTATTTGTGGTTAAAAAGCATTAACTTTTTAACGGGTAGGTACAGTCAGCGTCATCAATCGGTATCCCCCTATTGATTTGAACAAAGACTCTTTTCATTTTAACCTTGGATTTCAGTCGGGTATTATATCAGCTATTTTTGTTTAGGAACTCGAGCGAAATAAGATATCCATAAGTAAGCAAGGATGTAAAAGTTTTTACAAAAGTTGAGATCAACGGCTTGCAAACCGACCTCTTACTAGGGGGATACCAATTATTGACGCTTTCTGTACTTTTCGCAATTTGCGCACAACCCAGACATTCCATACAAAAGCCGCGTTCTACTGATATTACAATGTAAAAGTGACAATATAGTCGTATAAACTTTTTTTATCTTCTAGATAGAAGGATTCGATAGATTGTACGCTATATTCTGTCATGAAAAGACGCTCGTAGATAAGAAACCTAAAGAGAGTGCAGTCCACTAGTTGCCTCTACTTAAACTTTGGAGCACTACTGAAAAAAATATTACGTCAGAAAAAAGCTCATACTTAATCCTTTTTTTTCGAAAATATATCACAATAACTACTGGTTCGTCAAGGCACTGATTTTTTCATTAATTTTCTTTTAATGATTTATAAAAGGATAGTAAGAGGCACGTCCAAATATATTTTTGGCCGTGGTGTTTAAAAAACCCCCGACATATCCCTTCATAAACTAGAAAAGAGTTGATGATTTTCAAACTGCCGAACCGATTTTGATAAAACACGTCTAAGAACCATTGCTAAAACTGCTTTCAAATAAAAAAAAACGAGTGTGCGGTGTGCTATAGACCACACGACTGAAGTAAAACTTCCGTTCGCCTTGCCCGCTTGCATCAGCTTACTCCCCAAATCAAGCGTGCGTAAAGAAATTTTACTTCAAAAACTGCATTCAAATCCGTTTAGGACCTACAGTGCCACAGACACACATACAGACACTCAGCAGTCAAACTTGTAATACCCCTTTTTGCGTCGGGGTTAAAAAAGATCTCGCATTAGTTTGCACACGTTGCTGTTTTGATGCAGTTTCGATATCTCACGCATTTTGTAGCTTCCAATACACAGATAATATCACAGACACCTGCCACTGATACGAAAACGGTACCAAACAATAACTAACTGTTACAATGATTAGAGTGACCATCGGAAAGTCCCAGTCACGCCGTCCCAAACTCGATCAGATAAGGAACAAAAATATCGATGTATCGATTCTTCCGCACTCCGATCGAGTCGTGATCGATAGAGAATCGAAGTGTCACGCGCGGGGTCGACGCCCTGAGGTCAGGGTCAGTCGCATTTATGCAACGCAAACACATCGACAGATGGAATACTACATAGTAAATAGGAGTATCTCATTGTTATTCTATATCGAGTGTTTTTATTCGTGACTGCGCGCTTCGGCTTTTTTGTTTTGGACCGCGTCTCGTTATTTTAATTTGCTACGTCATTGTTCTGTGGTCTATGTTCACCAAATCTTTAACCAGCTGATAATGTTAACTGTGATTTAAAAATCTCATTTTTATTAAATTCATAATGCATTGATGAGTTTAAGCTTTTAAGTAAATTGGTAAAACTGGTAGTACGCCTGCGGCACAATAACTTGTAAGCATTATAATTGAAACCCATTATAAAAGATAATCGCATTTATAATATTTAAATATAATCTCAAACTTAAAAGTTTTTTAATGGGATCTGTAGAGCTGTTTTCAATGTTTTGCAAAGAGTAAAAGTTGCTCTATGATCACGGTTACCAATAGACAAGAATTTTGGTAAACACTGGCAGAAAAATCTTATATTGGATTCATCATCATCATCAGCTTTTAATGACCCACTGCTGGGCATAAGCCTCCTTCCCTACCCGCCAAAACCTTCTATACTGGGCCTTTTGCGTCCAGGTTTTACCCGTACGGCAACTGAAACTGTGTTTTATGAAATATATTATCTAAATAAAAAAAATAAAAAAAAAACTATGTCGTCCATCCATCTGACAGGTGGTCTGCCAAGAGGTCTAGTAAATCCCCGGGGCTACCATTCTGTTAAGGCCTTACTCCTCCTGCCATCACCAAATCTTGCTAAGTGTCCTGCCAAACTCCATTTTAAGTCCATAATACGGTCCCCAACATCAACCACTTTAGTTCGACGTCGGATTTCCGTATTACGAACTCTGTCGAGTATAGTGATACCAAGCATGGTACGCTCCATGGTCTGTTGTGCGACTCGATATTGGATTATCCCATCTTAAACAATTGTTACCCGTTAGCTACAAGTGTCGATGAACACCAACCTCACTGATTGCTGAAGTGTGCTTGGGTACGCTTACAATGTTAAATGCATCTCCAATGGGCATTTCTAGTGTTTGAGTGTCCTGTCTTGAGAACATTTTGAATTAAGAATTTGTGGTGAAGTTGAGCTTTATTTGTTCAGAGAATGTGTTTATTTTTAATTCGTAGGTCGTTCAAATATATTTTAAAACATGTTTGGGTATTCAAAAGGGAAATTGTAAAGGAATAAAGTGGGGAAACTATCTTTCCTGTTCTAATGAAGAAGGGTGCTGTGATACTTGCTCCAAAAAGATGCAGAAATGTTACGAAAGCTAAACAAGTAACGACTTTTTTTAGGTAACACCCTAATACTGAACCGCTACTCTACTTGATTAAATGGTGCTTATCACAGACATTAACTGTCATTTTGTATACGACTAGCAGCGCCCGGCCGGCGTTGCCCCCGTAGTGATGATATAATGGTAATAATGATGATAAAAATTAGCCTCTAACTTTCCTCAAGAATTTAGCTATCAAATGCAGAAATATTTTTTCAAATCGGACTGGTAGTTCTTGAGATTAGCGCGATCAAACAAACAAACTCTTTCTCAGTATAGATTCCAAAGAGTAAGAACGTGTCAAATAGATAAGTTCCTACGTCTCAAAATTTAAGTAGCACTTCAGTATTATCTGTTCAATTGACAGTGCCGAAAGTACCTAAGCTTTGAACAGTTAAGCTGGTGGTATTATGTAGGTTTGATTGGCGTCGCTATGTTAAGGTGTATAAAGCTATTTCGCACATGACAAAGTCGAATTATGCGATTCGCTGCACTATTCTGGATCTTGAACTTGAGAAGTCTCTATGAACACTAAGCGGACAATATGAAAATCCACATTTTAGTCCAAAGTGAGGTTAGGTTACTGAGGTTATAAACATGATCTACTCGTAATTAGACATACTAAACTCTAGCTTCTGCAATCAGATTTCAATTTATTTTATTTATTCAAAAATACAAGCATTACTATGCTTGTATTAGTATAGTACATAATAACTAGTATAACATGCATTATGCGTATGGTTTGTGGTTTTTTGTGTTATTATGTTTGATTTACTCACATGGCACCAAGGTTTTAAATATTTTTTTTATTTTTATAGTGTTAATCCACACTCAGATAATATTTAATTGAATGTTGAATATTGAAAATTGTTGCAATCGATGCTATAATCGACAAATGAGCTTATCAAGATTTTCGACATGACGAATATGGGTTCCGTGGCCGAGTTGGTTAAGGCACTCCGGCTTGAGGTAAGTCACTCAGACTTGAGTGAGCACGACGGCAATATTTTTACGCGGGAGCAACAGAGACAGGTAATAGCAGGTTAATATATGGTTAATATAATGTTAATATATATTTTTTTCTATAATAAGCGTTATTTTGTTTTGACTATGTATTTATGTTGGTTTGTTTTATATTGGATGGCTTTTTTTTCATATAGTAAGTATAAAAGTGCAATGGTTAACTGTATCTTAACTCTGTACATAACGATCTGTTTTGAGTTTGGTATTGACTTATCAATTATCTATGATGGTACATAATAGCTTTAAAGTAGGTTTGTACAATCCAGGATCACTTTGCACGAATCATGACAACATTGTTGCAGCATTTGGTAAATATTCAATGGATCTGATTGCTATTAATGAGACTTGGCTATCTACTGGAGCGAACGACCGTGCTCCTCATATACCTAACTATAGTCTGCGCCATAAACCACGGCCTTCTTTTATTGCTAAACGAGGTGGAGGGGTCGGGTTTTATATTAAAAAAGGTATAACAGCTAGAACCTGGGCCCATCCAGTAGATCCAGCGCATATTTCGGTAGAGCAAATGTGGCTTACCACAACACAAAAAGGGAAACGACTTCTTGTTGGTACCGCTTACAGGCCACCTCGCCAGAACGTAGATATATTTTTCGATGCTTTGACGGATTCAATTAACGCATCTCCTTCTTGTGACAATGTAATACTCCTTGGTGATTTTAATATTAATGATAACTGTAAGTTGCGCAAGTTTCAAACATTTCTTGAATGCCTTGGTCTCTCCCAAATGGTGTCTATGCCAACTCATTTCACCGATACATCCGAATCTCTCATAGATGTTGTGTGTACTAATTTACTGGTAAAAAGCATTGAACTTGATTCTGTGGGGCGCTCAACTGGACACCAATTGATTGTATGCGAATTTAAAATTAAAAAGGATAGAATACCACCCAGAATACTCACTTACAGACCATTAAATAATATTTTAATTGATTTATTTAACAAAGATTTGTTGGCTATTCAGTGGGATTGTATAACGTCCTTAGAAAATGTAAATGAAATGGTAGAGTGTTTCAATAGTAAAATCCTTTTTTTGTTTGATGTCCATGCGCCTTTAAAAACTAGTGTTATTAAGGATCGTAGTTACCCGTGGATCACGTACACTGTTAGGCAAATGATTAGGCTTCGAGACCAGGCACTCTTATCATATCGTAGGACTAAGTCTGAATCTAAAAAGCTATATTTTAAAGACTTAAAGTCCCTCGTAAATAGAGCTCTTCTTGATGAAAAGGTTGCTTACTTTAAACAGAATATTAACAATAACATAAGAAATCCCCACTCACTGTGGAAAAATTTGAAATCTACTATTTTGCCTCCAAAGTCTAATAGCAAACTGCCAAGCACTTTTGAAAATCCAAATACTATTAATAATCACTTCATGAACTTACCAGGAACTCTTTTTCTTAGCATATCGCAACTCACGTTTTTCGAATTTAATAGGATCAGTGATGCAGTCTTTCAACTATGCCCAGTTAGTTGTAATGACGTCATGAAATGTATAAGTTCACTTAAATCGAATGCAGAAGGTACAGACAGGATAACCCTAAAAATGTTGTTAATGACGCTACCTGTAACATTAGAAACTATAACATGTATTATAAATGCGTCAATCTATACCTCAATCTACCCTGAGTCCTGGAAGTCGGCAACTGTGCGCCCTCTGCCTAAAATATCAGACCCTGTTTCAAATAAAGATCTGCGTCCAATCAGCATTCTCCCATGTATGTCTAAAATTCTAGAAAAAATAGTTTGCAGACAAATGACAGATTTCTTAGAAAAAAATAGGCTTTTGCCAGAACTGCAATCAGGATTTAGGAGGGGGCGTGGCACTGTTACAGCCCTGTTAGACGTAACAGATAACATACTTAACGCACAAGATAAGGGTATGGTTACTTGTCTGGTGTTATTAGACTTTTCTAGGGCTTTTGACGCATTAAATTGTACTTTGTTGTTGTCCAAGCTAAGTTACCTTGGATTTAGCTCTAATACGATTAAATGGTTCGACAGTTACTTAAGTAATCGTCGCCAGCATGTTAAGTTGTACAGAAATGATGGCTCTACTATTCTGTCAACTGAGGTCTCTATAGAGAGAGGAGTGCCTCAAGGTTCTATTTTAGGCCCCAAACTCTTCTCTATCTACTCAGCCGATATCACAAACTGCATCAACCACTGTAGGTTCCATATCTACGCTGACGATGTACAGCTGTATATTTCGTTCAGACCGGAAGATACTAACTCTGCAATCGCTAAACTCAATAATGATTTAGAAAGAATAGCTAAATGGACGCATGATAATAGTTTAGTCCTAAACCCAGATAAAACTAAATTTATGGTTCTCGGAACACGTCACAATCTAGATAGGCTTGGTCCAACATTAAATGTTTTGCTTATGGGACAAACTATTGAACGTGTTTACGAAGCACGTAACCTAGGACTCTACATGGACGCAAATCTGAGGTTTGAAAAGCACGTAGCATCTGCAGTAAGTTCTTGTTTCTACAAACTTAAAGTATTATATAATATCCGACCATTTTTAAGCGAAGAATTGCGTATCCAACTAGTAGAGTCTCTTGTACTCTCGAAGCTTAACTATGCCGATATAGTTACGGGTCCTCGTTTGCTTGGTCGTACGCAACGCTTGATACAACGAGTGCAAAATGCCTGTGCCCGGTTCTGCTTTAATATTCCGCCCAGGGGGCATGTCACTCCATTCCTCAACTCTCACTCCTTACTTAAAATGAAAGCTCGTCGAAAACTTCACCTCGCTTGTTTGCTTTTTGGGGTTATTAAGTACGGACAACCAGGTTATCTATTTGATAAGCTAACCTTGTTCTCTAAGAGGTCATTGCGTAAGAGCCGAAAGCAACTCGCCACTCCAGAGCACCACTCTGCGGCATTCAGGGGTAGCTTCAGATATGCAGCTTCCAAGATCTGGAATAATATCCCTCCACCTATAAGAGAACTCGAAGGCGTTATGGGCTTTCGTTTGAGACTTAAGCGTTACCTTTTTGAACATCAGAAAGCAGTGGCAGACTTGAGACATGAGGTCTCTATTATATAAAATTATATAGGTACCTAAGTATATAGTTTTTCTTCTATTTTTTTTTTTTTTTTTGTTATTTTTTATTTGTTCATTGTCATACTTGCTTCAATTTGTTATTGTCTCGTGCTGTGATCCTTAGGCTAGAGATACAACTGTTATATTATAATAATAGTTATTAAATACCTTGTACCTTTTTACGTACTTAGCATTTGCCATTTATTTGCACTTTTCAGTTGTTGTCAAAAGTTGTTATTAAGTTAAAAGTTTTTATGTTTAAAATTGTTCATGGTGTAGGTTGATGTTTTTTTTTGTTTATAATTTCCTTTGTTGTTTTGTAGAGAACGTACCTATTCATCCGGTTCTGACGGAAGATCAGCGTTGTGCTTACGCGCAACATAAGGCTGAGTCAGACGCCTTTTTGTAACAGTAAATTTCTTCACTCCTTTGTTTTAATTTTAATTTTGTGTATTTTAAGAAGACTTGTTACAAATAAACGCTTTATCTATCTATCTATCTATCTATCTATCTATATGACATTCCTCCTGCATCACGACCCGACTTCAGTGTGTTACGTCCGCTCCTGTTTGTCCGCTAGATAACCACAGACCCTAAACACCAATTTTCAAGTGAATGCTATCGAATCACCATAAAGCTATCTTTGTGCCTGTATATGGAGCTCACGAAGTAACGGGCTGCGTTCAGAATGATGCAGTATACACTTTGACCCTCGATGCTTTTGGCACGAGATTGAAGTAAAGAATTATGCGACCCGCAACTTTATGGAAAATACTCACTTGTCTAAGTTTTATCGGGCAGCACTGGATCACGATTCTCGCTTACCTGGAACAGAAATAGAATGGTAAGGTATTATAATCTAAGAGCTGGTGCAAAGGTTTCACGAAAGTTTTCATTTAGCGTGGCGCATTTTGGGTTGCATTTGTTGAGAGCGATTTGAAATATATGAAAATTATTGCTTCCTTTGATGTGTAGTTTTATTTTAAAATATAAATAGTATAATAGTTTCTGTAAATAAAATTAAATGATTTCCTACTATTATTTATTCTGTAAATTATTTTACCAATAAAATGTTATCTTCACTCACACCGGAAGGCAGTTCAGCTAGTGGCATTACGAGCTGAGCGCTTCCGTGCTTCGGAGGGCACGTTAAATTGTCGGTCCCGGCTTTTAAGTCGTTAAGCCATGATGGAGGCCTTTAGGTGGCCTAAAAACTCCATAACCAGAGTTGGCCACTTGCTCATACGAACTTACTTACTTACTGCAAGGCATACATAAATATAAATAACATGTAATACTGTATCTATCAACGTACCACAGTGTGATGTGATATTACTTAAAATAAACCATCAGATTCATTAAAAAAAAATTAAGACAAATATTTTAAACCCAGTAAATTTAAAGAAACAAAATTATTAAACACCTCAGCAGCTACAGTAACTACGATACTAACGCACCTTCTATAACAATCACACCATTATTCTATCAACACAAAAAAGTATGAGATTAAAATATTTACACTCCACAAAAACTCCCACAGAATCGGGAACAATCAATCTTCGGCCACTGAAAGGAGCCCCAATCAAAACAGAATACGTAGAGGTATAGGCCCCGGATAACAGCCTCTATAAATCATAAAATCAAGGCTCCATTCAAAAAGGTTTATTTGGTCGGGAAAAAAATCTTGACCCTCCGTTTCATTGTTAGATCGCCTGAGGGAGCACCAATTTGTCCTGTTGGAATAATCATCGCTCAGAGTTATTTATCACCTCATTAAAATTTCTATAATCAACTTTTTTAAACCTTTTATGCGTCTGGATCGGGAATCATTTGATACCAAGCGTGGGTAGTTTTTTATAGTGTGTCACTATCCTCTAAGCGAAGACATTAACTTTGCTGTAAAACTCGAATTGTTACAAATCTAATGGCTATTAAGGTTATTAAGAAAGCTTAATGATAATTTTATTCCGGTGGTAGACGGTTTTTGAGAAAACTATATTTTTCAATAGTTTATCTGTAAATCGATAGTTTTTCTCTAATAGGCGCGTAATAAATGACGCCAGGGTTTTCGATTTAATCTCGTGGGCGTGTAATGTGTTGTTTATTATGTTTTGATTCAATATAATACAGATAAGAGACTATTCAGTTACGGAAGCTTGTCCAACTTGGTCATCATGTTCAACAGTTTTTAATGGTTACCAATAATAATTGTATTGTAAAATCAAGATTGTAAAGAGAGGAAATAAATAAATACGAAGACAATTAGGGTAAACTACAAGTTGTCTCAGTTCCAATCTACTGCAATATGCCGACAAAATTAAATAAATGTAACAAACGTTACTTTTTTGTGGCAAAAAAGCAGCAGTTATTAGTTACTGACACTTATTTGTATTGCAAACCTGTTAAAAAATACTTACCAAAACAAATAAAATACTTACATTTATAAGTAAAAACTTTACTGAATAATGCAATTCAGAGTCAAGGATAAATTAATTTGTTAATTAAGTTAATTTGTTTTAATGTTCATGTGGTGTACAATAAAGTGTTAATAATAAATAAATAACATTTATTTATCTCACACAAAACAAAATGGTTAAATAAAGCTAAAGTTCATGAAACAAGGTTAATCTATCTATATATCTATCTATTCAATTCCAGGCCACACACATAGGATATACACAGTAGTGTAGAATATACACAGTTCAATCACACACGTTCAATCTGAATCTCTCCACTTTACACAAAAACTCACATTTTTTTTTGATCTTTAAACTATAGTAGGACTCAATGCAGGCTCGGAACTAACCTTATAACTTGCTGTCCAGAGAACACTCGATTAACCTACGCTCCTGCGCCGATCCAATCGCTGTCTGACCCTTCTCAATTACATTTTTACCTAGGACAGGTACTGATTGATATACGGATATCGGAGTAAATTGTAAGGAAACAACGGACGGTATTACTAGAGGTAACACCACAGATTAAATAATAGTACAAGTTAGATAAAACGATGGGTAGGAATAATGCTTGTTACTTGTTTATTCTGTGGCTAAGCAAATATTTGCAGATACCTAATACAAAAATTTGTCTCGCGGTGGGGATCGAACCTGCAACCTTCGCGTCTCAGGCGGGCCTTCACCCACTGCGCCATAGAGGTCGTCAATATAGGAGCTACTCAATATGAACACGTTATTTCTAAAAATATAAGTAGGCATATAACAAATTATGTATTTTGATAAACTTATAAACATCCCTTAGACATCTTCAAAAAAGGGCAATAAAGTTGTGATCAAATTCAAGGAACAGAATAATTGTTACAAATACAATCATAGATAAGGAACTGTCATAGAAAATACCAATATTTCTTTCGAACGTGTGACGGCTATAGAAACTTAGGAGCAGTAAAATTTAGTTGAAGCTGACGTTAACGCGATGGTTATAACTACACTCGGAGATCGTGGAGAAAATAAACAAGAGTCTAGTTAGTCACGCACCACTTCGAAGCATTTCTCATTAGTCGGTTCGTAAATAAGGATACTTGACGCTTACTAATGTCCTCGGGTCTATGTTTTACGAGCATCGGCCTCAACTTCAAGATGTGAATGGTCCTAAACGTCGATTGGTCCCTAATAAATTACAAAAACGAAAGAAGAAGTGTTATTCCGATTACCATTATCGATAGGAAATGACCGCTTGGCTCAAAGTCATAGAATTTATGTTACTTTTTCCAAACCAAAAATACTTTTAAGTATCGACTCATCTGGTTAGATGGTTTCTTAGGTTAATTTACATGCCATTGTATTAACACATGGGAATTACTTACGTAAAAATATCGTCAGTTTAGATACCGACAGTGACAATGCAAACGCGAGGAGTAACCTTGCCGCAACTTACCCAGAAAATTCGCCGGATGAATCGAAACATTGTCGGTATCTAAATCGACGATATTTTTACGTAAGTAACTCCCGTATGTTAAATAATTGTAATACAATGTCAAGTGTAACTCACAAAAGTTTTGAAAGTGAATTGAGATCAGAAATAAACAATATTGTCCACATTTTCAAACTTTGTAAAAAAGATTCATGTGTTGGAATAGATTGAACAAAAAGCAGCTAACACGAACAAAGATGTACGTACATCAATTCATGTCCTAAGGTGGAACAGGACTCCTCTATGAATCTCGATAGGGACGATGTTGAGCCGTTTGCCCTGTGGGTTACTGCAATTGAAATGTCCCGCTAGTGGAGTGGGTGCGAGCCGTGTCCATTTCCGCAATTTCAAGACGAACAAGAGGCGATCGTGTACCGACAATGGGCCCTATCGTGTGGCGTCTAATCACGAGGGCCGTTGTACCGATGCAGGGCTATGTCACTACTTTGAATGCAATACAAAATGAGGCCATGTTGACCTTAGATTTGTTGCAGTTCATTTGCATTGTTCCTAGAGATCGTCAGCCTATATCATATCACCAATACGAGCAACATTCTTGCTTTGTTCTTTAGTCATAGTGAAGTTTTCGCTAGCTAGTACTATGATTTCTTCTATGTGAGGTAGATGTATAGCCCGCGGCTCGTTGTGCCAGTAATATGCGTGCGAATGCGATCTGATCGCTCGTTTCGACGATCTCGAGGTAGCTGGAAGCGAACTCCGAACGCGCTAATAGCCATGGCGATGCTAAACCGACCCGTGCATGATAGTAACAGTTATACAAGGCCATGGGGATAAGGTTAGCGTAGAAAACATTATTAGTAAGACCGCTACGTTAAATACTGAAAATGTGCACAATTGAGCGACTATTATTTGTTTTGGAACTGAGATTTGCCTTTCTTTATCTTCCGGATACAATTTGATCTTGATAGTTTGGTCTTGGCTAAATAAGAGCATCGAGCTCACTACACCCTTAAACAAGATACTGCTCCATGCCTTGTCACCCCCAATTAGAATAAGGTCATTATCTGGGCTCGGCACCCTAACTGCTGATAATAATAGCAATAATGTCGAATTACTTGACAGTTAATTAGGGCCTGCCATTCAGCGGTCTTGTCTGAGCATTGATTGTGAGCTTGTAGTTTCGTAATCTGTCGTATGTCGTGTGGTAACAACTGCCTATGATTTATTGCAGGACAACCCTTGCTTAGTGAACTCTTTGTAATCATTGACAAACTATGCGACTACTATATCTGTTTCCCAACAGATAATTATTATTAGCCTCGAAAACGTTCAATTGAATTAGTTAAAGTCTGCATTCCAAACAAATAACAAGAAAATATCCAACCGACTATAAATTATTAAAGACACAAAAAGTTTCAAAATAAAGCATAACCGAGCTACTGCAAAAAAGGTCAGACAAAAACTGAAGTTATTCATACGAACACGTTCCGAAGATTCGCAGCCCTTGATCGGCCAAGTCCAAGTATGATTATTCTATCCGATGCCCATAAATTTTTCATACGTATTCACATCTCATGTAACAATACATTCTGTTACGACAAACAACATTTATTAGGGCCAGACACAAAGCAGGGTCCGACGTTGTACGGTCTAGGGATAAACACTTATAAATCTTTAGTGGGTTTATATTTAATCACCGGTGGTCTCAGTTAGTGCACGTTTGCAGTTCAAGTCTGAATTATTTTAATTCTATGGGGTCTTTGTGAGCTTTGTTGAAGTTCAGTAAATCAGCTTAGCGGACGGATGGCACGGCTATCTTTAGAGCTATGTATTATTTACAAATCTGTCAGGGCCCAGGGTTTTATTTTCACTGTGAATTAGTGCCTGCACAGCAGTTGTATTTGTTTCCTTTGTGAGTTCTCAGACCAAAGTAGCTGCATCTTGATTTAAATTATGATTGTGATTTATATGTATGCTCATCTCCTCATTTCTATTGATGTGTTCGCTGAAAGTAACTATTTTAGAAGCTTTTATTTAACTTGCAATGTTTGTATATATATTACCTAAGTTATGTTTCTTCGGGTCAAATCTTGCAAGTCAGATTAGACCTACTTCGCAGTGTCCCATTGAGCTGAAACTTTGCACACTTATAGATTCACGGTGACAATGCAATATTATGGTAACAGCAAGCTGATCTGATAATGGGATCCGGAGCTGTTCCATGGAACTCCTCAGTGAATAAGAGTAGAACATCTGTGTTTGGGCTCATTTGAATCAGCTCACTCTTATGGGTAAGAGTGAAAAAATGTTTTTCAATACAAGCTTTAATTGGGAAGAAATCTTGTATTGAAAAACATTTTGATACAGAAAAAAATCTCTTCAAGTATAACTATTCACTGTGCATTCTTTCGGTCCAAGAAATATGGCAAAGTACACAGTTTTCTTTTTACGTTCGTGATTTATTTTTCTCATTGTTTGGACGTGTAACTAAATATTGAACCTGATCTGAGATGATAATCCCTACAAAAATATACTTTCAGACACATTTTTTTTTGTGGAATACATATATTTTACTAATACAGTATGCCTACAAATGCTTATTTTAACTTCAACGCTCAAAATCCATTTTGTTGATTTGCTAAATTAACAAAACAACAAATTAACCAAATTACAAATAACGGTGTATCAACAGTGAACACCTTAAGCCACTTAAAAACAAAATTAAATGCTTATCTGCTCACCTAAATCGCTGGCCTAGATATGAAGCGTCTCATTGATAAATGAACACAAAGAAGCCAGGGTGGTGACGTCCACTTTAATACTATTAGCGCTTAAGTAAATGGATCAAACACAGCAAACTATTCAAAATGGCGCTAAGGTTCCACAAAGGACATTTTGAAGGTACCTATATGCTAACTTTTGTGAAAAATATACGAAAAATCTAAAGCTTTTAACATTATCTTGTTTTTTTTTGACAGTGTTTCATCGTCATCATCATCATCTCCCTGCCTATCCTAACAAGGGGGGTCGGCATATCATCTTTCTCCATTCTCTTATAAAACTCGTCATCTTAGTATGTTCTTACTTCGTTTCACTCACATTATCCGTCACCAAGTGGGGTCGGCACAACATCTTTTTCCATGCACTTATAAAACTCGTCATCTCATTACCTACTCACTTAGTTTCACTCACATTATCCGTGTTTAGATAGTCCATCCTTAATTTCTTAGGCTTTCCCTGTCTACCCCTTTTAGGACAAGTGACGAGTACCTCATGACTTTGGCTCTCACCATCGCTGATTAGCACTAATCAGCTGTCATTTGTAAAGTAACTTTTACTTGCTGAGTAACAATATTTAGGCAGTACCTAACTAATGAATAAAACTAAACCATTAACCAGATTGTAATAAAAAAAGCTTCTGCAAAAGCCCGCGATGGTATCTGGCCCAAAAAAAATCTATATCAGCCAGCGTACCACCAACTCTTAGAGCAATGTCAATGACTTGACACTTGACATTCCACGAAGAGACATTACCAAAACATTCCTGCGTTAGGCTTACTTTAACCTTACCTTAGTCTTATCTTTGCACGGAATCAGAGTAATCTTACTTTGACATTGCTCTTAGAGTTCATAGTAAGGCCCTGATTATAAAACTAAACACTTCATACCTTACGTGGCATTGCAACGCATGCCGGATACAGCTAGTGAATAAAATAAACACTTTACTTAAAGATCGAGAAATAAGCTCTAGGCCTAACTAAAGTTTCGTCACTTTTGTTTTCTGTACGGAACCCAACGCCCATAAATAAAGCAGTAGGTAGTATTAACTTAACCACCGGCGCTACAAGATTGCGGTCAAGTGGCCACTGCTAAGGAGCTTAAATGTTGACCTACGCTCTAAGCGGTTTAAATCTGATTATTTTTATACCCTCCGTTTTCCATATGACACAATAAGCCACTTGTAAAGGTAAACCTTTTGCTCTGTGACCGTAAAATTGAATCTTTGAACACAAAACGGGGATTTGTGAAAAATGTTGAAAAATATTGAGCGGGGAGTATCTTCGATGGCTTAATCTTAATTGAAGTCAAATTCGTGCAGTAAATTGAAGTAATAAATTGAAGCAATAAATTTTTGTTTTATATATTTTCTTAATAGGTAACAGTATGGGGTTCTTCAAAAAGGGCGTTTTGAAATTTTTAAAGGGTCAGCAGCGCGAGTGTGACTCCTCTGATGTCGCAGGCGTCATAGGCTACGGTAACCGCTTACCATCAGGTGGACCGTATGCTTGTCTGCTACCTTAGTATAAAAAAAAAGGTACCATGTTGATCGAAGGTCGTTACAGAAACTAATCTATTTCATATTTACATTTTACAAAATACATAAGAACCAGTAATAGTAACAATCTATACTTATCAAAACATCTTATCAAAATTTTCAACTCCGACGGGATTCGAACCCGCATTGATACAAGCGATCCTCCTTAAGCCGTAGTGCCTTTACCAACTCGGACACGGAATCCATATTCGTCAGGTTGAAAATCTTGTTAAGATCATTTATCGATTTAATCATCGACTCAACACCTAAGTGTGGTTTAACACTATCAAAATTAAAAATCTAAGGATTGTAAACGATTTATTACAAAGAAAAAGTTCTTTCATAGAAATTACCCTAACATATTACTTAGACTTACCTACACCATTAACCCAGTAACAGTACCCAAACTATGTAATCGCACAATTCCTAATCAAGTAATCGTTACTAAATGTGGGCCAGCTCGATAGCCCATTAATTTTTAATTTGGAGCAGTCGTGACCGTTCTTTGTAGGTGCCTCTTAAAATTGCCTCATCCGAACCAATGTGTACCTGTGTACCTACCTATTGTTCGTCATTTGGCTAACAAGACATCTCTGACCGATTTACGTCAGAAGTTAATCAATTTAAGCGATGGTTCAACCAGGGACCCGTCGATACACCAGTAATAATATTAATTGGGGCATCCACGATTTGACACGTTTGATAAAAAACCTACTATGGTTTTTCGAGGAAAACATTCAGTACTCTTTGAGTAGTTGAAATAGAGATGATTGCGATAAGTTAAACATTAAAAAAACTATTTTTCTATTGTGTCGAACAGGTTTTAAATGTTCTTTACCTGCAGATATTTAAAGCTTACAAATTTAACATTTTATCAAATTTTTGATAGTTGACGAAATACCAAATACCTACCCATATTTATTATGTTAAGCGTTTTTGAAATATTTATGTAAATATGCAGATAATTCACAAATCTTAAAACTTATTTTCATTTTGTCATTAACTCAAAAGTCTTTTAAAGTTATTTAATTTATAATAATTTATTGTTACTAGATTTGAACTAACTTGCCCCAATCGCTCCCTAAGTTCGTCCCTGTGCTTGTTTAATGATGGGCAGTATTGTTCCCCAGTGAACCATAATCCGTGGTTATGTTATGCAACCGACCCACGATCCACAATCTGTGGTTATTAATTGTGGTATTGGATTACTATTTGGATAGTTGATTTGATGACAGCACCGCATTGAGAACGGGCAAAGGTCAATTGGATTGTATGTCTATATTGGTTGTACAACGAATCAAATTGGTAATTGATTTTTTTTTAATCAAAGAAAATGTAGCTGGCTTTTCACTAGTTGATTAAATATAAAAAAAATAAAAACCGGTCAAGTGCGAGTCGAACTCGTACGCCGAGGGTTCCGTACCTAGCCATGGTACCAATTAAGCTAATCCGCTTAATTGTATGAGCGCCCATACAACTCGGAGGACAATTTTAATTGGCGTCAACTATGTATGTATGGAAACACCCTTTAATTTTCAACTTTTTTAACTTTTTGGAATTTTTTCTTTATTTGTGCTATAAGACCTTGCTTTTTGCCAAATTTCGTTATTCTAGGTCAACGGGAACTACCATTTAGGTTTTCGACCCAAAACCTCTAGGGTACTTCCGGTTGACCTAGAATTGTCAATTTTGGTTACAAGCAAGGTCTTCTAGCACAAGTAAAGGAAAAATTCCGAAAAATAAAAAAAGTTGATAATTAAGGTAAGTTTTGGTACTCACAAGTTTTCACGAAAACCTAAATTTGCCTATATCTTTTTATTGTGTTGACTCAGGACCTTGATTTTTATAGTCACAATAGGGACTATAGATTTTAGTATATGGTATAAATTTCAACTTGCTAGCTTTACCCGTTCCTGAGATAATCGATGGTGACACACGGACAGACAGACGGACAGACAGACAGACAGACAGACAGACAGACAGACGGACAAGAAAGTGATCTTATAAGGGTTCCTTTTTTTACCTTTTAAGGTACGGAACCCTAAAAATGAAAGTTCACAAATCCTTTAATTTAATTTAACAGCATACACATACGCATGAATAAAATTGCATACCTATAAAATACTCCAAACTAAATGAAAGAGAACAAACTCATAATGTGTACACCTACAAATTAATGGACAATCAAAGATTTGAATATTTTCTATATGGATATTTTTTAAAATATTCTATCTGTGGTTATTATTATCTGTGGATAGATATTTAACATTACTTCTAAGTATAGGTACTAAAAATGACAAATTTCTAACCACAGTAAGCAAACCCACAAAATAGAATATAGAAACAGGAACACTGTAAAAAATGTAGTACGTAATAAAATTTGAGATTCCTCTACTACACAATGAAACAGTGGTTCTAAAGGGTACACTATCCTAATCCCTAGTGTACACTATGTGGTTTATGCAATACCGTGGGACCTTTTTGTTATGACGTCTTATTTGTAAAACGACAAAGCAAACTCAAGCTAGGCAGACTTGTTTACGTACGAACTCCTAATTCTGTACTTAGTAAATATTGACCATGTGTGTTATATTAACGTGACCTGATAATTGCTTACCCTAGTAACTGTTGATGTAATTACTGAGTCACAAACTTGTTTCTAAGCTTTGGTTTCATAGGTCTAGTACTTTGCTAGGCTTGTTGTTGTTATTTTATCACTGTTTCACATTTATGGTTCCATTCTTATTTATGGTTCTGAAGCCTGGACGCTAACAATCAAGGAGGAGAACCAGGCTTTAGTAGCAGAGAGGAAAGTTTTCCGGAAAATTCAGGGAAATCCGTGAAGATGGCAGCTGGAGGAAACAATAAAATTTAGAAATTGAAGACCTCGTGGCGGAGCCTAACATAGTAGGAGATCGCACAGACTCCGATGGCTCGGCCATTTACTACAAATGGGTGAAGATCGAAGTAAAGAGGGCTTACCTGGGCCAACCGAACGGCCGTCGGTCGACCGATTGGTCGTCCCAAGTATCGCTGGAGCGACAGTATAGAAGCTGACCTGTGCGACCTCGGCACCGACAACTGGCTAGAGACAGCAATGGACAGAAGGAAGTGGCGAACTCTCGTTTCGGAGGCCAAGACTCACTTTGGGTCACTGAGCCAATGGAGTAAGTAAGTATGTTGTTGTTGATTTACCAGGAAGCGCACGTGGCGTAGCTTGCTAAGATGTTCTTCATAGATCATCGATCGAGCGAGCGAAGCGAGCGAAGATCTTAGTGGTAAGTTGGGCGATTTTGCTTTGTATGTTTGTATGTTTGTATGTTTGTATGTTTGTATGTTTGTATGTTTGTATGTTTGTATGTTTGTATGTTTCACGAATTGTTGTTCGAGCATAACTGTCGAACCGTTCATCCAATCTGCATGAAACTTGGTAGGTCAATAGGTTGTGGTAAGGAAATTTACGGGGGAGCATATGAGCTTAATCGATGAAGGGGTTGTGAAGATATTGGGTTCCCAAGGGGGTAAAAAATTATGAAAGTTACACAAAGAAATTGAGTGGGGTGTCATACGAAAGGGCTTATTTTGTACATTCCAAAATGGTTTTTATTTTTAATCTAGGATGTATAGTTTTTGAAATACGACCAAAGACCAAAAACTACGAAACCAGAGCTGCAAGAGCTCCCGTTGCATAGAGTTTCGATGACTTCGTAGCTCATTGACTGGTCGGTCTTAAAAAGAGAGTGGCATCGTTGCGGTTTGGTTTGCAATGATTTTAGATGCTACTTGATTTATTTTCATGATAAAAAAAATTTTGATAAAGAATAAAAATAATTGGGGTAAAAAAGTTAAGTAAACAAATATATTGAGTGGGCTGTCAAATGAAAGGTCTTTATTTGTACATTCCAAAATAGTTATTATTTTTATTCTAGGACGTATACTTTTAGAAATACGACGAGAATTCATAAATATGAAATACCTAAATGAAAAATTAGACGCGACATTATGTATTGCATGCATGCCAGTATTTTTTACCATGAAGAGCTAGCACAATAGGCATACTCGGCAGTATCAGTAGTAGCACTTGAAATTATAGGGGTAGTCAGAAGAAAGTCCAAATGTAAGCCATCTACGGTGCGCGAGATCTCAGTTCGGGGCGAACTACTAGTAGTAATAGTGTCGAAAAACTATTGTAGATGAAATGATTTGCATGAAACTAGTTTATGTTGAGATGTATTAAAAAAAGCTGACAAAGTAGGATGGCCTTAGTTTATGAGTAGCAAGAAAGTATTAACTCATAAACTTAGGCCTTTAGATCTAATCAAGATGTTTTAAACAGCGTAAGGAGGTAACCAGCGGAGCTAAAAAGGCAATTATTTGTTCGAGTAAAGTTAATTAAGTACTTTCCTAATATGAAATCAGTTGAAACTGTCACCTAGTTTGTCCTACACGCGATTGTAAAACCGAAACCTTACTTTTAGTTTACATAAGGCCTTATTAACACATGGTGAAACAAGTCAATTGAACAAAAAGGTCTCTAAAATGTGTAATATCCTAAAGGACATGCCATTTGTATTCAGAGCATAATATGTTACATTACATAAGGCACGTGCCGGTCATTCGCGTGGGTATAACGTTCAAACACGGATATGGGGTAATTTATGTCATAATCTGGAATCGTGGGTGAAGCGAACGCCTTAAAATGCATATACTTACCTAAGTTATATTTTAGTATGAAATATGATGCTCATTTTGGAGCAACTTTTGCGCTTATTTTTAGAGTTCCGTATCCAAAGAGCGCCAACGGGACCTTATTAATAATCCTCTTCTGACTGTTTGTCCGTCTGTTATAGGGCAGAATCAATCTATTGACAGAAATGAAATTTTCTGAGTACTATACCTGTGGCCACTATAACCACAAATTAAAAATTTAATAAGATCCATTCAAGAAAATATTGTTCAGTGTTTTTTTACTAAACTGTTTAAAGTTATATGCAGTTTTAAATATTATATGGTGGTATGGAACCCTTCCTGCTCGATAATGAGCTTTGTTTGCAAAAATGACCAATTTTTTTTAAGTTTAAGAGTTAGTAAACAAGTGAATAAGCGTTAATAAAACAACAACTATGCTGTGATGCTAATTTAATGCTTTGCCTTGTCATCAATAATCGAACGAAATGTATTTAATTACTACAGTCGAATTGATTAAGTAAGTGAATCTGATCACCGATCATAATTATAATTACTTGATTTGAAATATATTCCTATGGAGGTAACTTTTTATAGGCGGAAGTTCGCCATCTTTATATCAGAAAAACTGTAACTATAAATAAAAAACGCGTTATCATTATGACGAAAGATAGCTAAAGTATTATTGCCCCATAAAAGCATTTCATTCTATCATTTTTCTCTTATCAAAAATACAAATCATTTTGATTTAAACTGGCTTCATAAATTTATATAAATATATTAAAATGTAGAATGACCGGATGCTTTCACAGATTAGATACCAAAAGTCCAGCAATGGCCTACTCTTTAAAAAATTGCTTGAATTGCTTTTATGATAAGTTCAAGAGCGTTTACTGATTTAAGCTAATTACAATAATATCAACGATAATAACAGAGACAAACGATGGTATCCCCAAAGCACGATAAACATTCTCTCAGCAGGCTGATTGTCTAACTTGTCTGAAACCTCAAATTGGTCCCAAAGTTTCCAAATAGTCAAAACGATCGCGTAGGTATCTTTTGTCGCGTTTGGTCTCGATGACAGTGGCAAAGCTACTTGGCTACTCGCGTTGTCTCATTGAGAGTTTGAGACCGATTTTGGTCGCTATCATCTTCAGCCATTTGCGATTCTATGGAAACGTTTTTGTGTACTAAATGAACACAATAATTGTGACAATACATATATAGATTTTGCACTCATTAGAAGACTGGAAGCCAGAATATGGAGGGGTAAGTGTGAGAAGAAAACTACCTACTAGGTAGCTGGTAAGAATGCAGTGATATTATCACAGACTTTTTATTATCTAACATAAAAAAGAAAAAACAAAGCCGGTGCAGTAAAAACGTCCCAATAAATCAGTGTATCCCATTAAATGTATTGACAAGCATTAACAGGCCATAAAGACATTATCCGGCACATAAAGTAAATATAAAGATTAAATCGCGTTACAATGAAGGCAATACAAAATTAAGACATGATGTTGCATAACAACTCATTGAAATGCAAATAAATTAACATTAAGCTCTTTCGTACACTCAGAACAAAATGACGCTTTACATATTAGAATAATGTTGATATTTGAATGAAGACATTATCATAGTGACCGTATTCATACACAGGGTGTGTCTGTCAAAGGATTAAAAATATAGCTTCACTTTCATTCATAGAACGACTTTACTCACTATAGGTAGATTTTGTTATTGAATACACGATCTTTTGACTTAGCTTCGGTCAAAATCATAACGACTCAACTAGGTAAAATAAATAACTAAATAAATAGTTTCTTCATAAAGTTGATTGCAACAAGTTTTCACATTTTACATAAAGGTAGAAATAACATAGGAGCCTGAACTAGGTAATCCTGTGTTTTAGGCGAGAAAGTGCACAATATAACTGATATTAATTGATATTGTGAAAACTGTATGTAGAGTAGCTTTATTCTCTAACTAAGCAACTTTTTACGCCTACCTATATTTAAGTACAAAGGGTAAAAACCATTGAGGTATTGAAACCGGGTAAGATTTTTTCAGAAACCAAATTTTACAGACCTAAATAATGCTTTTGTACCAGGAACAAAAAGATCTTGAGAGTCACCGAACCCGAATATGACCTATTACGTGCAGCCAAAGCATTACTATCGGGATAGCGATTTGCAGCGACGTATATAAAGATTTATTCTTGACTTCGGAAGATGAAAGATGAAACATTGGCACCCCGAGGCGCTCTCATTGCCTCGGTGTTTTCAAAACGCTCGATAGGAACCCTGATTGTATGAAATAAGCAAGTTCTATCAACGGTTTCTTCCGTTATAGGGATCTATAGAGGTTCTTATATATCACTTGTTCAAATATGGACTGCAGAAATTTTAAAAGTCGAAATATCTGTCATTCGGAATTGAAATCAGAACATCATCTGCTTGACCTATCAGTCAGTGGATTAAATACAATTGTATTTATTGCATTAAAAGGAGATTGCGGACACAATACATATGTATCTGACTATAATTCTGCTGGATATACATATTCTTTAGCTGTCATCCAAGAAAATATAGCGTTTCCTTTGTTCTAAGTTAACAAATAGTTCATTTGATAAGGTTTCTATCAAATGTGTCACTTCAAAATCTATGGACTTTTGTTTTTAATTTTGGACGAAATTGTCTACTCTCCTTTTATTTGTATTTTGTTTCAAATGTAACAACTGCTCAAGAGTATTTGCAATGTATTGATAGGGTTTGCTTTAGGTACTTTTATGAATCTATAAGGTACCTAGTATGGAGGACTATGATGAGAACACGCGAATTCGTGACTTAATATTTGTGGGAAGCCAATGCATACCTGAAACAAAAAAAAAGTACATGAGCATTCTGAAATATATATACCAATAAAATAAAGCAGAAGAGTTTGTTTGTTTCTTAGTATGAATCTCAGGGACTAGCTGTCGGATTATAAAAAATCTTTCAGCATTATGACAGCTTAATTCTTAGGAAGGTTGTAGGTTTTCTTCATCATCATCACCATATACCATCACGCGAGTAACGCCGCGAGGGCGCATCTAGTTGGAATTATAAATCGTATTGGGAATATCGTAGTCACAGTTATAACCACAAGTACTATTGGAAATCCAACCGTTGCGTCCTATATAGGGTTATCTACGTTGTTAGCTGCGTGCGCAGAATAACCAAGGCTATTAACAAATATCATACGTTCAATTGAACATAATATCGAATATGTTTTATGGATCGGCTCAACCCTAATCATGTTAGCGTAATTCGCATTGAAATTGGATTGTAATCTGCCTTCGTATAAATTCAAAGACACTTTCTTAGCATTCGCTACTTTAATCATACTACAATGTTGTTTTAATATTAAATGCAGCGATATTACCTCAGATTAGAAAGTTAGAAAAAAAATAATTAAGTATTTGTTTAGAAATGATAAAAAAATAATCTTGCTAGAACTTTAGAAAAATATTGAAACGAAACAAAATTCCCTATTCGCGGTAGACATTCTCTCAGATCTCTCACAATTCAAATTCTTTTCAAGATATCTAGAAAGGAAATGAAAGCAATCCGAATGCATATTTAACACATTCGCACTTTGCAGAAGTTTTTACTTAAAGTGTGAGAAAGAAAGAACGAGTATCATTACAAACAAGCGTTGTACATGAATGCGGTTTGAACATTATACGTACGTAGGCGCCCGAAGCGAGCGTGATGGCGAGAGCTGGGATCCGCAATTTGTGAAGAATGACCAGTATCTACTCTAAGTGGGGGTCACGAGATAACGGTACGGAGATTTAAATAAGGGATACATTAGAAATGCTTTGTGACCCACGAAACGGTTATTTTGTTGGAGTATGAGATAACTAGCGAAAGCCTATACAAAATATCAAAACAACACGATTTGACACTAAATTTACACTTTGTGATATCTAGTCTTAAATGGATTTTATTGATTCGTCTCTCTTCTTTATAATTATTGCTATATGTCAAACTTGCCACAGAAGTCTAAAAGGAAAATTAAAAGACATAAATCTTATAAAGCTCCTAGCAATGGCGTCTTCACACATAAATAACTTTGTATGCTGAAATAGTAATCGACATCGGTGAAATAAATAACTGATGACAGATAAATTCTTCTCTCGACAAATGTTTAATTAATCGAGTCATTGTGTTGCGTCGTATTTGGCGTGGTGGTGTCTTGGCCGGAATTTATTTTCATTTCTATCGGATTCGTCTGATGTTCGATAGTGATGTCTGATGAAATAGACGGATTTTTAAGTGTTTTAAGAGTCAAATGTTTCAAACGGTTATTTGCGTATGTATCATCCTTTCCTTGTCCTTTTCCCACTAGGTGGAGTCAGCACAACATGTTCTCTTCCATTCTCTCCTATCACTCGTCAACTCAGTAGTCACTCCTTTCACACGCATAGCCTCTTTCACACAATCCATCCATCTTTTCATTGGCCGTCCGATCCGGCCGTCTACCTATGAACCCTTCCACATTCATATCCAACACTTTCCTTGTAATATGACTTACTTCCCTCCACATAACAATATTTGCTTATGTACCTACCTATATCCGCTATGAATTAATCATTTGAAAAAAAATTGAAATAATTGTAAGTACCATGAAAATCTGAAGTTTATCGTGAACATAGCTTAGTTCAAAATAAAAAAGTATCTATAACTAAGACTACCCTGAATAAAAACCTGATTACTGTTTTGATAGACACGTACAAAACAAAACTTTCGCGTAATATTCATTTCACGCTTTCTCAACAGAAGCTCGTCTTCGGCTTTCGACTTCAAATAATATCTCCTGCTTAATCCGGCTAATCTGATTTCCCAACTCTACAGAATCTCTATAGAGCTCCTTGCCCAGAATATTAACCGTTTTGTATCACTGACGAACTTGGCTTGAAGCGATCTAAGATTTCGAACACGGAAACAGCGGCTTCATCTATCGATGGCCAAAGATGCATTGATTTATAGCAGACCATGTTGGTTCCAATGATATGTGGATGATCGTTGATATTAGGTCGTTGGTTTATAGGATTACTTTGTCTTGCATTATTATCAGTATAAGGAAACTATTGCCAGCTTGAAATTATCGTTACGAACTAAAAAAAAACTGAATGATTTTGATGCTTTGATCATAACAGAATCTTCTAAAGAAAGTTTTTGCCAATGAGTGAAACATTAATAATTCTAATAATGAGAGAAAAATCGATATAATAGAACAAGTTTTTACTTTTCTACTTTTTATCTTTTAAATAATTTGTTTTTCCGAAATGTAGAAAACGTTCTACATTATCCATGGAAACGCCATATTAAAATTAAGGTAAGTATCAAGAGAAATCTCACTGATTTTCCGCAATCAATAATGAGACATATCCAAATTACCCTACCAATCACATTGAGACCATTCATATCATGTGAGTACTGCTAGGACCATAGAAAATTCGATCAACTCAATCAGATTATATAAATCACAGAACATTTCAACATTGTTTGATGACTAACCTTTACGAATCGAAAGCTGGAATAATAGAATATCGAGGGAAAATATTGGTTTTCTACACAAGTAGAAATTTAGTTTACCTTCTAAGAAATCAAGGTTAACATTTACATATACAGGCACAAGTTGGATGCGTCAAGCTGAAGACAGGGCGCGATGGCGCTCATTAGGGGAGGCTTATGTCCAGCAGTGGACTGCTATAGGCTGATGATGATGATGATATACAGGAACTAAACTACTACGTATATGTAGCAATATAAAATACAATAAGAACCTGTTGACCTAAGGATGAAAGAAGAATGAAATATTATTTCTTAAGTGCCACTGAAAACTACAGTTTTTACAGCCAATACATACAACAGATAATGTTATGTATATAAATAAGTAAATAGTGCTACTGGAGTAAACACTCTGAGCTTTATTTGCTTGTCACTTGATTTGTACCTTAGTGACCTGTGTTTTGTTTGTAATCGGTGAAAAAAATAACACATTATTTTCTTCTTTATTTTTAAATAGACAAGGTTTCTACGATACTCGTGCTAACAATACTGTCCTAGTTAGTTTGATTAATGAGTGGACGGGTCTGTCTGTTTGTTACGACCAGATGATTGCAGACAATAAACAAATTTGATTACCTATAACTGCAATCTTATGTAATACCGTTGATTCGATGTCAACATAAGTTACAAAGGTTGAATATGAAAATATTTGTCGAAATTAGAAATTGATAATGGCAGTATTGAATGTAGTTTGCGACATGTTTGTCTAAATTTGTCAAAATATGCGACTTAGGCTGAATTTGACCAAACTGGATTAAGTTTAGTCTCGAGAGTAAATTACTGTTGACTCTTTTGACATTGTAAAGTTGACGCCTTATAAACAGGATAATTTGTATGCACATAATAATGTTCCGTTGCGCTTTTTAAACAATGGTATTTCGAATTATGTTGGCTAGTTACTCTGGAGTAAGATGACTTTTGGTCGAATCCAGCCTTAGAAATATAAAATATTTATGACAACGACCACACAGTGTCTTATCGTATTCAATTCGTGCGTAAGATCAAAAGATACGTTACACGATTCCTGAATTAGAAGCGTGAACCTTTAAATGGTTTATTAAGACAATCAATACAAAGAAACACACTCATTAACATAAAAATTCACTCCTTAACTAACTTACAACTAAATTAAAAGGAACTCTGTCTTCTATCTTTAAGTGACTAAAGATACCTTTAAATTACTTTTGAAAAATCACGAACTATTTCTGCAATAAATAACTTTTGTGCAAAGGTAAAGCTGCTAAAGTTTTAAACAGTATGAGAATAAAATTTTAAAGTTGTTCACGATTTTTTCTTCCAAAATTGTTACAATTAGCTTTATCAAAAACCACTAACTCCTTTACTAATAATTCTTTATATTTTCACTGAAAAGTATTTTTACAATAAAAAATTGGAAACCTAGAAATCTACTTTTTAAATCTTTATTTGAAAGACTTTTTTGTTTGCCTTTACATTTTTTTTTTCAACTCACCACCAAAATAAAGATAAGTACACATTAAAAGTAAACAATAGATTTTTTGAAACAGTCCAACTTTAACAGTCCCCTCATTGTCCATTTCGCCATAAAATCAAAGAAGAATAAAGACGGGAGAGATTATTATGAAGACTTACGTAAGAATTTTATGATTAAAGACTCGGTAGACTCAATTCATCTTTTTGGGCGTGTTTCACCATTGTTTCTGTATATGGTCAGATCCGCACGGATCTCGTACGCAATTTAATTGAAAATTGTTTTTTTCGCAGCTGTAGAAAGTTAAAGGACTTGTCTTGATTGTAATCGTATATTAATATACAAGACGTAAATTCAATTATTATAATTTGTTACATATACACATATAAATTTATAAATTACATATATAAACAGAATTTATTACAATTGTTTGTTTTATTAGAAACTATTGTCTGAAAATCACATGCCTTAGGGCCGTACCTCACTAAAACACCATGGTTGCGCCACCACATACAAAATGTACCCCGGAGTCCCATGGACACCAGGTGTCATTTACATACATTTTGTTGGTGTCATTTACATACACCGTGGTACCACCACAGAACAGGTAATAATACTACGTATAGAATGGACACTGTGAGTTTGAGCTGGCGAGGAGCTGACTTTGAGCACGGAACGCGCCACACGCGCAGACGCATAAATGAGACCGAGACCATTGTACATTATTCATACGGTGACAACCTTACTGTGCATAAAACTGACATTGTGAAGTGTAAATATAAGTAGTTAGACGCCGCTTTTCCAGAGATTTCGTCGAGTGTCCGGGGTGTGACCGTGGTGTCCTAGTGAGATAGAGCCCTTTTCTGCTAACTGGCACAAGATAATTTTAGTTTTAATATACTATCCTAAGATAAATATCTTGAGAAATATGGAATTGTAATACAGACAGGCTGAAAACTATGAACATGTTGATATAATAAGTATACGAGTATAGCCACTGATATGGAGTGAAAGAAGATATAGTGATAAGAATTGAGAAAGGCATGTTAAGATGGTTTGGGCATGTAGAGAGGATGAATGAAAATCGTTTAACCAAACAAGTGTATGTGGCGAGTGTTAATGGAACAGCTGGAAGGGGAAGACCTAGGCGAACATACCTGGATCAGATTGGTTATATTTATGAGAAAGGCCAGGTCAAAAGTACCCTAAACCGGCGAGCTTGTATGAAAAATGTGATGAGAGTGAATGAAGCGAAAGAGATGTGTCAGGATCATAGCAAGTGGAAATCCGTGGTCTCTGCCTAACCCTGTGGGAAAAGGCGTGATTTTATGTATGCCACAGATATTCTAGATTTTTGTGGATGAAAAAAATCTAGCGTCTATCTGGTAAATGTCTACTGTTCACTTTTTTTAACCAGAGATCGTTATGGAACAATAACTTCATTAGCCTTTTGTTAAAGTACATAAAAATAATGGAATGTGTTTCATATCCTATCGTGGATCCATCGAAAGCTCAACTCGGTCGTGACTCTTGTTTTGAAATCGAATTCAGTTCTTGTGTGGTCTTTCGTCAAAACCTTATTACAAATTAAAACTTGTTTTTCAATGATTTGGATGTAAATTCCAGTATGCATATTACTAGAACAATGGATACCGCCGTAGTGTCGCTGCCTTTGAACAAGTCTGAATTCTCGGTATTTAAAGTTTTATCAGTCCAGAACGTAAATCTCCACATATTTTTTTGAAGGTCATTTCTTGATATATTTTAAACGTTTTAATAAAATATTTTACCTCGTCTTCACAGAAACACAGGCTCATATATTAATATCAGGTTATAGACATTCTCTATGATTTTCAGGCATTCAAGATCATTAATGATCTTTTGAAATTGTATCTTATGGGAGCAATAACTGTAGGAAACATTACGTGTCCACAAGTAAATAAGGCTATTTTGGTAGCACCAAAGCCGCGATCTAAAACTAGTACAGTACCTAATTATAATGAATATTCAACCACCCTTTTCAATCAGTTGTAAAACAATAATGATGAATTTTTTTTGTAGAAAGACATTTTCCACCCTATTTATGAAGTAGGTAATACAAAATACTTAAGCATTACTTACTCTGTGGTATTATTACTAATGTGTACTTCAAGCTTTATATTGGACTTCGGTTGTTCTCGTGTTTTCCGACTATTCCCGACAGCAGTGTATCATTTCACAAAACAGAATACGACAGAAGTGCACGTCATTATCAGCGCAGGCTTGCAACTAATTTGCTTTTCTTAAAAATGACATTGATATTTATTTGTTTGCGATAAAGTTGAAATTATGAGTAATTTTCATTTCCAAATGTCTTTTTGTCAATTTTTTTTTGTAATGTAATACGATTGTTTCCGATGTTTTACGAAAACCATTATTTATCTTGAATTACTGTAAGTTACAAGGGCCAAAACATAATTAATTACGTATTAGATCGAGAGGCTGATCAAGATGACCCGTTATCGGGCCTCACAGAAGCGCTATACGATTAATTAACTATGATAATAGTCTTATTGTAATGAGGAATAATACCCTTCCGTGTGTACTTGAACTTAGTATTTATACTATCACCATCTAGCACATTATGTTTGCTGATTATGATGCCAATCTATTCTCTACTAATGCTGGACAAACCTTCTTAATATACTTCCAGGACCTTGATTCCCCAATGTAACCTGGCCATTGAAATGTCATCTTAAAAGTTATATCGGTTACTCTAGTCTGCCATGATTATTTACTATCATAGGAAAGTAATGCTAGAGTGTAAATGTGCTACAAAATTGTAGTTATTGCAGGCTTTAAATTGATAATTAATAAAATTATATGACGTTATCGTAGTTGAGCTTAATATGCTAAAAACTATATATCAGCACAAGCAGAGCAATGAAAGTGGTCATAATATTTTTAGTATTAAGAACTTATGGAAAGATTATCAGAAAAGTCTAAAATCGTTCTATAGGCGTTGGTTTTTTCCTAGTCGTGAAATATGTTAGTATTCTGAGAGTAAGTATCAAATTTATTTCTCCATAATTCTCAGTACGAATGGCATCGTAGAGTTTTATGTCCCAAAGTGGAGCATAAACGTCTGGTAGCCAGAATATTCTAGCATGGCGATAAATTTTCGGTTCGAAATGGTCTAAAATATCTTAATCTTCTATTTTGCAAGTAGCTGCTGCTAGCAACTCTTAACTTTGAGAGCGTAAGAAAAAAGCCTCTTTTATGCACACATTTTCACATCACTGGTTTGGGGAAAAAAGTAAAATTTAGCTTTATTCATTTCTTTTTTACTATGGTAATCGAACTTATATTCCGATTCTTTGTACTTAGATGTCACCAGGTTTGCCATTGCCAGATACGACAAAGAGTAAGAAATAGAGGTCAAAGTGGGTAGTCAGAAATAAGTCCAAGAAGTCTTGTTACAGTGATTCTAGTTGATAGTTCTGAACCAACAAACCTACTTGTGAAATGGACATTCTACTTAACTTACTTATTTTTTTTTTATTACAGATAGACCTTTGTTTAGCCACAATCTCACATAGTGGTAAGCGAAGATGTGGCTTACAAAAATGGATCACAAAGGTCTAGAAGACACCTATTCACCCTTGACTTGAAGAGACCCAGGTTATAGTTTTCGGGGAAAACAGAAGCCGGCAGCAAGTTCTAGACCTTAGCAGTGCGGATGATGAAGGTGGAGGAGAACCGCGTGGTACGAGTGGATGGAATTTCCACAAGATAAGTATTAACGACTCCTTGTAGGGACCTCAAATAATTAGTAAATGCAAGTATTCTGATTAGATGTTCACTTCCAGAAGTATCTAGATTATCGCATTGGATGTTTATCTGCAATGATAATTTAAATCTGTAGTAAATAAATAACTGAATAACTGAATAATACAATAACTTGTTTATTCTCAAAAACTTATTTTTAAATACGTCTCGACAATACTTTCGCACGTTCTAGGTATTTTTTATATCTCGAGCCAGAATGACCGGCGGCTGACTACCGTCCCGTCATAACAAAAATCACGAGCAGGTATTTTGTAAGTGTTGCCAACAGTCGGCCATCCTGTTACAGGAATGTCCCTATTCCTGGACCCTCGGCCTTCCTAACAGGGATATGTCCCCATAGCCAAACACTATTTATAGCTAGAAAAATAATAACAATAATTTGACAAGAATTCAAGAAGTACTTAAACAAACTAAAATCTTAACTTTATATAATTAATTACATTAACAACATTTTAATATTATTTATTTTCCTTACGAAAATTAAAAATTTAATTAGATTTGCCAATCACTATTTATAGCGGAAAACAATATAATATAATAATAATAATAGCTTTACTTATTCCATATAATCCTTACATCTCAATTATAATTATTCATTTATAAATATTAAATCCATGCAGTAAGTAGAACAGTGTTAATAATATGAGTTATAACTATATGATTTATATGGACTCCCTCCGGGTAAAAGCCTCCTCCAAATAATCCCATTTGCGCCTGTCTTTCGTCACTTCAGTCCAATTTCTCTCCGCAGTTTCAACTAATTCGTCTTGCCGTCGACAACTGGTTCTGCCAACTCTTCTTGTCCCGTGTAGTCCGCTTTGTTTTAGAATTCGCGAAGTCCATCTGTCCTCAGTGTACCGGAGATGATTTGTTTGCAGCTTGAGTTTTCATGTTACCGTTTGCCACCCTCGGGACACGGCCACTTCGTTGATTTGTGTTGAAGACTACCGTTTGCCACCCTCGGGACACGGCCAGTTTGTAGATTGGTGTTGAAGACTACCGTTTGCCACCCTCGGGACACGGCCAATTTGTAGATTGGTGTTGAAGACTACCGTTTGCCACCCTCGGGACACGGCCAGTTTGTAGATTGGTGTTGAAGACTACCGTTTGCCACCCTCGGGACACGGCCAGTTTGTAGATTGGTGTTGAAGACTACCGTTTGCCACCCTCGGGACACGGCCAGTTTGTAGATTGATGTTGAAGACTACCGTTTGCCACCCTCGGGACACGGCCACTTTATTGATTGACGTTGAAAACTACCGCTTGCCACCCTCGGGGCACGGCCTGTATCTAGAACACACAGAAGTCAGTAGGTATTACAGGCTATTATTGTAATTGCAGAACCGCTGATTGCTGCTCCTAAGCAATAGACATCACACAGTTCCCATCCTGGGCCAGATACAACCGAAGCAGCCTTGTAGGCCGATTCTACCAAGAAAACCTTTGTCAACGAAAGTAAACCGTTAACTACTTCGTTTTGCATCGTAATCGGTGACCAATGAGGTTAGGTTACTCTGCTGTGATGACATTTCCAAACATATTACCAACCAGGTTCTGCGAATCACTGTCATTTTGGAGAACGAAACAAAACGCAGAGGTTGATACTTAAATAATTGACGTTGTAAATTAAAGGAATTGGATCCCTGATCCTCCCGCGGCGCTTCTAGATAAGCACTATAATAATAACTGATGAAAAATTGATGAAATCACATCAAAGACAATCCAACATAGTTTCAGTTATTAACCCTAGGACAGGTTCATTTATGCCAGTTCTAATTCTCTTTGAAACTACTGGGTGCGAGCCGCTGCGCGCGTCACTCATCTTCCATATCCTATCCAAAATGCTGCCGGTCCATATAATTTTATTCATAGTGTGGTGCTTCATATTAAAATACTTTTAAATCCCGCTATTTAGAAGAGGAATATCAACAGTCTCATTATAAAATAAAAAGGACAAACCCAAAAATCCCAACTTGATCATTATGTCAGGTGTTGCTGTGTCACTCCAGCGACACAGCACGACTAAAGCAACTGATGTACTACCTGCCGCACTTTGACAATCATATTTAAACCGCTACAACATCATCCTCTATCTTTTAAACAGTAAAAGCACTGGATAAAAACTTCATTTCTATTCCAAAACATACCTATTTCATAATTTAACACATAAGTACCTATTTCACCTTCACTTGAAATCAAAATCCAGTTATAATTATATATGGAATAATTATTATCAATAATAATAAATCAAGGTACCTAGGTCTGGGTACGCCATTTATTTGGCTTAGGTACGTACAATCCAAATAAATTCTTCATATTCTTATTTTATTCTTATTCTTACAACAAAGTCGGTGAATTATTTTAATCTTGAATAGAATCCATGTAGTGACGTTAAAGAAATAAATAAATAATTCCGGAAATCTAAACAACATCATGGTAGCCCCAAAGCAAGCAGGGCCCCGTGCTATGGAAACCACATGACTGACATATAAATAAGTGCATAATTGTACATGTCATTATAACTCACACACATTTTTCTTCAGTGATCTCATCACCAACCAATTGCTAATTACCATCTCCTTCTACTTCTTTATTAATATGCGTTTCAGCAAAGCAACATTCATTCTTCGATAGACATCATTATTTCGCTCCTTGCTTCCTATTCTCATATATTTTCCCTTTCTCATTCATGATTTTTTTTTTATTGTCACTCTTTGTCTTGTGTTGAGGAATTTTATAAAAGTTTAGTAGGTAACAATAATTTCTTCCTAAAACGCAAACTGTAAAAACTCCGAAGAAATTTTGCCTCTTACTGTTAGGTAAGTGCGTTATTGTCATTATGTAGATTATAGTTCATAGCTAAGTACGTAATTATTTATTCCAAAACCGAATTACATTGTATACAACGGAAATTCCAAATCAACATTATATACATTAACAATATCAATAACTTGCACGTCAACACAGTCATTTAAGACTTGGATTCTAAGTCATCATTTTGTTGTTATTAAATGAACAAAAAAAAAGAGGACAGGTCATGGAAACAAACTTTACGTACGTATAGTACGTATAGTAGGTACTCAATTTGTTGACATAGAAACATTATTTCATTGGACCTTATTTGGTATTTCGCCTTCCTCCCAATCGGTCTTCTACGTCTGACTGATTTCAGTTCGTTCTAAATGTCCCCACTTTGGCGCTCTACTACTTCACCGTTTCAATGTGGAAGGTATGGTATTATTATGGTAATAAGTACAATCAATGAGATTTCACCAATACAGACGCTACCCCTACTAGAAAAGGCTCTGAAACGCGGCGAAACCTTGCTATAGCCACCTAGGTAGAATACAGCAGCTTTGTCCAACATCAATCAAGAAAACCAAAGAAATTAGCAGATATATACAATACCCCGTTGTCAGAAAGAGACAATCCACGCGCGCGCCGGCGCCGCGTGTAAATGCGTGCAACATCGGAGCAAATCAAAGTGCTACCGAACCGACCCAAGCCATTAGCTCGACTCTTGCTCGCCACACAGAGCGGGGCACAACGCATCCACCCCAGACTATTAGCAGATCATTGGGTACTTACCTACTAAAGGTAGTACAATAGGCAGTTCTACTGTTTCAATACTCACTAACAAGAAATCTATTTTGTCACTAAATCTTACAACCTAAGTACTTATAAGTACTCTTTTTGTATTTTATACTTTTATGTAAATATGTAGTAGTTTAGTTGCTGTAACTAAATGTAACTTTAGTACTTATATAATATTAATATAAGTACCATTTTCATGATTATCGTTTTGATAAATTAAATTCTTTTATACCTGCCAAAATAGTTTAAAACGAAACTTACAAGTGTCCCCTAGGGTTAGGCAATGAACCTAGGAATTCTACAGCACCATCATCCATGCATGCCTGCTAATTACCTATGGTAATTTCTCTTGATTTGATTGATCGAGTCGGTTTCGGATTGGGGCTAACGTACCTACATCCTCTTAAACATTATACTTAGTAGGTGGGTGGTACCTTTATCAATTCTAGTCAATTTGTTGGCCACCACTTTAGTAATATTTAAATAAAGTAGTACCTAAACAAATCTTCTAAAGATGTCCGATGTCTGGTATGTATGTATAATGTACAATTTATTTTACAAGATATTTACCTAGCGTCAAGAACGGACAAACTATCGCAATAGCAATCATAAATCACGCTAAGTTGATATAAACAGACAGTTTGGGAGGTATCATCAGCACAAGCATTGCAATCGTATGCTTGCAACCGTAGATACTTATTTTTTTGATCTTCGCAATGGTTCTGATCTAATAAGGTACTTCTGAGGTTTGTAAGCAGTAACCTTTACTTTCAAGTAGGACTAGGAACCTACAGGTAACCATCATGAAGTCATTGATAAAGTTAATAAGACCATCACAAGGTTAAAGAAAGGCACGTTACAGATTCTATAAATTTAGTAACACCGAAATTGTTTTTGAACAGTTTCTTTTATGTTTATCTGAGGAAATTAATTTCCGATATCTAGGTAGTTATGAAAACTTATCAGTGGCTTTCTGTTTTTAGTTACTAGTTTAACATTTAAATGAAAGTAATTATTTAGCTTCCTATAATTTATAAATATTTAATTTATAGTTAGGACAGTGTTCCGCAAACTTTGTGTTCAAAGTACATCTAGGAAATAGGAAAATTTTGCAGATACAACATAAATGAAATGCAAAACATGAGCTTGTTAAGTTAGCTTATGCGGTCCAAGTAACCTTAATCCGAGGCACACCAACTAATGGCCACGGTACACCAGTGTGCCGCGGCACACCCTTTGCGGTTTATTATTATTATTTTTTTATTTTTTAAATAGAACCATCGGAGGACCGTAAGAGGGTTCATTCACTTACGGATTTAGGTAGGTAACTACATATATTTATTTCAATTAGTTCTTTGACTTTAACAGTAACCTAATTTTCAAATTTCGGATTTTGATCCGTCTGAAAGGTTAGTTTTTTTTATTTTGTGCTAGGATATCACCAGGACTAACGTCTACTATCCGATTCGATGCCTTTCAATTTTGGAAATAATCCACTGCAATTATTATTATAGTAGGTATATAGTTATTATTATTATTTTCTTTTTAGTATTAAGCCGCTTATATAACTCAACATAATTAAGTATTAAGTTCCTCTGCAACGGGCCAGCCCATCTGGCCCACTTGCCCGTGGTCTTTTGACCACCTACTCTGACTTTGGGGAACGATTCCACCATGTTCCCCAAATATGTATATATCTAATTTTTCCAGAACTCACGTTTTAACCACTTGTACAAAATTTATACCAAAGATCTACAACATTTACTTAATTAAATTATCATTATGGGATTATATCGCGTACCTACTTTTTATTACTTAAATAGTTTTATTTAGTTAATCCCGTCGGAATCGCAAATTTTGATAAGACTTATCAATGAAAGCGAGTGCGGAAGGTCAGCAGACAATCTATCTTTCTTCCGTATGTGAAGGGGTGACGGATAAAATAGGAAACATGTTTAGGAGATTTTCAATTGAGTCGGTTCTCACTCCTCACACAAAAGTTTCTCAGCAACTCAGAACACCGTAAGATACCTAAACCACTGCAAATACCAGGCGTAGATATACAAGGTTGACTGTAACTGTTGCCGTTCATACATAGGGCAAACTAAACGTACAATAGCCGAACGCGTCAAGGAGCATATTACAGCGGTCAAAATAGGCAAGTGTATATTTGTATAAGTCAGTGAATGTGGAACATCTGGTTGATTCAGGCCCTAACTACTGGATAAGACTACATGACCCAAAAGTTCTATCCAAAGAACACCATTATTATAAGAGGATATTTCAAAAGGTGATTGAGATGCTGGTTTTCGTCTCTCATCTGCGTGGAATTAAAAAGATACACACCTACGTGGTTGTCCGACTGTACGTCAGCCTGACACCGTCAGTGTAGTGTGTCGTAATGTGAACGAGGACTTTTCTGATTCTGAAGACGAATTGGGGGTAGTCGTGAATCCTACCCTCAGTTTTATTCTCGGCGGTAGCTCCCAGTAAGTACTTCAGTCATCCCGTGACCATGAACGTCAGGACCACCAGGACGACCCTGAATCGTCCCAAAAGCCAGCTGATTCCACTCCTCCTGCTCCCCCGCGACCATTCCGTGAAGAACAAACACCGTACCTATGGGGCTTAGCCCTCCTTTCGGTGATCCATACGCCCAAATCCAAACAGTCAAGCTTCAGTGGGGAGCCAGTCATACAAAGTGAGACTCGTCAAAGTCAAAATAAAAATAAGAATTAATAACTCAACAAGATTGGCCTGGCATCACACCGGTTGCTTTTAGCATAAAACAACCTAAAACTTTTTATATTTAATAAACCCAATAAATTAAATACTTATAGGTAGGTACTTAGCTGTGGTAGCTACTACAGTCGGCAACAAAATGCATAAACAATTTCAGTTTTTAAAACTGAAATACTTACTTATCTTAGAACTCAGGATCTATGATCCTAGATTTTATCAAGGTATTATGAAGTCTCCTTAGTCAGTAAGTAAGTAGGTACCTACTTAGGCAATCATAAACGTACTAGGTACCTACCTAATTATAAATGACGTGTCACAGTTTTACAAAACTACAACCCTTGATCAACTTTCGTTGTTGGCTGTACACCTAGGTAAGTACCTATCTAATAAAAAAATGGTCAAGTCGTAGGTAGGTATGACTTGGATAATTATATCAACAAGCACTTTCTTAACACATCTTCCCAACAACCAAACGCGCTCCCCAAAGCACGGAAGCGCCCAGATCGCAATCAATGCCACCCGCGGCCACCCATCCAACTGCGGCCGCTCACACACAACGCCGCTCAACTCCAACAATCAATCAAAAACGTACCATGGGCAAGCCACGCCAAGAGCGCTTCAAACTACTTGCCTACTTATGTACCTACTACGCACTTTTATTATAATAGTTTATTAAACTCACTTAAATTAAATTTATAAATGTTGCTGCATATCACTTAGGTAGGTAGGTACCTACATATTATTTTAAATCGTAATTTTAAAATGAACACATAAATTACCTTACCTAGTATGTAGGTAGGTAGGTATAGGTACTTACTCAACTTAGTAAATTAAAAAACACTAGTAGGTAGGTAGGCAAGTACCTATCATACCCACACGAATGACATCAATAAAATAATTATGATAGGTACCTAAAACATGTGCGTTATACCTAGGTACCAATATCACAAGGTCAACCTACAATACGCTACTTGCCGAATGTTCTATTCAGATATTTATGATGAGATACCCAGGTAGTCTAGGTGCCTACGCAAATTATGTAACGTACACTCGTAACTCTTACCTATCGTACGTAGTATTATTATCTGTTCTGTGCTATCGTCTCAGATTTAGCTAGTATTAGAAATTAGAATAACGAACTTAGACAAAGGCAAGTGATATTGTGTAAGTTCGTTCCAAGAGCCCAGACACAATCGAACTTCAATCGATGTAAGTATGCATTATGAAAAAGTAAAGCAAACAGTAGGTAAACACAAACGTATGTGGGTAGATAAGTAGAACATAAAACATCGAAAATTAATAAATGGTTCGTACATACCAATGGGCGTTTTCCAACGTTCTTACCACTTCGGATATTAACGACTCCTTGTAGGGACCTCAAATAATTAGTAAATGCAAGTATTCTGATTAGATGTTCACTTCCAGAAGTATCTAGATTATCGCATTGGATGTTTATCTGCAATGATAATTTAAATCTGTAGTAAATAAATAACTGAATAACTGAATAATACAATAACTTGTTTATTCTCAAAAACTTATTTTTAAATACGTCTCGACAATACTTTCGCACGTTCTAGGTATTTTTTATATCTCGAGCCAGAATGACCGGCGGCTGACTACCGTCCCGTCATAACAAAAATCACGAGCAGGTATTTTGTAAGTGTTGCCAACATAAGGATGGTACTGCGCCATCCGTCTGCTTAAACTTTAAATATGTAAAACTAAGGTAGGTCTTAAAACAGGGGAAGAACTTTCAAAAAGCAAAAGTCAAAATCATTTAGTCAATAAGATCACTAGGTATACCACTTTGAATCGTCTGAGCTAGGTGATTCTACTCCTGTTCCTTCGGGACCAAGACCGTGAAGAACCAGGGCAACAAACACGGTTTGGGGCCTAACTTTCTTTTCGGTGACACACTTTTTGTA
The DNA here is from genome assembly GCA_958496255.1 of Camptogramma bilineatum. Classification (NCBI taxonomy): domain Eukaryota; kingdom Metazoa; phylum Arthropoda; class Insecta; order Lepidoptera; family Geometridae; genus Camptogramma; species Camptogramma bilineatum. The sequence continues at coordinate 11,089,865 of OY292463.1, forward strand.
ACTGATTCTTATTTTAATTGAACTTCTTCTATTTCGAAGCTATATCCAGTCTATCCACTATAGCTATCCAATAACCACGCTGTGTGGTATGAATCCCATAACGATTCCCATAATCTGTATTAATATTCGATAAACACACGTCGACAGGACGTGGCATTTTCAACGATGCACTACAGTACAATGCATTGTATGATTCGATTGTTAACTAGGAGACCATCCTCTCAAGAATCTACAAGTTCGAAAAACTTTTCTAGGAATTTAAACTTTATGCACAAAAGATTAAGATTTGTGTTGTTTGGATTTCCGGTGATAAAAATGTCGTATGATAATTGTAAAAATAGGTGGTATTTTTTATTATAACGCATTTTATTTGTTGCTTTTTGTTGCTTATTTAAAATATTTGTTTTCATGAACTTCATAAATCTGTCAATAAATTAATTCACCAGACAAGAGTTACCCGTTTTCTATCCAATTTTGCAAAATAACGACTATCGCTTTTTGCACTATGGACGTAGGTATTTGATTCTACTATTATCTGTGCTATTATTATAGGTATACATCAAAAAATGATAAACCTAAAAAAGTTTTAAAAAGTAACCCAAGTTTTTTTAACTAGCTTCTCCTTATTTTAATGTTTATCTGTTTAGGTACAGTAAACTGAACCTTACATCCTTTTTCCACAGATCGACAACCAATAAACAGAAAACATTCTAAAACATTCACGATCCTTATCCTGTCTTTTTAAGTCATCCGAAAGGCTTTTCAATACGAAGTCAGATGTTATCAGTAGCCCTAATAGGCTGGTTCCAACCAGTTTACACGGAAGGACATTTTAGGCGTTCCCTGCTTTATGCGGCAACGAAGTGACAGGCCTTTGCGTATATCCCGGGGTTAGTCAATTAGACGCTCGTGACTGAGTTGAGAGCATTGGCATAAGGGCTATCTAGGCTTACCACTTTACGAAATGTTTTACTGATTTTTAAAATATTATCAGAACTTGATCGCGTAATAAAACCTACTCACCATGGTGGCTGTAAGTCATCCGGAACGTAAACAACAAAAAGTGCGCAATGGCCTTTTTTAAACATAATTTCATACATTCCACTGTCTCTCTTAATTTATGAAAATCAACACCCACCTATACTTATTAGGACTATACGGAATGAATTATACCATTCTGCTAAAAATAGACAATGGAATGCTAAAAAATGCCCGCAAAGGCACCGAGGAAGGATGCAGGCGATTATCCAGCGTTATTACGCGGGCAACTCGCGATCCTCGATAATAATTCGATAATGGTTCTGTATTCGAGGCTTTTAGCGATTTTAATAGGGACCTGGCAGGAACTGCCAGTGGTAAATAAGTCTGGGGTTTTTACTTCAAAAAAGAAGTAAATCGGGATTTGGTTTCATCAAAATTATGTAAGTATTTGACGAGGAAAACTCGACAAAATTTTTAACAACTTTAAAAATATTGGAAAACATGACAGATCTAAACTAAAATTATAAAGAAGGAAGTAAAATTTATTTAGAATATGTGAGCAGGTTTTTCAAAACTACTCATCCGATATAAAGAAATATTTTGCCTATTGAATGGTGCATTATCCCAGATAGAATAGACATAAGTGAATTTAGTAATTTGGGCAAAGTCGGGGCGGGACATGAGTTTAATATAAAGTAGTTCGCAATCGTTCTAATCATGGTAATTGAGATCAATAAACAGTTTTTTATTACCTATATTTATTGCTCAACTGCGGCACGTATCGTACAAGCTACATAAAAACAAATCAAAGCCCAAATGAATGTCTAAATATTCCGCGATAATTATTGCAATTCACGGCGCCCCCATAAATTACATGTACTGCAAGGTTAAATAGATTTCTAAGTACAAGACTCATAATAAAATGTTAGGCCCATTAGTCGATCGTAAACATTTATCTTGGTTCGTTTGTGAATAGCAGCTGTTGCGAAATGTTACCGCCTCCCTATTTAGAAAATTTACTTTCGAACGCAGAAATGATTTAATAATGACCTAATAAAGTGAGCAAACAATAAAACCGAGTGAAACTTGACCAGAAAGCAAAAGGCAAAGCTAGATAGTTCCTTATTTATTCGATACGAACGGTAGAATGCAAACTCGCATCTGGACTAGTGCCTTTTAAAATTGAAATATTTCTCAAACATAGCTAAACATTTACTAACAGAAATTACTACTTATTTACGTATCTTTATAATATGCAACCAGTTGAGCCACTTAAGGATCGTTGTGAACGACCTATAGGTAACTAAACTGATCCAAACCACTGTCAGTCAGAAGCGTGCCCAAGACACTGGCAGCATCACCGCGCCGTAAGGCAATTCTGCACCTCTATTTTGTAAGACACGGTAAGTCGCTAACTCGGATTCGTTAAAACAAATTGATTTTTACGAACAACATTAAAATTGTTTAGTGCAAAATTACTTTACATATTTTACACAACAAATATGTCTATCACTTTTTTCAACCATCTACCATTTCAAAGTATTCATCGTAAAAAAACAATTTGTGTTTGAACGAATCCGAGTTAGCAACTTACCGTGTGTTACAAAATAGGGGTGCTGATCTGATGAGCCAAATAATGTGCCAGATCTCGGATCATGCCTTGCTTCGACCAAACGCCCTGAATTAATTTTGAAAACGTACTTTGGAACGGTCACTTTATTTCTCAAACATGCCCAGTTCGTGAGATCACCCTCTACATACATTATCTTACATTCGCAATACTGTTTCTACTACTTTCTTCGTAATGTTAGTTTATTATAAACTTCAGAGAAGTGATGTCGTTTTTATCTGCTCAAAGTATCACAGTCAGTCATATAAAGTACTCATTTATTTCAGGAAATGTTGGGTGATTCATTTAAGTTGATGCTTCAATGTATGAAGCGACACAAAGTTGTTCTTCTTAGTATTCTGCTGAGGCAAATGTCCAGCAGTAGATGTTTGTGTGATGATGATGATATTTTTCTAATGTATCGGCACCAAATGAATAAGTAGTAAATTAATAAATACAATATTATACGAGTACACAACAACATATCAAAGAGTTTACCCAAACTTTTTAGTGTGTGCCCAAACTTTATGACTGAGCATAAAATACTTTTGTTTTGTAAATACATTTATGTTATACCATAGAAAAACACCCAGACCCGAGACAAAACTAACGTTAATGATAGATTTTTTATAGTTAATTTGTACTTTTTAATTCTGTTTTCTGAAGCTATGGATGCTATCAGGTGGGCAGGTCTTAGCGTCAATTCACACGTGCGACTACCACACCACGTCGCAGCGACAAAATGTGGTCCAGCTGTGGTTGCGTGTGAATTGTGTCGCAGCGACTTTTTGCAGTTGCGTTGTGGTACCGACAAAATGTCAATGTGGCAGGCGCCAGCTAGGCGCGCGCTGTTGATGACGTCATGTCGTCGCGATGTGGTTGCGATGTGGTCGTATTACACAGGTGGTCGATAACAACGACAAAATGTGGTACGTGTGAATTGGAAATTCATTTTCAATACAAATATACGCCCGACCACGTCGCGTCGTTGTGGTGTGGTTGTCGGTGTCGTGTGGTTGTGGTACGTCTGAATTGGCACAAAGTAATGACGTTCGTACGAGAGATGCTAGAAGAGCGAAGTTAGGCAGATCATGTTTTTATACAAATTAATAAGGGCCGCAACATCGCCAACTCCGAAAGCTTTTATTTCGTTCAAGCTAACGACCAAAACAATCATTACTAACTTTTTAACAAACGCTCAATTTGAATTAATGAGTTGCACAATAAGATCTGCACAATTTCAAAGATCTTCCGTTTCAGAACCGTTCATATTATAAGGACATGTTCACATAATTCATTGTTAGTACAGTCGTCGAGTTACTGACGGAAATACTTAAACACGTCCCTGACACACCATTGTGAATTTACCTTATGAAACGGTACAAAGAGCTCTTACGCCTCGGGATGACGAATGCAACCATGCTTAGAAATCTTCAACTTGGTGTGAGGCATTGTTTTGTTAGATAAGAAATTCAAATTAAATTAGTTGCACAACAGTTTCTGCTGTTAGAAGGTGTAAAATACAGCTGATACTTATTTTGTCTTGACTAGTTACTTACTAGTCTTGATTTATAAATTGAAAGAGACTGAAAGTCGAAGTCCACATAATGGGTCTTACTTATGAAAGATGTTTAAAGTTGAACACTGGTTAATCAACGTCCTGTCTTTATTTGTGGATAGTGACGAATAGAGACAGGACGTTGTTTAACCAGTGTCCAACTTTAAACATCACACTATCACACTAATCACACTTCACACTATCACATTAATCACACTATCACACTAATGTTATAATTGCGAAAGTTTGGATGTTTGGATGTTTAGATGTATGTTTGTTTCTCTATAACTCGACAACCACTGAACCGATTTGGGTGAAATTTGAAACATAGATAGATAATGACCGGGAATAGGACATTGGCTATTTTTTATCCAGAAAAAATACACGGTTCTCGTGGGATAAACAAAATAGTAGTCCACGCGGGCGAAGCCGCGGGCGTCAGATAGGCTTTCATAAGTAAGGGGGCATGTGTTTAAATGTGGCTCTGACTACCTTCTTGGAAATATTCCAAGAGCTTTGATGATGACATGACCTTGTTTGTTTTTTATTGCTGAGATTTAATCGCGCAACTTTCGGCTCGAAACAATTCACACAATTTAGGTCTTTTTTTTTCATTCCCTGTTTTTCATTTGTTACTTCTAGACTTACAGCTTGTCACATAAAATACTGCTTGTGGAATGGGACCTCTGTACCAAAATTGTAGATTCTTTTGATTTCTAAATATACTTTTGTTTGCTACCTTGCGTAAGCGAGCGATTCTCTTTTCTGTGTTTGCTACTAACTTTAAAACGATGCTCGTTTATTGACTTTCAGGAGATTTGTTTCCAATATAGTTATGGAAAGCCTGAAAATTTGCAGTGTGCGAGGGGTCCATTTTTTTGGTAAATAAGTATGTCAAAGGCATATTATAGTATAGTAGTACAGTAGCATAGTATAACGATAAGCCGAACATCAGTGTGAAGGTTTTCATTACTTGATAAAATAGTCCCACTTTAATCGCAATATTGCTTTCTTTCCATAATGCGCCGTTTATATGGTACGAATTTCCCACCTCGATGATGCGATTATCGAAAGCAAATGGATTGGAAGGTCGATAATCGCTTGTCACTGAATTGTCATGAAGCGAGTTTCTCGCATCTTCGAGAAAAAAAACTCGCACCATGCACCGCGGTGCGGTGGTTCATAGCTAACGGTGCTTTGGTGATCAATGGTCAAAGGTATCCGTGGAAAGTACTTGTAAGTTTTTGTTCATAAGAAGGTACTGGACCTTTATAATGAATGGTTTAGAAAGTTTTCTCAATAACGATGTAACCGATACCTCCAAAGTATTTCCAACAGTGGCGATCACGCGTCCCGCCCACTATGGTATTGTGAAAGAGAGGTCAACATCGTGTGAACTGGATCTCTTGCAAGTAGTATTTCATTTAGAGACGATATCGATAATTTGTGATGGGAAAATGTACCTAATGGTTCGGATACAATGGGTGCTTGTGAAACTTTAAAGATTGGATATTAAATTATCGCAGTGTTTTTGCGAAATTGTGTGCTGTATTTGATTTGTAAGGTTTTGCCGAGCTGTAATTTGTTAGGGAATTGAGTTAGTCGATGAATATGGCATCAGTTGAAAATACTTCCTGAGCTTGCTCAATCAATAAGGTTTTATAAACGCTTCTTATAAAGATATTAACATAAATTGCACAATACTTGTTCTCTAAAATCTTCGTTAAAAAAAACTATTTTTGCCTATCATTTTTAAATTATTATTAACGGGACTTAATCGCTAACTTAATCGTGACCGGCGACTGTAATGTCGCCGAAACGTCAATAAAATAATTTCAATACGCGATAAAGTCCCGTTAATAATAATTTAAAAATGTGTTCAAGTCGCGAAAGTTTAAAATATTTTGCCTATAAGTCAATACTATAGTAATAGGTATAACATTAAATAGTTGTAGAAAAAATCTGTGGTCTCAATCTACCCCTACGAATGAGGCGTTATATAAGTTATATTTTTCCTTTGAGTTTTATACATGTAAGGTGGAGTGCCGTAATTGCAACTGTCCGGTAATTGCAACTGGAGTCAATAACTCCCTCTAGGATCACTTTTTTGAACATCGATAGATGTGGTATTGAACTTCTTCTAAAAGTCTCAGTCTAAAAATATAGATGGTGTTAATAGGACCAAAACTGAGCGAATGACAGGCCATTTTGTAAAACTGCCAATTTTTCGGAAGTGAAGCCGCTCGGACGCTCTTCGTAATTTATTTAAAAAAATTGTCTTTCGTGGTTTTTCGCCGGTGTGTTCACAGTGAGAGTGATTATAAGACACAGTAAGTTGTTTTTTATTTGTTTGTTGTATTCTACGATAAATCTACTCAAAGTTATGGTTGTAGTTACATTTGCCAGACAAAAAGTGCATAGTCTTGTAATTGTAACCATTTTGTTTCTTTTTTGACAGTTGCAATTTAACGACCGGTTTTGTATGAAGTTTGAAAAACATAGTGATGTAACAATGACGATGACTATGTCGATACGTAATATTTTATTGTAAGGGATACTATCTACTTCCATACTATGCTATGAGTTCTTTGCAATTAGTTTGAGTGATTGAGTCCCTTCATTATGTTGACGCTAGCGGAGCCCTTTCCAAAGCCGTTCAATATGTGAAACGAATATAAAAAGGCTGTTTAACTTCTAAAATATTACTTATTGCGATTGAAATAAAGTTAGAAAAAATTATTAGTAAAAGATAATTGAAGACTTTAAAGATAAGAGTAAAAGAGGCTGTTTCATAACTAAAAGATTACTGTGATTAAAATAAACATCGAGTCGATAAAAATCACGATAAGGTTCCCATCACTATTTAAAGTAAAATAGTTGCAATTACCGGATTCTTTGCTGAAAAGTGTTTTCGCGCAAAATTTGACATTAGTAGCAAGGGCATAGCTATATAAATCGAAAGAACGATATTCAAGGCATGTGTTCTGTATTTTCCAGTAGTAAACGCCATAGAAAAATAAGAAGTAAAAACAAGTAGTTGCAATTACCCGCAAAAACGGGTAATTGCAACTATTGCTCCCTCTGTCATGAATTTATGCAATAGAATTTTATTCTTTATCGCTTTACTTTATTCATAACAATGATATAAATCTACATAAAATTTACTATAGAACAGATCTTTCAAAAAATACATTTCTGATACAAAATATAGAATTATCAAGCGATGAAGTTAGAACTCCACTTTTTTTAGTTGCAATTACGGCACTCCACCTTAAGTTGTATGTTTTCTTCGAATCCAATTTAGCTGGCGATATCGCGACATACGTGTAGACTTGATTTAGAGCCTTGTCACCATGTCACCCTCGTGACACACGAGAACAAATAGCAATGCCTATGTCACAGACGTCACTATTTCAACGGAATTTTATTAGATTTTATGTTATTGGGCCGGATTTATTGAGATTTTGTGTTCATGTACGACTGTGATTGATCTAAGACTTTCACTTTTTTATTTATAAAAATAAATACGACTGTTTAGTTTCAATCGGTAATTTTCATTGCCTATGCAACAGTTAATACCATTGCATTACCATGGCGTAAAGTTAACATTTGTTCAAAATAATATCTTCATTGTTTTTTTTTAATTGGCCAAAGAAAAACTTTTTCAACCATAACTCAATATTAAAAGTGTTGACATTTTATCAAATTAAATTATGGACTTGATAAAAGAAAGTACTATTTGTATTCTGCACCTTTATTTTACAAATCATCAATAAAAGGCAATTATAAAGGCGAATGTCCGTGTGTGTGTGTGTGTGTGTGAATGTTTGTTAACACGTATCTCCATAACTACTTAATCGATTTTGATGAAATTTGAAATGTAGATAGATAATAACCACTGATCGGAGTAGGTAGAGCTATTTAGGTTCATTGACCGCAAACATTGATGTTAATATGGATATTCCACGGAATTCCGACTAATACTCCGGGATTCGATTATTATAATTCGTTTCATGTTTCGATTTTTGAGGAACTAATAATTTGTATGGTATGTTCTTGTACAACTTCAGAATGAAAATGTTAAATGATTGTTGATTCTTGTATAAATATAAGAAATTGTTACATAAAAAAATATATGTGTGTTCATGAATCAAGTTTCTATCTATTTGTTATACAATCCTTAAGAGGCCTGCGACCGGCGAATTTCCATAAAAACGTAATACCGAAATCATTTAAAATTTAAGCATATTTTTATCAGTTTATGTTGTTAGATTAGGAGAGTAGGTATTTATCTAGGTTCCTGTTAAACTTTTGTTCCGAAAAACTTACCTAAAAAGAAATGTAAGCAAATTGAATTGAAATCTTTGTAGGTACTCCAAAACCGACATTTTTTTCTTTTCATTTGTTCAATAGTAAGTTTTTTGGAACAAAAGTGTAACAGGAACCTAGATAAATACTGCCTTTATCCAAATAATAACATAAAGTGATACAAATATGCTCAAATTTTAAATTATTTGGTATTACGTTCCTAGGTACGTAGATACGTTCGCCGGTCCCTTAAACCCGTATATAGCAAAAAGCAAAAAGCTTTTTATTATTTTTCTAACTAAAAAACGAATCCTGGGATTCGGGGAATATCCATATTATTCTATCATATGGCAAGTACATAAAATAGCTCTACCTACTCCGATCACTGATAATAACCGAAAATAGGACATAGGTTACTTTTTATCCCGAAAAATGGCATGGTTCCCGTGGGATAAAAATAATAGTAGTCCACGCGGGCGAAGCCGCGGGCGTCCGCTAGTCATCAATAAAAGGCAATTAAAGTGATTTCACATAACATGACTGAGCTCTGAAAATGTTTATCATAAGGCACGAAGATTGGCACGATATATTATTATTAGTAGTATTTTAATAGTTTCAAAAGTAGACTTGAGTTATTCCCACAACAAGCATAGTGTAAGGCTCCAAAACGATTGAATAACTTGAGTTATTGTGATGATAAGTCAGCTTGCAAGCTGCGAACGCCAACCGAATAGCTTTGCAAAGCTACGAGTATTCCAGCGAAATGGTAAGTAAATGTTACGTTGAATAAGGCTTAGCAATCGGAATGGGCAGAAGTCTAAGCTATGGACTGAGGTTGAATGGGGTCACAGATTTTGATGTTGGTTTAACCAAGATTGAACTATTCTCGTTGGACTTGTACAGTTCGCACAATGAATCTAGACGAAGAAGTTAGCCGTTTCGCTGCGTAGTCAAAAATTTTGTATGAAAAAGATACTTACACTGCATATCGAAATGGCTTCACGAATGCCTAGATCCATTGTGAGTACTATGTTAGAGAAGTGGTAAAAATTAGGCCTTTTCATCTTTACTAGATGATTTATAGTGTCAGGCGGTTCACCATTGATTAGATTTTGAAGAAACGTTGGTAATGGCCTCCCTTGGACGCTCGTGAAGGTTTTTGACCCAAAAAATGGGTTATTCCACTTTTCCCTCTTGAGAAAAAAAAGGTACGAAGTTCGCAGGGTCAGCAGTTAATTTTAAAATTTGTGCAAAGTTTATTGTAACTATCATGAACTTTTACAATACATTTTTGGTTCACTCAAACCTACAAAATAACATATTCATATTTCTCTAGCACGAGTTTCGGATTAAGACGGAATGCAATGTATTCCTCACACGTTCGCCCATTAAAGTTTGATTAAACGTTCACGTCACACATTCATTCTCCACCTACGAACTGTAGATCCAACAAGCTGTAAACATTTCTCAGGCATGCAAATGTCAACTTGTAACCGTCGTATGCGCAGTAGATGGACAGCTGGTTCAATCAATGCAACAACTGACTTGACAGTCAGCCGGGTAAAAGAGACTGAAATGCTATGTGATTTATCCTAATTAGAGTGCGTGCCCAAGATACACGTTCATGTAATTTAAAGGTTTTTTTACTAGTTTCTATTTAAATGCAAGATTCTTGTCTACTGTTTGTATAATAGTCAACCAAAAAAAGGCTGACTGTTCGTCCACTTTGCGCTCAACCAACTTCTTCAAACATTACGTCCTCCACATTTTTTGTTACTCACAAAAGCCATCACTAGTTACCCAGCTAAATCCTTTCACCTACAGTACGTGTACACGATTTGCGCGCGAGTAATTTGTTGGTTATTTATCGTCTCGCTTGCTCTAGGTACTATTTCGAAAGGGGTATATTGAATCGAGAAATTATGCATAGTGTGGGTGTTTATGACAATGCACGAATGCAAAACAAAGCGCGCTTGATCGGCGTGACGCGCAGTTCCGGTAAGAGTTACAGTTATATCGATATTTTTGAAAAAAAATTATCTCTGCAAAATGTGAGCATTGTACCAAATATGTATTTCGACATACCTCTGACTATCCCTTAGACATCTTCAAAGGATCTTAAAGATGCCTAAAAAAAGGTCTGAGAATTCTCTCAGACCTTTTTTTAGGCATCTTTAAGATCATCTACCGTGCCTTGGGGACGCAGTCGCGTTCATTTTTTTTTTTTTTTTTTATACTACTAATGTAGTAGACAAGCATACGGCCCACCTGATCATATTTCTGTTTTCACTTCATTTTTCATGTTCATTATTATTTCTAGCCTATATTTTCCCACTCCACTGCACTGCACTTCCATCTTTCTTGGTCTAACAACGCTATGAAGGACCAATCTTCCAAGAATGAGTCTCTCATCTTCATCTCTCATCTCATCCTACCACCTCAATCTGGGCCTGCCGCGACGTAGTCTTCCGTCATTAGTGGCCCTATTCGATCTTTGTATTCATCATCATCATTTTCGTCCCACATTACGTGGGGTCGACACACTTCTTCCATTTGCCTCTAGTACTCACCCCTTTCTTACTCATATTATCATCTTTCACACAATCCACTCATCATTTTTTTCGTCAACCTCTACTCATTATCCACTTTCATGAAAAGCACTCTTCTAGGGGTGTCATACGTTATATCAAAATTCATTAGGCCAATGTTCACAAGATCTATACCGCTAGATCAATTGTTTAATACCTAGTTCTAATTATATGAAATTCTTCCCATCTCATAACAAATCCATTTCATGCTAACTAAAAATGTGTTATGAATATTAATTAACTTTATAAGTCAATTTTTTATCATCATTTATTTGCTACTAAGCACATTAAATACACAGTGAAACCTAATAATAATGATAAAAGTTACAAAAAGGTATAAAATCAACTACTAAATAGGTTGTTTGTGTGCTACAGTGGCAAATGGGCTACGACTCAGCATTAAAGTTATAGTTGACAGTTTGTCGTTGCTACTTCTGTATTGTGTCATAGTGTAGTGTGTCACTTATCTATGGTTATTACCATGTTACAAGCTGTATTGTCTTGTGCTGATTTGGTGTTGAATAGTGTAAATGGAAATTTTGTCTATTTTACGACTGTTACTCGAGCTTTTCACATAAAATAGTAATAAAATCCAAGTTGGATTTTATAGAGTGTTCACTATGGCTAGGTCATTCACTTAGACACAATAATGGTTATAACGTCGTAAAGCAGAATATAACAATGATATTAGACTATTTAAGTCTCTGTCAAAGTGTAGGTAGAACATTAATACTTTTAGTACTGACACAGACAATTTAATATCGTTATATACTAGAGACTGATCATAAACAAACATAATTGCCCTAGTTGACACTAAAAGTAATATAACATACCCAAGAGAAGTAAAGCACAAGACTGACTTTATTCGTAGGGTGTATTAAAGTTTATTTTAGAATGTAGATGCTGAATAGACTTCAAAACGAATTTTGGTTACAAAAGATTTTATGCGCCTTAACACGAACTCGAACGGTGAATTAAAATATCGTCAAAACATCTGCGAAAATGTTTACAGCACCTTGGGGAGTCGTTTAAGGATGTTCCGTTTTTAATTCAGATACCCGAAAGTCGCGGGCAAAATCCTAGTAAATCCGTACCCATATTATAAATATGAAAGTGTGTTTATTTATTTGTTTATTTGTCCTGCTTTCACGTCAAAACAGAGCGACGGATTGACGTGATTTTTTGTGTGGAAATAGTTGGAGGGCTGGAAAGTGACATAGGCTACTTTTTATCCGGGTACCACGCTAGCGAAGCCGCGGACAACAGCTAGTTATTTAATAAACTAAAGACAAGCTCACAAGTGAACAAGATTGTTATCATAATGTTGGCATGACTTACCTGTTGACTTTAGTAAGACCGGACGAAAGTACCGCTGCCATCGATGCTTACTCCTCATCCTTTGTAAGCACCGTTATCTGTAACAACGGACATGATTATGAGTGAACAGGCTCACAACTGCACCTCAGCAATCTCTGTAGGTATCTGAATTTCATGTAAATGGGAATGGGAATTTATCACGTAATTACCTACCCTATTTTTGTCCTGATGTTAACGCAACTAAGTCTCTTGTATATGTATTTAGAAATATGTGTTCATATAACGAATGTTTGAGCAGTACCTACCTACTCTACGAGGTTCTGGAACTTAAGTTCTTTTGAAGATGTTTTAAGTGTATAAGAAGCAAGAAGCAACACACGACTAGCCCATGTCCGCATTTGGCTAGTCGAACAAAATGATCGTCGTTTCATACGTGACTTTTCACAAGCTATTACTTTTCCTAGCTATTATGACGATTTAGCTATTTAAAAAAAACCTATTCATTTGATTCTTCTTAGTAGTCCACTCTTGTCAGAGTGGTCGTGGATATCGATGGACGGTTCGCCGTTTTCGGACCCTTCCCGTTTTGGGAGTGCTGAACGTCGAGCAGTCTCTCCACTTCTGGCGGTTTTCAGCATTACGAGCATACTGTACCACGGTTTGATTTGATTACATTCTTACATTTTTATTGAACGACAGAAGAAGAAGAATACATGTTGTGCCGATCCCATGTAGGGGGATAAGAGCAAGAAGAACAATTTTATTGTTATCGTCAAGAAAAACTAATTTTATCAACAAAATATTTTGGCCAGCTTTACCAAACCCCGTTATCTCCAAAAAACGTTTCCATCAATTAGTCAGTCTTTCACCGAACTTCAATTATCAGCTGGAAGTAGAACGCTTCTCATTAGGAGCAATGTGGCAAGATCTGAGATAACGCATTACGCGTGCACGGCCCATTGTCTTGATGATAGAAAGCTCGCAGCCAGGCTAGTCCAAGCTTCAAATTAGTGGCGAAACCAGGCTGGTTGTCTAACTTGTCTCAACCCTCAAATTGGTCTCAAACTGTCAAAACGATCGCGTAGGTATCTTTTGTCGCGTTCGGTCTCGTTGAGATGAGAGTGACAGTTTTACTTGCATGGTCACTGAACTGTAATATTTGAGAGTTTGAGACCAATTTTGGTTGCTATCAAAGATAGACAGTCAAGGGGCAGATCCTTGTAGGTAATAGAGTGTTTATTGTTAACCTCTTATTGTGTTTTTCTAATGTCTCTTACTTATAAGTCTATGTATATATGGGATACTGTGTGCTATCTTCTGATACGGCTACCATAACATGCATGGGTTTATTGTATATTTTTCGTCCTGGGCGAGCCAAGTGGCAAATGATTAGCGGTATCGTTCATCACGTAATCGACAAAAACGTGTAGGATTTATTTAAAGAATTCAAATTCTGGCAAAACTTAATTAAATTTAAGCCGCTTTCTGGCATATTTGTTCACCAAGTCACGAGCGTAAAAAGTATAGAAAAAAATAAAAATATAGATTTAAAAATTTAGATAGCACACGTGTGTAACACGTCACCGACATTACGTGCTAGTAAATAAGTTTATATAAATTATGTATGTTAGACTCTAAGGTATATATTTTATTTGGGCCGTAGTTTTAAGTATTTTACTTCTTTTACTTGCTATTGTTGCCTGAAATAAATAAATAATTTATTATTAAATAATTGAAGTCAAGTTAGACTTATTTTTAACGGTCACGTGACATAATGGCGAACAATATCGTAAATCGTTCTGAATGATTAGTTAAGCCAAACAGTATAAGATTTGACACTCAGTCATGGCATTGTTATGTGGCTGACAGTGTCAAATTTCATAATGTTTCGGCTCTCGCGTGACATAACGATAATGTCGTTAATCGTTAGCCACTTGACTAACACCATCCAGATATAACTTTTGAAACTATCATGGTTACGAACATAAATATTTAAAAAAAAGCAAAGACTTCAGTTACCCGTGATCATGGCGCATGCAACTGCGTCGAAATATCGGGAAACAACAAAACTCAATAATCATGGTAATTATCCCGTTGATAACAATATTTACCATCCAGATAATACTTTTTAAAGAGATACGTTAGATTTATGTCTTTGATTACTTCTTAAACATTCAAAGACATAATTATTCTCTTAGTAAAACAGTCACTCAGTTTGTTTATTTTAAAATCTAGTTTAATAGACTTCTCGATTTATGTTTGTTATTATCTAATTATGAAGTTTAATAAGTTAAGTTTAAGAATAAAGTGATCTAGCTCGTCTGAACTAAGCTAGATTTCCAATAGTAGAGCTAGATTTCTAGATAATAGCAGTTCAGCAGTTATGCCATAGTTAATGCGAGCTTTTAGACGACGCCTTAGAACATGGACATTGTTTGAACTCGGTGCGTCCTTTTATAGGGACGATGTTTCTGAATTAAACATTAAGTTGTCACCTACGACTGGTTTTGTATAGTAAACCTTGTGGTTCATTTGAGATTTCAAACTTAAATCTTCAAAATTTAAATAATTCAAAATTCAAATATCATTTATTCAGTAGAACCGTTATGACCACTTTGAATCGTCTTAAGAGCTAGGTGATTCTACTCCTGTTCTTTCGTGAAGTTGCCCTGATTCTTCACGGCGCACCGTGAAGAATCAGGGCAGCTTCAGGCTAACTAATGAATGACCGCGGCTTCGCCCGCGTGGGTTACTATTTTCTTATCCCACAGGAAACGTGCATTTTCCGGGATATAAAGTAGCCTATGTGCTATGCTATTCCATGCTTGCCCAATTTCACTTAGTTCCATTCAGCCGTTCTGGCGTGATTGAGTGACAAAAAATCCCGTTTTCTTTCCCCAAAAAACTCTCTCTTCTATCGTCTTATAATTATCAAAATATTTTGAAGAAAACGTACCTATAGTACGAATAAAAGTTCATACTTTTGAATTCATTAAAAAAGCCAAAACAGTCTACATTCTATAGAAACAATTCGATTCAATTTCTGTATTTGCTTTACTTCTTTAGCGAATAACTCGCATATCCCTTAATAGAGTGTTAAGTAAAGCGCACGTGTACAAAGCAAATACAACCCATTCCTTACAAACATTATACACCCTTATTTCGCAAGAAATAGAGTTTAGTTTAGCAGTTTTGTATTTGGTACGCATTCCAGACCAATTTGAGTACAGTCCAATAATTAATAGAACAGGGAGGTAACGGTTACTTGCTCCAAAAGCAAGTTGTGCGACTTGCTTTGAGAAAGGACATTGTGAAGGTATTCTGATGCTATTAATAACATTATAATAGAGACTATTACATCGCCAAAAGGGTTTATAACATGAAAAAATACCTGAACTTAAAGATTACACAAATACAAGTAAGTAAATACATTACGTAAATACATCATCTATAACCTTCTCCAACTTCTTATAAATTATTATATTATTATAAATGCGAAAGTTTGTTTTCTTCCCCTCCGATTTTGAAGAGAGTCGTCTATGTTTTTGGCTCCTGTGGGCCAATTCTATAATGTCTACTGCATAACGCATTCACTGCCAAGCCTCTGCGGTAATTTCTAAAGCAGTGGGTCCTAACCTTTTCAACCTTGTTACCCCTATGATATGTCAATGAAATAGATTTTACCCCCGTTTAACTTTCAACCGTCTCAACGTTTATTTTCTTTAAAGATTTCGTTTCGTTCTATTACCCCCTAATAAAGCTATTTTACCCCCAGAGGGGTAATTACCCCCAGGTTCGGAACCAATGTTCTAAACTAGACGCAGAACAAGTCCACATGCGTCAGCATCCTGTTTTCGAGCTTTCTAATAATCAATAAATAAAAGAATTAGGCTACTGGACAACGGTTCTAGATTCTAATCCCAATTGCCTGTTTTATCGATAGTAAATGGAATTGGCTCACCCAGCTTATAGAGATTATTTATATCGAAATGTGTATTAAAGTACCAATATTGGATGTCTTATGCCATAAAGTTACGCCTCTTAACTTCCTTATAAAGCTTTACCGATAGAGTAGTCATTGAAAATAAAAGTAATTTACCTTAATAAAATAGATATAAAAGCTAGAAGCTTTTAGTTTATTAATATTCAAATACGAGTACATAAAATTGTCTATTACCAAACAGGTTCATATTTTATTACATAAAATTCATAGAACTATGGTAATAAAACCAAATCATTATTGTCCTGTTTAGAATTTTAGACTGTGTCAATGTTTATAATGATATGCAAGCACGCAATTTCAACTGTTTGGACTTGTTATAACTAGATTTCGTGATTGTCACTCCATTGAGTGGGACAACATTATACACAATGTTTTTGATTGACATATCTGTCGCATAATGCTTTTGCGGCTCAAATAAACTAGTTAGGTTACTTAGAGATGGCATAAACTTTTAAAATGGCTTATGAATGACGCATGAAGTTATATAAAATATGTTTGTATTTTAAACTAAGGAATCTTCAAACCTTGAAACTCTTCATGACAAAAACTCTTAAAGCCTACAAAAATCAAGACACACTTAAGCAAATTCATCTCCAAAAACATTAAAACAGAGGTTTGGCGCTAACTATCAGGAATTTACTAGATAGCTTTTTAATAGCGTTGATGGACTTGCAACCTGTCACGTACTAAATATATATTTGGACATACCTCTGACTACCCACATAAGCATCTTCAAAGGATCTAAAATGACTAAAAATCTAAAAGTATTATGTCTATCACCTTGGAAATACAGTCGTGATCATAATTTTTTAATTTTTTTTGTCAGAAATTTAAGATAAACAAATGTATAAGGCACAATCCATAATGTAGGTATAATTTTATGTAAATTTTTACGTGAGTTGATTTTCAAGTTATTTTGTGAGTATCAAATACAATTAATTTCATGGACCCTGCGCCAATTGATATAGGATTTATATGATTACGAAACAAATTGGGAAACGTAATCAATCCGCTTAGTATTTTAATGAACATGTTTTTGTTTACAATAATAAAAAAAGAAAGGGACTTTCAAATGATTAATTTACAAAACAAAATAAAAATTCAAATAATTCTTCTAAACGGACCGTGCACTTTTAACTTATTTAGTCCTTACCTATGTACCTACTTAACTTGAACACTGGTTAAACAATGCTCAAAATTAGCTATTGCCAATTTTCACTATCTAAAATAAGGATGGCAATAGTTTAAACAGTGATTCAATTTTGACAGAAGTTGAGTGGAGTTTGTAGAGCGGTTTATGTGTAAAATGTTTTTGCTATAGTACCTAGGTACTCGTATTCCGATGAAAACTTTATTTCTAATATTTAATTTATAATGTTTACCGCTTCTTACGATAAGTATTACACTCTTTGTAACTACTCTTTCTAATTATCATGTACGTGTAATGTTTTAAAATTTTATTTGTAATTTGTTTAAATTAAATTGTAACAGCTTTTATAAATTAACGCCATCGTTATAAACCACGAAATTTAAATTAACACGTTCAACTGTTTGTATAAATAAAATTTATTTGCTAAACTATATCATTTTACCACCATTTCATTAAAACGTGACAAAATTGGCACTTCGCTTTAATATATTGTGCTTTAGAAATGTTGAAAACTGCAATAAAATTTATTTACCTATTTTATGGTTAACACAAATCGATTTATTTAATTTTGATTTATTAGAAGTAGCTTCAACACGTATTAATTATATTATCACATACAAAGAAAGTTTGTTCATGTTATTGATTGGCTTAGCCTCGTTAAGTAATAACTTAAAAACGGTTATACTCGTACCATAAACAATTAGCATTTCGGTCTAAAATAAGTAGGTAGTTTAATTTATTTCGAGTAAGTATTTAGATAATTAAACTTTACAATATTTGTACCCAGGATTAGAATCTGACACTAAATTACGTACACAAAAAAATATTGCGAAGAACTTTAAATCATAATATTATTAACATTCAAAGAAATCATTATTATAGTACCTACTGTACATAATGACAATTCTCAATGAAAAATTAGAAAAAGGTACTGTTTAGCAATTTAGATACAGAGAACTCTCAATCCATATTTGGAATCGGACAAAATTGCTTTACAACATTTGCCTTACGTAATTAGGAAAATACAAATACTTGGAACAGGAATTTCACAACCGGATTGAATATTGTAGATTCTGTTCCGGAACTGAGTAACTAAATGAAGGTAAACATAACGGGTATAGTATACAAGGCTTTTCTTATCTTTGCTCTAAACTAAACAGTTCTTAGAACGTGACTCAGATTGCAAAGTTTTCGAGGCACGCGCTCAAAGGTGTGTCCACGTCTTTCATTTTTCAACTCTTTACCCTATTTTACCTTGTTTATTTGCAATTTGAAGTAGGTAAATAAGAAAATTAAGAAATATAAATAGGCAGGTAGGTAACGATTTCATTCTAATGAATGTTATGGTTTAGTTAGTAACTTTACATCTTTACTAGATGATTTATACACTGTCAGGAGGCAATCTTTGCCTACACTCATCGGGACACTGTAGTGCCTTAGTTAGTAAATTACTAGTTTATTTCTAACAGAGGTTCGAAGAAACAAGTAAAGTTATGAAGCATATTTGGCAATAAAAGTTACTTTTAGATAATCATTACACGAATTACAACTTGATTGGGTTACAATAAAATATAAGCCTGGAGTTGAGAATAGAATAGCAGTTCCATGATGAACAATAAAACGTCTTAAAATAATGTGATTTAAATAAGCCCTTTTCAATATCCATTAATAAATATAAATTATGCTTTTATCTAACGCAATAAATATTAGTTCATCAATAAAAGCTGATAATAAAATCAATAAAAGCTAAACGACGCAAAATATCGTTTTAAATTAAAATACTTAATCTCGTTGTCTCTATGTCATGAGATGTTAATGTCAAAGTTCTCACAAACCAGAAAAAATAACTGTTTACAAAACCAAACATAAGATAAGACAAAATATCTTTACACAAACCGGTTTGAGTATAAAATTCCGTGTTCTGTCATTGATTGCAAAACATTACGATACTTACATAATCGGGATTAAGTGTCGCCGTCATTGAAAGTTCGGTGAATCCCGCCCACGTATGAACTCGATTCAACGGCGTTCTAATACTGGTTTAGACGCAGGGGCTTATCTATTGTTAAGAAGGACCTTTTCTAAACTAAAGGTAAACTAAAGGTATTATCTAAGATGGGCCAATTGGTTATGCGAACGTGATGACGGAAGAAGCAAATTAAAATCGAGGAAAAGTCAAATTCCAAAAAGAAATAACGAAAGAATAAGAAATAAAAAGATACTATGTTAATATGTTAAGATGGCTCGGTCATGTAAAGAGGATGAATGAAAGAAGAATGATGAAACAGGGAATAGGACCATCGGCGTCGGAAGAGGAACGCCTAAAGTACACATTAGTGAATTTTTGGAAAAAGCCCAGGGCCTGTATTCTACTAGATGACAACCGCTTTGGTTTGGTTCGATCTCTTAAATGTCAGCCATTTGGTGAAATAGTAGAATAGCTTTTCAAAAATTTGTTCTGCCAAAGTTCAAAACCTCACCACAACTGAGTCGTTTGTTATTAGTATTCATGGAAACAGTCGCTTTAGTTGAGGTTTTGGTTGAGGTTGATAAAAAGTTCGGTACCGGAATCGACGCCCTGGTCAAGACCGACGAGCTTGCATGAAGAATGTGATGAGAGTGAATTAAGTGAAAGAAGTATGTCAGGGCCTTAGCAAATGGAGATCTGTGGTCTCTGTCTACCCTTATGATGGGAAACAGGCTTGATTTTATGTATCCTATTTTATGTACCTACCTATGTTACATACATAGGTAGGTAAAAGGAAAAAGAAAAAAGGAAATAAAGTGAAGAAAAAAATCTATCATAGATTATTCTGGCTAGTATATTTCTAGCATAAACATTTTACCGTGGTTTTATGTAAGAATGATTTCCGTCATTTTATATAGTATAAAGGTGTTTCCTATTCACAATGAAATATTGGTAGGTAGTAAATAAACCCCGCATAAAGTCAGGAAGGAGAGCTCGATAGTGTGGTTCGATCTTTACTCGCTGTTGCAAAACCGTAGGGCTATTAGCTAAAATTTGCGATCAGCAATCATCGCACAATTATCGCGCAGCTATCGTGCAATCGATCGCTAGACGTCAAAAAAAATGGTATTACGTACGAGACCTATTGCTGATCGCTCGTTGATTGTTGGAATGCACTTATTGCGAAGATACTAGCGCCATCGCGATCGAGTAGCAATCGCTAGAACTAAAGCGTAATGCGAATGAAACAGCTGTGATTTTGTTTACAATCAAAAAGCTATTCAAATTCTACAAAAAAATATCGTGGCATGGTATTCCTACCACCAAATGTTTAAGTGCATCAGATAATGGGACTGTGAAGTGCTCTGAAGTGAACCATGGATGAAGTCAGTTGGACAAAATAACTTTTGTAACAAAGTTTTGTGTTAGATTTCGTTTGCATAATTCGTTCGTTCGTTTGTCCTTGAAATTGTTAATCAAAACAAGAGTGTCGAATGAGTAGCGTCGGAAATATTAGGCACACTGTATCTAAGTATGAATAAGTGTTTGCAGTGTTAGCAGTTTTAAGTAGAGCCAGGCCAGTCTTTGTCAGCTATCGATCGGTCAGGCACGCAAGAGTGGAATATTTACCAAGAAATAAACTGAGTGAACTTAAATTTGTGTTGTGATTGACCGTGTTCAAACAGACTTTATCACAGGCAGGCTGGTAGTGACGAAGATTCCTACAGATCTAAAGCATTGGCTTGATCTCGAAGACTACGTCCTCGCAGCCGTGGGTAGGTGTAGGTACCTACTGTGTGGAGGATTTCATTTCTTCTCTCCTCTGCTTCCAACAAGATGCCAGATGAACATTACACAAGCCATGTCGAACGGTCAGTCAAACACAATCTATTTTTAGCTAATAGGTACTAGGTAAGGTATTTAATTACACTCCGCAGTCGTACAATACTATTGATAAAATATGTTTATTTGCTTAGATAAGTGATAAAACATCGGTGGTATAGGTTTTTATGAAATAACCATCATTTGTAATCAAATAATAGGAGGATGAGACACAAATAAAGTAAATAATTTCTTGGCAATCGCAAAGCAATCGTACAACAATCGATACAGAGGTCCTCGCAATTTGACAGTTGAAATTGCTTGCTAATTGCTTTATTATTGCTGTCAAAAGCGTACGTAATACGAAAACACTACAGCTTTGTAGAGAACAATGCACATTTGAGTTACCGATTGTCCTGTAGAGGCAGCACTGTCGATAGATTGCGATGGCTTTGCTATCGTGGTTAGGTAATACGAATTAGCAATTTGAAAGCAAAAATTGCTCGATTTTTGCTTTTGCTTTGCTATTGCAAGATACGTGATAGGGCGGCCGGATTATACCGGCTTTCAAAAAGCCGCTTACCTTCATACACTCCGGACTCAAATATTTCGCTTTTCTTTTTGCACGTGCGAACCAAGGTCGAGAAGTGCGTTCTTGCATTTGATTAAACCATTTTTTTATTTTCTGTTATGTCTAGACTGCTTCTAGATTGATGATCTGCGGGGCTAAACTAGCAATAGCAGTATTACACTAGGAATTGCAATATATGCCGTTCTTGTTACTCTCACAGTGAAAAGAGATAGCATATAGTTCAATTCTTATTGTGATTCTCCTATAACGGCTTTTTAACCGCACTGATAATGTTTTTTTTAAATAGGTTTGCGTTTGATCACACTTTGCCTGATGGAATTTTTTTTAAATAGGTTTGCGTTTGACCTCACTTTGCCTGATGTAGGTAAAGCAACAGTGTGGTTTAAGATGGAGTTTGCTACCTAGGAGGAACCGATTGACTATCGATTTGAAGATATTACACTTTACGAAAAATACAGCATGGAGTTCCACATTTTCCACGTAATATTAAATGAAAAATATTGGATGAACACTTACTGGGGCTTACATATAAATGCATCTCAACTTGAATACTGGTTAAACAATGCTCAAAACCGCCCTGTCACTGTTTGTCACTATGTAACAAAAAGGATGGCAATAGTTTAATAAACGATGTTTCAATTTTGACAGAAGTAGTAGAGTAAGTAGAGCGGACTGTATATGAAATCTACTGCCTTATAAAATTAAATTGTTTTCATGTTAAAAGATTGCTCGCGCTTTATGAGCTAAAACTTTCAAAGTTATTCAAGCACGTCTCAATGGATGAACAAATTTGCATCGAAACATGAATAATGTAGAACTACCTAGAAAACATTTATAGGTTTTTATCACAGTAGGTGTACCATATGAGTAAAAACTAGCATAACTTAATTATTTTTACTACACCTAACATTACAACATAGCTATTATAAGAAAGTATTAATAGGAAACTTTCTTTGGCAAGTTTAAACTGTGGCCGTCTGCACTGAAGGCTTCAGTTCTTCTATGGCTTCTGGCACGTTAAATTGTCGGTCCTGGCTTTTAAGTCATAAAGCCATGACGGGGGCCTTAAGGGCTCGGCGAACGTATCTACTTACCTAGGAACGTAATACCAAAATAATTTAAAATTTGGGCATATTTTTATCACTTTACGTTATTATTAGGATAAAGGCAGTATTTATCTAGGTTCCTGTTAAACTTTTGTTTCAAAAAACTTACTATAGAACAAATGAAAAGAAAAAATGCCATTTTTGGTGTACCTACAAAGATTTCAATTCAATTGACTTACATTTCTTTTTAGGTAAGTTTTTCGGAACAAAAGTTTAACAGGAACCTAGATAAATACCTACTCTCCTAATCTAACAACATAAACTGATATAAACATGCTAACATTTTAAATGATTTCAGTATTACGTTTTTATGGAAATTCGCCGGTCGGAGCCCTCTTAAGGCGGCCTAAAAACTTTGTCACCAGAATTGGCCACTAGCTCATACGACCTTACTTATGGCTTCTGATTTTAAAAGCCGGAACTGAGAGTTTCATGTCCAAAGAATAAAATCACTAAGTTGTTAATGCTACGAGCACCATTACTGAACAGTCACTCATCCATTTACTGACCCAGCGGAAAGTAGCTTAACTTTGACTTTCTATGACTAATGCCCAAATACTGAAACGCTACTTCAATATTTGACGTACTTATCTATTTAAGACCTCTTCAGAATCGTATACAAAAGATTCCGACGAACTGAGAACCTCTTTTTTTGAAGTCGGTTAATGACAGTTAATGTCAATGATAAACACCACTTAAACTAAGTAGTGTTCAGTATTCGGGTGCAAGTAAGCTACTACAACGCTATCTCTCTATCTATCTCAAGCACTTCGCTATCTCTTTCCAACCAGCTATTATCAAATTAGTACATTTTGATTCACAAGAAAGCTTCCGTAACAGAGTCGTAACATTTCACGGTTCACCGCTAAATGTGCTTCGATAAAACTTTTACTGAGCGTGAAGTTTGACAACTTTGTATCTCCTCTGATGTGTGATAAGATTGAATTTTTAACCAACTTCAAAAAAAGGAGGAAGTTCTTATTTTTTTTAGGGTTCCGTACCTTAAAAGGTAAAAAAAGGAACCCTTATAAGATCACTTTCTTGTCCGTCTGTCCGTCTGTCCGTCTGTCTGTCTGTCCGTCTGTCCGTGTGTCACAATCGATTATCTCAGGAACGGGTAGAGCTAGCAAGTTGAAATTTATACCATATACTAAAGTCTATAGTCCCTATTGTGACTATAAAAATCAAGGTCCTGAGTCAACACTATAAAAAGATATAGGCAAATTTAGGTTTTCGTGAAAACTTGTGAGTACCAAAACTTACCTTAATTTTCAACTTTTTTTATTTTTCGGAATTTTTCCTTTATTTGTGCTGGAAGACCTTGCTTGTAACCAAAATTGACAATTCTAGGTCAACCGGAAGTACCCTAGAGGTTTTGGGTCGAAAACCTAAATGGTAGTTCCCGTTGACCTAGAATAACGAAATTTGGCAAAAAGTAAGGTCTTATAGCACAAATAAAGGAAAAATTCCAAAAAGTTAAAAAAGTTGAAAATTAAAGGGTGTTCCCATACATACATAGTTGACGCCAATTAAAATTGTCCTCCGAGTTGTATGGGCGTTCATACAATTAAGCGGACTAGCTTAATCGGCACCATGGCTAGCTACGGAACCCTCGGCGTACGAGTTCGACTCGCACTTGACCGGTTTTTATTTGTAAGTACTTTTCTTATGTATGTTCACCGACTACTCGAAGACGCCTGAACCGATTTGGAATTAAGTATTATTTTTTTGTTTGAAAGGTTTGACTTTCCGATTGGTGCCACTAAAATTTGGTGAGGATCTGTTGAGGATGTTTGGAGTTATAAACAGAAATGCACCTCAAGAGTGCTGAAACTAGCTCAGCTTATAGCATTCATGTTGTTTTTAGGGTTCCGTACCTTAAAAGGTAAAAAAAGGAACCCTTATAAGATCACTTTCTTGTCCGTCTGTCCGTCTGTCCGTCTGTCCGTCTGTCCGTCTGTCTGTCCGTGTGTCACCATCGATTATCTCAGGAACGGGTAAAGCTAGCAAGTTGAAATTTAGACCATAAACTAAGGTCTATAGTCCCTATTGTGAGTATAAAAATCAAGGTCCTGAGTCAACACTATAAAAAGATATAGGCGAATTTAGGTTTTCGTGAAAACTTGTGAGTACCAAAACTTACCTTAGTTATCAACTTTTTTTATTTTTCGGAATTTTTCCTTTACTTGTGCTGGAAGACCTTGCTTGTAACCAAAATTGACAATTCTAGGTCAACCGTAAGTACCCTAGAGGTTTTGGGTCGAAAACCTAAATGGTAGTTCCCGTTGACCTAGAATAACGAAATTTGGCAAAAAGCAAGGTCTTATAGCACAAATAAAGGAAAAATTCCAAAAAATTAAAAAAGTTGAAAATTAAAGGGTGTTCCCATACATACATAGTTGACGCCTATTAAAAGTCCTCCGAGTTGTATGGGCGCTCATACAATTAAGCGGACTAGCTTAATTGGCACCATGGCTAGGTACGGAACCCTCGGCGTACGAGTTTGACTCGCACTTGACCGGTTTTTATTTTTTTTAATTTAGCCACTTGCTGTAGGCATGGGAAGGTTTGGTCATCACAGAGTGGAAAATGTTTAGTTATTCAATAATCAAAGTTTATCAAACAAATGTCAAAGAATTTATAGACTTTTCGTCACAGTTTTGGCTAGTTCATGTATTTCCTTGTCACAGAATATTGGGCTTTGAAAGTTATCATTCACATCAGTTTTTATTGCATGTTATTTTATGGACTTTAGTGAGCGAAATGGCCATCCCATCATCAACTTTACTGACCATTTGATAGAATTGATTGTTCATTGCTCTATCATAAAACTATACACCTATTTCATTCTAGTTCATATATGCATGAGATAATTGGATGGACTGAGCTGTTTTTCAGTTCTATCATAGAAACTGGAATAAGGGTGGTTAAGCTAACCGAGGATCGTTAACAACGATCCTTAGATGGTTTAACTGGTAGGTACTGTGTTTTTGAAAATTATGTTCTAGTTACTATATCCATCAGTGACTGCCCTTCAAAGTCTAACATAGAAAATGACAAGTAAAAGAACCAGTGTGGTGAAAGTATTAATGTAACCCGCGTTAAGCAACAGCTACCTAATGCAAATGCTTGACTTGTTTTGTTTACAATTACTGCGCCATTGTAGTCGGCGAACCTTCTAGCAGTTTCCTAATAACCAGTTTTTCGCGTCAGGACCAAGGGTGCAACTCTTCATATTGGAAAGCTTTGAAAACTTTGTTCCTATACTCCACTGAATTCGTCAGGATCGCGGGGTAAGATTATGGTAAATTGTTTGGTGGGATAGAGGAATTTGATTGGGATTCTTAGAAAACAAGTTTATACCTTATCAAAACACTTAGGTACTCGCAATCAAACACGCAATAATAAGCGCAATGTAAAACATAATTTAGTAGACATGTTTTTTGATAGTTGTAGGTTGCTCAAACACTATGTAGAATGTGTTTAACGCGCTTAGTGTACATGACGCACATGTGCTCCAGCAACACCTTGTGCCGCCTCTCCTTTGGAAAGCACCGCAGAATTAGGGCAGGGTTACCCATTGGTTAAAGAACGCCTTCTAAGCCATGTTTTATTGCAAAAAAATAATTGCAAAGTAAGTTGATAACACTCGTTCTTTGGAGATACACCCGCGGTGCTGACGGCCGTAGTTTTTGCTGATGAAGATAGTGTCCTTACGAAACGTGTCTCGCTTTAATTAACTTATCAGAACTTTGCAAGTATCGTTTTACATCTGACACTTTGTATTAAGCACGCGATGAGGAATTCATGTATACCTACTGCTAGTACATTGTACTGTGCTCTAGTTATATCAGTTATCTAGATCACAAGTATCAATGAACTAAATCTAATAATCTTCCTAGTTTTTTTTTGCCACAAAGTTGAACTTTGTCCATTTTTAACCGAATGGAATGAAAGAATGAATGAAAACTAAATGAAAAAAAAGGAAAAATAAAAAAATGAAAATAAAAAAAATAAAAAAATTATGAAAAATGGAATGAAGAAATGAATGAAAATGAAAATGAGGAATTCATGTATACTGCTAATACACTGTACTGTGCTCTAGTTATTAATCAGTTGTATCAATGAACTAAATCTATCTTCCTAGATTTTTTTGTAACAAAGTAGAAATTTTTTACTGACTTCAAAAAAAGGAGATTCTCAATTCGTCCTTTTTTTTTACTTTTCGAAATTTTTGATTTCAGTGTATTTCGACTATAATAAGCCCCGATCGTACAGTTTTATCATTGTCTATAAAACAATAGCGAGCACTCAAGTGATCAATTTTACCTAAGCCCATTCTAGAAAGTGTTGCGAAAATGACCATGTAATCTGAGAGTAATTAATGAACATTGTGATTTATTTATAGTGGCACAACGATCATTATGGCTTGAATTAGTGAGATGGAGTTTTGACGTGGTCGTTTGATGTATTGTTGTTGCAAATATTTACTGGAAAATGGATTTTAATTGTTTTGTATTTTATTATTATTACTATTAATTAGTAGCTGGTAATTAACATTAAGGTGCAGGCCAGATAGAAGAGACGGGGCGCAGACATTATTTTGTCTCTTCCGCGTCCCTTTCATACAAAATGTGACGGCGCCGGCGCACTATGGGGCCGGACGGTGTTTTCCATCTTTTAATTGGTTAGGACCAAAGTCACGTTACTGAGACCTTTTTGATGGTTTTATATTCTAAGATGATAGAACTATCCGATGTAATAGTAAAAAAATAATAATAATTAGTTTTAGGTATATTAAATTACACCCAAACATTGAACTTCGATAATTTCATATTAACTAGATTACTCATTATTGAAGTTCATCTTAAGATATTTTCGAAGTTCTTCTTGGGGGTGTACAAGTATTATATATTTTTAAATTGCTCAGGATTTCTAATTTACGAATACATTATGTTTTTTTAAGAAATTTATTTATTTTTATTTATTTTTTCTGTTTTAGTGTGTTAAGAAAATTTTCCATTTTTTTAATTTTCAATTGGAGGTTTCCTTGTTATCGATGGCTGCCGATGTCGAGTTATTATCATTTTTAGATTCCTTAACTATTCTATAATACAGGGAAAGAAAAAAAACCTGTGTCATTATAGCGCCTTTTCGAGTTATAAGCAAAAGTATCGACCGAGGGAAAGAAAATATATAGTGACGTTTCTCGTTATTTGGACCTATTCATGGCATTTGAGGAGACAAATAATACTTGTTATTGTTTGAATACCTTTTATTTGACAATTAAGTTGGTACAAAATATATGGAAAAATATTTTCATATGATTATTTTTCCGTAGATGAATATTCTGGAAATTCTATAATATTTTCAAAATTCGAAAACTTCTATAATAGATGATTTTCTACGTAGTTTTAAACTTCGTTATAATTTTAATTAACTTAATGTAAGCAAAAAAATAATTTAAAATAATTTTATTTTATTTTTGTATGAAAATTTTCAAAAATTTATTTTTGTACTTTTTTTACTACATAAATACGGTTTTTAAAGTGGCGGTGTTGTAATTATCCTATAGCTTATATATTCAGAAATACGTATACAAAATTTCAATTCAAAATGTCCTTAAACAAAGAAGTTACAGAATTTTGAGATGAAACGCACCGTTTGGCCCCATAGTGCGGCGCCCCGTCTCTTCTGTATGTTTTGCGGCGCGACGCTTCTATACATTTTCTATGAAAGAGACGCGGAAGAGACATATGTCTGCGACGCGTCCTCGTCTTACGTCTTTTCTGTATGTCCCACACCTTAGGTACTAAAGTTCATAATTTTCCGATTGACTATAATTTACTGCAATTAGCATATAAATTATATCAAACAAAATGTCCTAAGTACCTATAACGAAACTTTGATCTGAGTGAAGCATGGAAACGCTGCTTGTGTCAGAAGCAGTCACACAGAGCGGTCCCAGTCGCCTATCTACTTATCCATTTTTACCTAAGGTTCTCAATTCGTCAAAATATTTTTTGAAAATTGAAAAATTGAAAATTGAATTCGGTTTTTTACAATTTTTAATTTAGCTACTTATATGATCTCAGAATATAAACACAGAATGTACGAAACAAAATATAACCAATATCGTTTCTTGACATTTTTTTTTTGTTTATAGTAGTAAGTATAAAATAATGAAAACATTTTACTATTTTGAAATTGTTTTCACTGAAACACTCAAGCAGGTAGTTATAAGTTATAACCGAGACTAATAGCATAATGTGTCCGTGAGTTTGCGTGCAGACACAAGTCATGAACAAGATTTTTCCCATCATCTGACCACGAAGCTGTGTAAGGAATTTTGCGCATCTGGTTCTTTCATGGTCCTTCATTGTAACTTAAGTGAATACGTTGAACTATAATAGTTTTATTAAGTAATTTGTATGTTAATAGTATTTTAATAAGTTTCTATATTTCCTCTGTTATAGTAATTTGTCAATCTAGATATTTTGCAAATGTAAGTACTTATAACCAAAATATATCAGACTTGTAGTTTCTAAGATTATTGACAGAATGTGTAACAAAGAAAAAAGTAAGTAAGTTCGTATGAGCAAGTGGCCAACTTTGGTGACGGAATTTTTAGGCCGCCCAAAGGCCTCCGTCACGGAATTCGAGCCGGAACCGACAATTTAACGTGCCCTCCGAAGCACGGAAGCACTCAGTTCGTAATGCCACTTGCGGTCACCCATCCACATTGTGACCGCGCACAACGCTGCTTAACTTCAACGATCAATCAATAACGTCTAAGCAAGCTACGCAATAAGCGCTTCAAAACAGAGACTAATTGTAACACAGAGACGAATATTAAAACATACCATACGTATAAGAAGATTTTTTAGTAGAAAAATTTAGACACGGGAAACGTCTAGTACGTGAGATAAGAATCCGCGTATCATGTATTTTAAAAACTTCTTAAGCTGGTTTTAGTGTCACGCGTACCGTCGGCGCTGATAGGCGAGTGATCTTTATTACATTGAAACAAGGATACTGATTGTTTAGCAAAAATGGCAACGCTGATTGCACTCGTCAGTGCTGAACAATCAGTATCCCTATTTCATTGTAATAAAGATCACTCGCCTATCAGCGCCGACGGTACGCGTGACACTAAAACCAGCCTTACACTCAACACAGTTTCAAAGAATGATAACAGCCCCTTCACTCGGAAATTGATATTCAAGTGAGAACTTTTACCATAAACTACTATGATTAATCCTGAGTACCTAGCGGTTACCTCAGATAATTATGAAGAGCAACTCCGTGATATTAAGCCCGTGGATAAAGCTGTACGTCCACTGGAGCTGAACGGAACGAATAAGCGCACTCAAATGATACACCATAACATTTCATTTGATACTAAATCCATCGTTAAAAACGTATAAAAATTGCTGCTAAAGCGACATTACAGTCGTGCAAAATGTTAATCTTTGGTTTACTTTATTAGTCGATTCAGATTTTCAATAGCAAGTACATTATTTAAAAATAAATAATGCGTGTCGGCTAATTTCGTAATTTGGAATATCGCCGTCCCCGGGGAACAAAATGATAACTGCCATTATCTTAGTTTTAGTGTTATGCCATATTTGTAATCTTTGGGTGCTAATACATCTGCTCAATTTTTTTCGTAACTTTCATACAGTTATTCGCGAAGTTACAAAAGATTACAATACTATTCCACGATTCGACCCATGCCTGAAGTTACAAGAATAAAATTGTACTATAATCTTATCAAATTGTATTTACACCTGTTAATATGACAAACAATCATTATCATTATGTTCTCGTGAAAAATATTCATCTAGATAATGATAACCGCATGTTATCATTTTATTCTCGTCAAAACTCGTCCTTGCATTTCGTATAATACACTATTATCATAATCGCTTCCACCCTGGTAAAGCGTCGAATAACATGATAGAATAGGGGTACAATATTAGGTTTTGCCTAGAAAATACGAGGAATAAAATGATAATCGACATTATAGAAATTAGACGGTGATTGATTTTGACTAACTTCTTATTTTTTTAATATCTCTATTTTGGCATTTCTTACGCGTGTGTCATTAAAACATTCCGAATGCATAAAAAATCAGCATTGCTTAAAGCTAACAATCATCTGTCTACGTCCAGTATTTGTGAAGTTATTAACGAAAACATGTTTTTTGCTCCTCCTGAAAAGTTACGTTTTTGTAGTTATCATTTTGTTCTCCGGGGACGGCGATATGACCGACATCGACAGAATCTAGGCAGAATAAATGGCAAAACAGAATGTGGCAGAATTGCACGTTGTTAGCTGCGCAGCTCGCACGGCTTTCAAGTAATTTGCTTTTCTTAAAAATGACATCGATTATTTGTTTACGATAAAGTTGAAATTGTGAGTGTTTTTTATGACTAAACTACTTTTTGTCAATCGTTTTTGCAATGTTATGCGATTGTTTCCGATGGCTTCCGAAACGCATTATTTATCTGGAAGTACTGTAAACATTAGTTATTGGTGTACTAAAGCGAAAAACCAAAAGCTTTCAATTTCAATAATTTTAACGTGCTATTTTCTGCTTTACTTTACAACACTTGAGCAACTCTTACAAAATAATCCGGTAAAGTGAATAAAAGTTTAAAAAGTTAAGTGAATTTTGAATTTGAATTTTGAGTTAGTACAATTTCCAGATACGACTTTTGACATTGAGTTTACATCGTTTCATTACCACAAAAATAAGTTACGTAAGTAAAAACGTCTGTATGAAAATTGACTCAAAAGATGAAAATGTTCACGTTGTTTTTGCATTTCACAGCTATTATGGGCGGCGAGCTTTACAGAATAAATAGTGGTTCTCGTTGCGTCGAAATCGAAAGTGGGCAGGTAATAAGGAAGTCGATTAAACGGTAGCTGTGGTTGATGGTCAGAGCAGGGCTTTATTTTGCCGTGGAGCAGGTCTACTGATACCCTGGACTGTGGCACCTTAAGGTAATTGGAAATAGTACTAAAAACATGAATAGGATTATGACTTTATCCATAGGTATGGTAGACATTTTCTAAGAATGTAAGGCTCTTGAGGTCTTTGAAGATAATCAGAGGCAAATCCTAAAACACGATTGTATCTTGCCCACATTTTTCAAGTTTTTATAATTTCACAGACATTGTATTTGAATACCTTTGTGTTGACTTTATAGTTTAATTAGCAAGAAGTTTTTCCCTCATTATGGCTTCTCTCATTGTTATGAGTTGGTATAAAAATCAAGAAAAAGCCAACGTTTTTTCCTAAACGTGCGGAGATTCGAACTCTAACTTCTTACAGGAAGTAGAGTACCTACATATATAATCTCTTTGCTTAACTGTTGTATGTTCCCACATTTGACTTAGCTAGTTGCCAGAATTAACATCCCATTTCCACATTTAGCTGTTCAGATGAAGAGATAATCTCAAAGTTTCATTACAACTCGGTACCATAAACCAGATATGACGTAACACCTCCAAGAAATGTAGAAAGTTTACATGCTCAGCACAATGTAACAAAAATAAAACCATCTCCCTATATGGCCGGGTTATCTGTGCCTTGTGATCCTTTAAAGTCGCTAAGTTGTTTATGAAACGTGGGTACCACAGTTCCTGCTTTTCTCATCAATTATATAAAATCGTTGGGATAACTGACTGACTGACAACCGCGCAAATACCTCTAACGTGCTTAAAAACCGCGAATGTAATACTATACTGAAGCGCTCGTGGCGTAGCTAGCGACGTTCTTGATTGATCGTTGAAGTTAAGCAACGTTGTGCGCCGTCACAATTTGAATGGGTGACCGCAAGTGGTATTACGAGCTGAGCGCTTCCGTGCTTCGGAAGGCACGTTAAATTGCCGGTCCTGGCTTTTAAGTCATTAAGCCATGATGGACGCCTATAGGCGGCTTAAAAATGAAGATTTTTTAAAAATTGTATTTAAAATCGAAGTCACAGGCAATCCTCTAGTCCACAATAATGCTCATCTCAGGACTAAATTGCAGTGCGCGTTCCCATAGACTTTTCAATGAATTTCTTTTATATCCCTGTTCCGCGTATGGTCAACGATGAGAGTCGTACAAACATAATGTGTTCAAATTGCTCTACTCGTCCGCCCTGAGAAAAAATACGCTTCATAGCTTTATAGACGTCTGAGATTCACAGGTATTGATATTGTGGGTTTCACACAATATCCTATGTACAGGATGAAAAAATCCTACTGATTGTAACTATGAAAGTTTGTTTTTATGGATTTTATTTCACAATTGAAACATCTACTGCACGACGGGTTTTTAACATATTTTGCCTACGCAACCCTACATGTCGGTTTCGATTAACACATCGCATTACAATTAACCATTTATACGTCTATCTGTGTATTACGCTTTCAGTCAGAGCTTAACGGCTTTTCAATTTTTCTAAAATTTGGTGTATAGTCGAATTGCTCATTGTACGAACTAAAAATATATGAAAAATTACATTTTGATCGTCAATTTTAGTGGGTATAATGAGCCATCCGACTATAGTCATGGTTTGAACCCTGAGGAAGGACATACTTAGCCTTTTTTTATTCTAAAAAAAATTTAATTTCCGCGATAAAGGGTTCCCAGGCGGGCTAAGCCGCAGGCAACATCTGCAGGCTGATTGTTTAACTTGTCTCAAGTCTCAAATTGGTCTCTCAAAACGATCGCATACTTAGGTATCTTTTGTCGCGTTCGGTCTCGTTGAGATGAGAGCTCCAGATTACGAGCTACCTGCGTCACAGTAATGATTACCGTGGTTGCGTGGTCACTGAACTGTCATATTTGACAGTTTGAGACTGATTTTGGTCGCTATCAAAGATAGACAATCAGGGAACTGGTAAATAAATGAATAAATTAAATCTTCATATTTTACAAAAGGTAGAACGTGATTCTGATTACCTCTAAGTAATCGTCAATCTTACGCCTCGGAAAGAGACTATCTACCAGCTTCAGCGCTATAACTCTCAACCAGTGGTATACCTGTTCCTTCTCCAATTTCATCATTCATTCATTTATCTTTCCCTCTTGGTTGCACATGATGGATTGTTATTCTATAAGTGCTAGACTATGCGTTATCCAATCACTCATTCATACAATGCAATCATTAATTCGTTGACTTTGCTAGTTAACTTCCCGTTATGTAGCCAGTTATTCGATATAGATCCCATAGTACAGAGTTAGTTAGGCTGGTTTCCCTGTTCTGTGTTTCTTGTTTTGTTCTTGCTGCCAAATAGAATTGAATTATTGTATTAATTAATTAGAATTTCTCGTATTGTATTTTTTTTCTTATACCTATCATTTGTGTGTGTGCTAAATAAATGTTTCTATGTCTATATCTAATTCAAAGGCTTGAAAAGGGGATATTTCGACTTAAAGAATGTTTGAAAATTTTTTTAAAGTTAAAGATGATAATTATGATTATTATTATTATTATTATTGTCAGCCATCAATATCCCACTGCTGGGCAAAGGCCTCCCCCCACTCTTTCCATTCATCCCTCTCCTGTGCTAGTAATGTCCAGTCGGCACGGAATTTGGCAAGCTCGTCTCTCCATCAATTATGATTATATATTTTTTTTTAAATACAAGACGCCATAACAGAACTTCATAACCAACCTTATTTTAATTTTTGATATTCTCAGCTTAAACTGTGTCAAGTAAATCCGCCGCTTAGGTTATTTTTATGTGTTACTAGCTTCCGCTCGCGGCTTCGCTCGCGTGGTATACTGATAAAAAGTTCGAAGTCTATGTTCTGTTCCCGGTCATTATCTATCTATATTTTAAATTTCAGCCAAATCGGTTCAGTGGTTGTCGAGTTTTAGAGAAACAAACATACTCGTACATCCATCCAAACATCCAAATATCTAAACATCCAAACATCCAAACTTTCGCATTTATAATATTAGTGTGATAGTGTGATTATTGTGATATTAGTGTGATGTGATAATTTCATAAATATGAACTACGATCGCTTTAGTTTCTAAATTGTAGTCCCCATTCCCTCTCTTGCCATTTAAACGTATTACATGAGTCAGGAAACTGCATTTTTGATGACTGACCTTTCTACGGTCATGCTGCACTAGTTAGATAGAAAACGGACCGTGGGCGACAGGAAGGGACCTTTACACTCGCCTCTAGCCTATATCTCGGCTATATCAGAGTAGTGTTGGAGCTTGTGGTGATATTCTTACGCCGCCACCACAGACATTTAGTATTACTACACGCTGGCGCAGCTCGCAAGCTCGCCATTTGCCTTGCCTTGCCATCGCTCGCATAGCTGGCCGAGTGATTACAAGCGCCAATTTTCTTTGGTTTGCATAGATTTGCCAAACGTGTGGACGGTAGCACTTGTCTTGCATCAATTCGTCTTCGCTCGCGCTGGCTCAGGCTTGCCCAGAATGTACAGGCGGCATTAGAGATACGTCCCTTTTCGCCTTTGTCGCCTACAGTCCATTTTCGGTCCAATGGAGCTGCAGCAGTTACAGAAATCATAAAAGTTCAACCGATAAAATAATTTAAATAGTTACGTCGTCTCAGCATTGCCTATTGATGCTGGTCGTGATCTTTTAGTGGGTACCTATGTTTAAAAATGGTTATAAATGTGTATGACTTCAGTTCAGGAATACGCTTAAGTATAGAATTTGTCTAAGAGACGGTAAAATTAAGTATGGAAATGATTAATGTACCTATTTTAAATACCTTATACATTTTGTAAAATACCTGTTCTTTGCCCTTTTTATCTAATTTCACGGTCCAATAATTTGTAATGAGATTATTAATGCCGCATAGACAAGATTTTGCGGTACATTAAAACTATTATCTTTATAACCGTTTTCTCTTTGGGTTCAGAGTCATGTACGAAAATTACCAACGGCTCTTGTTCCTAAAGGTCAACAGTTATGATCCCGGCAGTCACCACATGACACGTCTAAAGTTCCACCAAATAATAGAAATAGAAACATAAATTTTAAATGAGTGTGTTTTGTGATGAGGAGGTGCTCCCAGGTGCTTCATCATTCCCTTCTTCTTCTTATAGTGCCTCTCCAGTTATTGAAGGTCGGCGGTCATCCTCTTAAACTCTTCCTTGTTTTGGGCTATTCTAAATAGGTCTTCAGCCTTTTTGATGCCTGTCCACTGCCTTATATTTCGCAGGCAGGATAGTTTTCTCCTACCAACAGATCTTTTGCCTTTTATCTTCCCCATCATGATTTGCATCAATCCCTACCTAGTAGTTAAAGGGCCAATTCCATTGGTAGAAATCTAAAAGTGAGCAATTTACCACTTTTTTAGGAGTTAATTCTGCTCATCACGCTGAAGATCTTTGTTAGATCTTTACCAAAGTTTTATGAGACCAATTTAAAGTTACAACCTTTCAAATAAAAAAAGAACCATCGAAATCGGATGTCATTGGCGGATATATCCTATAGCCCTATTTTTGTCCCTTTTTCTCTATACGTTCTATAAATTATCGAAACTGCTCACAAAATTTAAGAGAGATAGATGGTTGAGAAAGGAAACAGAAAATTGTAGAGGAAAACATACAGACAGACAGACGTGCGACAGACATCCGGCGAACTAACGAAAGCATATAATTTTATTTGTTATAGTGTTAATCCACACTTGGGTATTTGAATTGGTAAAGGCACTCCGGCTAAAGGAGGATCGCTTGTATCATTGCGGGTTCGAATCCCGTCGGAATTGAAAATTTTGATAAGATTTTTCAGTTTAACGAAAGCATTTTTGTCCAAGCTGAAGCAGAGAAGCTTTGCTCGCTTCGCTCGCTCGGTCAATAATTTTTCAATTTAGCAAGGTTAGAATGTTTTATTCTTGTCACTCTTAAGCAAATAAAAAGACACGGCAACATATTTAGTAGCCAAATCTATGAAGCCTCTAAGTTCAATTTGATATAGGATTACGCTTGAAAAGTTGTTTCGAAGAACTGAAGTGTTACAAGGAATCAGAACTAATGGAATGAGTGTACGCGCTACTGCAATTACGTACTATGATGCAATCCGAGGCTTACACATAGGTTTTACGTAGTGGCCTAGCTTAGCAGGGATTTTACAGTTTATAGTAACTCATTGTAGGTGAGGTTAGTTATTGTTGTTGGTTAGTTGAAAAATGTGTCCACTAGTTTAGATGCGAATAAACCTTAGGACAGCTTACGACTTTTAACTTTGCAGTATAGTAGTATATTTTAAACTAACATTTATTACTGCCCGATTTCGTATGCAATACAAAAAATAGGCTCACGATTTTATTCTCAAGAACAGAATCATCATCATTAATATTAGATGCTTTTTGGATTTTCAAATATTAAAGATCCATATAAGATTTTATGACACGTATAAAATACATTTCGCACCCTCGGAAAGACAAGGTCCGAACTAGCCAAATTTTCAAAATTGAGTTAAATATGCAGAAATGCTTTAGAAACCTTTTAAAGCACTTCTGCATATTTAACTCATTTTTGAATATTTCGCGAGTTCGGACCTTGTCTTTCCGAGGGTGCGATTTGATGCATGCATTTTGCAAATAAAATAGTAATACTGCTAATTTTTTGAATACATTTTAAAAACCTTGAAAATCCCTAAATCTAAGGCTAACCCTATAAAAATAAAAAGTCAGAACCTACTAAAATTTCAACAAAATCAAGAAATACGGTAATAATTGGTACAATGCGCAACGATCCCCCTTATATGAGCATAGCTGATTCCGTGTTTATGGTCATAAAAACAATCGACCCGGCAACACATTGCTACCATATCTTCACCGATAACCGATAATATTCCGTCGGCGTGATCATCGGTCACGTATTCACTGGAGTTATGACCCAGGAACGAAATGAATCTAGATCTACTGCTATCTTGGTACAGACACCGTCACCTGTGTGCGAACATAACAATAATTTTTTTTGAGCTTTAATTTTTCTCACAGTGGGACATGATAGGTTAACTAAAAAAAAAAAAAAATTTTTCTCACTCGCACCCTAGATGGAAACCCCGGTAACTCAAAAAACCTACTTTTTGAGTAATGACAAAAAACGGATTTACAAATATATGACTATGAAAAATGGAATAAGTGGGTATTATATTCATGAAAGTAATTTTTTTTCAAGCTTGTTTAATTAACTCATTTTGTATCACCGTTTGGGTATTCAGTTTAGGAATTCGAAAACGCAACTAACTCCATTTGGGCAAATTTTGAGTTACCGGGGTTTTCATCTAAGGGTGCGACATCTTGTCTTACTACTACTACTTAAAATTGCGAAAGTTTGGATGGATGGATGTTTGTTACTCAATCACGCCAGAACGGCAGAACGGATCTTGATGAAACTTGGAATATACGAGTACATAGTTTATAATCTGGATTAACACATTGGTTTTTTATCGGGTTGGGACCTACTACGCGAGCGAAGCCGCGGGCAGAAGCTAGTAAGTATAAAGGCTCAAGCACATGTTGGCCCAGGCTCGCATTGCTTTTCTATCGCTCTCGCCTTGCATCGATTCGCCTTCTCGTTCGCGCTCGCCTAGACTCGCCTAGGCTGGCCCAACATGACATGTGTAACAACCTTCGACGATTTGACGCTGGCATCATATTTTTTTCAACATCGTGGCAGACCTAGTCCACAGAACATTTGTAAAAAAAAAAACTTAAAACTTACGTCTCATTTACAATAAAATCACGCATAGATAGCTTACCTTTCATTTAAACTACAGTTGCGTTTAACATACAATTGATATAAATTTTGTCTCTACATTAGGATTGATGATATCTGTAAGATTTATTTCATTATTGTTATAACTCTTAAGGCCCCTCCAGACTCACGGCGAGAAGGCTCGACGAGAAGTTTCACCGAGACTTCTCGAAGAACAAACAAATTACCCAAACTCAATTTTTTCACTCGTGATCAGTTTGAAATCCTTTGTCTCGGCCAAAAATACCGACACCGAAGCGCGAGAACGAGAAGGCGAGAAACTCCTCACATTTACGCTTCTCGGGTGTTCTCGGGGTTTCTTGCCGAGAGTCTGGAGGGGCTATTAGGTTTTCCTCACCTTGGAGTATTGCGGTTGCCATAATTGTACGAATTTTGCATCAACGTAATTTGCCTCGCGGCGCAAATTCAAATCGAGTATTGT
Organism: Camptogramma bilineatum; assembly: GCA_958496255.1. Taxonomy (NCBI): domain Eukaryota; kingdom Metazoa; phylum Arthropoda; class Insecta; order Lepidoptera; family Geometridae; genus Camptogramma; species Camptogramma bilineatum. Next base: position 11,129,066 of record OY292463.1, read on the forward strand.
GTTGTCGATATGAAATTTACTTCAAACACAATGGTGATTTTAGATTTCCCTTCACAAGGTTTTGCGTGTACCCTGATTTCTCTGGGTGTAATTTGATTTGGTCAAAAGTCAAAGGTAAAACATAATTTATTGCTGATTTTTATTATGAAGCTGAAAATAAAATGACGCTGGTCCATCTCGCTGTTCTATGATCAGCATCATATTGTATCTTACTTACAAGCAAAATTATCAATTGAAACAAAAAACCCAACAATAAATTTTGTAAAACAGAAATAAGTAATTAATGTTAGGCATAGTAAACTAACATACATAGGTTTTGAAATACAATGTAGTGTTTGTTTTATTTTGTAGTCAGTAGGCGTAACAATAATATTGCAATAATCCAAACAATTTACGTGCGTGTCATTTTTCGTGTAGGCTTATGATGCAAGCGTCCAAATAAAGCATGATATGGCATTGTAATGAAATCTGTGTGCCTTTTTTGTCCGATGCTTAAACGACCATTGGAAAGCGATACTGTAACCACAGGTGGGCCGGTAATACCCCAAATATCAGAAAAAGTGAATTCATTTGTGTCGTAAAAATAATTCATCTTTATCTTGATGTTGTAATTGTCATTTTGTTCAACCATTGTTCGAAAAACTCTATCGTATCAATGTCTAAAGGCTGGATTACACCGGGGCAACACTGTGCGGCATTGCGGCATGCCACAAGGCCGCATGCTACAGAATAAAAAATGTCGCACATTGTGGCAAGAACCGTGCGACATGGCAACACCTTGCGTCATGTGGCAGACTGACCCAAGCACGATGTTGCCTCGGCGTAAATAGGCTGCCGTATGCCACTAATTCCGCATCTGCTTTCTATTTGTAGCATGCTACAAGATGTCACATGTCACAATATGTAGCAAGCGTCACTGTCGCACAGTGTTGCCCCGGTGTAATTCAGCCTTAAGGTACTACAACATCCCGTTGAGTGTAGGCACAGGTTAACAGTTGAGATTGGGTTCATTGGGTTCATTTAAGACATAACGTGAGAAATATTATCTGAAAGATTTTTTTTTAAACGGTATTGGGATTATAACATTCTCCTTTCGGATCAAACAGTGCTTTATTTATTACACACTGTATAAATTATCTAGTAAATACGTTAATAAGTACTTACCTTTTTTTGTTGGAAAAGTTTTTGAGTATTCTTTAGTAGATGCAAGGTGAATGTGATTGAAGATGGTACTTAAATAAGTAAAATAACTAGGGTCGAATGATCCGAGAATATAATCAAAACGCAGGAATGTCACAATAAGGTCCTATAAAATGAGGCACTGTCCCGAAGCCCTTAAATGTGCGTTTTATTGCCGAAACAGTAAAGTCTATTTCGGTGTGAAATAAGGGTTTCCGTTGTCACGGAAGGAATAATAAGTCCTTCGTGAAGCTGTTTCACTTATTTGTTTAAGCAGAGTTAAGCATACAGAAATCATCATGTTTCTCCTATTAGTTCTTATCTAGATACTTACTTACTAATTTTATGTGTGTAAATGTTCCCTAGAGTAGGGACACAAAGACATTGAGACCTTAACAAGAAAACATAAAAAAGAAATTGCACAGCAGGCATTTACACAATTTTTTTTTTTTTATTAATCCTGTAATGTTTTACCTTATGGTAAAAAAAATATAATTGCGATAGCTAATTCGATCACACCTACGCCTGGAATATACATACGTTCTAGACGATTTTTTTATTGTTTATATATATAAGTCAATATGAATTTCCTAATAGGATCGCTTTGGGTTTAGTAATTCTAGACCTACTTAATACAGTTAAACCTAGTAGAATAATAAGAATATGTGAGATACAAGAATGCTTGCTCGGAATAAAATTCAATTTTATTTGTCAATACAAAAATCTCGTCACCATACGAAGCATACTTTCAGAACGATCTAAAGACCCAGTGATAGAGTCTATTTTCTATCGACAGATGGAGCGAGAGATCTGGATGGGGTGCCGTTTACTATCAAAGTGTAATGTGGCCATAAAAAGCTTTGAAGAACCCCCGTAGAGAGGGCCTGGTTTACGATTCCAATTGCGTGGCCACACGTACTGGTTGCATTTAAACTAACGACTTATTTAAGATACTTTTGTAAGTACTTTCGCTTATGAGTATGGCTACGTTCAGATGACAAGCAATCAACGCGCGTTTCGATAACGCGCGTTTACAACTACATACTTTTTATTCAGACCGTACACATGCTAGCGCGCGTTTTAATAAAGCGCGCGTTGACGCTGCGCTAGCGCTCGACTGTGACGCTTTGAGATCATTGGTTTTCTATGTTTCCGTTCAGTTGAGCGCGCGCTTTCGACGCGGATATACACATTTTAGGGATCAGTTCGTTCAGAAATCGTCCGAAATGGCCGCGACAACGCGCGTTCAACGCCTGACAAGCGCGTGTCATGTGAACACTATACAAAAATTTAGCGCGCGTTCAGCGCGCGTTGAACGCTTGTCATCTGAACGTAGCCTTAGGATTAGGGATTGCAATCCCGCAGCCCATTCAATCCCGCGCGGGATTAGTGCGGGTTTAGTCAATCCCGCGCGGGATCCCGCGGGATCCCGCATCTTAGAAATTATGTATAAAATCAAATTGAAACAACAGATTTTGAGTAAAAAATCAACTTTTATTAAACGTTTCTTACATTAAGCAACAGGAGCCAGCATCATACTGAGACTGGGCCTATTTGGCACCACAAAGAGTAGTTGGCAGGTACGCACGCACATTATTGTTAACAGTTTTCTTTAGATTTTAGTTATTTTTGTTTATGTAATTGTTTATTCATTAGGTAGGTACCTACTTTATGCTGTGCTTTTCCCAATGTACTTACTGTAACTTGTGTGTGTCAAATAAACGTTAATATTATCCTATTGGATTCAAAAAACATTATATTAACAAAAACAAAAACCACCATAATGTTTCACGCATCTTTAATTATATTACTATTTACGGCACAATCACGTAAAATGCCGGACGGTGAGTACGAAAACACTCGTCACCTACAGAAAGACGTGCGCAGCGCAGTGTCATTTATAAACAACTAGCTGCTGCCCGCGGCTACGCTCGCGTGGTACCCGGATAAAAAATAGCCTATGTTACTCTCCAGCTCTCCAACTATCTCCACGCAAAAAATCACGTCAATCCGTCGCTCTGTTTTGACGTGAAAGCAGGACCAATAAACAAACAAATAAACACACTTTCACATTTGTAATTGGGTACGGATGACAGGACAGCCCGCCAACCGTCTGCTAGTCGCTGGCGCGGTGGTCTGTGCGAAACGGCAACGTCGTGCTCGTGCTACTCGCGATTTACGCGAAAGTTTTAACGCCAAATTTTTCATTTGCGGGATCTGCGGATCCGCGCTTTGAAGGTGCGGGATCCAGCAGACCAATAAAAGCTGCGGGATCCCGCGGGATTGCGGGATCCCGCTTTGCGGGATTGCGGGATCCCGCTTTGCGGGATTGCAATCCCTACTTAGGATATACCCAACTGTTTTTATGATAGGTTATGAACAAATAACAGAAAAAAGTAGAGGTAGGTAACTTGTAAGTTTACCAAAAAGTCACGTTATTTTATGAATAGTGTAGCCTGTTTTGAGTTGTTCGCTGTAATGTTTAATTTTGCAAGATTTTGTATAAAAATAAAATTTATTTTAAAATGATAAAGTGGCTATTGAGGAACTAAATTAGTTGGACACTGGTTTTTACATTCTAAATCATAGGTTCTCAACGTGGACGATAACGCCCCCTTGTGGGCATTTGAGACTTTCAGAGGGGCAGAAGAAGACCCAGAGAAAATTAGGGGGCATTAAGATATGCGGGGGGAAGCCTGTTGAAAAAAAAATTCTCAAAGTGGGCGGTGGGCAAAATAAGGTTGAGAAACTGCTCTAATCTAAATAAAGACTGATTAGGTACTGAAAATCTTTGTGATAAAAAAACGTTTTGCTGCAGGTTTATTGAAAAGCTATTGTTTCGGTCTGAGTCAAACTTTTATGTCGACAATAGAATGCGTGTGAATCATAAAAATTAACTTAGTCTGACTAACTTAGTCTGTGTCGTGATTTTGTAGGTATAAAATCACTTAAGCTCCTAGTTTACTTTTATGCCGTTAGTCCATTAGAATCAAGATGTAGAAAGAATGCGGCAGGTAATTGTAAAACTATGCAAATATACAGATTAAAACTACAAGTTAACGCCTAAAGTATTGGTTCAGAAGATAGCGGTAACTGACATACTCCGTAAGATTGCGGAGTAATAGGCTCACAACTGCACCCCCTGGTATGGATAGACTCTATCTATACTCAAATGAACAAGTATTCTAACTGGGAAATTTTCTACCACAACGGAAATTGTGTTTTTTATGACGAAGCTCAAAGCTCAAAGGGTAACCCATTCCTTAGCTCACTGCTGTATTGTATATCACCAAATCGTATATTACCTACTAGCTTCCGTCCGCGGCTTCGATCGCGTGGTACCCAGATAAAAAGTAGCCTATATCCTATTCTCAATCATTATATAGCTATATATCAAATTTCAGCTAAATCGATTTAGTGGTTGTTGAGTTATAGAGGAACAAACATACAGCCATCCAAACATCCAAATTTTCGCATTTATAATATTAAGCGTGATAGTGTGATTTGTGTGATAGTGTAATAGTGTGATAGTGTGAATATGACTAGCATGGTGTTGTAAAACGTGCGACTTTTCAGTGGAACTTAGAATAGTGTGCAGTTCGGTGACTATGAAACGTAAGGAGATTTTAAATTATCTACTCAGCATTGAGTAAGAAACAGAAGAAGAAAATAACGAACGCAAAAAAGCGGCTGACAATTATTTGAAAACATTTTCTAAACCAGATAACAGTCAGTTAATTAAACGTTTGTTTTAAACGTAAGATATTGATTGGATACTGTAATTTCATGGTAGTTGCGAACAGATACAGTGCAACAAAATACGAAAGATGCGTGATCATCGCTGTGGTGTGACATCCACTGAGCCCAAGGAATGTCCAAAAGATGCGATATTCAAAGGCTAAAAATAATTATTCTGTCAAAATAAAGAATTAAAAAACGCAAAGCAAACAAAAATGTTTAAATTGAAACCTGAAAGCATAATGTGCTTTGGATTGTCTTAATCTCGGCGCAAACGGGCTACCGACCACAGCCACAAAACGCCAGCGACAGCGACTTTTCATATAGTTTGTAGCTGTAGCGAGTGGCCACCACCGGCTACACGTTGGCAGCGCGTCTACAAAATATATGACAACTGCAGGAAATAGGTCGGTAGCGGCGCGGCGTTTTGTGGCTCGTATGCGGCCAGGCTTAACTAATGGATTCTCGTTTATTTTCACAGCAACTGAAGCAAGCACACTTCCACTCCCACAATTACGACGTGTTGTCTTGTGTCAAGTATCAACTGTGTCAATAACAGTTTGATATTTGTGGTCAGGAAAAAATTGTAAGTAGTAGGCAAGTACTTAGTCTACGAAGAACTTCATCATTATCATCTCAGCCGTTGGACATAGGCCTCCCTCAAAAATTTTCATGTGTTGTGGTGGAGAAGAACGTAATTCTACAAAATTTTGTGAACGGAACCTTCCAGCTGTGTAGCATTATAACCAAATAAGGTTAGTTCACTTCCTAAAGCGATTCGGGAGATAAAAGAACACTGTTGATTATGCCGCGCGATAATTGAATTGCTGAAAGCTTGTTCAACAAAGTAAGTAGTAGTTATTTACTTAGAGTCAGTATCCTTTTGGTTCATTTTTCCGTAAAAAGAAAAAAAATGAAATGATCACGACTGTAAATATAGGTATATGTAGACATTCTCTCAGATCTTCAGGCTATTTAGATCCTTTGAAGATGTCTAATGGGGTAGTCAGAGGCACGTCCAAATACATATTTGGTACAGTTGTTCCATCTCACGAAGACGGGTTGGTCTTAAAGTAGCGATTACACTATTCAATTTACCGGAGCCGATCTAGGCATCATCGCTGTCTCGCCTGGCCTACGAATTGCGTATTGTGCATCCTACATTAATCATCCTAACTGTTGCCAACTTCAGAAGGAAGAAACAAGTAGGATGCACGATACGAAATTCGTAGGCCAAAGAGCGAGACAGAGCGATTAGTGTAATCGCTACTTAATTGTGTGTGTAGATGCACATGCACGTTGTTTCTGTATGCGTAAGCTCGGGAGTGCTCAGCGACACATCAGTATTGCCCGAGCTGTCGGTCGGGCTACTAGTGCTCGAGTTTCGAGTACCGTCAGCATGGAAAGTAAAAAGAGAAAAGTTGTTCACAGTGAGGTGAGTAAATGTTTATTTCAAATTAGATTTATCTTGTACTTGTTTTTGCTCGCGGGTTCACCCACGTGGTACCACCCCGGATAAAAAGCAGCCAATGTTATTTTAATTAATGTGATACGTGATTATGATTATGTGTTATTTGTTTTAGGGTCGTAAAATAATTGCTAATGTGTATCATTTTCTCAAGAAAGAGTATGAGTTCACATTAACATATCAAGAACCGAACACTGATTTTTCACATTTGCGTAATATAACACAACGCACTGCAGAAGCCACGGGTGTTAGTGAACGAACTGTACGAAGAATATTAAAAGAAGAAAAGAAGAATCTCCCTAGCACGTCATCGTCATCTCCAAAATTTGAGTGTCCAATGAAAAACCGGAGAAAGACAGACAACAAAGAAGAGGTTGATGGATTTACGGCTGACACGAAAGACGAGCCTATTTCTGATTCAAACTAATTATTTTAGCAGTTATAACACTAATACCTAATTTGATTTGTAAATATTTATGTAATTAAGTAGGTACTTATTTTAATAAATATCAGACACGATTTTTTTTTATTTCATTACAAAACGAAATATAAATCTAAATACTTATTTATATTATTTTGTTCAATAACGATTATCTTGCTAACGTTACCTACAGTTACGCACACATGAGCGTGTAAGGAGAGGTACCTACCTTTTTTAAGAAAAATGGTAATAATCATAAAAATAAATAGTCTTAAAATCAAAATCATTGTATTTTATTATAGTGTTACACTTCTTTGAAGAACTACCTTTCCTTAAAACTAGGTAAATCTTATATTAAAGTTTATTACTTTAATCTAGGACAGCCAAATAACCTTTTACATAAAATATTTGAATGTAGCGAACAGCAATGAAAAATATAGCGATAAAAATTACTTATCTTGTTTTAAGATGGGTAGGTAGGTACTCAGAGCCGGACAAAACGCCGACAGGGTGCAAAACAAGTATTCCCAGGTACTGCCTCTCTCGTGTCTTCCAACCAACTCTATCCAACAGAGTCCAACTGAGCCAAACTGCCAAACTGACCAACTATGCCAAAACTGACGAACTGAGCCCCCTCTCGACTTTGATACCGTTTTTATAGTACCCTACTTGTTTTGCACCACCTCTGACTACCAATAACAATTTATTTATTGAAATAAATTGTTATTATTATTGAAATACACTTTAATAATTATATTACGAATTTTGACACATATACATCACATTTTAAACAATTAATTAAAATATATTTTTTAATTAAACGGATGTCCGTTAATAGATATCAAAATAAATTGTTATGAAGTTGAATTACATTCTCAAAATCATAGATATTATTAATTATAAATACCTATACGAAATTATGTTTCTTTTCAACAGTTATTATTTATCCAATTTAAATAACAACGGAAATGAGTCTAATATCAAATAATAAATCCGAAATACTGATACAATATTCACTTTACAATTACCAAGGTATCTAAAAAATTACCAATTGATTTTATGTTATTTACCAATATATTTATAGAATCTAACACGGCCATTCTGCAAATCACTTCGTCCTCGAAGTATTATGTAGGTACAGTCAGCGTCATCAATCGGTACCGATTGATGACGCTTTCCGTACATAGCCTGTTTAGGTAGCTATACTTAACTATCATCAGACATAATATCAGAAAACAATAATCTTACTTAACACAAAATGAAGTTAAATAATAATAACCTGAATTTTTAAGTTCATTTACGTCAGTCATTATCAATCAGTACGAAAAGTCTCAGCTAAACCTGTCATGTTCAGTCCCATCACTGCTGCCAAGTGATGTCTAGACTGTTCACCAGGTAAGCTAGCAGCTTGTCACCTATCAGCTAAACCTGTCATGTTCAGTCCCATCACAGCTGCAAAGTGATGTCTAGACTGTTCACCAGGTAAGCTAGCAGCTTCTCACCTATCAGCTAAACCTGTCATGTTCAGTCCCATCACTGCTGCCAAGTGATGTCTAGACTGTTCACCAGGTAAGCTAGCAGCCTCTCACCTATCAGCTAAACCTGTCATGTTCAGTCCCATCACTGCTGCCAAGTGATGTCTAGACTGTTCACCAGGCAAGCTAGCAGCTTGTTGCGTCTCAGTCACTACGTTATACGTACCCAGAATTAACTTAGTAATTTTCTAAAAAATACGTACCTAATACCTTTCAAAACTCGCTCGGCCAGTACTGACATAAAACTTCACAAACAAACACAACACTATTATTCACGAGATAATAATCAACTACCGTGAATAAATCTCTCTCCTTGACAAAAATAAAAAGATTTTAGATTCAACGTAAACAAAACTTTGTCAATCCATCTACCGTTTTACACAATGTGGTTCTACCCTCCACTAGATACAGAAAAACGGGCCAGTGCAATCCAAATGAAATACATGAAATGGAATCGATATTATAACGAATTTTATCCATTGCCTTGCAAAACAAAAAAGTACCTTCCGAGTATAATTATAAACAGTTATTTAATAATCTGCCTTATAATCAAATATAGTTAAAAAGGTTCTGTTTCTACGAGTATCTAATTTGGACCGACTGATTTATAAAATATGATACGTTAATGTTGAGGACTACCGCTTAACATCTACATATCGCTTATAGGTAAGTAGTAGTAGTACCATACTACATAAATTCTGACAATTTGATTTCAGTAAAAGCTTCCTTAGTATTACATGGTATTACGTAATAGATTCATCATTACAAAAATTAACAAAGAAATTCACTTTCAGGACTCCATGATTCGAACCAAAATAGCACAGAGCCCTTCAGGGCCTTACCGGCCTTTGCGTCAGAAGAAATACTGCTCCCTTCTTGTTGGTGAGAACCTCGATGTTATTGCATCAGCCTGCAGCAATTTTCCTTCGATGGGTGGAAAATTGGAGACGGAACATCATCATCGTCATGGCGGCGCTGCGGTGGGCGTTTTGTAGACACAGCGTTGCGAATCGCTTTCAGGCCTTCCAAGCCATTGGAATTCTTTCTGAAATTTTCAAAAATGTATTAGAATAAGTTCGAATCCCACCTTCTGATGTAAGGAGAGGTACCTACCTTTTTTAAGAAAAATGGTAATAATCATAAAAATAAATAGTCTTAAAATCAAAATCATTGTATTTTATTATAGTGTTACACTTCTTTGAAGAACTACCTTTCCTTAAAACTAGGTAAATCTTATATTAAAGTTTATTACTTTAATCTAGGACAGCCAAATAACCTTTTACATAAAATATTTGAATGTAGCGAACAGCAATGAAAAATATAGCGATAAAAATTACTTATCTTGTTTTAAGATGGGTAGGTAGGTACTCAGAGCCGGACAAAACGCCGACAGGGTGCAAAACAAGTATTCCCAGGTACTGCCTCTCTCGTGTCTTCCAACCAACTCTATCCAACAGAGTCCAACTGAGCCAAACTGCCAAACTGACCAACTATGCCAAAACTGACGAACTGAGCCCCCTCTCGACTTTGATACCGTTTTTATAGTACCCTACTTGTTTTGCACCACCTCTGACTACCAATAACAATTTATTTATTGAAATAAATTGTTATTATTATTGAAATACACTTTAATAATTATATTACGAATTTTGACACATATACATCACATTTTAAACAATTAATTAAAATATATTTTTTAATTAAACGGATGTCCGTTAATAGATATCAAAATAAATTGTTATGAAGTTGAATTACATTCTCAAAATCATAGATATTATTAATTATAAATACCTATACGAAATTATGTTTCTTTTCAACAGTTATTATTTATCCAATTTAAATAACAACGGAAATGAGTCTAATATCAAATAATAAATCCGAAATACTGATACAATATTCACTTTACAATTACCAAGGTATCTAAAAAATTACCAATTGATTTTATGTTATTTACCAATATATTTATAGAATCTAACAAGCGCGTGTCTATACACTTCACAACTACAAGTATTGCTCACCCGTCTTCGTGAGATAGAACAACTGTACATAGGTACATGCTCACATTTTGTAGAAGTTAACATTCCATACGTGACAAGTTGCAAGCCCATCGACGCTAATAGAAAGCTAAATGTATTTTTCAGTTGTTCTATCTCACGAAGTCCGTTTGGTCTTAATTGTGTGTGTAGATTCACATGCACGTTGATTCTGTGTGCGTGGGCCGATTCTGAGCGCTCCCGAGCTTAACACAGAAAGAACATGCATGTGAGTGAGCATACACAATTAAGACCAAACGGACTTCATGAGATAGAACAACTGTTTTCCGTAATCTAATCTTATTTTAGATACCCGTTGTGGAACTTATCTCTAAGTATATCATTATGGCCAAAATATTGGTGACCTGGTGGTCCACCTATTTAGTCCACCAAGTGTACAGCGGGCAAATATTTCTACCCGTTATTTATTTTTATAAATTAAGATTTTAATTTACATCATTTTTAAATATTTTAAAAGAGATGGCCGATTCCTCGATTAAATTTGCCCCACAGATGCCAACAGGAAAGAATGCTTGCGTCATGACCAAATTGGGATTTTTGGGTTTGTTATTTTATTTTATAATGAGACTCCATTCATCTTCTTCCTCTAAATAGTGGGATTTAAAAGTTATTCTAATATAAAGCAGCAGGCTATGACGCCCAGCATGAACGGAGAACCTAGGAAACTATATTTTTAAGGTTCCTATAGTAAAAGCTTTGCTTACGTTGGAGATAGATGGCGCTGTGTGAACATTTACTTTTTCATTATTATAATTAGGACTAGCAGAATTTTAAGTGAAGTAGGTATAGAAAATAAATGACGCACACAGGTGCTCCCAGTACCTACAATTTCAAGTAAAAAAGAATAGTACTTAAGAAAAATTGGGAATTTCATCAATAAAATTATCTACACTCGTGTGCAGTGATTCTGTACGTACCGCCTAAAATAAAATATGATATAAATAAATAAAATAAAAAGCCTTTTATTTCTCTATAATTAACATTTTTTTCTTATCACTAATGCTTATAATCTAAGTAGGTACTAGAGAACCCCTAAGGTGAAGGCCTCCTCCAAAGCCAGCCATCTGTCCCTGTCTTGTGCTACTCGGAGCCAGTTTGGTCCAGCAGTTTTCTTGATGTCGTCGTCCCAGCGAGCGTATGGTCTTCCTATGCAGCGTCGACCTCTTGGACCCTCCCAATTTGTCACTCTCCTAGTCCATCTTCCATCTTGTAGACGGGCTACATGTCCAGCCCACTTCCATTTTAGTCTGTATGCATATCCCAAGGCGTCAGTACTTTTTGTAATTTTAAATAAAATATGATAAATCCTCATAAATCACATCACAACACAATCACACAGCTGAAACTCAACGAAATTCCTTTTACATCTGTCAAATTCTTGTCCGTCTGTTTTGTTTACTATTTGAGTGTCATGTCAACCGCGAAAAAGAAGGTAGGTCTATCTGATAAAAATATTCTCTGTGATACCTAATAGCTCCTCCAGACTCTCGGCAAGAAACCCCGACAACACCCGAGAAGCGTGAATGTGAGGAGTTTCTCGCCTTCTTGTTCTCGCGCTTCGGTTTCGGTACCTATTTTTGGCCGAGACAAAGGATTTCAAACAGATCACGAGTGAGAAAATTGAGAGTGTGGATAATTTGTTTGTTCTTCGAGAAGTCTCGGTGAAACTTCTCGCCGTGAGTCTGGAGAGACATTACGGACTGTAGTACCGGAAGTGACTAAAGTTACTAATAAAATAACATAATTATATTCCCACAAGGCATGAGATATCTAAGTATTCTGTATGTACTAGTTAATTTTGTGATATTTTATTTAAATAATATTATTCAGACGCATAGTCTAATTCGATATTCGGCTTTGGGGCAGTATCCGGCCAAATCCTTTTCATTCCATCTATTCGAAAAGGACGACTTTGTTCGCCTTTAAGTGCGCACAAAGTAGATGATTCCTCTTCAAGGAACTTTTAGCGGGCAGTAATGAGTTTTTAATCCTCTTTATAAGTTTAGCGGGCAGTAATGAGTTTTTAATCCCCTTTAAGTGCGCCGGAATTATCTATGAATTATCTTTGCCGCGCACTTTTGAGGTACAACTACTTTCCACATTCATCTCAAATCTACCAAGATGAATGAGGGAGGACTCTTCCAAAAACACCACAGTTGTAATCACATTTAGAGATTTATTACTCTGCAGTTTTCTATCCATACATAATTGTAATTCCAACCTGATAAAATCCTGTGCGTTTTCGTCAGCGCGATCTAGAACGATGGTCTACTGGCGCCATCTAGTTTGTTTTCGTGGAACTATTGAGCAATTCTAGCGGAAGAGATTTTTTGTTTGAACGCGCTAATCTCACAAAACAGGTTTTTATAATAGCTACCTACAACGTTTTTAATATTCATTATTCTGTATATTTATTTAGCTATTTATTTATATTTATATTGTTTGTGAGAGAAATAAATAAATAAATGAAATGAAATGAAATCTCAGGAACTACCAGTCGGATTTGAAAAATTATTTCTGTATTTGATAGCTAAACTCTTGAGGAAGGTTATAGGCTACTTTTCATCATCATCATCATCATCATCACCATAAACCATCACTACGGGGGCAACGCCGCGAGGGCGCTGCTAGTATCGGATAAACATACCGCCCACCATTCAGCCGGCGCGCGGCCACCGTCTGAATAAAAAAAATTTAATCCCCGATTACTCTTCTCAAGTGGAACTTCGTAGATTTAACACATTCCTTTCTCCTCCCTTTTATTTTCTCATAGATTGTAATGAAAAGTAGAGTGTATCATTCGGGCGCAAAATATATTTTTGGCTCGGGCGACGTACTTTAAATCCCTCGCTTCGTTCAGGATTCTACTAAAGAATCCCTCGCTACGCTCGGGATTCTACTCTAGAATCCTTCACTTCGCTCTGGATTCAAAAAAGCGCCCTCGCCGTAAAAATATTATTTTCCCCCCATATAATACAATCTACTATTGTGTATGTGTTTTATAATCTTTATTGCTTACCATTAAAGTTCATTTCTGTATGCTGCCTATGAATAAAGGAAATTGGTATAATTCTGAGATGGATGTGGAACGAAATCGAAAGGTATATACATCTACGTAACCGTGATTGATGGGAAACATACTTGATCTTAGAACATGAATGATTCCGAAACCTGCAAGCGAAAACGAGCTCTATTGTGTAAGGATTACGGAGCATTAACAAACTACCATTAATCAGGATAAGGAATAAAATCAAGCGGTTTGGTTACCAACTTAGGCGCTTACCATAAAATTAGAAGTTACCTAAATATTTTAAAGAACTGTGTTGGCTGAATAAAATATTGCCTTTAAGGTCATGGGTACAAATCTCGAAAATAAACGATTTTTTCCTTTCAGAAATTGTATTCAAGGCAAAGAGAATCATTATGAGAAACAGAAAACCAGTGAGTAGCCTAATACAAGTAACTTCACACGGCCAACTCAGGTGACGGAGTTTTTAGGCCGCCTAAAAAGACTCTGTCATGGCTTAACGGCTTAGAAGCCGATTCCAACAATTTAACGTGCCTTCCGATGCATGGAAGCGCTCAGCTGTTAATGCCACAGACACCTATCCAAATTGTGACCGCTTAGAAAAAACTTAGGCCTTTACATCTTTACTACTTAGATGATTTATACAATGTCAGGAAGCAATCTTTGCCTACTAAGCAAAATTCTTTTAGAAATTGAAAGCGTTCCGAAATCTTTACATTTATCTAAGTATATATATGTAAGTATAGTAAGTAATTAAAAATCTATAACATGCCATAGATAATATCAAAATTGGGCATATTGCTTCTATTCAAAATCAGGGGAGAATCAAGTTTTACCTTCTTCTTACTGATCAATGGTCAACGATGACTCAGCCAATTCATAAGCTTCCCTAAATAACCTTTAAAAGCTGTATCATCCTAAGATCAATGACCTTTTTTATAGAACAAGAATCCATCAACATCAACTAAGTTTACGTTATTTGATAGATTAGTATGAAATAAGCCATTACTGGTGGAGGCTACTGCGAGATTACAGCATTGAGGAAATTAATATCACCCACGCGTTGGCTGCATTTAGATGTGAAACAGGTTCATGTTTCTATAATTACTAATACCTGCTTTGTAAAGACATACCTACTATGTTATTCTGTTGATGTATATATTATAAATATGCTTCCTATAGCTGAACGGCTCTATATCCTATTGATATCTGCTTTCATGGATATAATGTAAGTTACGGTATGTTGGTCTTCAAAAGAGGTTACTCTCACGACTTTGTCTGTGAAGCGCTGCTCGTAGATACAAGCTACCAAAACAGCCACCAAATTCGTAGTATTATTACACCTTTTCATCTTTACTAAGGCTCCGCGCAGACAGAGAGCGTTCTGCGTTCCGCGTTCTGCGTTCTGCGTTCGTCCGTTCTGCGTTCTGCGTTCTAGCTCACACAGGAGCCGTTCAAGACATTTGCGTTCTATTTCGCGACTTTCTCTGCACGTGAAACATGTCTCTCGAAAGTTAATCTTCCAAAGATGAAGCCTTGCTTTTGTGGAGTCTAGAAGAGTGTAGATGATTTAGTACATCAGCAACTACATCAGCGCGCCCCCCACTACTCCCTCCGCGACCCTCGTCCCGCGCCGAGCGTTACATTGCTCGCAGTGTGAGACGCGACCGCGAGGAGTAACCTTGCCGCAACTCCCTCCTTACCCAGATGAAGATTCTCCGGATGAATCGAAACATTGTCGGTATCTAAATCGACGATAATTTTACGTGAGTAATTCCCGTGTGTTAAATAATGATTTAGTACAGATGTAAAGGTTACAACCAGTGCTATAATAATTGATATTATTATGCTTTCTATGTAAACGTAACCTGAGTGAATCATAAATACCCACATTGGTGGTAACAATTTTAGGGTTAACAGTGTTTGAAAATTATTTTATTGCCACGAATTTTCATATAGTAATAATATTGTTTGATAAGTTTAGTTATACAGCAGAGCTCGTGATTATACGATCGTTGTTGTCAAGTTATAAAGTCTTGAAACTAAACTTAGTAATATAATAAGAAAACAATACTTATCTATTATAAATTATGAAATTATGATACTTACATTTAAAGCTTTTTTCTTTGAAAATTGGTTTATTTACTTGCATTTTCTCAACAAAGAAGATTGACTCAGGCAGAAAATCTAAACGAATTTAAATGAATTTCTCTAAGCACTAGGCTATTAATCAGATTGTGATGAAACTTTGGTAGGGTCTTCTGGAAACGCTGGTGAGGTGGTTTGGTCCAAAAAAAAATATTTTAAAATAAGAAACATTTGAGGCGGTACGAAATTCACTGGGCTAGGTAGTATTTTATATACTTAACATCTTTAAAACTAATTTATTTTAGATGTTAAGTAGGTATATAAAAATATTAAAAATGTTAGTGAGGTTAGAACATACTTTTTTTTTAACGAAAATAGGTTCGCGTTTGACCACACCCTGCCTGATGTAAAGCAACAGTGTGGTCTAAGATGGAGCACGCTTACCTAGAAGGAACCTATTAACTCTCGATTTGAAGACACCCAAATTATACTTTTCTGGAAATACAGACCCCGGCAAGGAGTTCCACATTTTCGCCGTGCGTATGAAAAATGTAGACTCAAAGCGCTTAGTACGAACACTGGGATAATCAGTAGTATATAGTACTATGTCGAAATTTTATTTTAATATTTTAATACTTAATCTTAATTAATTCACAAGCTGACAACTTGATAACTAATCTAGAATGAAAATAATTTGAGAAATCATAAGTAATTTATCATTGTGACAACTGATTTACATTAATGTTTATCTAATTTACTTCGAATTACTAGGTAATATAAATAAGATGAATAAACAAGTGGCTAAAATATTTTTTTAAACCGACTTGAAGTCGGTTGTAACAAAAAAAGCTAGTTTAGCTGGTATATAATAATAAATGTTATACTTAAACTCAAACCTCAAATTGGTCTCAAACAATCGCGTAGGTATCTTTTGTCGCGTTCGGTCTCGTTGGGATGAGAGTGACAGAGCTACTTGCGTGGTCACTGAACTGTCACATTTGACAGTTTGAGATTGATTTTGGTCGATATCAAAGATAGACATTCAGCAGGCTGATCCTCACCAAATTTTTGTGGCACGAATCGGAAAAACCTTAAAACGACAAAACGAAACAAAACAGAATTTTCCAAATCGGTCCAGACGTCTTCGAGTAATTGGTGAATATTATAACTATAAAATAAAAACCGGTCAAGTGCGAGTTGAACTCGTACGCCGAGGGTTCCGTACCTACCCATTATACCCATTAAGTTATTGGACAATTAGTAATATTCTTTTTACAAAACCTAGTTCTGCGATAGCAGCGCCGCAAATGTTCTGCGCACACGAGCATAATATTACAATAAATATTTTCTTTTATTTTCTTTCACACAATAGCACAATTTTATTTATTTACCTTATTTGAGGATGGCCAATTAAGCTAATCCGCTTAATTGTATGAGCGCTCATACAACTAGAGGACAAATTGGCGTCAACTATGTATGTATGGGAACACCCTTTAATTTTCAACTTTTTTAATTTTTTGGAATTTTTCCTTTATTTGTGCTATAAGACCTTGCTTTTTGCCAAATTTCGTGATTCTAGGTCAACGGGAACTACCATTTAGGTTTTCGACCCAAAGCCTCTAGGGTACTTCCGGTTGACCTAGAATTGTCAATTTTGGTTACAAGCAAGGCCTTACAGCACAAGTAAAGGAAAAATTCCGAAAAATAAAAAAGTTGATAATTAAGGTAAGTTTTGGTACTTACAAGTTTTCACGAAAACCTAAATTTGCCTATATCTTTTTATAGTGTTGTCTCAGGACCTTGATTTTTATACTCACAATAGGGACTATAGACTTCAGTATATGGTGTAAATTTCAACTTGCTGGCTCCACCCGTTCCTGAGATAATCGATGGTGACACACGGACAGACGGACAGACGGACAGACAGACAGACAGACGGACAAGAAAGTGATCTTATAAGGGTTCCTTTTTTTACCTTTTAAGGTACGGAACCCTAAAAAGTACAAAAAAAAAAGATTCCGACGAATTGAGAGCCTCCTACTTTTTTGAAGTCGGCTAAGAAGAAATATTCTTTTCACCTCAGCAGCTCGAAATGGCATCCTTTGCTGCGAGAAACCAGTGTGCAAAATCGCATTTTGCACACTGGTTTCAGTGAGGAAAAGTGATTTGAAATTCGAATGTCGTCGATTGACACGTGATAGTGCATGGCGGTCAATCGCTAGCCTGTCTATGAAAAAAAAAAACGCACCTTTTAAAAATAAAATAGCGGGAATTTGTTTCTGTTACGCTAGTTATTTGTTGAAAATTCATAAAACAATAAAGATGAGTTAAACCAGTGGCGAATACACTAATTTATCTCCAGAGAGAAGAGTTGAGACAAAAAGTGATTGTGATGAACAAAGTTCCCTTCCTGAGAAGCACGTAGGTAAGTTCTGAACAAAACAGAAACTTTTAATTTCCAAAACTACAATAAATGTTATATCTTCTTTTAATTCCTGAAAAAATGGGTTATTTTTAAATAGATTTAAGGTGGAGTGCCGTAATTGCAACTGTCCGGTAATTGCAACTGGAGTCAATAACTCCCTCTAGGATCACTTTTTTGAACATCAATAGATGTGGTATTGAACTTCTTCTAAAAGTCTCAGTCTAAAAATATAGATGGTGTTGATGGGACCAAAACTGAGCGAATGACAGGCTTTTTTGTAAAACTGCCAATTTTTTGGAAGTGACGCCGCTCGGACACTCTTCGTAATTTATTAAAAAAAAATGTTTTTCGTGGTTTTTCGCCTATATGTTCACAGTGAGAGTGATTATAAGACACAGTAAGTTGTTTTTTATGTGTTTGTTGTATTCTACGATAAATCTACTCAGAGTTATGGTTGTAGTTACATTTGCCAGACAAAAAGTGCATAGTCTTGTAATTGTAACCATTTTGTTTCTTTTTTGACAGTTGCAATTTAACGACCGGTTTTGTATGAAGTTTGAAAAACCTAGTGATGTAACAATGACGATGACTATATCGATACGTAATATTTTATTGAAAGGGATACTATCTACTTCCATACTATGCTATGAGTTCTTAGCAATTAGTTTGAGTGATTGAGTCCCTTCATTATGTTGGCGCTAGCGGAGCCCTTTCCAAAGCCGTTCAATATGTGAAATGAATATAAAAACTTCTAAAATATTACTTATTGCGATTGAAATAAAGTTAGAAAAAATAATTAGTAAAAGATAATAGAAGACTTTAAAGATAAGAGTAAAAGAGGCTGTTTCATAACTTAAAGATTACTGTGATTAAAATAAACATCGAGTCGATAAAAATCACGATAAGATTCCCATCACTATTTGTAGTAAAATAGTTGCAATTACCGGATTCTTTGCTGAAAAGTGTTTTCGCGCAAAATTTGACATTAGTAGCAAGGGCATAGCTATATAAATCGAAAGAACGATATTCAAGGCATGTGTTCTGTATTTTCCAGTAGTAAGCGCCATAGAAAAATAAGAAGTAAAAACAAGTAGTTGCAATTACCCGCAAAAACGGGTAATTGCAACTATTGCTCCCTCTGTCATGAATTTATGCAATAGAATTTTATTCTTTATCGCTTTACTTTATTCATAACAATGATATAAATCTACATAAAATTTACTATAGAACAGATCTTTCAAAAATTACATTTCTGATACAAAATATAGAATTATCAAGCGATGAAGTTAGGACTCCACTTTTTTTAGTTGCAATTACGGCACTCCACCTTAAATGAATACCTATTGTGGATTAGTTGCTTCATTATGTACAAAGTTGTATCTTTAATCTGTAGGTTAATGTTCTCGCTGCTGAGGTGAAAAATTTTGTGTGCAACACGAGACCAAAGTTTTTCACATCTCGTGCCTTTGAATTCCTCGCTAGACTCGGGATTCAAAATCAGCACTCGAGGTAAACATCAACTTTGCCCTTTTGTTGCACAAATAACTATTATATTTTGCTAAATTACATGCCTTGCTAATGACATTTGAATTTGAATAATGGGGTAGGTAATGGTCAATACGTAAGTAACTACTATGTGATTATAGGTTTTTTGGCCTTCACGAGTTGTAGTGATTTAATTCAATGTCATAGCGTGAATATTTAATTATATTTTATTGTTTATGACACGATTTTTATACTGAAATGGTCGTAAAAATGAATTTAGAGTAATTAAAAACAAATTGGATTCGGTGTGATGTCACCGCCAACTTGAATGGTTTTATTGCCTACAATTAAAACACAAAAAATTACTTTATTAAAAAATTTAATTCCAAACTACTAGTAATAAGAATGTTTATTTATTGTAAGAACTGAATTATAAAGAAAGAAAGGTAACGATCTAGAAAGGAAATACCTTCAGGACAGTGTAATTAAAATACTAAGTAGGTACTTAATTTTAAGATACGAGTAGATACCTACATTTCGTGCAAATCTAACCATAATTTAATGACAAAAAAATCTACTTTTGATTAAAATTTACGTTCCGGAGTTCAAAATGAGATCCGTATTTTTTTAAGTTATGACATTCTTGGAGAAAATATGGAAGATAACTTTGCCAAGCAACGGTTCACAGAAGATAATGAAAAGTCTTATAAAAATGTGCTATTCCGACGGGATTCGAACCCGCAGTGATACATGCAATCCTCCTTAAGCCAGAGTGCTTTTACCAACTCGGCCACGGAATCTATATTCATCAGGTTGAAAATCTTGATAAGCCTTTGAAAATACTTTTCAAGGAAATAATAACTAAGTGTGGTTTACACCATAAAATTAAAAATTATAGTTCACAGAAGGTTAATCAAAATGTCATCTTTGTACTGAATGAGAGATTTGTAACATAAATAGTACATTACTCACCAAGGGCAGTAAAGTAAGAAATGTCTCAGATCACATGTGGGTACTTACCTAATACCTAATGTGATCTGAGGCTTTCTTATTTCCTGCCCATCCATGGTGAGTATACTATTTTTCTTCTCGACCGACGGATCGGAGGCGGAAAGCGGCAACTTCGTTTAGCGTAGTAGACAAAAGTTGCCACTTTCCGCCCGGAGGGGAGAAAATAAAATTTAATAAATTAATCAAGATATTTATGATAGTTACCTGGTGCACATTACCTTACGACTGTAAACTACGAGTATTTTCACATAACCTTTTCTAACATAAGAACTAAAACACAAAGTTACAAGCTTTAGTTTCGCGTGTAACAAAACTTTTTAATTATGTCGACCTAAATACCTCACACCACTAACCCACATAAATGTAATAAACTTTGTGATTTAGTTGCTATGAGTTTGTTTGGATAAAGATATACATAAAACAAATGAAACAGGCCTTTTACCTACATCTTTACTAGATGATTTATACAGTGGCAGGAGGCAATCTTTGCCTACACTTAACGGGATAATGTAGTGCCTGGTACATTGTTTGAGATGATGGCTTGCCCGATTGCATTTCGTTTTAGGGTAAGTTTTGATAACATAAAGTGATAAAAAGAGGGGTACATATGAAAAGTCCGAAAACCGAAATGCCGATCCTTGAAATGCCGATGCTTGAAATAGCGAATGCTCGTAAAGTATAATGCTTAAGCGTAAACTACCAAGAAATAAAGTACTAAAAAATACAATAATTTATGTAAGTACTTATTTCGATCATTTTCGATGTTTTAGTCATTCGGCATTTGGAACTTTTACTTATTGAGCATTCTACTTTGTAAACGTTAGGCAATTCAAACTTTCGGCATTTCGAGCATTCTGACTTTTAGCTTTCGACCTTACAAACTTCTATCTTTCAAGCTTTCTACATTTCAACCGTTCTACATATCGAATTTCGCTATTTTAAGCATCGGCATTTCAAGGATCGGCATTTTGGTTTTCGGACTTTTCATATGTACCTACCCTAAAAAGAGGCTTTAATTGTAAATGATTTTGGTATTCCGTTTGTATGGACATTCGTCTGTCGCCGTTAAAGTCTGAAAATCTGAGATAAATAAACCATGGTTGATGATACAGTCATGTTTAAAGTTGAACACTGGTTAAACAACGTCCTGTCTTTATTTGTAGATAGTGACAAACAGAGACAGGACGTTGTTTAACCAGTGTTCAACTTTAAACATCTTTCATAAGTAAGGGGATCTGTTTCTAGTTAGCTTCTTATTCATGATAGGTCTAGCTTGCCAACAATTAGTCGAATCCATCAGTAAAGGCGATCCGTCTTGGCCGCGATAGCTTCGTTACCATGGAAACGAAGGACCACACACGAATGGCCGGTTGGCACAAATGCAAATGAAGCCCTTCGGTTATTCACTCCGCCGTGAATATTTTACGCGCTGTTGTTCAAATTAATTGAATTCGCATCGAGATTTGACGACGCTCGTTACGAATATCTGATGAAATAAATGAGTCTACTAGATGCAAAGGCAGCAACATCTTTTAGGTACTAAAAAGGGGGTACTTAGATGTTTTTAATTACTTATTTAGTTTACAGCACACAACGTACTCGTATCTTTAACTCTGTTTTTATTTTGTGGTTTACGTTGCATAAATGAAGCCCACTAATATTATAAATGCGAAAGTTTGGATGGATGGAGTATGGATGTTTGTTTCTGTATAAGTCAACAATCACTGAACCGATTTGTCTGAAAACTAAAATATAGAAAAGTAGATAATCACCGGGAATAGGACATAGGCTAATTTTTTTCCGGGTTGGTACCCGGATCAAAATTAGCCTATGTCCTTCGCAAGCGAAGCCGCGGGCGGAAGCTAGTGATCAATAAAAGCCTTATTAGGCTGGCTGTCCACTGAAGCGGAGCGGAGAAACGGAGAAATATTAACCAATAGGATTTCATCAAATGAGCTGAGCGGAGATTTTATGCAATCCTATTGGTTAATAGTTCTCCGTTTCTCCGCTCCGCAACCTCGCTCCTCTTCAGTGGACAGGCAGCCTTATCTTCCTCTATTTCTTCTTGGACCTCAAAAATATTGCTACAATCAAGCTTCTAACTTCACAATTTAGACAAACTCGAAAACATCGGACTGCTATTGTGAACCGTCAGGTAATCCATAATATCATGTTCTGCTTGTTCAAGGAAGGTAAGCAGCCATTAATCTTTGTCTTCCTTGTTTTGCATCTCGGCATGTCAAAATCCTCGGATACTTGACACCGTTCGCCCTAGCTTACTAGATCCTAGATTTTTTGAGAGACGGCCACTGCAAAATCACGCTCGTAAAAAACCTTGAATTAATTTGACTGGCCTATTAGCTCAGTTGGTAGTAGTAGCCTTTTGCGCTGTAGGTCGTGCGTTAGATTCCCACCCAGGACAAACATTTTGTGTGATAAACATAGATGTAAATCTTATGACTTATGCCAAATGGATATACGTGGTAACAAACATTTACACACACACACACCCGGACTTTCACCTTTATAATATTAGTAGGATTTTGGATAGCCGGTGGCGGCCACTTGCTACAACTACAAAATATATGAAAAGTCGCTGTCGCTGGCGTTTTGTGGCTGCGGTTGGTGGCCCGTTTGTGCCGAGCTTAAGAGTAGAATTTCAATGGCTAATTTGACTGGTACATTTTATTCTGGCCACGCTAAATGACGGCTACAGTTTCATAGTGTATCAAAGTGTCAGAGTTTTGTTAAATCGTGACTCGGTGTCGATTTCTGTCTGTCCGGTACAGATGTGAGTTATGGTTGGTTTGTTCTTTCCATGTTTCAAAATAAATGGTAGTGACAAAGAGTGCAATAGCTTTACTTGCATAATATTATAAATTTAATATTGAACGTACTAGTAAACCGATTTTAATATTGAAAATGTTTGTTGCTTTTCGTCCCGACAAAAGGCGTGGTGGAGTTGATATTGTAAAGGATCGATCCCAAGTTGATATCATGATAGCCGAAAACCTGAGGCCACTTCGTTTTAAGGTAGAATCCAAGGTTCTGTAGACCTATTCATAAAATAACACATTTCCATAAAACTAAGTTTAATGCGCCGTTTACATGGTGTGAGCTTTTTGCCTCATAGATGAGATTATCAAAAGCAATTGTTAAAATAGGACAATGTAAACTAAACATTGAGATCATACATGAAAGGTTGATAATAGCTTGTCACGGAATGTCATGGAGCGAGATTCACATTTCGAGGCAAAAAACTCGCATCGGCGCATGCAATGAAAGTTTTGTGTGCAATGTTATTTATAAATTTTAATTTTAAATTGCTCAATCTTAACATCATTGTAAGTCTAAATATTCGTAGTAAGCTCGAACAAGCTAGCAACCAATTTTAGTAAGGGCCTCCGTCATGGCTTAACGAGTTTATAGCCCAGACTGACAATGAACATACCCTCTAAAGTTATTTCATATCCGTATTCATAAGCATAAATCCTGAGCCCATTGAATATTGATGCATAGATCGTACCCGTTGCCTCAAAGCCAATATGTCAACTGGAATCAGATACAATAACGGTCACAGCCGGTTGTGACGATAAATCTCATAACACTGAATTGTGCTAGCACTCAGACATAGTAAAGCTATATTTGAATACTTACATCAAACTATTTCATGCCACGGGCACCGCTCGAAAAAATTCCACGAAACCTATCACTATCCTTTTGAATTTTTTACACCCCAGAATGGGCCTTGCAATGCTTTTTGTTTGATTTAAGATCACATCCCTCTAATATTAAAAATGTTAGTAAAGATTTATACCTTTGAATGTGTGTGACTCAATCAAGCCAGCCAGTTGATTAATTTGGATGAAATTTGATGTGTAAAGTGTGGCCTGGAATAACTATACTTAGGCCATTTAAGGTTACGAGTAAAGCCGCAAGCTTTCCAGTTGCTAATGAGATATAAATTGATAATAATTAATAGATAATTTCAATAAACAAAAAAAAAATTAAAAAAGAACTAGAACAAAGAAATCAATATAAAAACTAAAACAAACTTTAAACAACAGCGCTGTTAAAATATGTTTAAAATAACGTAGTAAACTAAATTGTTACGTACCTCAACCTTACCTGGACCTTAAAGTCCCAATACTTCAAAGTTATCTAAACCAAAACATCAAAGTTAACTGGCTGGTATTTGTACTATGCCTTGATCTTGTATTGTCGATGTCGGGTCGTGGGCGAGTGATGGTGAGGGCACTACCACGCTGTCGAATGCTTCGGATCTTGTTTTTGCATGTTTTAGAAGCACGAACTTTGTAGGGCATCTCGAACCTAGACTATCTTGCAACTGTCCAATCAGTCCATCTTTGACCAACCGATAGTAATGTAGGTTATGTAAATGCAACTTTCAATCTTGTTTTAAAGGCGATAGAGCTTTCCAGATCCCGCTTTATTGTTTGTTAAATTACAGTCTCAAAATGTTCTAATTTTTTTTTATAATTGTACTTGTTTTTTACAATTTCCGCAATTGCTATGCCATTTTAAAGTGCCTTGTAATTCTGTATTCCTAAAACAAACTAGTAGATTTAAAATCAATCAATTGAACACGAAAGACAAGCAAAAACTCTATCAATCGACCATAAAACTCAAACAAACAGATGGTTGACAACCAACTAAAAAGCTCACGGTATCCTGTGAAACTTTTATTTCCCAACCGTCTAACAGTTTTGTCACGATCCAGGCAATTACATAAGAGTAATAAACCGATCACTTTTTCTCAACATGTGTAGCGCTCAGCATTTTCCGAGTGCTGCAATAACTCCTCTGCCTTACATGGCTTCTTGCTATTCGTTGATTTTGCTTGATGTAGTCTCCGCTATATTGTCGACTTGGTTTTGGTCTTTATTATCGTTGCCGCAAGAACAATACTCTCTCTCTTCATCGATTTCTCATTGCTGAGGGTCGTGGCCTGTCATTAAAATTTTCTCCGACACTAGGGTTTCCATCTCGTCCAATCCGTTGCGTCATAGATGGCGCCGTGGAGCTGAGTGTCGAGTATGGTACGGATTTGGTAAGTCCAGCGCATGGGGCTGCGACCTCTCGGCCTTCGTCCTTCTATTTCTCCAGTGAATCTCTCCATGCTACTCGGGATCTGCCTCGCGATGTGGCCAAAGGCCATGGTGTGACTTAGACACTGTTGTGTCTTCTGGTGATTTTGAGTTCTTTTAGTATAGAGGAGTTAGTTCTGCGTGCAGTCCATGGAATTCTTAGCATCTTACGCCAGCACCACATCTCAAAAGCGTCGATGCGTTTTCGGTCGGCTGATTTCAGGGTCCATGTCTCAGCCCCGTAAAGGAAGATATGGAAGACAAGTGTGTACTAGTTTGAGTTTAGTATTTTTTGTGATGCTTCTATTGTTCCAAATCTTCAGAACAATACTAGATGGTAGAGAAGTCTTAAGAAGCTCAAAGTTGCTCAACGAGCTATGGAGAGGGCTTTGCTCGGGGTTTCTTTACGGGATCGAATCAGAAATGACGAGATACGTACGTAGAAGAACTCGTGTCACCAACATATCCAAACGGATTAGCACGTTGAATTTGTGGAACTGCATCATGATAATCTAATTAGTCTTATTACGACCAAGAAATAAAGTATCGTGATAAACGGCCAGAATCATGACGGATTTAGTTTCTTGAGAAACAGACATCAGTCGTAATAAGTTAAGACACTGATTGAAGAATGTCGGTAAAATAAAATACTGATTTAAAAGTTTTATCATTGTTAAATAAACATCTAGATGTTGTTTTAAGAATTCAGCTACTTTTACAGCTCCATTGTTTCCCAATACAAGTTTACCGTCATCATGCAGCTGTGTTATAATAGTGGTTCGTTTCACAGAAATAATAAGACCACTAGCTGATACAGACCATGATTTTGAATGAATGAATGAATAAATGAATGAATAAACATTTAATTGTACACAAAGAAAAGTAGAATATAACAACTGAATCTAGTTAGTATAAGAGGTGGCCTTATCGTTGAGTGCGATTTCTTCCAGGCAACCTTTGGATGGAAAATTTAAAAGAAGCTAAAGAGGATGGTAGTGCACATAGGGATTGCATTCCCGCGGGATTGAATGAGGCCCAGGAGGCCCGGGGATCCCGGGAATTCGGGATCCCGTTTTGCGGGATTGTAATTGCAATCCCTAAGTGCACAGTTTTCTACAATTCTTGGAATGAGAGCAATATCTTACATACATAAATAAAGATTGTTTGAATAATAATATGATCATCATCATAATTTACATCTCTGTAAAACCAGCGTAGGTTTTTATATCTGAGGTGTACCAAAATTGAATGACGAGGTTTTAAAATAGCCAATCGAAATGCTCATGTGTGGCTAAGCTCAACGATTGGCTAATAAATTAGCTTCAGGAAACAGACACTGCGCTGCGCCGGCGCCGTTTCAAACACGAAGAACGCTATCAATATTGCATCGTCAGTAAGAATGTCACATTGATTGCAATTACTACTGACTTTATAATGTGTGCACGCATTTTATTAGTAAAGGCGCCATAACGTATTTTATAAAAAATAACAGACATTATTTCAAATACATATTTGAGAAAATGCAACGGCTGAACGGATATAGATTAAATTTGGCACAGAAATAGATTATGGTCTAGAATAGAACTGATAGAACATATACTTTTTATCCCGGAAAAACGCACGGTTCCGTGGGATAAAAATCCACGCGGACGACACCGCGGGCGTTTGCTAGTAAACTTATAAAATAAACTTGCAATGATATTTGAAGAAAATCACCTTTTGCTAGATAAATTAAGAGGTTGACATTGGTGCACCACTTTCGAAACAATATTTTTTTTAGAACAAGATCTAAAATACTACACTTCTCAACTTCAAAGAATATAAAAAGTATGATAAAAACTTTTACTGGCACTTTATTTTATATTCTGCACAAGAAGTGTCACTAAGTGCCTATTTTTGCGTCTAAATGGTCACCCACGAGAGGTTGATGGCCTGAGATTGTGGAGTTGAACTGACACAGGAGAATTCCATTGAAGTATGCAGATAGGTGCAGATTACAAGGAATTTTCAGCTTTGAGTCGCCGAATAAACGATTCGCTTGCTTCTTATTTTAGTTAAAAAAGTTTAGTTTTAAATAAAACAATTTTAATTTTTTTTTTAAACAATTCCTACATTTATCCCTTTTGGATTGGAAAGAGGTATTTATTACTCACTGTGTTAGGTATCACACTAATCACACTAATATTATAAATGTGAAAGTTTGGATGTTTGGATGGATAGATGTATGTTTGTTCCTCTATAACTAGACCACCACAAAACCAATTTGCCTGAAATTTAAAATATTATAGATAATGACCGAACAGGATAAGGGCTACTTTTTGTTTCCAAAACATACACGTTTCCCGTGGGTTAAAAAAATAGTCCACGCGGGCGAAGCCGCGGGCGTCTGCTAGTATTTTATTAAAAGCGTCGGTGGTTTACCAGATAGATAGGACGACAACATCGTCAAAATTGCGGCTCATAAATGGGATAAATGGGTTAGATTAGCGCAAGATAGGGGAATAGACGAAGAGTTCTATGCCCAGCAGGAAGATGAAATACGTGATTGAAAAAAAAAAAGCGGTTGTCTGTAAAGTCGGTTTACGGACGATAATTTTACGTGATAACGTCATACTAAAACATTGATGAACGATCGTGCCTCTCAATCGCTTGTTCCACTCGGCTCAGGCGGAACGTGACACTTTTTCGTGCGTTCAGCAACTAGCGTGCAGTTCATCGATTTATAAGACGTTATCACGTCAAAAATAAATAAAGCTTTTGTAAATCACGTGAAAAACTATTTGATTCTGAATGTCAACCATTTCAAGGTGGAGCGTGAAATTGCGTCATAGGCCATTTCACCGAAGTGAGGTCAATTCTTGCTAGTTTCATTATTCATGGCTGATGTATCAGCTTTAGTAACGTAAAAGTATGATTCAGATGTAAATTACATTATAATAGACATAGCGACCGTTAACTAACGGCCGTCAGCTATTCAGCTGTAATAAAGTTTGACTGACTTCTGAGGGTACTTGGTAGTTACACTTCTTTCAACCGATCTTGGAAGGGAGTTAAGGTCTTCGCTCACTGCGCAGTATCATAAGCGGGCCGAACCATGACCGAGCCAGTCACGAAAATAGCACCTTACACACTAAGACCGTATCATACTAGGACCGTCTCATAACCGTCGAAATGTCACATAACGTGCGAAACGCATTCAGTGATGCTAGATGGGGGGCTTTTAATTCGGGGTATTTATTGACTCAAGAGGAAAATCCTTTGGGGGGATTTTCGTGGGGAAATATGCATGAGGAGTACAATATGCACTATCTTGGCATTCGTGAAGTTAGCCGTTTCGATGCACAGTGCAACTTTTTTATACAAGATTTTCAACTGCGCAGCGAAAAGCCTAACTTCACGAATGCCTAGATCCAATGTGATAACTGTACTCTGTCTTCTAGAACTAGTGAGTGACCAGCCTACACTGTTAAGTCACTAGTGATAGCCAATCACCAGTGGTATTGTCACCAGTTTTTAGGTTAATTTGGAGGTTTGAGACAAGTTAGACAATTAGCCTGGTTATACATATTATATACACAGTAGAAAAGCACATATTTGAATGTTTTCAAGCAAAAGTTTCGCAACTTGTACCAGGAATGCATAAAACACCAGGCAGTAATAACAAATGAAAGTCCCAGTGTGTGATAGCTCCGCCGATGCCGGTCCCAAGCCCGTGATGAAAAAGTAGGAGGGTTGGCAAGGACAAGCAAGATCTTAGCCGTAAGACTTGGTCAATTAACCCAACCCTAAGGATGGCTAACAGAGGCGATGAGGCAGTAGATATCCTCTATATTTTTGAGGATATCTAGTTCCTCATAGCCTCTGTTATTCCTCAAGGCCCTTTAGAGTCTAAAAGACTGCCGTGGAAAGACAGGGGCGCCCACCACGATGTACCAGCCCAAGAAAACCCCCCCAATGCGTCTGCGGGGCAGTCATGACCCTCAATAATGAGGAATACGGAGGAGGAGGAAGCAAAAGTTTCGCAACTGGTACCAGGAATGCATAAAACACCAGGCGGTAATAGCAAATGAAAGTCCCAGTGTGTGATAGTGCGGATCGTGACAGTGGGCTCATGTCGTCGCGTGATAAATGCTAGTAAGTAGTACTGATGCAGAACTGAGAACACAGCTTGTTAATTCCATAGGAAAAATAACACATTAGTCGTACAACTTCTTCTTCTTATAGTGCCTCTCCAGGTATTGAAGGTCGGCGGTCATTCTCTTAAACTCTTCCTTGTTTTTGGGCGTACAGCTTGGTGATGGTGAAGCTGTAGCGGTCACTGTGATCTACAGCTTAGTAATCAATTTGAAAAAAAAACACACACTAGTCAAATTTCGTAAATCAAATGCATGTCGCCTTTTGTTGAAATAAAAGTTTAAATGTCACTGTCAGTGTATACTTTGTATAAATTATAGTGGATAATAATGGGACAAGTTGATGTAATTAATCCCTAGAGATTATAGTTTACAAATCATAAAAAAAAAACACTTCTAGCATCCAATATACTCCAATACAAGACAGAACATAACTCACGTTAATAAAAAATCATTTGACCGCAGAGACAACAATCTTGCACCGTGCACATTTTATCTTAATTGCAGTCTTTTTAATTGGGAATACAGTCGAAATCATTTTCAATTTATTTTTATAAATCGATCACATTTTTTCAGTTTTTATTTGTCATTTAGGTCCTACGAGGTCCCAATTTTTTTACCAATTCAGAGTAGACATTTCTTAAATCGATCGCTTAACTAGATCATAAACCACGACAGTTATTTGCAGTCAGTAACACCTACCACAGTAGTTGCCTCGACTGAGTCAGCTCAATTACATTTGGCTGTGACTCAGTATTACAAAATTGACTGTCGCCGAGAGCGTCGACTAATGGAAATATTAGGCGTATTTACACTGGAACACTGTAATAACTTTCCCCCATAGTTTTAATACAGTCTTATTTGAGGCGCTAAAGTTTTCACGGTCGGTGACAAATATTTTATACGTGGTTTAACCATAAAGAGTAAACCTAGATTAAAAGTAGAATAAAGTATCAGATTGGATTTCAATATCCACTTGTTTTAAGAATTTTTTAGAATTCAATTTATTTTCATTAAAAAGATCATCTGCTTATTAGTATTTTACTCGAAAAGACATTTAATTCCAAAACGCTGGTTTTTAGTTGTAAATCTGTTGGTACTGCTCGAGTTATTGATAGAGAGTGTTCGACATCTCATTTCAAGGAAACATTCAAATTGGCTCGCGTTGCAAACACGTCTTTACACCGCGAAGCTACCTCACTGAAGTCGATACAAGCCTTTACATTACTTTAGTACACTTCTGACAATGGATCTAGGCATTCGTGAAGTTAGCCGTTTCGCTGCGCAGTAGAAAATATAGTATGAAAAAGCTGCACTGAGCATCGAAACTGCTAACCTCACGAATGCCTAGCCTAATTCATTGTGAGAAGTGTAAGCATGAATGTAGATAGAGACCCTTAAAATGATGTTAAAATTGTATCATGGTCTAGAAGCTTCTTTTATGTATTCAGTTCATTTTAAAGGTAACATTCAATTGCTATCGGTTAATTATTATCGACCGGTGTCCATGTCAGTCAATGTTAGGTGTACAAACTACAAACAAATAGTTTGAAACTTGTCAAGGCCACCTCATTGAATATGTTGCATACATTTGTAGTATGTAAATAACAGAGGTATTTTTCGTACCATTTTGTATGTGGGACGAAAGTACGAAGAATTTAGTAATAACTTCATTGAAGGCTTTTGTAAAGTTGTAAATAGAATTGTGTTCAAAAAAAGGTTCGTACTTTTGGTTTAAATTTCTTTTATAGTTTTAGGGTTAGATCTCGTTGAGATGAGAGTAACAGAGCTACTTGCGTGGTCACTGAACTGTCATATATTTGAGTGTTTGAAACCGATTTGTGTCGCTATCAAAGATAGACGATCAGGGGAACAGACAATGCTGACATGAATGATGATTGGTTATAAAATACTTATAGGTTTCAAAAAAGTCGTGTAATTGCTTAAGCCTGACTTGCTGTCGATACGGACAAAATATATTGGGACACAGTGTCCCAATTGACACTTTTGTTTTT
Source organism: Camptogramma bilineatum (assembly GCA_958496255.1). Taxonomy (NCBI): domain Eukaryota; kingdom Metazoa; phylum Arthropoda; class Insecta; order Lepidoptera; family Geometridae; genus Camptogramma; species Camptogramma bilineatum. The sequence goes on from OY292463.1 coordinate 11,160,754, forward strand.
AATATTTTTGCTACTGTCGATTCGGACACCATCAAATTATTGAAGCTGTTGAGTACAGTCAGGTAAAAAAAGTTAAGCATATATCATAGTCTATGTGTAATCGTGTTGTTGTCACTCGTGTCACTCCACAGAGCTTTATATTACACTAAAACATAATTATTCAGTGGCCTATAAATACCAAACTACAGTAGCGCAACAAAATACCTAGTTCAACAATGTCTTTGTTACCAGTAAAGGTAAGCCAATATCTTATCAGAAACGAAATCTTAAAGCAATAAGCCGGTCAAATTTCTTTAATGAGTCACCTAACGATTTTCCGTCAAACAAACAATTGATCATGAATAATGGAGAGCACGTACAGACCTATTATAAAGTACAGACCCATGCCCTAGATTCGGTATATACCTGAAGTAGCCACACTGTAAAAAAAAACTAGAACCGCTTCTACAAAGTGTCTAATTAGCATAATTACTGTGGAAAAAGGCGACGAAGAAAATCGACATCAGTGTATATAAAAAGTAAGACAAGTTAAGTAAGTATAATATATAAAAATAGTGAAAAAAAATTTGGATTCAAAATCCACGACATCGTTTCCAAAATGTTTTTATAGGGAGTGGCCACACTGCGTTCTCATCAGCACATTTTTAAGCTGCGCGTAAAGGGTTTAAAAGGTTTATCTGGCTAAAAAATTATTCACTATTATAGACCACGATTAAAGTATTTTCAAAGTTTCATCCAATTCATTGATTATGACAATTTTTAGGAAAAATAATAGCCAGGTGTTACAATAAACTCATTATTTTGCTACTTAATTCTTTTTTCTCATCGAGTGGTTATTTATTCGCTGTGTGGGTGCTATCATGATGTGGGGTCCTACTTAGGTTTAATACTGCTGTAGGTAAACGATATCCTTGCCAAGTTTTATGCCACCCAATCATTATTTAATGAACGTGCCATTATGGCACCCGATTGGCAATTGTAATGTAAGTTGAAGGTGGTCTAATTCTATGTACTCGTATCATTACGTAGGTTTACCAAGATAATAATCGGAATATGAAGCATTTTTCGCTTTATCTTCTGATCATTTCTGAGGTTAAAATTACAATTTTAATTTGAAATATGGGATTTTTATCATGATTTTTTTTGTATTGTTTTTATTAAGAAAACTTCAGCAAGCTTAAAAAAACATAATATTTAATTTGTTAACATTAAATATTATGTTTTTTAAGCTTGCTGAAGTTTTCTTAATAAAAACAATACAAATTAGGTAGGTACCCTAAAACTGACCGGGTTAGATCTCACAATTTTTTATAGATACAGATGTATGATCAATGATTTCCATGTTAAAAAGCGAAAGTAATATCCTCTTAGTAGGTTGAAACTTAAATAACAGTTATGTATTACTAGTTTAAAGGGGTTACTATGTCAGCCGCTGAAATCAAGGACTAAACAATCGAAAGAAACAATCTTTACGAGGAAAAATCACGGAATTGCGTAGAAATTAGTTCCAATTTAGATTGATATGCATTAGCTGGAGCTTTATGTTATACCACAATGTGTGTACTGTCAGCGACAAAAATCGATGAACATTTTGAGTTTTAAAACTAGCCAAAATTTAAATGCTCTTAAAAGGAAGCTTAAAAGGAAGGAAGAGCAAGGCAAATACTAGCCAAAATTTTAAACTCAAAATGTTCATCGATTTTGGTTGCTGACTGTACACAATGAGGAACATTGGAGAGGCATATGCCCTGCAGTGGGCAAATGTTCCTCCATACTGCTCTATCGCTGTTGTCTTCCTGGCCCAGTCTGTCCCGCCTTGCTCCTACTAATTTTAACCAAATTTTCTATAGTTTTTCCAGTTTTTCCATGATCAAAGTATTGGAGTAAAACCTCTTTTTATATTTTAAAATCTATAAATAGAAACGATGACCTAAAATTGTTCTGTATTAGAATGAATGGAATTTTTAAACCAGAATTTTCTTGTCTAGAAATACATGGACACCAAAACATCCCCATTCCTATTGTATATATAAGAAGTAAATATATATCGTGATCGCATAAAATAGGAGTTTATGAAACGATATTATTATACTTTGTGGTTCAAATTATGTTGGTCAAATAATGTAAACACAGTTTTCACCAACTTAAACTGAACCATGGTTTGTTAATGGTCGAATTTAAGAGTAAAGGCCCTGTTGAATTGTTATATGCCATTAAAGTCTATTTATTCTTTTATATTTAGTCATCTAAATATGACATAGTAGTACATTTATGATTTTTATTATGTAATTAAATGTGAGTAGTTAACTAAGAAAGCAATTTACATCGAAATAGCCACTTAAAAACAAACGGTCTATAATATTTTTAATAGAACGTTATTGGCTAATTTCAGAACTGTTTCAAAGATAATGAAGTAATAAAGTTTTCTTATGGTAATAAGTTTTAACTGGTTCTACTATAACTACAACGTAAATGTAACAACTATAATTACTTAAACCAAAATTAATGTATACGTACTACTGTAAAAATACGGGCTCTAAACTAAACGGTGAACGTGAGGAAACCAGTTGGCTTTCATAAAGCGGCGATAGGCTTTCAACCTTACAAGTATGAAATGCAAAATATGCGCATGTATTAAATTATGTATTTGAACGTCCCTCTGACTACCACTTTAGACATCTTCAAAAATATCTTGATGGTTTAGACTGGCGATTAGCTTAATATAGAGTATAGATTTATCGTACCCATATTATTAAAGTGAAAGTGTGTTTATTTGTTTGTTTGTCCTGCTTTCACGTCAAAACAGAGCGACGGATTGACGTGATTTTTTGTGTGGTGATAGTTGGAGGGCTGGAGAGTAACATAGGCTACTTTTTATCCGGGTACCACGCGAGCGATGCCGCGGGCAGCAGCTAGTAATGGTATAATAATATTTTAATGACGATATACCATGTTATTCTTTTATAAAATCCATGTTAACAAAAATAGCAACTCAGCTTTATTACCAAGAAAAAGGCAACAAAAACGTAATGGGGTACTTAGAAACGTGCGAAATATTTTCCGTTCCAACACTTCGCAACAAAGTCGCGTATCCCATACAAAAGACTTCAACGCGCTGCGCATGCGCATCTCGGCGTTAGATAAGATTCTCGCAGTGAAACGATCATAATTCTATTGATAATCAATGTATTTATTGCACAGGCTGTTTCGAATGTAAAGATAATGAATAGGCGATGATATTTGTATGTATGAGCCGGAAACTATATAATTAAGGAGCTTACAATTGCTGTATATTGTGACGTTAATTATTGATTTTAGAACTTTGACACGGGTTTATTGCAAACTTTTGTTTAAACTAAAATATGTATGTACGTATGTTTATATGAGCTAGTGACTAACTTTGGTAACGGAGTTTTCAGGCCGCCTGAAGGACACCTATCATGGCTGAATGAATGAATGAAAACTCTTTATTGTACATTATACAGTAACTTAAGAACTAAAAAAGCGGTTTAATTGTATAATGGGTGGTCGTATCGCTTAGAAGCGATTTATTCCAGACAAACTTTGGAAGTGGGTTAATTTTGTATGGACCTTGATCCTTCTTCTTTTTAATCATGAAAGCATATGCCATAATGTATCTGGATGTGCTTTTGACTACCCCTTTAACTCTCAAGCTTTTTTTCATCTTGAATTTCCCAGTTTGTCCACCGGGAAAAGGTCTCGCCTTGATCTCTTCAACTAGCACAGTCTTGTGTCTTTTGAACCCTCGCTTTGTCAAAGGTATCTAGATCGTCGTGCCTTTCTTGGTCTTCCGCAATCCTACTACTAAACTGAATTTGATGAGGATTGTAGATAGTTTAAATTCTGGAATAACACATAGGCTAATTTTTATCCCGGAAAAAATGTATGGTTCCCGTGGGATAAAAAAACAGTAGTCCATGCGGGCGAAGCCGCGGGCGTTCGCTAGTATATATTTTAGTCTTAAACATACTGTTGAGAAAAATAGAAAAACTTTTTAATTTAAACATATTACCTACAGTTTAATATTTCATTGAAAGCTAATCAGTGCTATAACCGACAAAAGAGCTTATCAAGATTTGCAACCAGACGAATGTGGATTCCGTGGCTGAGTTGGTTCCGGCTTGAGCAGGATCGCTCGTATCAATGCGGGTTCGAATCCCGTTGGAATCGAAATTTTTGATAACACTTTTCATTTTCAATGACATTTTTTTATTAGCCTCTCGTGTCCCACTGCTGGGAAAAGGTCTCCCCTTGATTTAAAAGACTTACGCTCCAATGGTTGGTTGGCCATTGTGGTGCGACAAGTCGACAACCCTTCCGTGCCAGACAGCAACAGGGTTATGCGTTAGAAAGAGAGGCAATGTTTAGGTTTGTAATTGTAGAGAGGAAAATCACGCTAGGCAGTATAAGCACTTATGCGAGCTCAATTGTACTTTAAATATTATTATCAACGGGATAATTACCATGATTATTGAGTTTTCTTGCTTATTTAGACGCAGTTGCATGCGCCATGATCACGGGATAACCAATAATCATGGTAATTATCCCGTTGATAATAATATTTATGTTCGTAACCATGACAGTTTCAATTGTACTTTGTTGCGTCGCAGCTGGAGTCGCTATTTGGGTTTTTTTTCCACGAAGTGAGCCTTCTGTACTGTTACGACTAGTGGTGGTTTTTATATAATTAAACACCAAAATACACTGTCATACACAAAAATTTATTGAACGGTTCTTCAATTGCCCGGTCACTGATTTTACGGTTGCTTTTGAAAAAGTGTGTGGACAAGTGACTCCCCTCGGATAGTCCAGGCTGATGTGGAGCCGATGAGAGTCTCGCAAGGTGTCCGATGTCAGAAGAACGCGGAGGAACGCCAATGAACACGCCAGTGGTAGATTTGGCGGCAAAACTTCTTGTTCTTCTCAGCCGTAACCTTGGACCCTGGAATTCCATATAAAAATTCCGTCAGGACACGTCTAACGTTCTCTCCCTCTGATTGTGACCATCGTAGCCAAGCGAGATGAAGATGCTGGTAACTATGTGAGGAGAGTACTGAGGTGATGTATGTAGTGTCACAATCAGAGCGGAGTGTACATGAGAAAATGATAGTGAAATGATAGAATGAAAGAGTAAAAGTGCAGTAGGATATCTAGTGTATTGTGTAGATACCTAGTTAATGAAAGCATTGTGAGAAAAAGGCTGAAATTAACACAAAATAAAATAAATGACCGTTAAAATACGTTACAAAGTCTACCTACAGTTTTGCGGAAATAATTGTTCAACACTTACCGAATACGGGATTTTACACTGAATTTATAGTTAATTATGGCCTTCGACTGCAATGAGTTTTAGGATTAAAATATCAGTTAGAAGAAATAGGCAAAATGTTGAATATTCAACGATCGTAGCTAGCGCGCGCAAACAGGTAATGTGACCGTACTCTGAGACGGTTTGCGGCGACTGAACTCCGAGCTCGCAAAATGGCGGTTAGAAAACGCTTACGCAGTAATAAACCGTTATGCCGATGCCGGCACCATAGACAGCGTAAACAGTACAGTTCACAGCATGAGGAAGTATTCCGCGCATCGCTTGTGACTTTAGGCATGGTAAAAGAATGTGAAATAGCGAATAGATTGTATTTTCTTTCATTCGATACCTACGTATTTATTTTAAATATAATAAAACTAGATATTTTGTTTTATTTATTAATATTAAATTCCTAAAAACTATTGTATCTACGTAAAATAACGTATATACGTTACAATACCCCCGCGCGCAGTGAAGGATTTTATTACAAAAAAAAAATAAAATCCGCAAAAAAATAAAAAAATCACTCAAACTACTTTTTTTTTATTTTTTTTATTCTTAATGCTTACACTATAACGAAAGTAATCTAATTGAACTATTAGCCTAAAACACAAAAAAAAATTCTTTACAAACGAGGAGAAAAGAATCGTAGCCTCAAAAAAAAAAATCTACTTATTTAGACCGACAAGTTTAAGGTCTTTTATGTGCCAGGAACCCAAATTTTTGCCAGCCATGTCCTGCAGCACATAGACAAGCGGAGACTTTTTTGTAATAATTTTGGCTTTGATAAATTTCGGAGCAAGTTTCTTAGAAAATCGGTTCTCTTTATCACTTAAGAAATAAGTACGCTTTAACACGACGTCACCTACATTAAACTCCGCAAATTTACGTCTCAAGTTATAATGTGAAGTGTTTTTAGCATGTGCTTGCCATAATTTGGATTGCACATTGTCGAAAATTTTTGACAAACAACCTAAATTTTCAGCGTATGGATCACGTGGTAAAAACAAAATTTCACTACCAAGATCATTGTCAGTAAAATGTGTACCGCAAGTGACAAGTTCGCGACCAAACACCAGAAACGACGGCGTGTAGCCTGTAGCCTCATTAACGGAATTGTTTATTGCAAACTGCACTTTAGGGATGAACAAATCCCAAGATCTATGGTCATCATCTACGTAAGTCGAGATACAAGTAATAATAGTCCGATTATAACGTTCCACTAGGTTAACCTGAGGGGCATACCTTGGGGTATAATGAACGTTCGGTATGACATATTTTTTAAACAGAGCGTCGGTGGCCTTACTCGTAAACTGGGTACCATTGTCCATCAATACAGTTTGTGGGATGCCATGTACGAGAAATACAGATTCCTCTAAAATTTTATTAATTATATCTGACGTTGCCCTTTTTATAGGAAAAATTAAACAAAATTTGGAAAAACAGCATGTGACAACTAATATGTAACAATTACGTTGCCTAGTGGTCGGCAGAGGTCCCATCAAATCTATGGATATCATTTGAAAGGGTCGTGAGCATTGCTTAGGGCGGCCCATTTCTCCTAGCATCTGATGATTTTGAGACTTGTAAGTCAAGCATTTGTCACATGTGCTTATGAATTCAACTACATCTTTATACATGTTAGGCCAGAAATACCGTAATGCGAGGCGACGGTATGTTTTAAAAATACCCATATGACCAGCAGTAGGTTCAGCATGATTCTCAAGTAAAATTTTCTCACGAAATTCGGTTGGTACAACTTCCTTCCATGAGAATTCAGAAGTAAGCTCATGTTTATTTTTAGAGAGACGATATAAAGAATTATTTTTGATAAAAAAATTTGGAAATTTAGAAGGGTCGTTCAAACTGCCACTATAAATATTTTTGTACCATGAGTCTTTAGTGTCCTGATAAGAATTGGATGTACTAATGGCACTAACCGGAACGGCTCTGGAGAGAGCATCAGGAATGACGTTATCAACTCCCCGTCGATGTTTCAACTCAAAGTTAAAGGCTGATAGACGTACACCCCATCGGGCTAACCTACCAGTAGGATTAGTAATGGAGAGAAACCACTTCAAAGCGCTATGGTCCGTATAAACGGTAAATTTCTGCCCGTTTTCAATGTAGCAGCGCCAGTATTCAAGTGCCAAGACGACAGCAAGGGTTTCACGTTCGGTTATGCTGTAATTTTTCTCTGCATCGGACAATGACTTACTCATGTATGCTATTGGATGCTCTTTGCCATCAATGTTCTGAGTAAGCATTGCACCGATACCATAATTACTAGCATCCGTGTGCACTTCAAAAGGCTTGCTGTAATCTGGGCAGGATAATACAGGGGCCGAAACTAGACGCTCTTTTAACTCTTGGAAGGCAGAGTCGGCTTCAGTAGTCCATTTAAACGAAGGGGGAACGCCAATGAACACGCCAGTGGTAGATTTGGCGGCAAAACTTCTTGTTCTTCTCAGCCGTAACCTTGGACCCTGGAATTCCATATAAAAATTCCGTCAGGACACGTCTAACGTTCTCTCCCTCTGATTGTGACCATCGTAGCCAAGCGAGATGAAGATGCTGGTAACTATGTGAGGAGAGTACTGAGGTGATGTATGTAGTGTCACAATCAGAGCGGAGTGTACATGAGAAAATGATAGTGAAATGATAGAATGAAAGAGTAAAAGTGCAGTAGGATATCTAGTGTATTGTGTAGATACCTAGTTAATGAAAGCATTGTGAGAAAAAGGCTGAAATTAACACAAAATAAAATAAATGACCGTTAAAATACGTTACAAAGTCTACCTACAGTTTTGCGGAAATAATTGTTCAACACTTACCGAATACGGGATTTTACACTGAATTTATAGTTAATTATGGCCTTCGACTGCAATGAGTTTTAGGATTAAAATATCAGTTAGAAGAAATAGGCAAAATGTTGAATATTCAACGATCGTAGCTAGCGCGCGCAAACAGGTAATGTGACCGTACTCTGAGACGGTTTGCGGCGACTGAACTCCGAGCTCGCAAAATGGCGGTTAGAAAACGCTTACGCAGTAATAAACCGTTATGCCGATGCCGGCACCATAGACAGCGTAAACAGTACAGTTCACAGCATGAGGAAGTATTCCGCGCATCGCTTGTGACTTTAGGCATGGTAAAAGAATGTGAAATAGCGAATAGATTGTATTTTCTTTCATTCGATACCTACGTATTTATTTTAAATATAATAAAACTAGATATTTTGTTTTATTTATTAATATTAAATTCCTAAAAACTATTGTATCTACGTAAAATAACGTATATACGTTACAGTACATAGTACTAAAGACTATAGACTAAAGATCGTCACTTATCTTTAGAGAATAGTTGTAAAATATGTGTTTATCAAAATTATTCTTAAGGTATTTCAAGAACAATCTCGTATCAGCTAACATTTGTCAGGAAATGCTCTCAGCTAACAAGAGCGAACAACAGTGATAAGTGCAAAGATCTGTCGTAAGATGGCGCAGGAGTGCGTCACGATCATGCCATCAACATTGAGTGGGTTCCGAGATTCCTATCATTAAATTATAGAATCTATATCAAAGAGTCTAAAGCACATTTTCCGAAATCAAAGTCCCAGAATTGACGGTTTGTAAGTTCAGTTTCAATTTCATAGATTCGTTTATACAAAATAGTAGTGTAGCTCTTTAGTAAACCTTTTTTACTGCACATTTTTTATTCAAATTATCTTCAAAGTTTGTTTTTTGTCAATAAAATAAGGCTTTATTTTAATCCGAAAATCCGAGTATCATTTCAAAGAAAAGCTTACGCATACATACTGTTCAAAATTAGACTTTATGTTGCATGTAATAGAGCCTACGCATTTATCTCGAAGCTAATAGGTTTTTAAATGTCTACTCATGCAGTGATGCATGTATAGATTGAAACTCGAACTGCAGCTTATAAAAGACAGCTAGTTCAATATCATCGATTTATCTTTCAGTATATCGTTGGGCAGATAAAGCGCATGCGCAAAGTGCTTCGATAAAATATATACCTATTGATGATAATCTTTTGACGGATCGGTCCATTAGAAACGGAATTTAGCTAAGCTGGCAATAAAATGTATTTCGACGTTTATTTCACTGAATAAAGTTAGAGAAATAAACACAATACAGAAAATACGAGATCGCAATAAAAAAATGTTGGTACTTTTTGCAATAATTTCCTTATTTACTTTGTTTACATGGTTAAATTTTGGTAGAATATAATACTTACATTTAGTTTTATTATTGAAAAGAAAATTTAAAAAAATCAATTTTTAGGTTCAAACTTCATTTTTAATTCACATTTAGTTTGAAATAAAACCTTCAAAGACTGCTACTTATACAATTGGCAAAACAGTAACGTCGAAAGCTGAACGTAATAATTAGTGAAGTAGCCATTCTCTATGAGCTAGGATCAGTACCATAAGCTCACTTACATTTAGATAACAGTGGGTTAAAATTCCTGTTTGACGTGTCTGCTTTTAAATGTGGTTTTAATTTAATCTAACACTTTTTTCTTCGTTTATGAGATAAGTAAACAAGCTGAGATAAAGGTAGGTACTAGGTACCTAGTAAGGTATTCTATAGGTATATGGTACAGACATGCGCAAAGCGCTTTCAAACTCTGAAACGTAAACGTAAAACGTAAACAATGCGATTCTCGTTCATTTGAAGCTTTTAGCATACATTGCTAAAATTATAAACTTAAACATACAAAAGTTTATACAAGTTTTGTGATTATAGTGCCATTATAGTAATAGGTATGGAAAAATGAGATAAAGTTGTATATAGTATAGGTATGGGAGATTTATGTTTGTGGTTCCATGTTCTCTACACACAAATAAAAACAAAACTACCAAGAAATCAGCTCGCGCTCAAACGAACCATTATCATATTATCAAAGTACTTACTGTTATCACGCAACTATTCCGAAAGCTCCAGTTATCTGTTACATAAACGTCCACTTTCTCACAACACAGTTTGTAAACACTAGTATGGCGATACGTCCGCCGTGTATCAGAGTCCGTACGGTACTGACGGACGCCGGCTACCGAAGTGACTGGCCGGCTAATAACTGTTGTGTATACTGTGATAACATACTAACTATTATGTATACTATAACATACTAACTGATAAGTATGCTGTGATGATAGTAACTGTTATGGTATACTGTGGTAACATAGTAACTTCAATAGTAATACATTGAAGTTTTTAAAACATTTTCTCGTATTTTATAAACACATTTTTGTTGTTGATTTTCCTTTGGTCCATTTTCGTAACTATTTTTCTATACTTAATCATTTTTATTAATATCCTTTCACTGAGCCCTTAAAGTGGTACATGAACTTTTAAAGTTTAAGATAATTTGATGACTTGTAGTAAAAATACTCACAAACATTTGGTACATCACTACATTTCAAACACTTTCCAAATCCTATTCTATATCCATTATGATTTACAAAACAAAATAAAAACTTGCAGTACCTAACTTTATATTATAATCTAATTGGATTAATTCCAGCTAGTTTCAAAAATCTGTAACTAAAAAGCTTTAAATTTCTTATCCTAACTATCATCTACCAATGTTTCATACTTTCTTACAATACAGTTATGTGCTTGATTCAGATCATACTGATTACAACAAGTGGGTAAATTATTATTTTTTTATTTAAACTAAATTTTATAAGCTGAGCAATTTTCTTCACTCTCGAGGTGTATTTCTGTTCATAACAACGAAGATCCTCAACAGATCCTCGCCAAATTTTTGTGGCACCAATCGAAAGCATACCCTTTCAAACAAAAAAAAAGTTTTTTTTAAATCGGTTCAGGCGTCTTCGAATAATCGATGAGCACACATAAAAAACCTCAAAAAAAAAAGGATTCTGACGAATTGAGAACCTCACCTCCTTTTCTTGAAGTCGGTCAAAAAGATGAATAACCGTAAGAACTAGCACTATGCAACCTAGCGTCCACACATGAAACCTATAGCACCCATACTATTCTTATTGCGTTTTATCGCAAACTCGACTTTTTGCTACAGACTTTAGTACACTAAAATCTTTAGAGTTGCTATTGAATGTAAAAACACTCAGTTAATAATATTTTATGAAGTAGTTTGTACTATACTTCCCCGTGGGGTAACTTTTATGGCGAGAAATCGAATATTCGTAAATTCACATTCGTATTTAGTAGTACCTAGTATTTTTGATGAGAATTTGTTAGATAAAGGATATGCCCTAAGTGAGGAAGCTAATAAATAATTCAAAAATTTGTTCTTCGCTCTGTAAATTAAGTTAAATATTAAGTAAGTACTTATAAGTACTTAGTACTACCTCCATGTAAAACTTCTCATCTTTTTTACCTACAGCAATATTTTTCTTTTGTTACTTCTTTCACCTTTCACCCACCCAAAACAACAAGTACTTAGCTGAATAAAAAATAAAAAAAACCGACTTCAAAAAAGAGAATTTCGTAAATCGATCCAAGCGTCAATAAAAAAATTAAAAAAAAAAAAAGATTTTGACGAATTGTGAACCTCCTCCTTTTTTTGAAGTCGGTTAAAAACTAAACAAGGAAAAAATATTTAAAAAAATTATAAAACGATCAATTCATTTGGAAGCATTACTGACTCTTGCTTTTGACAATGCAATGTTGCAATTTCCTCCAAATATCTCTTTCCAATGATGTTTCTTTAACCACTATTTTTGACATAACAGCGACCTTCTCTTTTATCTGCCTCATGTAATCAATTCTTGGTCTTCCACTTCCTCGTCTTCCTTCTACTTTTCCTTCTATGATGTTCCTTATGAAGCTGTCATGTCATATAAGATGTCCAATCATTCTCCCTCTTTTGTTTTGAATGGTGTTCATCAAAAGCCTTGTAACAACTATGTGACTCAAAAATTAAAAATGCAAAGGTTTACAAAGAAAAGTAAGTTTACTGTTATGGAAGTTCGTCTTCAAGTTAAATACGAAAGTACCGTACCCATGTTAAAAGTTCGATGAGTTGATTTTCAGACTCAATTTTAACTTAGGCTTCACTTACTACCATGTTTTTCATAATTTTAGAAACATTCGAAGAGCTTGTATAACCTCCTAGTATCTTGTGGATGGTCAATCTCTATTTGGAGAGATCTGTGGCTTGTTTCAGTGATTTGTTCACCAGCATTATGAATTGCTTCTGGTCAGACCAGCGCTTGGGCTGCGTCCTCTAGGTCTTTTGCCTTCTATGTGGCCAAAGTGTATTTAAATTCTGTGCAGGCAAGTGGATGATAGACGCTTTTGACCAAAGACTAAATGGTTAGGAGATCTATTAAGTTTTAGAATAAATTGATCATTTTAAAGTTTGAAATGTACCTATCCGAATTTTTTGTATGTCTTATAAATTCCATCACAGATCTAGTTGCTAGCTCTTTTATATTGAATTTTTCACCGCCTTATTTTCCTAGCTCTGCGAAATCGCGTGACATAGGGTGAAACCCTAAGCATAAGCCACCGACTTGCATGTAATTAACTAAAGGAAGTTTGCTTCTTTTCGGGGCCAGCGCGTGACTACCCCACCTCCACCCTCCTTAAAACATTAGAAGGCAATAAAACACGTGGAAACCCTTCAAATAAAAACATCAAGAAACAAGTAATTTTCCGTAGTCAATCGGTAACTAAACCCTAACTCGTTTTATAAGGTGAATAATTTGCGTCTCAAGTTACGAACAAAGGCTTTTAAAAGACTAAACTTGCATGCGTTACTAACTTCCGCCCACAGCTTTGCTCGTGTGGTTTTAACATTTGAAATAGCCTATTCCTTTTCAAGTCATGATCTACACCTATTCCTAGTTTCGTTCGAATCAGTCAACACAATAAATATACTCACAAACTCTCAGATTTATAATAGTAGGATTATGCAAATGCCAGATCATAGCGACCGCGCTCACAAACCGCCGTGAAAAAAGAATTTGGTCAATGTCTGGTTTGTAAGATCAAAAATGCCGAAGCGACTCCACAATCCCGACAATGGTTAATCAAAAGGCCGTATCTCATTCCGCGGGACCTTGGCTCTTGGTTCTGGACATTACGTTATTTCGATTTCATTTGCTTGCTCGTGCGAGATGTTTTTTAGCTCGTGTTGGCCGCAGAGGTCATGCCACGATCCCGACTTTTTGTTACACCGGGAGAAATATGAACGCAGACACTAGGAATAAATGGGATTCTTTCTATATTGAAATATCTTTAGGCGATGGAGAAATAGGGAGATTAATTCTCGAATGATGAATGGTGCGCGTAAATCTTATTCGTAATTTACTATTCGCTAGTTATCTCTTTTGTCCGTGTACTGCCTTCTATTTTAGAGTTTAATAAGATACGGTCCAGAATGTTATTACTGTGGCTTTTTGTTCGATGTCCGTTATTCGTTTACGTGTGCCTTTTTTCGTAAACAAGTTGAGAGCGGGATGTTTTTTTAACAAAAAGTGATAACTAGTCACGAGTCAAGCGGTGGTGGATGGTTGGATTAATTGAATTCTTTGGTGTGAATATGACTCTTAATTGTAAGGGGGCGAGAGCTTTTAAGTGTAAAGTGGTCTTTTGAGTTTTGAGTAGACTAAAGTATAGATTTTATGGGGAAAGGAGGCTAACTTCCTCGCCGATGATGAGAATGAAAAGACGTGGTAGGGTTATTTTTGATATTATTAAAGAAATCTTTGTCATTCAATTTTTTTTACCCGGCTGACTGTCAAGTCACCCGGGTTATGTAGATCGCGCGTTTCTATGTATGTGGGTTCGTTCGTATGTAAGTAATATTCTTTATTACCACGTTTCTCCTAAACGGCTGGATGGATTTTGATGAATGAGGTATCGTTAGAATCGTCTCCATCTCGATTGTGCTCTAGGATACTTTTTATTTCGATAAATCAAATAGTGCGGCTAAAAAATGCAACAATGTGTGAATTTTCAAAATGAAAATCACGCTATCATATCAAAATCCATGTCAAAATCAAGAGGTTGGTGGACTGATATCAAATATATTTTTTAAAAAAATCTAACATGACATCTTCGAAGACTAAATCGAGTCTCAAAATTTTTGAAAATCTATTTTTCGCCCTAAATAGAATTGCTAACCAAAACGCATACTAAAACTTTCTATTTAGTCACAGGCAACGTTTAGAACAAACTGCATCGAAATTGGTTCAGCCATTTAGGAGATATCTCATATTTAAGAAATAACTTACGCATTTAATTTAGGTACTCACAGAGCCATCTGTGTGTCAACTGTGACAACAACGTTTAGGAAAATGCGCACGGCATCGAACCCTAGATACCTACATAATAATAAAATTGTAATTTAATTTTGTTTTGTGATTGATAAGATAATGCTGTTTCCAACTTTTCAGTTCAGCCGGGTTTTTTTATTTTTGAATAAATTGCTTATTTAAATATTATGATCCTAGGAACGGCCTAGGTTTCCGGCATTTAAGGCAACTATTGCCTTAAATGCCGGAAATTGATGCAGTACGCCCACAATTAGCAAGGGTAAGTTTATTATTATGAAGTAAGCATCAAACTTTTGATCTTTTTCTTCCAAAACAAAGTTAAGTCGTATTCAAAAAACCATTTAAATCTGTTTTCTGTAAGTATTCGTAAACTTTTCTGACCTGGATTGAGCATTGTCACGGTCTACTTACTTTGTGTCGCCTACTTATTTTGATTTAACACGTTGTAGTATTCAGAAGAAATAAATAATGTTAGAGAACGTTTACCGCATTTAAAATCCCATTGTACTATTTTTTTATTTAATGATGATTCTAATTAATTTGGCATGCTGCTTATTTAGATTTGCAGATTTTGGTTTGAAATATTCATCAGAAAATTAGTATCAGGACACAAAGTATTCCAGTTTTCCAAAACTACCTGAACGGAAGAAATGTATCAAAATAGCCAACGAGTGGAGTCATTAGAAGCTACGTAAGCGATAACATGGCAAAAGAGGGGTAGGAAGACGGACAATATCTTGGCTTCGCATTAAATTGGATATTTAGATTGGACAAGAATCAAGAAAGCGGAAGATCTTTTTAGGCTAGCACTAGACAAAGAAAAATTTGCCAGGATGACAGCTAACCTTCAGTAATGTAAAGGCACTAGATTCTAGTGCCTTTACATTACAACCGTTATCGCTTATTCTTCTTCTTCTAGTGACTAGAAGAAGAAGAATAAGCGATAACGGGACGATCTAGATACTTTCAGGAACCAGTGTAAGATATTAAAGACAGAACAGACTGGAAAACTAGAAGACCCAGTGGAAGATAATTAGAGACTGAAACGCAAAGATCGGAAAGCTAGAAGCTTGCTTTGCAGTTAGACAGTACCTATATAGGGTAAAAACAACAATTCTAACAAAGGAAGTCATTCAGGTTTTATACATGGTTGGGCCCAAAAGCCAAAGTGCTGGCTAACAAATTGATTTCCATACTTTTTAATAAAAATATTTTCCCTGTTGACGGAAAAATGTGATATGGTCCCATCAAGGTCTTTGAACTAATATTACGACGACATCAGTTAAAACTTTGGCTTTGGGCCCAAAGTAAATGGCCTCCTTTAGATAACCACTTAAAATTGTGATTTAAATTCTAGTGGAAAAACTCAACAACTTAGTAGAAATATCTTAGACTACGTAGGCACGCAATGTATATTAATAGAGTAACATAAAACCGACAAAGGTCAGGTAATAAAGTACAGAGAAGACTTTATAGTCTAATTTACCGTAAGATTTCATTAAGTGACGTGTCCGCAGTTCTATTAGCATAAAGGTGGGATTAAGCCAGGAGTATTTCAATTGGAACATGAGCATTTCCAGAAAGTTCGTTGATCTGTCACATTGACGTGGGCAAAGTGGCCATACTACTTCATTTTGTAGTCTGATACATTGTAGTAGTTTGATTCAACTGAGATTTTGTGATGTCGGCATCATACCTAGTCTTCTTCTTATCGTGTCGATGCCACACGGTTCCGTTATTTGGGTGAGGCATCGTGTTGGAAAGATTAGCCAGACTAGACACTGCGTTACCGTGTCTAGCTGTTACCGGTATGCGCCACGTGGAGGCTCTTTCCTTGCACACCATACCTAGTAGAAGGTAGGTAAGGTACGTAGAAAAATTATGAACCTGCGCCTTTGCCTAGCCTACCTAAAATTGTACCCATCTGCAATAAAGGATTCGAGCCTCGCTTTTAATACGAGTATCACTTTGTTCGGCTGGCTCCCCACTAGAACTTGACTATTTAGATCTAAAAGGATGGAGTGAGTAAGGTGGACACAGCTTTACGAGGAAGCGCTGCGATGATAGCTAGTGGACCAGTCTTGTTTAATATGTTGTCGGCGCAGTGATACCTCTTTTAAAGGGTCAGCAATCAGCAGTGCGTGTGACTTCTTTGGTGTCGGTAAAATCAAATTTTTATTTTTAAGTATTGCATTTTCATCGTTCTTATAAGTGCAAAGTTTCGATTTAATCCGACGTTTTGAAATGGATCAAAATTACGTTTAAAGATTCCGTTTACATACAAGTGAAGCTTATAAAATCGTGTAAATAATAAAAATTGCAGACTCTTCTTTACTTAAGATTAGATAAGTATCAAACTATTTATAGTCTATCTCTGAATGAATATTACCGTGACCAATCTCAACCATTTAGTAAATTACATAACTTTAACACTAAATTGCAATTGGCCAGCAAAAAATAAGATCGTTTTCGCACCCACCTCATTTCACTAAAAACTTAACGAAACTCCAGTTTCAAAGCAGATTGCAACACTAGGTAGAGACAAGCTCAAGTTTGTAGAAAAAATGGCCGTCTAAAGTATTCGTAGATACTACTAGTTTTCATAAAAAAAATATATATGTAAGGAGAAGTACTAAGGAGGTTCAACATTATTACACGCTGTAATTATACAATAGTACCTAGTCTTCCTTACACTTTTGCGATTAAAGTTTCATATTTTTAATTAATTCTTGTTTTATTTAAAAAAATATCTAAAATCATTGGTCTGAAAAACTTACTTTTATGTGTTTACTAGCGGACGCCCGCGGCTTCGCCCGCGGCTTCGCCCGCGTGGACTACTATTTTTTTATCCTACGGGAACCGTGCATTTTTTCGGTATAAAAAGTAGCCTATGTCCTATTCCCAGTCATTATCTATCTACATTCCAAATTTCATCAAAATTGGTTAAGTAGTTATGGAGATACGTGGCAACAAACATTCACACACACACACACACGGACTTTCGCCTTTATAATATTAGTAGGAAGTAGGATAGGATAATGTATTTTTTATAGTAATTTACAATCATCACTAGAACCAATGTTACGCACTCACTTAGGGAAGCGCTTTTTAGCCTAAAATGTTGCTTCTCTATAAAACTGTCTATTATTGTTTTCTTGTTGTAAAAAACTTCATCATTCGAAAGGCGTGCTGGTGCATAAAATCAGCAGCTACTCGTTCACACTTTGTTAGTGCGAAGGAAAGCGTGCAAGGCAAGTGTCAGCTATGCATTATAGGGACATGCGGTGAGAGCCACCGAGAAATCGATTAGACACAGCAGTTCTGAATCACTGGATCACGACAGCTTTTTGATACAATAACGGCAGTAAATGAGGCCTTTTCTATTTCGATTAATTTATGCAGCGTTAAGCAACCTGTGTGTAGTACACTCACGGGTAGCTGCAGTGCCTACTGTTATAGGTTTATCATGGCTATTTATATCTATAGACATTGAGCGTAACAGGCACGCAGCGTGCCAGACATCGACGGACAACGGCAGACATCGTCGGTCGCAGCCTTTCTGAATCAAAAGACAAAAAGAAGAAGCACTGCATGGTCCCGTTACGATTTTCTATTTACATTGACCGACAGCTAGCGTAAAGGGCGCTACTCACACACCTGCCGCAGGGGCAATCTAGGTGGCAATCTAGGTGCGTGGAGGTTGTGGCAATATCGGGAGTATTGCCAAATTGCCCCTGCATGCCTACACACATCACAATTAAGGGTCATCCCCACTCCTACACCCTAGATTGCCCCAACGGCAGGTGTGTGAGTAGGGCGCTTTCAAACACGGACAGACACACACCGTGCGTCCGTATCTGCGCGGCCCGTATCTGTGGGTGTCTGTGCTTAGATATGAATAGAAGAATATTTTTTTGTCTGTTATGCTCAATGTTTAGGTACATAATATATAGACAATCCTTTACTAAGCACGTAAAGCATTTTCTTCGTAGCTTAGACAGAGTTGTTTTCCATTAAAAATGTGACTACAGATCATGTCGGTTTAGGTATATGTAGATCACCTGCGTAGTGACATCTTTTTTGTTGCATCTTCGATCGGGATTACGGCCCAAAAATATGATATTTCGGGCCGTAATCCATAGCATAACAATTCTATTGTAGTACCAGTAATAGGTTTACAAAAACATTACGCAGAAAAAATCTATGCAAAATTTAATAAAACAAAATTTAACCAGCCACAAAATTGTTTAAATTTTTGATTATGTAAAGTCTACGATTCTTAACCGCTATAAAATAACATTAAGTTCAACCACTATGACTCTGATGGTCTATCACAGTGAGATACCGACCATCAAAAACACTTTTAAGGGATGTTTCACGCCATACGGAGCCAGTGTGAACAAATTTAATCCGTTCGAGTCACGGAAATAAAAAATATGAAGCTCGGTTTTTTCTGAGCGGCTATTGTTTCAAAATTTAAAAAGTTTTGGTTAATTTTGATAGAACGCATGACTTGTTTGTGGATATTTGGATGAAACTGCAATGGTTACGTTGGACTATCTATTATATTTCATGTTTTGGAAATCTTGCGAAGCGAAAGTAGGCATTTGTGTTTCGTTAACAAAGTATTGTCTCATGTAATTATATTTTGATTTTTAGTACAACCAAAATTATAAGCAAAGTATGACGCTGACCTAGGCAGGTTAGGTTGGGTTAGGGTAGGGCACCCGGCGTCATAATCGGTGGGGGGGGGGGGTCACCTCAACGGATAAAAGACAATGTAAACTAACAATGTCATAGTAAACCACCAACTTCGTTACTCAGGTAGATTTTATTTTTTGAGAAAGTTTTTTTACAAGACAAAGATAAACGCTTCTTTCTTTTTACCCGACTGCGGCGAAGCCCAAAACTCCTTTTAATTATGTTTGTATTTATGATTGACCTGTATACTATGTATATAATATCCATTCCTATGTCCACTCGTAACTGCGCACCGGCTCAACCAATTTTGATAAAAAAGACGTCGTTGATGGCGCGAGCGAGTATCACTGGGTACATTAAATTCTCTAAAAATCAAAATGGCGGATTTTATTCGCTTTAATGAAAGGGCTGATAAAAAAAAATTAAGACCCTCGTGCGGTATCAAAATGAAAGGCAAAGACGAGTACGAAAATATATAATCTACATGTTTTTGAAAACCGTTTTACTCCACAGTCTGTTTTTTTTTTAGATTTTTATAAACTGCCTTTCTTTTCTCTCATCTTCTTTTTCGGCCCGGACTCTGCCCGGACTCTGCCCGGTCTCGGCACGGTTTCGTGTAAAACATCCCTATCGTAAAAGGTTCCCTTTTACCAGGCTTGTTCCGAAACTTTATAGCTTTGGGATTTTTTTTTACAATTGGAACAGGATTTTATTGGATTTGAGGTAGAACTGGGTGATTTTATGCAGTTTTAAGCGTTTTAAGTAAATTGATCGTACTGCAGCGAAAAGGTTAAGAATTCCAATAGAATAGGTATGTGAATGTTATTGTTCGAAATTATTATGTACTTTTGTATTTTTCTCACTTTCAAAAGCAGATGTAGGCAACTTGTTTGTATATTTTTGCTAAGTATGTTTGAGTTTTTTCACAAACTAAACGATTAACTCAACTATTTATCATAATTTGAATTCAATCAAATTACATCAAGTCACAGTAAGGTGATAAATTCAGCAAAACATCATCCATGCCTAGGCAAGGTGCGAAGTCAAAAGCTAACCTATCTTAAATAAAAAAAAAACAAATAAAACAAATCCAATACCTTGATTCCTCCACCATTCCAAAGAATCGTTGAAGTAACTCTTGATTTCAAACTTACAATAAAACTACCTATCTTTTAGGTATCTCAACCGGTCGGTATTGTTCCTTATCCAAGGTTTTTTGACGCCCGAGGCGAAGTGGAATCCATTAAGATAGGTCAGACGATACTAAGGATACTCTGTTCCAAATGGAGCCTTGAGAACTATGAGTGTGTTGAGCACCAGTTAGGCGAGACCGGTAAATACAGTTTTGTGTTTTCAACTGACTGCTATATTTAGATATGTTTATATATTTATTAGTATGTATTCTATTGAGGTAGATATTTTATTTAGAATTTATTATTTTTATTAAATTTGTCTGGAAGACCGCCCATTGTACATCGCTCCTTATGTTCTGTGTGTCTGTAACTTGTTTTAATGTTAATGTGGTGTACAATAAAGTGTTAATCTACGAGTATCTATCTATCTATCAATCTTAACAAACAGGAATTAAAATAAATTCGGAGACAGGCAGGAATTTTTGTCCCTGAATTTAGGTGTCGAATCGAAATCAAAATTGAAAACATGACATTGACAAATGAATATTTCATTTTATTAATATGACTATTTCTGAAACGTAATAAATAGGTACTAACTTAATATCTAGAGCACGGAAAAATAAAATTAAATAATAGAAAAACCTCGGTCTGTTTTCCTATTGCTATACTTTAACAGGGTCCATGTGTGAAACTACCTACCACCTGTAACAACTATAGAAGTTTCTGAAACCATGTGACAGCAATTATTGATCTCCCTAAAGTGGGTATCCACTTCCAACTGTGCTCCGCGCAACTGGGAAGTGGACACGTTATCGTAGACTACGCTCCGCGGTGAGCATTTTGATCAGTAGCGGTTTTTGTGCAAACCTAAGAGCGTTTCCACATTATCCGATCCGATATCGGACGCCGATACGATATCGGGGCAAGTAAAATGTATAGAATATGTATCTGCCTTTCACATTGTCCAACCCGATATCGGATATCGGAGCGGACATCTTTCCTACATTTTACTTGCCCCGATATCGTATCGGCGTCCGATACCGATATCGGATCGGATAATGTGGAAACGCTCTAAGAGGAGCGCGTACCGTCTCCATCAGAGCGGAGCAAATGCGCGGAGCATGCAGGGTTTTATAAAAAGGACCGCAGAAGTTTTTAATCGTGCTAGGGGTACAGACTTGGATTCCATTCAAATAGTTTAATACTGGCTACTTGATTTATTCCTCTATATAGATTTTTACTTTGTATTTTTTTCTTAAGTACTGAAAATACATTTGACATTGTTTTAAGTAAGTAAAGCAGTAAAACATTTTACGTTGATTTATTTTTATGAGCCAGAATCCAGTTTGGAAATGAACATTTTAACAATATCAAAAATCTAATTTTATAATTAGGGGAGAAAATGTATTTGTCTTCCATTGTATAGAAAAATATCAAAACCACCATATTATTAGTCTCCATAATTAAGACCTATTTTGTTATAAACATGAAGTATCTGATACGAATTAGGTAAATAGTAGTAAGCACCTACATAAAAATTATAATAAAACACCACTTAAGGGCTCGGCGAACGTATCTACTTACCTAGGAACGTAATACCAAAATAATTTAAAATTTGAGCATATTTGTATCACTTTACGTTATTATTTGGATAAAGGCAGTATTTATCTAGGTTCCTGTTACACTTTTGTTCCAAAAAACTTACTATTGAATAAATGAAAAGAAAAAATGCCTTTTTTGGAGTACCTACAAAGATTTCAATTCAATTTGCTTACATTTCTTTTTAGGTAAGTTTTTCGGAACAAAAGTTTAACAGGAACCTAGATAAATACCTACTCTCCTAATCTAACAACATAAACTGATAAAAATATGCTTAAATTTTAAATGATTTCGGTATTACGTTTTTATGGAAATTCGCCGGTCGCAGGCCTCTTAAGGCGTACACACAAGTGGATGGTTGGCATGACATTGGGGCACAAAGCAGGGAATATCTCAATTTGCGGTGGAGCGATGTTGCGGTAACAATATGTGATATTGCATTATCCATGGTTATTGGTAAACCTGAAAGCGAATACCATTAAACATTTCTCTTCCTTTACTATCAAAATATTCCTTTTACATTTAATAATAACAGCAATGCGATACTACTAATAATAATAAATTGTATGTTTCAGTTTTTAATAGTAATATTATTTGATACAGATAATAATGTATGTAGGTACTATTGATTTACAGAACTTGTTAACATAGCGTGCACTAATTATCGGTATGTATACCAGTGCGACCATATTTTAAACTTCGGTAACTATGAACGTAACATTATCTAGGGCAGTGATGGGCAAACTACGGCCTGCGGGCCATCTCCGGCTCGCGAACCTTTTTAATCCGGCCCGCCGCGCCAGCATTCGTACTCAATCCGTACTATTCATCTCAATTAAATGTAAAAACTTTCAAAATTGTTACAATTGTTTAGTGTTTTGTGAGTAGGTAATAGTAAAAACTAGTTAAAAAATCTGGGCCCCATCACATTTCATTGGTTTTGTTTGGCCCCTGATGAAAAAAGTTTGCTCAACCCTGATGTAGGGTATAATATCATTGCTACTACCGATTTGATTTCCAACCGAATACAGTTGCAATTCTGATTGTATCTTTAGTCTGCGTATTCATCAATGGGCTCCGGTTCTGTTATCTGCTGCAATGACTTACAAATGTGAGGAGTCACGCAATACAACTTACTCGACAGCTTTGGTAGCCCTTGCAAACTGTCCTTAAGTTAAGGTTCAATAACTGCGACTTGTTTGATCTAAAAACCTTAGGCATTTGTGTGATGAACATAGATGTTTGTTCTGTGTCTGGCTTAATGCTTATGTCTACAGATCGCGAAAGTTTAAAATGTGCTACTGTGTCTGGCTGTTATAAAGTATTATAAGTAAGTATTTATTTATAAATATATAAGTATTCTATCAGTTACCTGGTTCCCGTAATACAAGCTTTAATAGTTTGGGGCTAGATGGCGCTGTGTGAAAGTCCAGCAATATTTATTTATTTATTGATTTCTATATATTGTCGACAGTGCGCAAATAATGTACTTGGCCTATCTCATCCAACTTCATCATCATCATCCGCAACCTGACTTCACCCACTGCTGGATATAAGCCTCCGCTGTTCTGTACCACTCCTCACGGTCCCGTGCTAGCATCATCTAATTTCGTCCCACGACACTCGCTATATCGTCTACCCATCTCGCATCTCGCGAAATGGACAACTTAATAAAGTGAATAAATTAAATTTAAAAAAACTGTTAAAAACAAAAAAAGCACGACGTGACTGAAGGTAGTGAACTAAAAATCATCTGGTTCATTGTCCCAACTATAAGTCCATTATGACGTAACTAAGTCTTAGGCTGGACTTACAGAAGTATATTTTTACGTAAGCGTAACCTACTCATAGGGAGTGTAACTCCCTGTGAGTAGCTTTTCCTTTGCATTGTCACTTGCGTGAGTAAAGCTTACGTAAAAACTAACTAGTGTAATTCCAGATGGAGGGTCCGCAGGGACAATAACTTCTTATTATTGGTAAGTTTACAGCCTAAAGTCGCGTGTCGTTTTCATTTGAACCAGTCCTTACGAGTACCTAACCAGAAAGGTCCTTGTAGAGACGACTAGGATAGTGCAGTATTTATGGTGGTCGCCTGGTACAGCTTATTTAGATCCTGGACACGGAAATTTTAGGTTTAAAATGAGGCAGGTTTAAGGCTTTGCAGACAGAGAAACTTTGATCTGTGAGTTGCGGCAACAGGCAACTTGCAACTAGCTGTTTACAAATACAGAAAGAAACTGCGTAGACATAGAAACTCTAGTTGCGAGTTTCGATGTCATATCCTACGACATGACCGTTATCAACTGTTGCAAATCATCATGATACGGGAGATACAAGGCAAAAGATCTGTTGGTAGGAGAAAACTATCCTGGCTGCGACCTATATGGCAGTGGACAGGCATAAAAAAGGCTGAAGACTTATTTAGAAAAGCCCAAAACAAGGAAGAGTTTAAGAGGATGACCGCCGACCCTCAGTAACTGGAGAGGCACTATAAGAAGAAGAAGATAACTGGAGAGGCACTATAAGAAGAGTTTCGATGATCGACAACAGTTTTCAGTTGCTGCACTTGAAACTTGACGCAACTAGCAACTGTTAAAATATTAATAGTTGTGTCAAGTTGCTGGTTTCCCCAATCGGTAATCGCAACGCGTCGAGTGATTTTACTTACACACTCGCCGTCCCTCGAAGTGACAGACTTGTCATTAATTTCATACGTTTATTTAGAATCTTGGCAACCGTAAACTTGGCCTTTTTGGTTGCTGAAACTTGAAAACTTTCAAAACGTTGATAGTTTCTTCAACTAAACTTCCTCTGTCTGCGGAGCACCTTAGTAGCAATTTATCGAATATTTTATTAATTCTTATCAAATTTTTTGAATTCATTTTCAATGAAACTAACTAAACGCGTGTAAAGTGTGGTAAACCACTTTAAAAATAAACCATGTTCTACTTCACCATAAAGTTCCCATAAAAATTACATAAAACTTCAACACCGCTCACTAAATGTGTGTTTATGATTAGTGCTGTACCAATACACACAGACAGTGCGCCTTTATGTAGGAGCGGTGAAACAGGCCTAATGAAGTAAATTTATGGTACGGGGCATAATGAGGCCCTGTGCTCGAGCTTTGAACAGCGTTTAGTGAAAACCTCGTTCATCTTTAAAAGAGTTACACAAGTAAATGTTCACAATATATCGCACAACCTAGAATCAAAGACCCAATTCTAAAAAAATGAGATTATAAAAACGTCAACGAAAAATTATAATAATATAAAATCGGTTTAATACATTTCCCAATGTTTTTTTTTGGAAATGTGAAAAGTAAAATGCTTTTTCTTTTAAATTTTATTTTTAATTCACTTATAGAATTAAAGTGAAATAATAAAAAGAAAAAGCATATTAATTAATTTGGATACTTATGGAATACCTACTCAATGTTTATACACTTTTTTACAAATTAGACTTCATAATAAAATAAAATGTTAAATTGAAATAAATGTGGCATTATCTTACAAAAGGAATATCGTGAGACTACGATACTTTGTTTTACAATAATATGTTATTATTGGTGATTTGCTTGGTTATCAATACAATCTCGCTGTACTGTACGGGCTTGACTAAAAGTAATTACTTAAAAATTCTGAAACAATGAACAGTAACGTTTGGTAATTCAACAAAGCAGGCGTTAATAAGGTTTGAACACAGTGAAATGAGCCCTTATGTTGCGCAAACAAGGTTTTTGCCCCACGCCATAGAATGCATGCATAAAACGTATTCAGATTAACATACAATCCTTGATAAAGATGTCATTTTTGTGGTTATGCGCGGGCAAATATAGCCCACATACTTTATTTGGAATATGAAATTGAGCAAAACTTTTTGTGAACTCGCTCAATGAAGACATAAGAATATGGGTTTTGAATAAAAATCACATGTTTTGTTCTGGTTTTGTGACCACACAGTTCGTCATCAGAGTCTCAATGAAATTCAAAAATTCCAAGCAAAGAAATCCGCCAACATTGAAAATATAAAAATAAATATCAAAGAATTTTATACTTACACGAAAACTGATAATAAAAATTAAAAAGCGTGTTGTGAAAACAAATAATGATGAATATTGTTTTTTTTATAAATTAATATTAAATTAAACATTAAGCATTTTATTTTTTAATGTATAATTTTACCTTTGATTAATCGTCCAAGAATTTTACTTTTTCTACAGAAACCAATCTACTTACTATATAACTTACAATTACTTACTTTAATATAATTACTGAACCAAATGAGCCATGGATCCATGGCTCATTATAAAAAACAGCATTTTTCTTATGAACTTTTTTTTTCATTGAATCATTTGAGTCAAATGATCCAAGTATGGTTCATCAGAAAAATGTTTTTTTTTAATCTGTAAAAGAATTGTTAAAAAGTAATATCAGAGATGGCCTCTTACAAACGTTAAATAACATCTTTACATTTATGGCAGTTAAGTTTAAAATAAGCGCAAAGAACACAAAATAAAGAAGTATTTTAATTAGTATAAGTATTCCCACCTTTCCTCATTCATTAAATAATTCTGAATGAGGCAAAATAAACATAGCTACTTTAAAGCTATGGGCAGTACACTCCATTGTTCCTCAGGTCAACTTACAGTCGTGTCTTGTAAGTTCATGCTAATGTTTTATATTTTTGTATTACTACCATCGCTGACTGTCTAACTATTTAAACTGCACACAGAACGATTTAACTTATCCGCGATTTTGTAACTAAAGATGATGATCTCAAGGTTGGATTTTGTGTTTAAGATATAAATAGAAAAGTCTTTGTGATAGCGATGGAAGGGTATTTAGAGCCATCGTGGCTTTTAGCCGTAGGCGGTACCATACTGGACACGCAATATGAATAGTACTTAGTACAGTTAGCATCATTCCCTTGGAGGTTTTTAAGTGAGGGTTCAAGAAAGAGAAAATTGGTCAAGAAAAAAAACCATCAGATGAATGGATATTCATTATGTACCTTCTATGACTTTTTTCAGAGCCGTGTTGGCCGAGGGGCGTACCTCGACTTTCGACCTAACCTAACCGTGCATCTTTTGCCCGAATACTGAAACGCTACTTAAATATTCGAGCCGTATTTATCTATTGAGACATTCTTACTCTTCAGAATCGTATACAAAAATGTCAAATAATGACAGTCAATGTCAATGATAAGCACCACTTAAATTAATAGCGTTTCAGTGTTAGGTACCTAAAGGTAGTGGTTCGCGCCTGAGACCGAGGCAGGAGATCGAGACCAAAGACCGAGATAGGAGACCGGTGTCATTAAACTGACGATTCTCTGTCTCGTATTACTTTGGCGCGCCCCTACAAAGCCTGTCTCTGGTCTCGGTTCCCTGTCTCGATCTCGGGCGCAAACCACCACCTTTAGGTACAACTTCTTGATGCTGACTGTATCTTCAGTGATGTCGGTGTAAATAGCGGAAACATTTTCCAACGTCAAAATTGTATTCATGTATCATTTATTTCCTATGGGAACCCCTTTGGGTTTATGAGATTTATTGTATCGTCGTGCTACTGCGTGATTAGGTTCTTACCTAACTGATTTCTTGACCGGTCCATCGTCCTATAGTTTGACCGAAACCGCTGTACCGCGCCTGAGGTAAAGAGGAGACGGGGGAGAAATATCGGCCGCTCCAATCCATCAGTCTGCCGTCAACGCTCACTTTTCCTCGGCCCCCACCTCGTCGCACTTCACAAGGAGCGGTACAGCGGTTTCGGTCAAACTATAAGCTAACTTATAAGAAACAAAACGAAATCGGATCATGACTGTTTCCCCACGTGAAAGTAGCGCCTGTAACTGAAAAGGTGAGGAGTTCTGGATGTTCGGTCGCAGACTTTGATTTTTCACGTTATTTTCTAGTACGTTCCTACCTATATTTTGAGGGGGGGTCACATAGTTTGCTAGTACGTACCTACCTTTTTTTGCAGGATGTTAGAGGTATGTCAAGGATTTGGGGTGCGAGGGGTTATGACCCCCATGACCCCCGGAGAAAGAAGTGGTTTGATCGTGTGAAAGAGAGGCGGTAGACTTTTTCTCACCTTTAAGATTCAGAACTGATTCAGTAGTTACTGCCATATTCGATTTCAAACATACAAAAAATAGATCCGATTCGAAAACCTCGTCGTTTTGATGGCGATTAAAAACAACAGAAAAGTAAGAGACTATAGGTAATAACGGATTGCTTAGTAATTACTGATAAGCGCTGCACAAACATTACAAATATCACGACTTTATTACCGAGCTCGTGAAAACCAAAGCAATAAGCACAAATATTTCTTTCAACAGGTTATGCATTTGGCGAAAATAATTTTCCATTTTGTTCTTAGAACAATAGGACGTTAAAATAGACTCATACTGCCATTAGCTCGGTTTCACCATCAGATAAGCAGACTGAGATTTGCTGGCCCACTATCTGCTGGCCTGTTGACAGGTAACGGGAGCTGTAAAACCTTGACCAAACCAAAGCGTTCATCTAACGTCCGCGGTGGCGATCAGTTGTTGTCCAATCAGAGGACGCATAGTGACACCGATTGTCATCATAGGTATCACAATGCGTCCTCTGATTGGACAACAACTGATCGCCACCTTGCACGCCACCGCGGACGTTAGCTGAACGCTTTGGTTTGGTCAAGGCTTTACAACTAGCCTCAGAATGACTTTATAACCAGGATTATATCTAGGTCCTATCTAGGTACTTTTGACACATTCCAAACTACCACAAGACCAACCCAATAGTGGGGCCGGAATTTCTTGTTGCAACGACCCCACCACATAATTCAGTGGTGTCGTTGGGACTGGAATAAAAAAATATTTTAAAAAACAAAAACCCGACTGCGTCAAAACTAAAAAGAAAAAAACAAGCCTGCAAAGAATTACTCACAGTCGGTACCCATTCATTTTATTACCAATCAAATCTTCCCAATGTTATGGGATGTTACAATGTTATGAGTAATTCTTTGCAGGCTTGTTTTTTTCTTTTTAGTTTTGACGCAGTCGGGTTTTTGTTTTTTAAAATATTTTTTTATTTAACACTTTTTAGTTATGATAAAGTTGATTTTAAAATACCTATTCAACGATACCCCACTTGATATAGTGTGACGATTTTGATTCTTTTAATTTTGACAATATGGCGTCTGGTTGTAGCCCTGGTGAATTTTGATTACTGTCATATCTTTAGTGACACTCCCAAGGTTGAGACAAATCGATTGACGTAAGAATCATCAAAATCGGTCCACGCGTTTGGCCTCTAGAGTGCCACATAGAAACATCCATAGCGAGAATTATTATTAATCAACTTTAAACCGTTATTTTTCCTAAAATATTACTTAAAATGAAAAATGGTAAAAGAAACCTAAAGTTGATTTTGAAATACCTATTCAACGATACCCCACTTGATATAGTGTGACGATTTTGGTTTTTTTAATTTTGACAATATGGCGTCTGGTTGTGGCACTGGTGAATTTTGTTTACTTTCATGTCTTTAGTAGCACTCCTAAGGTTGAGACAAATCGATTGACGTAAGAATTATCAAAATCGGTCCACGCGTTTGGCCTCTAGAGTGCCACATAGAAACATCCAAACAAACATACATAGACTGATAAACACATTACCCTTCCTTTGCTTTGCGCAGTCGGGTAAAAAGTGGTGTTGTCGTTGGAAAAAAATTGCCAACGGCCCCACTGGTGGGGTGGTCCAGTGGGGTGGTTGGAATATATCGTACTTTTAAGCACCTTCAAAATAAACATTTCTTTGTTCTTATCTAAATTTTTATGTTTATAGGATTCCAGTAAATAAATTAACCCTTACAGGATCACCTTGGTCCTACGTATAACCGTCTGTTAAGATTTTTTTTTATCTGGAACAGATGAAGGGATCAAGATGAAATTAATACAAAAATGTTAACTCGTCAAATAACACAAAAAAAATACTCCAAATCATCAGCGTAGCAGGTCTGTTACTGGATTATAAAATTATAACATAGGGTTATTCCAATCAATATTTTAACCGGTGTTGTGAGCAGACCGCAATTTTACCCAATTATTGTTTTGAGCGGAAAAATCCGTTTTCACGCAGAAACCCCAGGGAGAAACACAAAGTGGTTATTGACCTATATAAGTCTTTCGCATTCGACCCTTGAAGGTATCACACGCAAGTTAAATTGGAATCAGACGGTTCACTTTTCGTTCATTTCCGTTCTTCATTCGGGATCTTTTACTAGGAACGGAGCGTCTGAACATAAAATGAAAGAAAAGTGTCTTAGAAAATCCCAGCTTTCATTCGAGTGATCTTTCACTAGAGTGAACTCTCTGATTCCACCTTTAGACACGACTTTATAAGGACGTGTATTTATTTACACTCTAGATTATTTATGTATTGTAAAGTGGATTGTGCTGACATGATGAGTAAAGATGAATGTTGAGATGATGGCTGATTGAGAGGAGCGGAAGAATAATTACACACCTAGTTGGCCCCACATTATATGGGATAAGTTAGGGAATATTCTGATGAAAATAATATGAAATCGAAAATGTGTAGGTAAACTTAAAAAAAAAAGAAAACAACGTTCGACAAGTGCGTGTTTTCACCCAGTCTATCGCAAGAGACGTGTGTTAATTTCTCTAATCTAGAGTAAGTATTATTTCATCAAAAGGTTATTTTAACATTAATAGATGACGTTGCTCCTTTTTACCCGACTGCACAACACGAAGGAAGGGTAGTGTGTTTATCGGTCTATTTATGTATGTACAAATTGTATATACAACAAACATTCAATAATATTCACTGACTATCTGAATTATCGCTAATCCGTCAAAATACAAACACTCGCTGCTCTGAATTCACGCCAATCGCTCAAAATATAGCAGCCTTTCATACTACCAAAAATCTTGCTCTAACAGAAAACTAGGGAAGTGAGTGGCACTCAATCAAACAGGACATCAATCCTCTTCCAATAAAAGGTCACTCCAACCCCGAGGCGGTGGAGCAATCGCAAAAACTCGCTTGCAAACATTACTGACAAACAAGAAGGCAGATATTGAAATCGGCTTTGTGACAGCTTGTGAAGAGAATAGCTGGCAATATTTTGAACTTATTCGAACCAAAAATTATAACTAGGGTAGGTATTGAAATAACCTCTGTGACAGCTTATGCAGATAAGTGTATTAACTGTTAAACCCAAAAATGAAACCTATGGCCTCTATTAATAAACTCCGCTCAACGTGTGTCTAAATTGCATCACGAATTTAACCATTTTTGCCATTCTTATTTGTCACTTACTAACAAAAAAGGATGCCAATAGTTAAATCCGTGGTGCAACTTTGACAGAAGTTGAGCGGAGTTTATTAATAGAGGCCTATGAGAATAATTTTAATAATGGTAGGCATTTCACATAGCAGCATTTAGACCCGAAGTGAGTAGAGCTATGTGTGCTTATATGAACTACAAGAATGATTAATTAGGTACTTATTATGTATTCTTTTTTGTAAATAAATAAAAAAATTAGGCCTTTACATCTTCACTAGATGATTTAAACAGTGTCAGGAGGCAACTTTGCCTACACTTAACGGGACATTGTAGTTTTTCTTTCACCTAAACGGTGTTAATGCACATATAGGTACATTTTTTAAAACGAAAAATCCATTGATGCACGGGCTAAGATTAGACCTGGATCGAAAGGCGAGGTACTTTCCCTCTCGGCCAACACGCCTCATATGACAGTAAGATCGTTTTAAAATTGAGTATCTATTGAACCAGCCATTTTCTATGGAGCTGTGTACTAGTTCCGAATGAAAGAGCATTTTCAGTGCCACAGAGTTTTCGACGGTAATTGTAACAGGGTTTTAGTTGCAAATTCTTGGTGTTTCGTCTAAATGTGGTTTGGATAGAATCTACCTGCTAGCTCTTATCTTTCTACTTTAGAGAGATGCCACACGGCAGGCTGATAACTTGTCTCAAACCTCAAATTGGTCCCAAACTGTCGAAACGATCGCGAAGATTTTTTTTTGTCGCGTTCAGTCGCGACAGAGCTACTTGCGTGGTCACTGAACTGTCATATTTGAAAGTTTGTGGCTGATTTTGGTCACTGTCATGGCGGCTCCTCACTTGGCGTATCGTGTTCGTGTATTTGCATTATTTGTCCAAATACAGCAATGTGTAGACGGTCTATTTGATTGTATTTGCTTTATTTGCACGAATATGGCAAACAACGCAAATAGCAAATTTGCCCGTACAAGTCCATGTGTGGATGACGTATTTGACGGTATTTGAAATATTTGATTATTTGAAGGCAAACACAACAATATCGACTCACGAATACGCTAAGCCAAGTGAGGAGCCGCCATCAAAGATAGACAATCAAGGGGTGGGTGGTGCGTTGCGTTGCGTTGATGGACGACACAGCGATGGTGCCGCCTTGTCCATACAAATCAGCTGGGCAATTCTACTAGATGACAATGTCAATCATTCCGCTGCGGTTTGTTTCGATCTCTTAAATGTCAGCCATTTGGTGAAATAGTAGAATAGCTTTTCAAAAATTTGTTCTGCCAAAGTTCAAACCTTAGCTAAAACCTCACCACAACTGAGTCGTTGATCATTAGTAGAATAGGAAACAGACGAAAATCTAAGGTTTAGTTGACGTTTTGCTTATGGTTGATAAAAAGTTTGGTAGTAGAATCGGCACCCCGAACGATATGCCACACGGTGCAAAACGACGCGCGTCGAACGAACAAAAATAGTAGCGCTGTGACGACGCACGCAACAGCACTGCCCGTATAACACCTCTCATATACTGGTTTTGCAAAAACTATGTAATTAGACCGTTATAATTAGCTTTATAAAGCACTGACTAGAATCAGTGAACTAAAACTATACCATCTATACTTATAATAAGAATGAAGTCTAAGGCCAAACTTATAAGTATTCAATTAAGTGAAGTCAGTTTTTGATCTATATAACCCTAGAGCCTTAAAACACTTCGTAAGCGCGATCTAGAGCGCAAAAAGTGTTGTAATCTGTGACTTTAGTTCTCTGTTCGCTGTTCGCGCTGATCTCAGAAATGGCTTATCCGAATTGGATGCAGTTTTCACTGATGTATTGTGGTAAGTCTGGACCTTTTATTAGTGTTAGTTTTATCAAAATCCGTTCACAAATAAAAAAGATATGTCCATTTAAAGAATGTACTGTGACTTTAGTAAAAAAATAATATAAAAAAGGATGTATCTTTTTTATTTGTGAACGGATTTTGATGAAACTAACACTAAAAAATGACCCAGGCTTACCACAATACAACAGTGAAAACTGCATAAAAATTGGTAAAGTCATTTCTGAGATGAGTCATATTATATTACCCAGCATAGTTCTGTTCTGAACTAAAGTCCCACAGTTACCCAGCATATCCAAGTTACAATGAACTTTTTGCATGAGTTTCAATATTATTAAAAAACTCTTATCACAAGTAAGTAATTAAATACGACAACTTCAATCATTAAATTTAAAGTTTTTTCGAGAACAAAGGACATAGAGACATCTATTGGAGCTAGCTGAAACCAAATTGTGATATCTGGTTCCCATAGTAGCTACAAGCTTTGCTTAGTTTAGGGCTAGATGGCGCTGTGTGTCTCCAAAAAAAATATTAATAAAAAATTAAAAAACCCGGTGATCTGAAAAGTTGGAAATAATCTATACTTATCTTTATCTTTTATCTATACTAATATAATAAAGCGGAAGAGTTTGTTTGATTGTTTGATCGCGCTAATCTCTGGACGTACCAGTTGGATTTGAAAAAAATCAAAACTAGATGGCGGGACTAAAAATGACCATTTTCTGAATCGCGCTGATGAAAACACGCGGCAGTCACTTACTTATTAGTCTACGCGTGATCTAAATCATTTTTTTATTAAACCGACTTCAAAATAAAGGAGGTACTCGATTATTTATTACTCGAAGATGCCTGGACCGATTTGGAACATTATTTTTTTGATTGAAAGGTGGTGTCTTGGTCAGATCAGGTCAGGATCTGATAATGGAATCCTGGAGCTGTTCTACAGAACCCCTCAGTAAATAGGCCGATTGAGTTGAAACTCGGCAAACCTGTCAAGTTTCAACTAGGTACTATGTAATAATATGGTGACAGTGAGCTGATCTGAGGATGGAGTCAGGAGCTGTTCAACATAACTCCTCAGTAAATATGCCGATTGATTTGAAACTCGGAACTCAGCATATCTGTCAAGTTTCCAATATAATGTAATGATAGTGACATCGAAATGAAGGGGAAGGGGGAGAGGGGGAGGAGGAGATGGAGACGGGGACGGGGACGGGGACGGGGACGGGGACGGGACGGGACGGGACGGGACGGGACGGGGATACATGACACAAACTTATTTAATTTAAAATCCAAAAAAATCTGTTTATGTACAGAATATAAAACCAAACACTTTTTTACTTCACTTCACGTGGCATTGCAACGCATGCCGGGTACAGCTAGTCTGTAATATAACTATAGAACTTCATAGAACTAGACTGCAATCAAAAGCTACATAGCTTTGTATACATAGAACTGTCCACCATCGTCCGTATTTGGGTGTGACAGGCGACGACGTTTGCAGATGGAAATCTGGCTGTGAATGTAGTGTCGAGTAATCTGCTGTAGATCTTGAGAATAGGGGTTAGGAAAGGGAATGGCAGGTCAGAGCATAAAATATACGCACATATAAAACATTAAAGATTGTGTAAGTGAATGATATAGGCCAAAGTCAAAAAAATAAAACTAAACATGAGCCAGGACGCGCGTGGTAGAGATTATTTTTGATCTTTAGGTGTTTAGGATCCTCAGGGAGAAGTCAAAGCACACCCGGGCACTCGACGAAATTTCTATACAAAAGCGGCCTCTAACTACCTATTTACACAGACCTACCTATTTACGCGTGTTTATCTCGCAACGGGAATCGAATCCGCAACTTTCGGCAGTGGGCCTTCGCCCACTGCGCCACAGGGGTCATCAAAAAATATGTAACTTCACCTAAATTATTTTCGCCCAGCTAGTACTAAAACCTTCATACTTGTAACTAAAATCACACTAAAGTCAATAAAAACTAACTTCTTACAATAAAACAATAAATAAAAAAAAGCAGCTAAAATCAAAGCTTTTGTACAATATGGACATCTTTACTTCGTATCGTGACCATACTGAAGATGTGAAATGTTAAAATAAAATATTCTTCAAGATATTGAATCTCATATTACTTGGCGATAGCAATAGCAAGAATGTAATTTCACGAAAAGCGGCAGCCGTCATATTACGGCTGACTCATAATCACATAAGTAAACCGTTATTATCGTTGGAAAAAGACTCACTGAAGAAGCGGAATAAAACATGATTTATGTAATTTTTTTCAACGTCGTTCATGAAAGGTCGAAGTTTGTCAATTTTTATGTCAGTTTCCTTATAAATCAAACGACATGATGCGACATTATACTATTACAGAAAATCTTTGAATTAGAATTTAGTCTATTTTTTGTGTAACAGCACCAAAGTAAAATAAATCTCATTACTGTGTGAACAGCAAATTCACTTTGAATTTATTATAATTGCAAGGTACTTGTTATTGTTCTTGCTGTCATATTTTGATGGAACTATCCGCTCTACTTATAAATTCCTCTCTATTTCTATCAAATTGAAATACTGTTTAACTTTAAACTATTGCCATCATTTTTTTGTTACATAGGTATAGTGACAAGGCGTATCTTGAGCATTGTTGTGTGTTTAAGTTGAGATGCGGTCATAAGTAAGGCCTTATGAGTTTAAACACACCTAAACAGTCAATCTTGTTTTGTTCATTTTCATGTATATTCCTTATTTTGTCGAAGCGTGGACTTCCACAGTAAAGTAAAAAAACATCTTTCGACATTGGTGTCGATGTATTATGATGGCAACAGTTATTTTCAAGAGCTTTTACACAAAATCGGATAACTACCCTGCAAAGTTGCGGCACGAGATGTACTGATACTATTGTAGATTATTGCTCACGATAACCTTAGCTTATGTTTTATCGGTACCTATTTTAGAACAGATTGTGATAAAACTCGAAGTAAAGATTAAAAAACCTATAAACTTATATTATGGTTGAACATAATGTGAATAAAATGGAAGGAATATGATTATGAAGTAAGTAAAATGTAATTTAAAACTTATGCTGTAAATAAATTAGGCAGAATGAGAAGTTCTGTTAATAAAAACTTGCTTTATCAATTTTAGTTGCTTTAGATTTGAAAGCTTACATTAAAACTATTGAAGTTTTTTCTAGATTTTACATTAATGGTGAAATAAAACTGTACATGTTAGCTGTCTGGCGTTAACTGTTTACAGAATGTAAAAAATCTAAGCAAATATTTTTTTTCCTTTGTATAAGCTGGAAATATATTTTGGTCTTTAGCGTGAATGAAATAAGAGCCACGAGTATCGGTTTTAGTTTTAATTAACTTAATCGTTCGTTGTAGTGTATAACGAAAACTTTTGGAAATCATTCTAGAACATAAAAAGTGACTAGGTACTGTTGAAATCACATCAAGCGATTTTACGAATGAATCGAAGCACTTTCGGTATCAAAATTGACGATATTTTACGTGAATAATTCCGGTCTGCAATAATAATTTTTATCAAACCCTCAAAAGTTTTGAATTTTAAACTGAAAAATAAATACCCAAGTGTGGATTAACACTATAACAAATAAAATTATAAAAGTTTTGAAATTTGTAGAATTATTGAGTTTACAGAATTGAATCTGTTTATCAATTTACTCTGCTGGCGATATTATTAGGCAACTTCCTGCGTTGCATTATGGAGCATGATGCACGCACTGAGCTATGCATGTCATGTCCATGCAGACATCCATCGTGTCGACACTCTCACCAATATGCATAATATGCATATTGCATATTGCA
This sequence comes from Camptogramma bilineatum, assembly GCA_958496255.1. Classification (NCBI taxonomy): domain Eukaryota; kingdom Metazoa; phylum Arthropoda; class Insecta; order Lepidoptera; family Geometridae; genus Camptogramma; species Camptogramma bilineatum. The sequence continues at coordinate 11,197,802 of OY292463.1, forward strand.
GCTGTGTCCTAGCTAGTGGATGTTTAGGCCCGGCGCCCAATGACGGTATGGCATGGCAAGGTATTTTTAGGCGACGAATAAAAATATAAACTAGTTGTATAGAAATAAAGTTGAAACTGCCGACACGGCATACCGCGGTATTTTATTTTTGTACTTACGAGCCCGCGGCTTCACTCGCGTGATACCCAGACAAAAAGTAGCCCATACCCTATTACCCTATGTCATGTACCCTAGTATGTCCTATACCCGGTTATTTTTTTTATCTTATTTAAATTTCAGCCAAATCGGTTCAGTGGTTGTCGAGTTATAGAGGATCAAACATACATGCATCCATACAAACTTTCCCATTTATAATATTAGTGTAATTAAGACGGCGAGAAAAAAAAAAGAAATGTATTTCCATTTCTATATTTTACTATTATTTCATAATTTACTTTAGTATGATAATTTCTAGCTTGACTGGGGGAGATTTATTCATGTTACTTCTGTTATGTTTATTATTCTGTTGAAAATATTCTTTATCGGTATAATTAGTATTTACAATAAGGTAAGACATCCAATCGGATTCAAGAATGACTCTCGATTAAGGCCCCTATGACTGAGCTGGTAGGGTTTAATTTCATTTGAAAGTATTATGTTTATAAAATTACACAAAATCGTGTTGCATAAATGAATAATTTACTAAAGAAGTTTTTTACAACTTATAAATTAATTAGTCACAGCAAACTCTGATATTAATTCATTAAAAACAGGCGTAATCATCAAATTTGTAATAAAATTGTTTATTTGATTTATAAATAGGACTTTATTAATTTACATGTATTATCGGTTGTAAATCAATAAGGATGTTGGTTTCAAAAGATTTAATCCTCGAAGTGTTTATGGTTTATAATCGGTTGTAAAATTGTGATTGAATATTCATTTGTATTGTATTTTACATGTGATTTGGTAGATTTGGTTTGTATGTATTACGATGTTTTAGTGTTAACCGCCTTCAAAAAAGGAGGTGGTTCTCAATTCGCCGGAACATTTTTTTTTGTGCTTTTTTATGTATGGTCACCAATTACTCAAAGACGCCTGGGCCGATTTGGAAAATATTTTTTTTGTTTGAATACCCAGTAATTTTTTTCGGTAGGTACTTTCCTATTGATGCCACAATAATTTGGTGAAGATCTGTTGTTGGATCTTCGGAGTTATAAATAAAAATGCACCACGAAAGTGCAGAAAATTGCTGAGCTCGAACATTAAAGTCGGTTTTTTTTTTTAATTTTTAATTCAGCCACTTGTTTTGTTAAGTCGTTAAATAAAACTTTAGTTTCCTTATTAACTTTAGTACTTAATTATTTAAGCGCTCGTGGCGTAGCTTGCTTAGTTCTTGATAGGTCATTAAAATAAAGCGACTTTCTGAGCGGTCACAATTTGGATGGGCGACTGCAAGTGGCATTAACAGCTGAGCGTTTCCATGCTTCGGAGGGCACTTTTAACTGTCGGTCCCGGCTTTTAAGTCGTTAAGCCATGACAGAGGCCTTTAGGTGGCCCGAAAACACCGTCATCAGAGTTAGCCAGTAGCTTATACGAACATACATACATACATGGTATTTTTATGGATTTAGATTCTATTACGCTGTTTATTCCCTTTCATATTAATACAATCGTAAAAAGCTCTTATACTGACTTTGTATAAGGGCTATTTATGAAGAGCATTTTGTTTACAATACATGTGAAAGTAAACATTATGCTTTTCTGATTTCTGTTTGATGTTGCCTTTATTGATGTTTTGGTTTCCTTTTGATTTTCTCTACATTAAACTCAATTACATACTTTTCATTCAACTGATTTCGTTATCGGTCACTGATCATTCGAGCTATGGATCATTTCACTCAATTGAAACGAATTATTTAGTTTTTAATTCTCAAAGAGATAAACTACACAAGTACGTTAGTTCCACACTATAAAATATAACTATGTGTGACCGGCGGTTTTACCCGCCATTTTAGCCTATAACCTACCTCAAGAAATTAGTTATCAAATACAGAAATATTTTTTTAAAGCCGACTGGTACTACCAGAGATTAGCGCGTTCAAACAAACAACCAAAAAAATAAACTAACTAACTCTTCAGCTATATTTATTGGTATAGATATAGAGATATATAAACCTCTGGTCTCTAACTTATTTTTTGTCTCTAAATGTTAGGTAGGTACCTAAGTATTTCCTATAGCTTCATTTTAAAGATGAGAGGTGTTTTTCATTACTTAAAAATATCGTAAAGATCTCACAAAAGTAATGAGAGCTCCCCCAAAACCCAATTTTCTTATTGCTCTTCCTAAGAAGTGAGTAAAATAAAAATACTGTAAAAAAGCGATGTAAAAGGTACATTATGTTCGTATGTTGAGGAATAATAGGCTAGCGTGGAATTTAATACAGAGATGAAAATCATAATTACGTGAGATGTGATAGCAATTAAAGGGGATTTATTTATATGTGAGTAGAGGTAGGCCTAAAAAGAACCTCCGTGGATTTTGTGATAGACAATAAGGGCAAGAAAGTAGACGGAGATCTAAAGAGTGATAAAGGAGAATTATAATCCTGTTGTACCGACATAAAAAAAAAAAAACTTAGGCCTCTACATCTTTACTAGATGATTTATACAGTGTCAGGCGGCAATATTTGCCTACACTTATCGGGACACTGTAGTGCCTGGGACAATGTTGAGATGGAGTAGGCTTGCCCAGCACCTACATCATCCTCTCAGCTTGCCGGCCATATCCACAGAAAAGACATGGTCAATACATGTGGGGCTGGCTAAGCTACGGGTTTCCTTACGATGTTTTCTTTCATCGTTTAGAGCTCGTGTTAATGCGCATATAAATTCGAAACGTAGCACACAAACAATCCTATTTTGTATTGTAGTTGATTAGGTTTTGTACCTTACTGTTACTTTTTTATAATTATTACATTTCACTGTGTACTTTGTGTATTTAGTAGCAAATAAATGATGTGTCTATGTCTATGTCTATGTCTAAACGAAAAATCCATTGATGCACGGCCAGGATTCGAACCCACGATCTTTGGATCGAAAGTCAAGGTACTAAACCCCTCGGCTAACACGGCTCTTGTACCGACCATAACCATGGTTAATAAGGACGGGAAAGTGATGATGATGAACTTTGAACTTCACTGTATCAAATATTTTTTGAGTACTACTGTACTAAGAGGTGTTGTCAGATCAAAACACGTTTAAGTCATAGGCCACGAGATCTTCAAAATGTAACAGCATTCATTATTTGTAGTAATAACAGTCTTATTCTGTTTATGAAGAGCGATACTATCGCTACGTACCGTAACGATGCGAAGTCGATAGGGTAATAACGATTGAATATAATCATTAAAGCTACCGAGTGTTAAGTTATAGCCAGGTAAAGATAGCTCATTCAAATTGCAAGTTTTTCACGACATGAAGATCATGTCGTGGTCTTGATTTGTGTAATATAGATGATAAAGTATAGAAAAGCTTTTTTTGGACAAATCTCCATCTCAAACAATGAGGTTAGGCAAAGATTTCCTCCTAACGTTATTTTATATCTACAGACCTTGCCCGCGGGCATGTCCGTCTAGTGAATTCCCCGCTTCGTGGCAGACAAATTAATATTCTTCTATACAGTTTATATGAACGTATTCATATCTAACGTAACGTAGCCGCACAGACATGCACAGACACAGAACTCGCAAAAAAATTTGTTTGCGCGTTGCGTAGGTTTGTTCCATCTAGTCATACACTTAGTTCTACATGTATGACTACTAAGAAAAAAAAATCCGCCTAGTTCTATATCTATGTATGACTTATTTATGGTTAAGCTAGCTACCAGTCAGCTAGTGCCGTGCAGTCTCAGACTTTTGTTTGAGAACGGCCGAGACCGACGATGTATATCGTTGTCGATTTCGTCACTGTCTGGCACAAAAATGTTGTAAAACAAGCCAAATATGAGCTAGCTGTTCTGATCTTGCGTTGGACATTAAGCTCCACCGCGCTGAGACAGCTCAACTCACGACAAAGCGATTTTCGTGCGTTCCGGAACGATTTCCTCATTGCTGGAACAGCTGGGAATAGGTTCTCAGGTTGTTGGTGTTGCTGATACTGGCCAATTACAATTACCTACATGTATTCAATTTGTAATACCACAAGATAATTTAACTCAAAAATACAAACGAAAAGGTACGTTTAAGTTAAGACACTTTTCTACAATTTTTTAATTTTTATAGTTTTAAACCACACTCAGGTACACACAGGTATTATTATTACATTTGAAAATAAAAATCTTATCAAAACTTTCAATTCCGACGGGATTCGAACCCTCAATTATACAAGCGATTCTCCTTTTGTGGCACCAATCGGAAAGTATACAATTTAAAACAAAAAAAATATTTTATTAAATCGGTTCAGGCGTCTTTGTGTGATCGGTGAACATTTATAAAAAAGCACAAAAAAAGATTCCGACAAATTGAGAATGAATCCTTTTTTGAAGTCGGTTAAAAATACAGTTTTAACAGATTCAACCTAAAATTTTCCACATTTTCGGGAGATTCCTCGACCGTCGTTAAACGCAATGTGCTTGTTAATCAAGAGCTGCTGACGTTTATTAGACCTCTTGAAGTCTGATTACTGTTGAGATTAGCTCCTAACCAGACTTATTACAGTAATAATTAAACAAACAAGAATTTATACTATCCAAAGTATGTTGTAAGAAATGCGACTATTTTTTGTTAGTGTGACTTATTTTATTATCTTTTTTTGATTATTGTTGACTTAAACAAACATAATCACGGCTGTATCTACAAGGTGCGGTAGACACTCTCGCAGATCTTTTTAAGCTTTATAAGATTTTAGCACACATGCTTTGAAAATTTTGATCTCCTAAGATTAGGTTATCTCTACCCAGTCACATTTTTACCGCGCTGTAAGCATATTATTTTGTCATTTCAATTTATTTTTCTTAGTTTATAATATTGTAATTCTATTCTAGAAGTAAAAACTTCTCTAAAACAACTAGGTACCGTTCCCATCCCAGTATTTATTTATGAAAAGCTAAGTACAAAAAATTCTTACCAGTAGGAATAGCTCAGTAAGGATTCTTGGAACAGGACAAAAATACTAAGGCTGGATTCGACCAAAATCATCTTATTCCAGAGTAACTAGCCGACATAATTCGAAATACAATTGTTTAGAAAGCGCACCCGAACATTATTATGTGCATACAAATTATCCTGGTTAAATGGTGTCAACTTTACAATGTCAAAATATTTAAACAAACAGTAGTTTACTCTCGTGTAAAAACTTAATCCAGTTTGGTCGAATCCAACTCAATTGTGAACGCAGACTTGGCCGCACCGCAGTCGCCGCAGTCGCCGCAGTCATCGCTTTGTTAATGGCGACGGGAACGACTGCGGCGACTGCGGCGCGGGTAGGTGTGCGAGGCTGTATAGAACTTCATATAAAGAAATCGAATTAGGGGACTGCAGCGACTGCGGTGCGGCTCAGGTCTGCGTTCACCATAAGTCACACATAATCCACATGCAAATATTGGATGACATTGATTCTGAAGATCAATGCTGTTGCTCTACTAAGGTTTAAAGAGATTGATGTATTACAATGGCCCAACATATAACTAATAATCAAGTCATGCCTTGGGTGTGGACACAGAGTGTAATATCAACCAACAATGATTTACGAGTAACTACACTCAAACGACGTGTGATTTAATCGTAACCATAACACTACGAGCTACCACAAATCATATGCGGGATACATACAACTTTATAAGACAAATTGTCCGTTTGTTTGTAGTTTAACAAATTATTCCATTTTATGACATGCTAATTGTTTTTGTCGTTTTATGTTCTATTAAGGCTCCTCTTTACTATAGTACAATCATTTTCGGATGGCAGGTTTGACTTTTGTCAATCCATGAAGTTTCGTATAAATTAATGACAACGTTTGAAGGAGCGAATTGCTGTTCTTTATGACAATAGTTATAAGGCTGTGTCCCCAATAGGCAAACTGTGAGCGGCCGACTGAGTTTGCGGCGTATCGGTTTAGTATACCATTCCATATATTTGAAATGGAGTGTCCACAGTTTGCTAGTTTTGCGCTCACTGTACGCAGTTTGCAGCGTAACGCTACAAACTAGCAAACTGTGGACAAAATATGGAAGAGCGTACTAAACCGATACGCCGCAAACTCAGTCGGCCGCTCACAGTTTGCCTACTGGGAACACAGCCTAAATGGATATTATTTCACGTTATTGATGTCATTATTAAAATGTGTCAAAACTGCCGTCGAAAATCGTACTATAGATTGTACTATAGAATCTATAGAATCTATAGTACAATCAGAAGGCAATCTTTTCCTTCATTTAACGAGACACTGTAGTGCCTGGGACATTGTTGTTATGGAGTAAGTTTGCCCAGCACCTAAACTTCCTCTCAGCTTAACCTACCATAATACACAGGAAAGACATGGTCAATTCATGTGGGGTTTTAACTAAGCAGCGAGTTTCCTCACGATGTTATCCTGCATCATTTAGAGCTCGAAATAGAAAAATCTATTGTTGAACGGATTTGAATCCACGACCTTCGGATCGAAAGTCACGGAACAATTCCACGTGATTGCAAATTCAAACAAAACCACGGGCATAAAACTAGCTAAATACTTATAAACAGTTCATGATTGCAAATAATTCAGACAAAACCACGGGCATAACTAGCTAAATATAAACAGTTGCAAAACATCTATGGCTACGGGGGACAGTCAAGATTTCGGCCATAGTCTTTAGATTAATATTTTATACGGTGTAAACCATACATCACATAACAAATAGAAAACCTTAGCACTAGTTCATTTGTTGACAATACCGTTTAAATAAAGTTAATTAGCTTTTCGAAGCTCTTTCTAGGCGCACATTCCTAGACCAAATTGGCGAATTATTGGAAAAAGGCCAGGTCAAGAGTACCTACCCTAAACCGACGAGCTTGCATGAAGAATGTAATGAGAGTGAATGAAGCGAAAGAAGTGTGTCAGGATCGTAGCAAGTGGCGATCTGTGGTCTCTGCCTACCCCTATGATGGGATACAGGCGTGAGTTTATGTATGTATGTATGTATGTAAGCTCTTTCTTAGGAATTACATTATAAAAGATTCATTTTGAAACAAAGAGGGACCTTGAAATTGTATGGATTTTATTTAATATTAGGTACATCTTAAATTCAAGAAAAGCTAGAAGTTAATTCTTAATTTAAATTTAGATTTTTTTTTTTAAATTTCAGAACTTAATATAACTTTAGAACTTAAGTTTTTAGGCCGCCTAAAGGCCTCCGTCAAGACTTAACACCTTAAAAGCCGGGACCGACAATTTAGCGTGCCCTTCGAAGCACGGAAGCGCTCTGCTCGTAATGCCACTTGCGGTCACCCATCTAAATTGTGACCGCGCACAACACTGCTGCGCTCGTGTGGTTCGTAAATGTTAAAAACTAGTGCTAAAGGTAAAGCTTTCAAACAAGCCCCAATATGTCGAGACAAGACATTTACGTAAGAAGTACGTACTAAAGGCAGTTACGCACGGAGGGTTAAGTTGCCAATTCATGCGAATGCTTTCAACTCATTGGAGTTTAGACTTTGGAGCATGTTGTAGTCACGTTTATGCACATTCCTATATAAATTGATGTACCTAATTATTGGTAATCAGTTCTTTTATTTATTTATTTATAAAGTACCTACCTACACACACATCATATAGGTAGGTATATTAATTATATCACTCATAAAAATAAAAACACAAATATATACATATACTGATACTTACATATAACAATTACGGTGTACTACGACTATAACATTCATTACTTTAGGTAAATTAAGCTAACGGAATAGTTCTTGAATACTGCGGAGCTAAAAAGGTCGCTATTGCAGAATCGCATTAAAGGAATTGAACTATTGCCATCTCTTTTCATTGACTGAGAGTGAAAAGAGACGGCATTATTTTCAATTCCCTACTGCGATTCTGCTTTAGCGACCTTTTTAGCTCCGCTGGTCTAAGTAGGTATTTCTACAATTCAGATCAGTAAAAAGTTAAGAATACTTCTTCGTTTATTCAATTACGTTGAGAATGTAGATCCGGTTGTGTTTTTACTTTTTATTTCATTAAATAAATTGTTTGCGCTATTTGAAGCGTAAAATGTAGTAAGTGGTTTTCAATAAAATTTAATTATATCTGCGAAATTGGTTAGTAGAGGATGCTACGGATCCTTTGGTAGTTATAAGTGAAAAACAGTCATTCAGTTTTTGTTACTTTATTAGCACACACCTCTATGAATAGTTCGCAGTATTCATTTAATGCCTGTAGCACACCTCCGCTGCGAAACTCAAAGGGCGAAACCGCAATAGTTTCGCTGTGAGTTGTGAGTTCTTTGGCGGCGAAATAGTAGCGAAATTCCCTGCTCTAACGTACAAAACTGACTATGATGTCTCTTTCCAACATGATTTCGCTCATTTGCTCAGGCGCCTACTACATGTCCGCTAAAAAAGTTTCGCGTAAGTGAAGTACTGTTGCCCAGCGAAACTCGCTCAGCGGTTTCGCAGTTGTTGTTTTGCAGCGGAGGTGTGCTACAGGCATAAGCTATTTAAGTTTTAACTTTATTTTTCTTCCTATCGTGGAACACGATCTGTTCACTGCTTCACACTTTTAACTTTTGCAGCTGTCAACGTTTCCCATTATTTAAATTACCTTTGTTATTTGTTCCAAATATAACAACATACTTACATTTTATTTTACTTTAATATTTTCATACAAAATTACGTTATCAATTTTTGATGAATAAATTGAAATAAAAACCAACATTTATTAAAAGTAAAAAAGTAAAAAGTAATTTAGTTATAAAATCTAACAAACTTCTGTTTTCCCCGAAAACTATAACCTGGGTCTCTTCAAGTCAAAAGTGAATAAGTGTCTTCTAGACCTTTATGATCCATCGTCAGCTACATCGTCGCTTACCATCAGGCGAAATTGTGCCTAAACAAAGGTCTATCTATATTTAAAAAAAAAACTAGGATATTATTATGAAATCTATTTAGATAAAAAGAAGAAAGAAATTGCGGAATCTCAGCTTTTTCTTTAAAATAACTATAATCTTTCAGAATTACTTTTTTACGAGCAAACATTATTATAACATTAGACAAAATAAAGTGAAACATTAATGACAAAAGACTACAACAATAAAATGACAATGTAACGGTATATTCACCTTTAAATATATTGCAATGTAAAAGTGTGTTTCAGAAAAAATGATAAATGTATTTTCAAAACCACAAGCAATTGTAGCGAGCAACAAAAAAGTTGTCAGCAACTTATTCTAAAAGTGTGTACATGCTTAACAAACGGGGGCGTGCCGGCTAAGAGTGAAAGCTCAGATGATCATGACCAACCTTATGTGATATCTAATTGCAAGGAATCCTTAACGCCATTTACGATAGATTTATTACATGTTACACTAATAATAAATTATAGTATTTTATAATAGCAATCAATTTTGTTTAAGACGTCCATGTATATTTATTTATCATACATGGGCGATAAGTGGGCAATGAATGTTGGCTCCAAATGTTGACTTCTGTTTCCAGCGTAGATAGAGAAACCATTAAGGTGGAGTGCCGTAATTGCAACTGTCCGGTAATTGCAACTGGAGTCAATAACTCCCTCTAGGATCACTTTTTTGAACATCGATAGATGTGGTATTGAACTTCTTCTAAAAGTCTCAGTCTAAACATATAGATGGAGTTGATAGGACCAAAACTAAGCAAATGACAGGCCTTTTTGTAAAACTGCCAATTTTTCGGAAGTGACGCCGCTCGGACGCTCTTCGTAATTTATTGAAAAACATTGTTTTTCGTGGTTTTTCGCCGGTGTGTTCACAGTGAGAGTGATTATAAGATACAGTAAGTTGTTTTTTATGTGTTTGTTGTATTCTACGATAAATCTACTCAGAGTTATGGATGTAGTTACATTTGCCAGACAAAAAGTGCATAGTCTTGTAATTGTAACTTTTTTGTTTCTTTTTTGACAGTTGCAATTTAACGACCGGTTTTGTATGAAGTTTGTAAATCCCAGTGATGTAACAATGACGATGACTATGTCGATACGTAATATTTTATTGAAAGGGATACTATCTACTTCCATACTATGCTATGAGTTCTTAGCAATTAGTTTGAGTGATTGAGTCCCTTCATTATGTTGGCGCTAGCGGAGCCCTTTCCAAAGCCGTTCAATATGTGAAACGAATATAAAAAGGCTGTTTAACTTCTAAAATATTACTTATTGCGATTGAAATAAAGTTAGAAAAAATAATTAGTAAAAGATAATTAAAGACTTTAAAGATAAGAGTAAAAGAGGCTGTTTCACAACTAAAAGATTACTGTAATTAAAATAAACATCGAGTCGATAAAAATCACGATAAGGTTCCCATCACTATTTGTAGTAAAATAGTTGCAATTACCGGATTCTTTGGTGAAAAGTGTTTTCGCGCAAAATTTGACATTAGTAGCAAGGGCATAGCTTAGCTATATAAATCAAAAGAACGATATTCAAGTCATGTGTTCTGTATTTTCCAGTAGTAAGCGCCATACAAAAATAAGAAGTAAAAACAAGTAGTTGCAATTACCCGCAAAAACCGGTAATTGCAACTATTGCTCCCTCTGTCATGAATTTATGCAATAGAATTTTATTCTTTATCGCTTTACTTTATTCATAACAATGATATAAATCTACATAAAATTGACTATAGAACAGATCTTTCAAAAAATACATTTCTGATACAAAATATAGAATTATTAAGCGATGAAGTTAGGACTCCACTTTTTTTAGTTGCAATTACGGCACTCCACCTTATAACGCTTTTTTTTGTATATTTACCGCAGAAATAAAATCACAGAGACAAAAATCACATTATTGTGCTGACATTGTTCGGCCGAGGGACAAAAAATATAGCATTTTGTCTCTCTTTTTACAAGAATCTTGTACTTACACATCTTTTTTTGTTTTAAATGACTGAAAAGGAATGTTTCCACCAGTCTATAGTATTCTCTGTCTAAGGTTTCCGTTTCCAGAAATCTACTCGTATAGTATTCTATGTCTAAGGTCTTGATCACTGATCAAATTTTGGAGTGACACGGTATGACAGGATTCGAAATTTGACCGACATTGCTGATGTGGGTAACCTGTCAAATTGCCACCTAGATTGCCCCTGCGGCAGGTGTGTGAGTAGCGCCCATTACACTTCTTCCAATGGCATTCGTAGCAAGCAAGCAAGTTCGTATGAGCAAGTGGCCAACTCTGGTGACGGAGTTTTTAGGCCGCCTAAAGGCCTCCGTCATGGCAAGCGCTCAGCTCGTAATGCTACTTGCGGTCACCCATCCGAATTGTGACCGCGCACAACGCTGATTAACTTCAATGATCAAAAACGTCTAAGCCAGCTATGCCGCGATCGCTTCGTTGGCATTCGTTAGCCGTTTCGATGCGCAGTGCAACTTTTTCATAGAAAATTTTCTACTGCGCAGCGAAAACGAAAAGCCTATCTTCACGAATACCGGCAAAAGGTGGCGGCTCGCGCCGTAGACCGAGACCAGAGACGGGCTTTGTAGGGGCGCGCGAAAGAGACACAAGACAGAGAACCATCAGTTTACGGTCTCCTCTCTCTATCTCTGCAGTGCGATTCAGAGAATGTATTCCCAATTTGGAAAGTGGTGTTTCTCCGCTGAAAAAACGTCAACTTTCCAAAGAAAATCACCGAATCGGATGCAATTTCGGAAGTCCGAATCTCACTGCTGGTCTCGGCCTTAGGTGCAAAACGGACTTTAGACCAGCTGGATTGGCGAATGAAGTGACGTCAAGGCTGCTGGCTTGACGATTTGGTTGCCTTTCACGATTATTATAAACATCGTTGTGCAGCCTTTTTCAACCCATAGTTGCATATAGACCTCTTGAAGTTTGTGCCACCCCTTATCGCGTATCTAATCCAACCCATTTACGACCAATAATTTTGAGTGATAATTGGTAACAACAGCATAACATAGAATAACAGCCGGGTAAAAACAAGCCATGTTTGAACGTTCAAGTACTAAAAAACCTTTCCACTATATTCTAAAGAGAGTAGTAAGTTAATAAGTACCTACTTAGGTAAGTTCGTATGAGCAAGTGGCCAATTCTGGTGACGGAGTTTTTAGGCCGCCTAAAGGCCTCCGTCATGGCTTAACGACTTAAAAGCCGGGACCGAAATTTTAACGTGCCCTCCGAAGCACGGAAGCGCTCAGCTCGTAATACCACTTGCGGTCACCCATCCCAAGAGTGACCGCGCACAACGCTGCTTAACTTCAACGATCAATCAAGAACGTCCAAGCAAGCTACGCCACGAGCGCTTCAAAGTCAGTAGATCACAGAGTTTGGTAATTGGTATACAACATCGTTCGATATAACACATTATTCGTATATTGAACAATAAAATACAATAAATTGGTCACCCAGACAGGATCTAGACTACAAGTTTAAATATTTATCAGACCAGTCAAGAAATAATTACGAGTTTCAAGTATCGTTCACCTATTTTGTTTTTTAAACGGCAAAAAACTTATCTATTCATCAGTCCAATGATCTAAATACGTGCGCAACACAGTCCGTCATAAAATTGTTACTTAAGCTGTGGTTGGAGGTTTTTTTGGATACTTTATCAGCTGGCCTGCTACCTGACGAAAATACGTGGAATTATTTATAGTGGGTCGGAAATTTCTTAGACTTAGTCTAGTGAATTTTGGACTTTTCAACTTGTGTTTATTTAGATCTGGCAGCAAGAAACTCAGTCAACCAGTCAACATATCAATAAAAATACATCATACGTAAAATTACACTAATAACAAAAATGTTAATAATATGTAGGCGCAATCGAGATATTAAAGACAAGAGCAATTGCATTAAATACGTGGGTCAATCTTCAGAATCAGCGCACCTGGTTGATCGCTATGGCGCCCCTTAAATATCGATATTATGACTTTTCTGCCCCTTCAGGGGCCAATATGAAAATATGCTTATTTAGACACCTCCTCGAAATAAAAATACAGAAAAGCAATAATATCGATATTTAAAAAGCACCATAGCGATCAACCAAACACGCTGATTCTGAAGATTGACCCACCTAACTTGTTGAAGGTGAAATGCCTTTACAAACAATTAAGATGTACATTAACTAAAAAATTCACGCTTAAATCAGTCAGGAAATGAATGAAATTTTCAACCAATAAATTGTTTTGTTTGTACCAACTTATAAACAGGCGGTTATCATAACTCGAATATACAGTCAATTAGGTTCGATTAAGAACGATAAGTATTATCAGCCAGAGATTTGACGTTATTCGTAAACAAAAAAAAAAACATTACCACGTCTGATATAAGATACTTTGAAAATGTGAAAGGGGGTAATCAGAGGCACGTCCAAGTACTTATTTGGTATGCGGATGCCCAACTGGGCAGCAAAGCAGTTTTACAATAAAAAAATACTATGTTTCTCCTCTTTTAGATGGTTAAATTATCATCACGTACTGCAAATGTTGTAGTATTAAGAATTCTGCCATTATCGCTTGTACCAGGAAAGACAAGACTTCTCTCCCGATTAAAAACAATCATATTTTAACTATACTTATCTAACCATACACAAAATTAGGGCTTCAATCATCGGACTGGTTCTCATCATTCTATCAATCTAGAGTTTTAACATTGTAGTCCTGACGTTTTTAACTTGCCCTCCAATAAACTTAGTCTCATTAATAAAACGGATACTCAAATTGGTGCAAGTTGGCTCAACCACAAAAATGCGCAATTAACCACAGAGATTTCATTCGACGTGTCGTCACCCAAACGGCTTCACCTGAGCGACTCTCTCAGGTTTTTGTCGAGTTTCATGACAATCTCGATTGAATCCGATTCGAGTTTCGTTACAAATTACAATGGTCCGGTCATGGCCGTCGGACTCTACTGACGCGGACAATCCGGAGCTTAAGTTCTATAAAATTTAAATACCGTCATAATGATACGGCACAATGATATCTGTGCTCATAAAATGCTAGATCATTTTTCGTGATTATCCAAATCACGGTGAAAAATAATATTCTGTCTGATTCTTAAAAATAGGTTGAAGAAATACAAAAATCAAAAAAAAGTAGTTTTTTTTTGTGTTATGTCTTTTATTTGTTAAGAGAAATACTTAGGTCCCTACCTATATTATTTTTGTGCCAAAAATATTATTCGATATTATATTTTTGACAATTAATTTGTCAATTATTTTTTTATGATTTTATTCGATATACTTAGGTGAGTGACAGATACGAGTTTAAAATTGGCAGAGCATTTTTTTTTTTTTTTACACTTTTTTTTCATCTGTCAAGCTCACACGTTCTATCGATTTGCGTTAGTAATTTAGCAGTCATCGATTTCCAAGAACACAGCATAAAATGGATGCACGCCCTCCCATGTAAATTAACAAGGTTTCCTCTACAAAAAACCTGTCTGTGTCCAACCCATTTCATTCACTCAGTCTAATCTCCGGCTTTGTGACAGCTCATAATTGCTTCTTATAAACGTTGTTGAGATGTTTTTATTGCCAAATTAGTTTAAGCACCATCTCAGTATGATCGTTACCAAGTTTTGCGCAAATTACATGTAAAGACGTTTGTACACATAATTAGTTTAATTTTAAGTTTTAGTATGAGTTAGCTTGTTTGCTCCTACGAAAATTATAACTTAGAACCCGCTTTAGATAAACATAAAAGGCCTAACTTATAAACGCCTCTCAACTTGAAAACTGGTTAAACAATGCTCAAAATTCGCCCTGTCACTTTTTGTTAATATCTAACAAAAAAGGATGGCAATAGTTTAAAACTTTAAACAGTGTTTCAATTTTGACAGAAGTTGAGCAGAGTTTATAAGTAGAGCGGAAATGAACGGATATATGGCCACCCTCAGTGGTGCCCTCCAAAAGAGGGCCAAGAGGGCCGCCGCATCACCAATTGGTACGCCATATGTGTCGGTGGTAGTCAAAGTCATGTTGTCCTAGCCGGATTTACCTAATTTTATTACGAAGATCGTGGTTTCATCATCAATATCAATACAGTTTTGGTTTCTAAAGTTTTTATGCACATTCAATAAAAAACAAACACAAGCTTTAAAATCGTGAACATTATCTTCTTCGATAATGTTCACTATTACAAAGTACTAGTGAACGCCCGCGGCTCCACCCGCATGGTCTACTTTTTTTATCCCACGGGAACCATACATTTTTCGGGATAAAAAGTAGCCTATATATTATTCCAGAACCTAAACTATCTACATTCCAAATTTCATTAAAATCGGTTTAGTAGTTATGGAGATACCTACGTGGTAACAAACATTCACACACACACACACACACACACGGACTTTCGCCTTTATAATATTAGTAGGATGCTGGACATGGTGCTGTATTGACCAAGTCTGTGACCAACTCAGTCCTATGAATAAAGGATAGTAAAAGTTCTAGGCATGTCAGCTCCATCTTAACGATGTCCCAGTGTTACACCACCATGCTAAGTATAGGCATTGGTTCTTCCTGACGTTATACTGACGATCATTATATCTTGATTTAAAAGTCGATTTGGTTACGTGACTATTAATCGTATTACATTTTATAATCAGCCGTAGCGATTATGAACTTTTTCGTTCAGCTGAAGGTTTTGCCATGATTTAGGCAATAATAAACCTTAAGTCATATTATTTTAATCATTAATCTTTATACAGAAATTATTCTCGACTGTTGAAAACACCCCTTAACATTTGCCGAAAGTTATTCCAAAAAATGGCACAGTTTAACTGTTTTTCTGACATTGTAACAGCCTAGACACATTTATTTTACAACAATTCCAAGTACTTAATCTAGTAATAAAGTAAGTAATTAACCACTATTAAAACAAAGTTTGTTTCCATATGTTTACTCTTTGTACCAAATAAATGTTGATAATCAGTTTTAAAACTATAAAACATTGAAATCTGATGTTCCTAAAGAAAAATAAACATCGACGCTGCATCAGTGTGAATTGAGTCATAGAATCTTGAAGCCAATACCATACACTAAGACCAACCATACTTTAGGATGGTGACAGAACCCAAATTTTTAAACAAGTCTGTGTTTGGATGAGACTCGTCTCTACCTCCAAAGTATGTCCATATTCTGATACTTAGGCTGATTGAAGTAGTCTTGAGGAACTAGTTACATATCCGTTGAATGCAGTCCTGCCAGTTCCCAACTAATAAGGCTATGCTGAGCTTGTGACATAATTATGCAGGCTATTTATGAAGAAGTTTTCTAGATTGGATTAACTTACTCTACGTTTTACCAAGCTCGACGTATTTTTGCTTATACAATATTGAGAATGATTGAAACTGATTGAGAATGTGGGGAGGCTTATTTCCACCAGTGTGGGCTGAAATTCCGATGATAAATTATTCTATAGCGGGTATGCTCTGCTAAACAAGTGTTTAGGAAATCATACAACCACTGCTAAAATGTGTTGCGATTTCTTTCATTTGGGTTACCATGGGAAGAAGAGCAAACTTTTGGAGTAGTCAAACTAAGTTTAGTATAATTTAGAAAAAAAACGAAACAATTTCAAGTACTCCTTATCCGTACCCATATTTTAAATGTGAAAGTGTGTTTATTTGTTTGTTTATTCGTCCTGCTTTCACGTCAAAACAGAGCGACGGATTAATGTGATTTTTTGTGTGGAGATAGTTGGAGGGCTGGAGAGTAACATAGGCTACTTTTTATACGGGTACCACGCGAGTGAAGCTGCGGCCAGCAGCTAGTGTTGTATAAGGGTACAGCAAGTATTTTAAATGTAATTTATGCAGTAGGTAATAACACCGCTTTTTGAAGGCCGTTTGAAACCCATGGATTTTTGTATTCAATACACACTCCGGTATCGAAAGAACTTTGTAGTGCCGTGGGAAAAAATATAAAATGCACGTAGCATTCGCCGATTTTGTAACTTCGCTTCTTCTTAAAATGGAAATTCTAGTAAATGCCACATTTTATGCGTGCAGATGTCACGGTAAATGCTCAGAAATTTCAAAACCTAGAAAATATATAAAAAATGGTAAAAGCCACATATGAATTACGAACGACTTACGAACTACAGCAAAATGTAGTTATGCGCTCAGAATGCCTCCCACCACTAATCATTTTCAAAAAATAATGATTATTTGAAGATTATTAAAACATTATAGTCAAAATATAGAATCTCCTTTTTTTTTAAAGCCGCTTAAAAATGCTGGCTTGTGATTTTGTTTTTCGTAATTAGATTAATTTCATCAACCTACTAAGGTAGGCTAATATGACGGGTATCCTGACATAACTCAATATAAACTCCATTTTCGGTATAACTGTTAAAATGTCGTACTTATTACCCAAGTGTAAGTTATGTGGTATGCTATGATGGACATCCCAAGTTCCCAAGTATGTGTGGCAACAAAACCTGCTTTACAGTCATACCGATATCGACATCAGTGAATCAGGAAATCCAATCGAACCTGTTTGGACTTCCCATCCTTATCGTTCGCAAAAAGTGAGAGTGGGACAGTAACGTCATTACTCGAGTAATTAGCAATCCGTGCCATAGTGACTGAATGAAAATGAAATCCGTCGTTGTTTTTTCTTGTTGCGAAAATGTAGGTTTTTTTTATTAAATAGATAAAAATGGAGTAATAAATGTAAAATGTAATATAATCACGACTGTATTCCCAAGGTGCGGTAGATGTATTCTTTCATATATTCAGACATTTTTATAGGTATCCTTTGAAGATGTCTAAGGGGAAAGTCAGAGGTATCCAAAATGTAAAATTGGAGCTTAATATTAAAGATGATTACCTCAGATGGACTAAATTTAAGTGAGAAGTATTAATTACCTACTTAAATAATGCTTTCATCAGCCTTTCTCATCCCACTATTGGGCGTAGGCTTCTTTTCTCTTTTAGCATTTTTTTTATTTTTATTCTGGATAGGTGATGGTAAGCGACGATGTGGCTGACGATGGATCACAAAAGTCTAGAAGACACTTATTCACTCTTGACTTGAAGAGACCCATGTTATAGTTTTCGGGGAAAACAAAAGCCGGCAGTGAACATTTGCCTGTATCCTGCGCCAATCCTACCCAAGGATTAGATTAGGTATAAATTACCCTTTAAATCTCATACCTACTCTACTTATTTTCACAAATCTACTTAAAACTATGGTATGTATGAGTACAATCAGTAAATTAACTACAAAAAATTTCATAGTACAAAAACAGATTATATCGGTCACTCATCTGCGAATAGAAATAAATTGAGATTTCTCAAGAATATTTCTAAACAAGCATAATTGGGAGGTCTCAGGTGAGTCAAATGTAGCTTGACACCTTATGATACCAAACACCAGCATCACGATATTTACCTGCAAATTACATCCAGGCCGTTAACCCTATTATTTGATTTTCCTTGAAGGAATTTGATCAATGCTCGGAAGCGCTCAGGTCAGGTCAATTAAATTATTATCGATGTTTTCTCTTTGTCGAGCACATTTATATAAAGCACCAGCGGACGCCCGTGGTTTTGCCCGCATGGACTACTTTTTTCCCCCAAGGAACCGTGCATACTAAGGGTGAACGCAGATATGGGCATCATCGCAGTCTCCGCAGTCCCCGCATTCGATTTCTTTATATGAAGTTCAAAGCAACCTCGCACACCTACCCGCGCCGCAGTCGCCGCAGTACCTGAAGCAAAGCGATGACTGCGCAGACTGCGGGGACTGCGGTGCGGCTAAGTGTGCGTTCACCATAAAGGTAAATTAGATTAACGGTCAGAGTTATAACCCTTTGGTTATCACAGTCATAACCGATATGGTCGTTGTACAAAACAGGCTTCTTAAATTATGGAGAATGCCCTGTTTCAGCTTTCCAGATTAGTTTTGTTACATCCAGTTAGGTTATAGCAAAGATCCTTTATCACATTATCACTGATTCTATTGTTCACAAATTAAGTTAGTCTTTAACAGGAACAAAATAAGAGTGATTCGTTCTTGTTTTGTTGCCAACTAAATATCAAGACTTAACTTATTTTGAAAAGGTTTTTGTTGAAAAAAAGTGCCATAATATTTTTCTTATAGGGATCCTTTTTCATTCTAAACCAGGATATAACGTGCTTGATATAAATCTCGTACATTATATAACTGATCGTAACTGCAACATGTACGGTCAACTTCAGTTTACATGTGCATAAAACCAATAAATACAAGGTACAAAGAATTTATTAAATTGTGTCTAAAAGTCACTACTGAAATAAAGTCGTGTGTACTAAGATCTTGGCACTAATCAAACTGCAGGGCGGGTGCTGTAACACTCTTATATACATATACATAAAATCACTCTATTTCTCACAGGGTAGGCAGAGACCACTAGCTTTCCAATTACTACGATCATGACTCACCTCTTTCGCCTCATTCACTCTCACATTCCTCATACAAGCTCGCCGGTTTACTTTTGACCTGGCCCTTCTCCAAAATGTCACCAATTTGTTCCAGGCACCCTCATAAATTTTCCCGTAAAATACACTTAAATAAAAGTCACAAACCCTAGTTGTACCTATAGTGCACGTCTACCACTCACTAGAATTCCTAATGTCCTGGATATCAGAAACCACAATAACATGGTAACACAATATCCAGAATCGGAACAAACATCTGCAGATGATGGAAACATTTGGGGAGCATCGAGACCGCATCTCTTGTCCGTTATCTATGGCAGTGTTCCGCAAAGGGTGTGCCGCGGCACACTGGTGTACCGTGGTCATTGGTTGGTGTGCCTTGGAAAAATAAGGTTACCTATCTCAGTTAAGTTACTCCAAATTTAGACCGATGCTCTACTAAACAAGCTCATGTTTCGCATTAAAACAATGATTTTTCATTTATGGTGTTACCTACCTCTAAGATTTTCCGATTTCATAGATGTACCTTGAACACAAAAAGTTTGCGGAACACTGATCTATGGGATCGTTGTCGTTATTTATTTATTTTGATGCAATTGCGTGTGCATCTTTTTGAAGTCGACTGTCTTCCCGAGAACGTGCTCTGCTTTATGCATCGTATCCTTCATTTCACAATTTGCTAGAATACATCCGTTAAATATTAATGCTTCGTTCGTTAATGGCTGACAGGCGCTGTTCCTAGCTCCCGCCGGGTTCCCTACAAGGGCACCAGATAGCCAGATTGGAGGCGTGTTCTTATCAAGAACATGAGTTGGTTGGATCGGAGTATAACGTGCGCGGACGTGATGTACTAGACTATATTCATCATGCACAAAGAGGTTGTGCAAAAAATTCACAGATTTCGTGCCTGACGACTATCGAGCACATTGGAAATAAATGTACGGAATTCGAAAAAATATTTTTATATTATATTTTTCAAAAAGGTTAGGCTACAGGGCAAACCCTTAACCCGATCGCCTTTGTTTTAGGCCCAAATTGTAGCTGACTAAATTGTCCAGAGAATTTTTGATATCATTCTTCGTTTCCAAAATATCGAGCGCCAAAATCAAAAATTCAGAAAATGTTTTTTTTTTACTATTTCAGCTATAACTTTTTTCGTTTTTGACTTTTTCGAATAATTATTTTTGCACCTTACAGCTCTCGTGTATGTTGTATGTTGTATATTCGGTCATGATTTTCTCCATGACTCCTTTGTAAACACATCCAACATCATTAAGGTCGGACATTTTACTGTTCCTATGTTGTCGAAAATTTATTACAGAGACAAATCCAAGTGATAAATCGTTTCACCCTCTTCAACCCTGGTACAGATTAGACAATTCTTTGTGCATCCATGCCTATAACCCACATATTCTGATATCTAACAAAGCGAATATAATGAAGAATTGAAAATAATCTATTTATTTGGTCTACCAAAGATTGTAACAATATTTCATGCTTAAAATTAAACTAAGGGTAGGTAAAGCTAATTGCACAATCAAAGGTAAGCACTGCATGTAAATGCACTGCAACTAAATTAGACAAAATTAAATTAAACAAATTGGTATGTTAGAAGAAAGAGCTTTGAAATTATATATTTGGCAATTTCTCACATAGAAACTTCCGTTTATATTGTACCAGTAGTAACATTATATACATAACGAATGTCTTGGTATTTTAAAGATGTCTTGATTGAATGGGATAAATCGCCTTTCGATATGGAGGTCGTGGGATTGAGTCCCGTCCTTGGGTAAAATAAAACGCAATAAACTTAGAAGTAAAAAAGAATATATTTATTAATCAATATATAAGTTTTCCCATCGGAAAATAGATAAAAGTTAAAGTAAGATCAGAAATTGTCATAGACAAAATAAAGTTGTTGCTTGCAATTAATGCTACTTGTAATTATTTTAAGCTATAAACTTACTACGTCCCGTGGTGCTACCCACTGTTTAATGGCTGCTTATGTAAGTTTCTTTACAGATGCCTTTTAGTGTCTTTTTACATTTTAAGAGCAAAAAAGGCCTGTGTTTAACTAAGTTACATCTGTACCGGAGGCCTTTTAGGCGGCCTAAAAATTCCGTCACCAGATTTGGCCACTAGCTCATACACAGTTACTTTTATCTGTCCTCTATCCATAATCTGTTTCAGCGTGAAAAAGGAAGAAACAAACAGACAGTCTTATAAACTTTCAAATAGGTAATAATATATAAAAATATTAGTGTGATTAAACAAATGTATATAATACATCTCTATTGGAAGCCATCTCACCTAATTCACAATATTCTGAAAGACGTGCAAACTCCGCTGCAAACTTTCCACTTTGTGACAACTATCCAACGGAGAAGTTTCGAAGTCCCGAAGTATGAAAATACCTTGAGTTGCTAAAGTATTCAGGTTAAATGACACGAACTCTCCTGTGACCTCGAGTTTGTGAAGTTTTTCATCATATGACGTGGGTTATGGGCAGGGGGCCGTTGGAAGTACTTTCAAAGCATTCTTGTAGGTTTTGAATCCACAAAGGGTTTTGAGAAGTGTAAATAAATAGTAAAAGTAAGTTCGTATGAGCATTGACCAACTCTGGTGCCGGTGTTTTTAGGCCGCATAAAGGCCTCCGTCATGGCTTAACGACTTAAAAGCCGGGACCCACAATTTAACGTGCCCTCCGAAGCACGGAAGCGCTCAGCTCATAATACCACTTGCGGTCACCCATCCAAATTGTTACCGTGCACAGCGTCGCTTTACTTCAACGATCAATCAAGAAATTCTGAACAAGCTACGCCTTTTTTTACTGTTTGTTTTATAACTATTTATCTCATCCTGCAAAATACATTTAAGTCCAAACAACACGCAGCTAAAGCTATTCAAATAAAATAAGATGTTTCATAAACGTCTACATGTTATTTAGATCCAATAAAAATGTTTAAGTATTGAAATTTAAACAATAACAATAAGTTTTGTTGATTATGCTATTCCACAAATCACGAGTAACGAGTGTTTGTGCTGACCTCTCAGTAAGGGGCCTTATGGTCTACACTTTATGGCTTATTATGTACCAGTTATAGTAACTTAAACGGCGGTTTGAATGAAAATTATCATTTTTGTTTTGTAGTCAACAAAAATGTACTTCGGCTGGAGCGGCGCTTACACATCAGCCCCTGATTGTCTTGTCTATAAAAATTAAAATTCAAATAATCATTTGTTCAGTAGGACCGCTATGACACTTTGAATCGTCTTAAGAGCTAGGTGATTCTACTCCTGTTCTTTCGCGACCAATACCGTGAAGAATCAGGGCAACAAACACGGTATGGGGACTAGCTTTCTTTTCGGTGATCCATCCGAATAAAATCTAAATAGTAGCATCTTTGATAGCGACCAAAATCGGTCTTAAACTGTCAAATATTACTCGTATGACAGTTCAGTGACCAGGCAAGTTGCTCTGTCACTCTCAGGTCAACGAGACCGAACGCGACAAAAGATAGCTACGCGATCGTTTTGACAGTTTGAGACCAATTTGAGGTTTGAGACAAGTTAGACAATCAGCCCGCAGAACTCTGTTACAGATTTGTCAACATTTATGTCATTTGATGGAGACTAACGTTACGTAGGTATAAAACTTCCTTGACACTAACGCACAGTTCAATTAAATATTTTTTCCTCTTCAGATATTACTTTGAACATGAACCTTCGCGAAGTCACACTAGAATTATTAGACTGGGGATATTATTATTTTACTATATCCTCAAACTTTTTACCTAATGCTCAATCTTAGCTCAATTTCCTCAACTTTTGCAAGAACTCAATCAATTTCCTTCTGGGGGACCAACAAAACTGAAACATCTCATATCTTATAAAGTTCTAAAAGAGTCACGTGTCTATAAGTAATCACATAGGTACCGGGTGTACTAAAGCAATTCACTGAATTTGATAAATATTCTGATAGGTACTGATAAACACTGAAGTTAAATATGTAAGTAATTTATTCTGTAATATAAAGGTAAATAGTACATTTACCCTAATACAGGGGTCAAGACTAATTAGTCCCGTCAATTTATAAGAAACCGAGCTTTCGAAGTCATAATGGACCGACTAGACCCTTTTAAACGAAACACTTCAACATTTGACCTTAACCTTTCGGCGCGGGAAATTAAAACGATGTAAAATAAATTAGCTAGGCGAAAATAAATGGTTCTGCGCTATGCGGGTATATTTATATTTTTTGAAGGGCATTGAAGGGTCGACCCATCCATAATTTAACTTGCAAATTACTAGTTTTATAGGATCCCGGATCAGCAGACTGTAATCCATGCCCGAAGATCTGTACCCGCTGTAAACGGCAACCAATTTCTATACTGTTTCTTTTTAACAAAATTCCAGAGTCAAAATTGCATTGTATTCATCCTATTTGCGGACTAAATTCTTGACAATGAACTCAACTTCATTGTATTAAAAAAGATAACATTTTATGTACAACATTACGTTGAAGAATACATTTTGTCATGATACGAGTACATTGCATTAGTTTGGCATTTACTTACAAAGCCCTATATTTTATATAGTTATGCCTCATATTATTTTTAAAATTGTCCATTATCCATCCACAGGTTGTCTGGTAGAGATCGCTATTTAGCGATAAGACCGCCGATTGTATACCTTTAATATTTAAGTTTTTTTTTTTTTAAGAAATATTAACTAAAGACCCTATTTTGATCATGAAGTTAGGAAACTACATAATAAAACCACAAAATACTCACTCTTCGTATATTAATTCCTTTTCTCTTTTTTAAATTCACAGTTTTTTTACCATCCTTTTTCTGTTTTTGTTTTTCGTCAAGCCTCTATCTTGTTGCCGCCTTTGAAGAAATATTAACATATTTAAGTTAGTTTAATTTGTTGTATTGTTTTTCTTTTAATGTGGTGTGCAATAAAGTATTTTCTATCTATCTATCTATCTATTGGTAAGGAAAATATTATGGCCAAGGAGTATTTCCTGTTACTGACAATTTATAATTAAATTCCCCGATTCAACTCATAATAGTAAATGAATGCACAAATGAACTCAATTACAAATGAATGCGCCAATTTAATCCTTCAGTCATGCGTAGTTCATGACATGCTTTTTGCTCTACCGCGAATCAATCATGCATCATGAAGAGAACTTATTGTGATTTATGAAGTGAATACATTGAGATTGATATAATAAAACAGACTACAGAAATTATCGCGACTTTGTTCCTAGAAATTATAATTCATAAGAAACTAAAGCAGTGTAAATGTTTTAAAATTCTAATGCATAGGTACTATGAAGTAAACTAGTTTTTCGTGATTATATTATATATTATTATTGTATTAAATATAGAGCATTCTGTTCAACAATGTGATATTTGAATTATTTTTTTTGTGACTATTGGTCAACTCTCACTTTTGGGTCTTTAGTCGACTGCCCCGCTCATTGAAACTGGGCTTTTCTGAGTTGTCGAATCAGTCCGTCAGTCAGTGTCCTATTTAAATTGTACAGATAGTAATCTACCATTTATAAAAGGCGTATAGGACTGTAATACAAGTCTGTTAGTTAGTCTGTTGAATAGTTGCAACAATGCAGATTGTTAGCTTCTTTAGATACATCTTTTGTACGAGTAGCTCTTTTGAATAGCACCACGTTATTATTTCATGTCAATCATCATCTTCCTGCCCTTTTCCCACTTACTTCGGGTCGGCACATGTATTCTTCCTTCATTTCCTTCTATCAGCCGTCATCTGAGCATTCACCCCTTTCTTACTCATGTCAACTTTCACACAATCCATCCACCTTTTCTTTGGTCTACCTCTACTCATATATCCATCCACTTTCATATCAAGCACTCTTCTCGTATTAATAAGTATTTACAACTAGCGGACGCTCGCAGCTTCGCCCGCGTGGACTACTATTTCATTTATCCGACGAGGACCGTGCATTTTTTCGGGATAAAAAGTAGCCTATGTCCTATTCCCGGTCATTATCTATCTACATTCAAAATTTCATCAAAATCGGTTTGGTAGTTCTGGAGATACGTGGTAACAAACATTCACACACACACACACACACACACACACGGACTTTCGCCTTTATAATATTAGTAGGATTACCTAAGTATTATTTCATGTCAATAATGCTCATATAAACTTTCTATAGGTAAGTAAATAAGTTCGTAGGTATGAGCTAAATGGTCAAATCTGACGACGAAGTTTTTGGGTAGCCTCAAATCTTCCTTCGTAGTTTAATGACATTAGGTATATCACGTAGTATCTCTACCTAATCTGTGGGTATATCCGAGACCGACAATTTAACATGCCTTTCGAAGCACAGTAAAAAGGTCTCCTACCTAAAAATCTTTTTTTAGGTAGGAGCCAAAGACCTTTGGGTCTCTTTTTAGGTCCCAAAATTGAATTCGTCTACGTTGGTAGACGAATTCGATAAATGTTAAACAAGTAAAATTGAATACTTATGAGATTATCATTAAAAAATTGCAATATTCAAACTTGTTTATGCACTTTATTTAGTAGTAAGTACCTAAGTGATTTCACTTCCTAAATGACGACGAAGAATCAAAAATCGCGTGGAGTGAAAAGTAATACATTTCAAAACTTAGCTATTGTGTTACGAAACCACATTTTACCATCCATATTAAACAGGTTAATCTCAGGCTTTTCAGATGCTATAATATTGGCAGCACGGAAATTGCCGGCCACGGTACAAGCACAATACACCGATGCCTCTGATCATCACGATACACGGTAGACGAAACCGTAGTTGTATAGAAAACTGGTACCAAACAGCTGTTTAATACTTAGGATAGTTATAGATACCTACTTAATTCAGCCTAGGAGAAGACTTGAGAAGAGTACGTTTTAGGTTCGTTTGAGAGTGGAGACGCGACCGCGAAAAATAAGAAGACATAAGAAGTTCGCGAAGAATAACTTCCATGAAATTGAAGCCGAAAATTTTCCAGTACACAATACAATTCATATTTTAGAAACACATTTTTTTCCTATTTAAAAGTACACGTTTAGGATAATAATTGAAATATCTACTTAATAATAATTTTGAGACATGATTTGAGAAAGGATTAAGTAGCCTTTTTGCAGTAGAAAAGGAGGCTGCATCAATTAGCCTTGGCTAGAAGGAGCTGGAAGTGGAGCAGTATCGAAACAAATGGAAATCCCTTTTGAGAGCTCTATGTTCCTGATGAGAGACAGCAGCATTTAATCATCATCATCAATCCTTTTTGTGGCCGGACAGAACGTCATTTTGATTTAATTTACCAGCTTGGATCAGTGTTTTTTAGCCCTATTGAAGTTTATGAATATGTTTTGCTTTGAGTCATTTATGACTACAGTTTCAGAAGACTGGAAACTTTAGGCGCCAATTTAATTGAGATTTACAATTATTTAACACACGGGAATTACTCACGTAAAAATATCGTCGATTTAGATACCGACAATGTTTCGATTCATCCGGAGAATTTTCATCTGGGTAAGGAGGGAGTTGCGGCAAGGTTACTCCTCGCGGTCGCGTCTCACACTTACAACTCACAACTGACGAAAGTTTTGAAAGACCAGAAAATAACCAGCTTTCAAACAAAATGCGTCCAAACCCCCACAATTTTGATGGAAGCCGAACCACCGGAGCCCCGCGTCTATTATTTTCCCGTCAAAGTGATTAAATAAATAGTCCCGCTACAGGCAGAGTTATTTTGTAATTACGTGACTTTATTGCCTATACAGGACTGAGGAATGTTCGTGCGTGGCTTCAGTATTGAACTACGTAACCCTAAAGATAAGCAGGAACAGTTACTCTGTTTAGGAGTTGCGTCTTTTGATTTGAAGCACGGAAAATAGTACTCAAATTGAAGATATTGTGCAAAAAAAAACCACTCAAATTGAAGATATTGTCTTAGCGTTCAAAAAAACCCTAATAGATCTGAGAGAATGTCTACTTTGGGAATATCCCTGGGCCCTTTTTCTACTATTTTTAAATTATTATTAACGGGACTTAATCGCGTAATGAAATTATTTTATTTACCTCGACGTTTCCTTTTTCTACTAATTTACAACGTCAACCATTCCGGTATCATTACCGCAGCCTTTTTGTTTCGTTCTCCAAAATGACAGTAATTTGTTTAAAAACGTCACCACAACAGAGTAACCTAAACTCATTGATCATATTAGTAGATTACTTATGAAAAAAAAATCGAAGGTCTTGCTTTAAACGGAATAGTTCGCGAATTAAGCTTTTAAAAGTTTAAATGACCTAAGTGGTCTTATTAAATAATTGCTTTTTGACTTTGATTATATCTGATTAAAATAATCTCTGACAAGAAAGTAAGCCTTCAAATTCAACCTATCAATTTTCAATTTAGGGTTCAATTTACATAATTATATTGCTTTAATTTTAATCTCATAAGATTTGGGGAATAACTATTCAAAATTATGTTGTAAGAGAGATTGTGGGCCATAAGTTGGTAAATGTCATTGAATAAATATTATTTTATGTATGCAGATTATTCAATTTAGAGTATGGAACAACGTGCTCCACTCAGCATGGAACTAACTAAACCGTTTCTAATAAGCCACGTTCCGAAACTAGTGCTGTAATAGGAAATATCGAGTCCTTTTCTTGTTGAATATTAGTACCATTGTATGATTTTATAACTAACTCTCTAAGTAAAATGAGGTATGAAAATTTCAGAAGAAAAATATAATTTAATTAATATTTAGAATCCAAATATTTCACTACGGGTTCTTGAAATAAAAACAGTGAAAATTTGAAAAATCTTTTGATGACCTTTAACATCATCAGCTATAAAAAAGGATTTGTTTTTTTATTTATACTTTTTGAAAACATTCAGTTCTTAATTATTAACAAAGACTATTCAATGAAATATCCTACTAATATTATAAAGGCGAAAGTCCGTGTGTGTGTGTGAATGTTTGTTGCCACGTATCTCCATAACTACTGAACCGATTTTGATGAAATTTGAAATTTAGATAGATAATAACCGGGAATAGGACATAGGCTACTTTTTATCCCGAAAAATTGCACGGTTCCCGTGGGATAAAAAAAATAGTAGTCCACGCAGGCGAAGCCGCGGGCGTCCGCTAGTAAATTATAAAAGTACTTAAATTCAGTAAAATTACTGAAAAAAAAATAAGTATGTAGTTAAAAACATAACATGAAGCCGTCTCCTAGAAAAGCACATGAGTGTACTCGTAGCTATTGACCATTTAAAAAACCTCAAAAAATAACCTTTATCTTCGTCGCCATTATTATAAACCACACCTGGATCATCGATATCGATAAAAAGTCGTTTTTTTCACATCACTAGTTAGTATGTACGAAGCGACCAGAGGTCGGTAGCGGTCGGCGGTCACCCGGCCCCGCCATGTTAGCTTCGTATCTTTGGCGCCATAATTCCTCGTCGATTTACTCGGATTGCATTCAAATCTGTTTGCTATTTCCCTAATTCATGCATAGTTGTTATTAAACACGACATCTGGGTCATCGATATCGATAAGCAGTCCTTTTTTTTCAAATCACTGGTTATGAACGAAGCGATCAGAGGTCGGTAGCGGTCGGCAGTCACCCGACCCGCCATGTTAGATTCGTATCTTTGGCGCCATAATTCCTCGTCCATTTGCTCGGATTGCATTCAAATCTGTTTGCTATTTTCCTAATTGATGCTAGCAGCTGGAACTTAGACTATATTTATCTGTGCGATTATCGATTGTTGTTATTTTGCAACTCTGGAAATTATTAAATTGATCTCTTTAATAGCTTTCGTTCTGTAGGTACCTATACCTATCTTTTAATCGAAAATACAAGTTATCTAGATTACAGTCAATTAGAGTAGGAAATTCAACACAAGAATTTTTTCACTGTCTATTCTATCGAGAAATCGTCAAGTTCGTCGTGACTAATAAAATGTTTACTTAGGTATTTGATCAATTGTTGGAATTCTTCAAGCAACTAAAAAATATATTAAGTATAAAAAAACTAAAGAATTTATGTACCTAATACCTAATTCTAATCACATAGGTACTATTTATAGTACCTACCTAAGTATATGTTGAAAAAATATGAATAAATAAATCCCTATCAGCTTATTCACAGTAGAAGTAACCTATTGTATTTTTTTCTATAAGTACCTCTAAGGCCCGCTTGCGCGATCCTGGGTTAACTAAATAACTAAACCTATGTTTCTTATTTTTTTTGATTGGTGGTAGCATTCGAAATGTCTATGCACCTACCACAGATGTAATATACCCGATCAAAGATGAACGAATGAACAAACATGAAACTTGTAAGTAGGTACTTATGTCTATTTATTTTACACTAGGGTACTACATAGATACATACCTATATAGGCTTCCTTGTTTGTCCTTTTTTTACATTATAACCCAGGGTTACTCTTCAGGGATTTGACTCTCCAACATCGGTAGATTAAAAATTAAAACTTTAACCCAGGTTGACGCCTAACTCTTGATGACGCAAGATAAATTATTATTTATTTAACCGAGTGTTATTTTTTAGTTATTTAATGGGCAATTAGAGTTAAAATTTCAAGTACCTATCCCGGGTTTACTATCTCAGGAACACGCAAGTGGGCCTAAAGGTACCTAGTACAGAATCAAATACAAAGGCCCAAATATGGTTTGATCCTAACTTGATCATTGATCAATTTGATCATGCAAGAGTTTTCACATCCCGTTAAAAAATAAACGACTCCGGTTGAAGTTAAGCGTAAAAATAAGTTAATAGGGTACCTAGTGTAAATTATAAAAAAAAACCTAAGTAGGTAATAAAAAAAAAATTAACCAATCATTTTAACGAGAGCGTAAAAATAGAACCTCGAACGAAATATTTATGTTTACTGGTACGTAAAATAAAGCGGTTATATGTAAATTTGATACCATCTGCTCGTATAATTTAATGGTAAGCCTGTTTTATTATGATGCCAATAAAACGTTCACCTACGTTGTATTCACAGCAAGTTCAGGTGAGACTTTGCTCCCATTTACGAACAGGCGTTCACATTAACAAAGTACTCTGTGATTGAAAATTAATATTGGTTATTGGTTCCTACTTGACAATTTGAAATCATTATCATAAAATTTTTTTCGATGTAGATACCTACCTACCTACATACTTAGTCTGGTAGTCGTCTTTCTTAACACAAAAACATGTCGTGTCTATTTGTGTTCAGTTTTAGGTAAGTACTTAATTACTCTTTGTTTTTTTCATAGAATAGACCATCTTGATTGACACAACATTTGAATTAGGTATTCTATCTCTATATGTCTGGTAGTACCTACCTACCTACTTACCTACTGTTTTTATTTTATCAAAATAATGTTCATTCATGCTAATTCTACTAGGAATGCATTCAATACATATTAATACCTAATTGGTAATAAATTAGAACCTTTAGTATACCTACCTACCTAAATAGATATAGGTAAGTACTTACCTACTTATTTATTAGGTAGGTAGGTAAGTTAGTTATTTAAAATCATATTTAGTGCCTAGGTATTATGTAGGTACTTACGTACTTACACATTCTTGCTAAGACATGAAATCAGAGTAGTACAGGTAGGTAAACAGAACAAGGATCTCAAATAACAAGGAATGCTTTTAGTGTGATTATGTCGTTGAATGTCTTGCATTTCGCTCTGCGAGAGTACGTATTATTAGAAGTCGTTCGGGATGGAGTGGAGTGTTGCCCGGTAATGTTAGTTTTATCCAAATAAAAGGAAAAATTACAGGGTAATATGACGCTTAAAAGTAAAATTATAAAGCGTCGCTTCAGCTTTCCACATTTGAGAAAATAAATGAGCAAAAAATATTTAAGTAAGTAAGTACTTATAACAAGATATAATTTCACAGCCATAAACTTACAAAGAATCATTTATGGTTATTAGATCGATTCATCAATTCATTAGTAACATTAATTTATCCTGGAATCCCCAATGCATGGGATTTATCAGTAGGTACAACAATTAAAAACAAAAGATAGCAAAGTGGCGCAGTTATCTTAATTTCCAATTTCAATTAAATTATAAACTTTAGAATTTTTACAATTCAATGTGCAATGAGATCTTGATGAAATTTTAATGTGAGATACTTAGGTACACAAATAAAAACACTCTCTGAAGCCTTGCTAAAATGATAGCTGATTATGAATAATGGGTAGGTAAATGTTTGTACAGTAATACTATAACGGGGTAGGTAATTTCGTTTGTGCTATTATTTCGGTAAAAATAATTCCTAAGCTGGCAACACTACTACCCTGAAGAGGAAAGCAGCGTAATGACGGAGACACACCAAGGAGCATAGAGTGATGACGCTATTGTGCAAGGTTACAATGAAGATGTACGAGTGATTGGTTTGTTGGTTATGTTGGTATCAACAATGTGTCTTGGAGGATACAAATCCTTCAAGGAAATTGTATTATGATAGAAATAGAAATGCTAATATAGCCAATGCTCTATTGTCTTGCAAGTATATGTAGACTAGTGAACGCCCACGGCTTCGCCCGCGTGGACTACTATTTTTTTTATCCCACGGGAACCATACATTTTTTCCAGGATAAACAGTAGTCTAATGATAATTATTGTTACGGGATTTTATCACGTACCTTTTAACGTCGGGAAACAAAATAAATAAATAAAAGGTACGCGATAACATCCCGTAACAATAATTATCATTATGTTAACAAATCGCGAAAGTTTAACAAACAGTAGTCTATTTGTTATTCCAGAACCTAAACTATCTACATTCCAAATTTCACTAAAATTGGTTTAGTAGTTATGAGGACACGTGGTAACAAACATTCACACACATACATGGACTTTCGCCTTTATAATATTAATAGGATGCTTTATTTTCATGCAGGTTTATGTAGTTATGATTAATCTTCTATGTTTAAATAAAATAAAATAAAAAACATTTAAGTATTTATGCCGTATCTACGCTGATACCTTTTAGTGACTGGAACAAAGTTAAGATTCTTAGAGGCTTGTTTAACAATCACTTTAAGGTCCTCTTAGTTTTCAAAGCTCTTACTGCTTTCTGTGGTTATTGGGTCTTATTATAGTCGTACTATAGTGACTAAGTTGGTGGTGCCTGACTATGTACGTGGTGATTTTTCATAGTAGGTACTTTTCAGTTAGTCCTCGAAACAACAACTTCTGTGGTCTCTGCCTACCCCTATGATGGGATACAGGCGTGAGTTTATGTACCTATGTATGTAAGTATGTACAGAAAGCGTCATTAATTGGTATCCCCCTAGTAAGAGGTCGGTTTACAAGCCGTTGATCTCAACTTATGAAAAAACTTTTACATCCTTACTTACTTATGGATATCTAATTTCGCTCGAGTTCCTAAACGAGCTGATACAATAGCTGTTATAATACCCGACTGAAATCCAAGGTTGAAATGAAAAGGGTCTTTGTTCAAATCAATAGGGGGATACCGATTGATGACGCTGACTGTACAACTTTTCTGAAATTACTAATAAGTGCTTAATCTAAAGTTGATGCACGGCTAGGATTGAAAAACAACGCCATTACATCCGAATGGTGTTCGCTGAACTCACGTGTGTAATTTTCTCTCTTTCAAGCTATTCGTCCCACATGGTGGTGGGGGCAGCTTTCCTAATAGTTTGCCTCCACTTCGCTCTGTCCTCGATGTCGTTTTCGGAAGCTTGGCACTCTCTCATATCCTTTAACACTACATCTTTCCATCTCGTCTTGGGTCTACCCCTAGACAGTGGCGTAACTATAGGGTGGCAGGGGTGGCCAAATGCCACGGGCCCCCGACCCCAGAGGGCCCCGGCTCAAGAGGCCGCGAGCTCGTGATGATTTTTACTGATAGGGCCAGGGACGTATATAAGGGGGAGGGGGGGTTTAGAGGGTCCAGACCCTCCCCCCCCCCTCCTTAGCAATAGCATAAAAAAAACTGGCGGAACAGGTATTTCCGTGCGTAAACAGATGGTTCATGACGTCCAAAAAAAAATATTAAACTAGGTACACCCGATGTTTTGTATTTCTCGAGTTATGTTTTTAATGGTTTTTTTAGCATGCTTGGCCAGAACAATTTTTTAAACTTATAAAAAAATTGGGAACTATAAAAAACCACAACTTCTATTATTAAATACCCCTGGGCGTAATGTTAATCTTTGTACATTTTGGAACCAGTGTAAGAAAAGCCTACCTAACTAACAACAACTAAAACAAACTCATTCGGTTGTAAGTTTGATAGACATCAAGACTTGTGTAATTTATTAGTAATCTAATGACTAATTATTATTGACAGACCATTTTCTAAAACTGGCCTTGCGATTTTTAACTTTACAGGAACCTGTAGAGGTATTCTTTAAAACTCGAAGGGATAATCCGTTACAATAATTGGGATTCTGGGAATAAATCCTCGAGGCGATTTCAGGCAAACATTTCCTAGTGTCACATTTGTCTTAAAAAAAATTCAGCTCGCTTCGCTCGCATATAGCTTCATGAGTGTTTTGCGAGCCAAGTGCGTTACGTCTGACCGCAGAATAGGAACCGATCCTTTTCTTTGAGTACGTAAGCAAAATCAAGTGTTACATGTTGCATTTGTGATAAAAAAAATCAGCTCGCTTCACTCGCATAATAAAATAGGAACTGACAAGCTACCAGCCATTTCTTTGAGCACCATAAGAAAAATCATGTGTCACTTGTTGCGTTTATCTTAAAAAAATTAAGCTCGCTTCGCTCGCATATTAGCTTCATGAGTATTTTGCAAGCAAAGTGAGTTAAGTATGACCGCAGAATAGGAACCGACAAAAAGCCATCCTTTTCTTTGAGCACATAAGCAAAATCAAGTGTTAGGTACGTGTTGCATTTGAGATTGGAAATTGGTTCGCTCCGCTCGCATAATAAAATAGGAACCGACAAGCAGCCAGGCTTATGGTGCTCAAAAGCTTCATAAGAAAAATTAAAAATCACGTGTCATTTGTTGCATTTGTCTTTAAAAAATTTGGGCTCGCTTCGCTCGCATATAAGCTTCATGAGTATTTTGCGAGCGGACAGTAAACCAAGTTTCAAGCCCGGGAATCGATGTCGTTAACGCGTTGCGTGCGAATACGGTAGCCCTAACGCGTACGAAGTCGCGGGTCACAATGTATTGAACCTATCTATGGGGTGGCAAAAGCCAGGCTGGCCCGGGGTTCTGAGTTAACATACGCCACTACTTGGTTGGAACCCTTCAACCCCCCCCGGATCTACAATTTAAGTGCGGCAGAAAATTAGTCAATCTTTGTATTTTGGAACCCTTGGACCCCCCCCCCCTTATCAAAGCTATAGCTACGTCCCTGGATAGGGCCCCATCAAAAGAATTTGCCACGGGCCCCAGACGATATAGTTACGCCACTGCCCCTAGATCTGCGGCCAGGAATGGAGAGTTGTAGTGCTAAGTTTCCCACGTATTCAGGCGGTCTCCTCTTTACGTGACCATACCATCGCAGCCTACTCTCCTGTAGCTTGTCAGCGATGTCGCGTACGCCCAGCCCCCCTAGCCATTTACACTATCTATCGTCGCTTTAGAATAGAAACACTTCAAAATGTATAGGATTTGACGTTTCAAGTAGATGAGTCACGTGGTCAGAACGTCAATTCCTATACATTTTGAAGTGTTCTATTCTATAGCGACGATAGATCGTTCTACAGCGACGATAGATCGTGTAATATGGCTAGGCTACCTTGCACGTACTCGTTGCGGATTTTATCGAGCCGAGTGACGCCGCACATGTGAAATTACGTATACATGTGTATACGCAATGTGAAATTACAGGCATATTTTTATTATATTATGGCTACATTTCCTACATAATTAAATAATAGGAAAATTGAAAAAAAAAAAACAGCTGAAAATGTTACAAATGAGGTACGCAAGTACCCCTTGTCCAATTATATCTTGTTGTGAAACGACCGAGCCAGTTAATTTAACGCAAACTTTTTTTCTGACAAAAATAAAAATCTACGGTAAAGAGTAAACGGCAATAACTTCAGCATTGTCTTCTAACCTTTATAAGATTTATTTATTGTTTTTGTTCATGTTTTTGTCATGTAGAGCCGTGTTGGCCGAGGGGTATAGTACCTCGACTTTCGACCCGAAGGTTGTGGGTTCGAATCCTGGCCATGCATCAATGAATTTTTCGTTTCGAAAAAATATGCGCATTAACACGAGCTCTAAACGGTGAAGGAAAACATCGTGAGGAAACCCGCGGCTTAGTCAGCCCCACACGTATTGACCATGTATTTCCTGTGGATATGTTGAAGCTGAAAGGATGGTTTAGGTGCTGGGCAAGCCTTCTCCATCTCAATATTGTCCCAGGCACTACAGTGTCCCGTTAAGTGTAGGCAAAAGATTCAATTCAATTCAATTCAATTCAATTCAATTCATTTATTGCGTATTATGGGTTAGTAACAGATGGTTAGTAATACAATTTCAGTTCGTCCATAATCAGCGTCTAGCGCGTGCAATATTAGGTACCTACTTATTAAAATTTAAATTTAGTGTCATGCGTTATACAAAATTAAAAATAAAAGAAAAGATTGCCTCCTGACACTTTATAAATCATCTAGTAAAGATGTAAAGGCCTAAGTTTTGTTCATGTTAAATGTCTATAAAACACTTCCTATTGTAACCACTTGACCTAATGACATCCATTAAACTCACATTGACCCGTGGTCTCAATCATGAAATGGGTCTGAAAGAATCCTTTCACCCCACTATCAAGTCAATGTTCCAGTGGGTCACGGCATGTCATAGTGTGACTTGAGTACAGGTTGGCACGCTATTTTAGATCTTGTTTTCTACTAGCTTCCGCCCGCGGCTTCGCTCGCGTGGTACCCGAATAAATAAAAACCGGTCAAGTGCGAGTCGAACTCGTACGCCGAGGGTTCCGTACCTAGCCATGGTGCCAATTAAGCTAGTCCGCTTATATGTATGAGCGCCCATACAACTCGGAGGACAATTTTAATTGGCGTGAACTATGTATGTATGGGAACACCCTTTAATTTTCAACTTTTTTAACTTTTTGGAATTTTTCCTTTATTTGTGCTATAAGGCCTTGCTTTTTGCCAAATTTCGTTATTCTAGGTCAACGGGAACTACCATTTAGGTTTTCGACCCAAAACCTCTAGGGTACTTCCGGTTGACCTAGAATTGTCAATTTTGGTTACAAGCAAGGTCTTACAGCACAAGTAAAGGAAAAATTCCGAAAAATAAAAAAAGTTGATAATTAAGGTAAGTTTTGGTACTCACAAGTTTTCACGAAAACCTAAATTTGCCTATATCTTTTCATAGTGTTGACTCAGGACCTTGATTTTTATACTCACAATAGGGACTATAGACCTTAGTATATGGTATAAATTTCAACTTGCTAGCTCTACCCGTTCCTGAGATAATCGATGGTGACACACGGACAGACGGACAGACAGACAGACAGACGGACAAGAAAGTGATCTTATAAGGGTTCCTTTTTTTACCTTTTAAGGTACGGAACCCTAAAAGTAGCCTATGTCCTATGCCCGGTCATTATCTATCTACGTTTTTAATTTAATTTAAGTGGTATTACGAGCTGAGCACTCCCGTGCTTCGGAGGGCACGTTAATTGTCGGTCCCAGCTTTTAAGTCGTTAAGCCATGACGGAGGCCTTTAGGCGGCTTAAAAACTCCTTCACCAGAGTTGGCCACTTACTCATACGAAAGAAGAAGAAGAAGATTTACGCCAAATCGATTCAGTGGTTGTCGAGTTATAGAGGAACACACATACATACATCCATTCATCCATCCATCCATCCAAATATCTAAACTTTCTTAATTATTAAATTAGTGTAAAA
Source organism: Camptogramma bilineatum (assembly GCA_958496255.1). NCBI lineage: Eukaryota > Metazoa > Arthropoda > Insecta > Lepidoptera > Geometridae > Camptogramma > Camptogramma bilineatum. Next base: position 11,235,340 of record OY292463.1, read on the forward strand.
GTGTCATTTTTGTAGAAAAATCTCCTATTCCTATGAGACAACAGCGTGATTTTATGAAAGCGCGTTTGAGTTTTCTGTTAAAAAATTCAAAGCAAAGGTTTACGATAACTTTTATACCATTTACTTTGATTAAATTATTTCTAAGCGGTCAGTACCTATAAACCGACTGCTAGCAATATTATTAATAGTTTTTTTTTAACAGACTGAGTTTAATTGAAAAAGTTACGAACTTTTTAAGCTTCTGAACGCGACTGTGCCCGATGCCCGTCACACGTAGGTACATACGAACACAAACACGCTAAAGGAATGTCTTTCATTAAACTCGTGTTTCTTCACCTTACTCTGGCAAATTTTAAATTAAAATGTTATAGGCGATTCTGTTGAAATATTCATTAAGATCAGCAGGCTGATTGTCTAACTTGACTCAAACCTCAAATTCATCTCAAACTGTCAAAACGATCGCGTAGGCATCTTTTGTCGCGTTCGATCTCGTTGAGATGAGAGTGACAGAGCTACCTGCGTGGTCACTGAACTGTCATATTTGATAGTTTGAAGCCGATTTTGGTCGCTATCAAAGATAGACAATCAGGGGGCTGTAAGTGGATTTAATAAAAAATGACATCCAAAGTTATTTAGTGATATGTTATTTGAGAAACTTGTAGGTAAGTACTTGATTAATCGATGATTATCTGAACTGCACACCATAGTCAGTCTTGAAGTAATCTATGTCTACTTTATAATTTAAAAAAAGAGAGTTCATATATATATATTATTATATATATATATATATATATTCATATATATATAGCCAACTCTGATGATGGAGTTTTGGGCCACCTGAATGTCTCCATCATGGCTTAGAAATTGACTAAAACTTACCATACCCTGCGAAGCACGGAAGCGTTTAGTTGTTTATGCTACTGACGATCGTTTGTCTATTTTATGGTGGCGCTTAAAATCGCTAGATTTCAACCAAGAACGAGCAAGAAAGTTAAACCGCTTCAACAATTTCAGACTTCACAGTTTTGCGGTACTTTTGAAACTTGCTTCTATAAAACTTTAACATCACCTTAATCACCCTTTCACATCTACAAACACTTAAAGTTCTTTACAAAATGTTTATGAGGTCGCACTCACAAATATACATTTGGCTTATACTAACTCTTTATACGTGTTAGTACTTCAACGTAATTGTTTCAATCTTATAAAAAATCATCAAGACTTCTTCTTCCCACATTCCTCCATTCATCTTCAACAGGTTAACAACTGACAATAAGTTTCCCAGCCTTTAAATTAGACACCATTTACAACTTTCGATACGCTGACGAAAAAACCCCTACATCGATTTATCCGTAAGCTCTTTTATAATGGCACCTATAGGGATGGGCTGACCCAATTCTGAACCAGGCGAAAGGCACGTCCTAAGGGAACAGTGGGTACTCGGCTTAATAATAAGCAAATTGTTTCAGATATAAGAGAATCTGATGATTGAATGTTTCTTGGAAAATTTGGGGACAAAAATGTCATAAAGATAAGAATTAAGTACGGTACGGTCGTGACAGAGCAAGACAAAATTAATCAAATTAATTTAAAAGTTATTTAATACAAATACCGAGATTTGATATTATTTTCTAGAAATATTGATGATCAGAATAATTAAAATTATATGCCCTACATACAAATCACGCCGTAAGTTTAGGCAGAGATCAGAGATTTCCAATTCCTATTTTTTTATAGTTTTATAAAAATTACCCACCTGATGGTCAGCGTTTACCCTTACCGTAGCCCAATATGGACGCAAGTGACACCAGAATCACACTTACGTTACTAACCCTTTAAAAGAGGAATCACTGAGCCGACAACACAATGGACAAGACTGGTCCACCTGCTATCACCGCACTGCTTCCTCGCAGAGCTCTGGCAACCTTACTCACCGCAGGAACATAACACTATTCGAGACGAATGATGTTGTTTGGCTGCGATATTCTGTAAAGCAGAGGTATTTTCCCAGTCGGGCTGCTCAAATATAGAGTGAGAAAAACCCACTCAACCTCCTACTAAACGATTCTGACACACGTTTATTGCCATAATAACTCTCATTACATTAGCAGGGCTGTAAGAACAAAAGTGCCCTAAATTGGCGCGCTTCAGGCTTTAGTTAAAAATCTACAGTTTATAGATAATGTTACTTATTTATCACAGATTACTACTTCATAAACTGCTTATAACGCTGTCTTCAAATAAATAAAATTAAGCTTTCTCAAGAAATCTTCAACCGCAAATTGCTTAACTATTCATAAAACATTCGTGCTTTGCTATTTTTACATAAAACATTTTCAGACATTCGTGCAGACATAAATATTGCGTTGGTTTGTAGAAATCTTTTTATTCGAGCCTTATCGCGATGAATGACCAACTTCCGTAGAATAGTGTTCATATTGCGTGACTTACACGTAAGGGTCTTTTAAAAGGCGTCAACCGGATTATGATTGCTAGTAAAATTTAAGCAGGCTCACAAGCTTGGGATCTAAACGAATATACTTACTCGTAAATTGTGGAAACCTAAACTTTAGGTCGAAGATGTTTAAGTGGTATAATGAATGACTGTCGCATAAAACTTAGTGCGCCGACCATCATTATAGCGTTGTTTCCAAACAAAAGAGCGCTCTAGCGAGCCTAGTCGGCGCACTAAGTTTTTATGCATAAGGTAGTAGCGAGTTTTATGCGTAAGAGACGCGCGTTTGTATCGATACAAACGCGTAGCTCAAAAACGCGCTGCAGAAAACGCAGCGTGGCCACTCCCTAAGACCGTGAGAGTTCAAATAAATCAGTATTTTTTTTAACAAAATTGATGAGAACACACAGTGTAGTCCCTCTGCTATCTTTACAATTTGATATTTTTCCTCGTACATGAAATGTTGTATTGCCAAAATCTAAGCTCAAATGCCAGAGTGCGCAATGTGCGCATACCAATTCACAAAACTAAGGCTTTGGCTGATAGATGCTGTGCGTGCCTTTATATTTTAATTGTAATTGAATTTAAAATAATCATCATAAAAGTGATCGCACACCTGCCAGATTCGGACGATTCGGACGAATCAACGCGAAGATGTACCTACATACGATTTCATAGAAATAATTATAAAATTCGTTTCTTTCGATTCGATCGACGCGTTCGGCTCCGATAGGTATTCGTTCACCTTAATAATTATTTTACCCATCACCTGAGTCTGAAACTCTTTTCGCTCCTTACGAATTTCTTGAACCTGTGCGTCACTAATTCAGGTTTTGTATGATATTTTGAAATCAATGACCCAACGTGCTCAAATCAAATTACTTCTAGCGACCCCCGCTTTTCAGAAAACCAGAGCTTCGCTGAAATTACTGGGCTGTAAAAGTAGGTTGTATGACACATTTCAGGTTAGGTCTATTTATGTTCGAATGTAAGCTTTAACAGAAAAATGTATGGAAATATTGTAGCTTTTGTTGACATACTATATTCTACTTTTTTCTAGATAAAATAGTCATTTTCTTTGATTGTATAAAAATGTCTAGAGGCAAACCTTTTACACATAAAATAATGTACGCTGTGGGACCCAAAAGTGGACTAAACTACGGGTTCCTTAACAATGTTTTCCTTCTCTGTTTTCTTGCGCGTAATCTTGTAAGATATACCTAAGTAAACATGAAAACATTCTTGTTTAAGTAGGTAGGTACATCATTATATTCAATACATTTTTTACAACCTTTCCCACAACTCTTTTTACACAGATGTGTTGAAGTAACAACAAATTATTTTATCATTATGCCTTGGTTTGACATCAATTACCTATTGATTTTTTTTATATTGCTTACGGAAAAATGAATTCTGAAAGTCGAAGAGGAAAGTTATTGTCACCTCAGAACCTCACCGCATCGCCTCGGTAGGTACTCTTTGTATGAAATTCTATGGACCAACGCTCACTACCTTACCTTCGTAACGTCACCGGATCGCCGCATCGCAATCCAAAAGTGAAGGAACAAGTAAACGCCGAAAACGCGATGCGGTGCGGAGGCAACTGGTCAGCTATGACCTTAAGCCTAAAACGTTTTTACTTTTCAAATTTTTAAAATTTTTCATTTAAGTAACTAAACCATAAAACAAATCTCATCTCACAAACCACAAAACTGTAAGTAGGTACTTACACTTTTACAATCGCTAAAAATCACTTTAGTAACTTAGCATAGAACATGTCGGTCATGGCCTGTACTTACGCAGCGATTGCGGTTTTTGATCAAAGGGTAGAAAAAAGGGGAGAGCCTATAAAGTGCACTTTGCATTTCCAATCAACAAAATGAGGTCAGTGTTTCTATGTTTTACAAGATGGAGCTACAGGGAGCCATTTGCGTTGGTCTATTTTCGTAACTAGTTATGAAAAATGAAAAAAAAAATCCATTTTCATCACTGGTTACCAAAACATGAAAAAAAATCCACTTTCGTAGCTGGTTATGAGACACAGTTACGTACAACTTTTGAAACTATCATGGTTACTAACATAAATATTGTTATCAACGGGATAATTACCATGATTATTGAGTTTTGTTGCTTCCCGATATTTCGACGCAGTTGCATGCGCCATGATCACGGGTAACTGAAGTCTTTGCGAGGTAGAAGGTAGTTATGTGCAGACGAAACAATCAATAATCATGGTAATTATCCCGTTGATAACAATATTTACAGTTACGTACATTGAAAAAATAATCCTTTTTAATAACCAGCAACAAATCAGTAAGTAAGTTCGTATGAGCATTGCTCATTGAGCAAGTGGCCAATTCTGGTGACGGAGTTTTTACGAATCAGTGAAAAAAAAAAATAATTTCGTAACTGGTTGTAAAATAGTTACGAAAATGGACCAAAAAAAACCATTTGCGTAAATATTTATCAAAGCTTTAGAAATATTGTAGTGTTTTTATGAACTTTTGTAGGTATATTTAGTATAGTGTTGAGTATGACGTGACTGACCCGGCTCTTTTGTCCCGTACAAAATTCAACTTTGTAAGATCGGCTCAACTTCTACAAATGTCATACTTAAATTAAATGTCATGCGACCGTACACAATACTACAAAATCAGAGAACATGACGTTACTCTTTCCTCAAGCTTCATTCAATCTTCAATCACTCCTCGCTTGACAATGACAAGAATGAATAAACTGACCGAACAGATTGTCATCATGAGAATGAGTAGTCCGCCAAAATAAAGAACAGTCAATTGAAAATGACCGGCTCAAATGAACCGGCTCACAGTACCGGCTCAAAATGAAAATGAACCTACTCTTACAAAAGTCAATCTAAAATCATGTTATACCCAACACTTGGCATAAAGCATAAATGTATTCTCATCACTGATTTAACATTTAACAAGAACATAATTTTACGTATCTTAGTCGTGATCTTTACAGCTTTTCTAATTCGTTAACTCGGATTTGTCGGAAATTGGAAAGTTTCCATCGCGGATTCTTTTACAACTGGGATTATTTCCGGTGAATCCGATGTTGTTTTTTCAACAAGAGCAGAAAAAAAGAAGGGAGGTTTTTGCTCTGTAGTGACTAGTGACCATAATGGCTAAAGTTTTTTTTTTAAATTTAGATAGATCTTTGTTTAGCCACAATCTCACCTGATGGTAAGTGACGATGTGGCTGACGATGGATCACAAAGGTCTAGAAGACACTTATTCACTCTTGACTTAAAGAGACCGAAGACTACAAAAGGCGAACCGCGTGGTACGAGTGGATGATTTAATACGATTAAAATAAAACTGTATTTGACTATTTAAAAACCACATTTGCTACAATAAATACATATTTTACGCATCTTGTTAAGACATTATAATCCTTGCAAATAATAGCAAAAAAGGTTCTGCAATGATAAGGGTCAAACCTAATCCGTGACATAATAAAAGAACTCCGTAATAAAGGTTTGGGAAATCTTTATTATACATAAGCCTTTATCTATCCTTAGACGACAAATTCACGTCCAATAAAACCTTCATAGATAGATAGATAGATTAACACTTTATTGTACACTACATGAACATTAAAACAAATTACAGACACACAGAACATTAGGAGCGAAGTGCAATGGGTGATCTTATCGCTATGAGCGATTTCTTCCAGACAACCATAGGATGAACCGGATTTACAGGAAGGCAAAAGGCGGCGTAAATAAAAATATCTACGTCAATAGAATACATACTAATAATTAAATATTCATATACTTAACTTTTTGTAAGTTTCTCTAGGGCTTGTAATAGCAAGATACAGAAATTATATATTTTACAAGAAAGACAGAAATTGTAGGTATATTTTACTGTAGACGTTTTTGATTTTCATGTTCGGATAATGTATTCCAACTGCTTCATTCATCAAAATCTCAATTTATATCACACAATGGAAGTCATATGAAACAACTTAACAATACGAGGGTGGACGTAAATTGTAGTGAGAAAACCATTTATCTTAAATATGCGTAGGTTGGACTATAATGTGTGGCATAGTCTTTTCATTGTGTTTTCTGAATGAAAACGTAGAAAACGGAGTTGAATAACACATTTTAAGGGATACCTTACCTTGAAGCGCTCGTGGCATAACTTGCTTAGACGTTCTTGATAGATTTTACACTATCTCATACGAACTTATTGAACCTATTTAATTTTATTTTGTGTATGTACTTTTTGTGCAGAGAGTGATCAGTGAAGGAACCTATTTCCTTGACTGATCGCCTCTGGCACATTACATTTCCTAGGTTCCTTTAATTTTAATTTTTATGTTGTGTTGCATTTTGATAGCTGTGTACCTATAAATATGGACCCCCTTTGTTGTCTAAAATAGACCAGTAAGTCAGGTCTCACTGGCTTTTTCAACCGACTTTAAAAAAGGAGGAGGTTCTGAATTCGGTTGTATTATTTGAAGTCCGCCGATTTGATATTTTTTTTAAAGACATTCTGATTTTCCCTTTTTTTATCGAAATCCTGTTCGGGTGGTGGGTTACATGAGGAATTGAAGGAATCCCGTCGGAATTGAAAATTTTGATCAGATTTTTCATTTTAGAATTGAAGGAACTCTACAAATAGTAATCTATTCACCTATACTCTATATATTATATAGAGTTTTTTTATTTTCAGCAAGAAGTTCGTAATAAAAAACTACTCTACTCTACTTGTATTAATGAAGGTATCATTGGATGAAGAAGACTAATCACCACCGAGTTTTTGTGTTAATCCATATACTTTATTCCTAATTTAAAAAATATATCGTTACCGTACTTCGTAGAGCACGTTAAATTATCGGTCCCGGCAGAGCCTATTGCTAATTTATAAAGAAGGCCTTTTTGGTAATGGATATAGATTGGCTATTTAAGAGTCTGTAAAAAAAGTTCATTGACGATCGTTACATCGAGGCTTTCAAATTGTTTCCAAATTCATAGAATTTTATAAAAAGTCACGTTGTCACGTTGATTATCTTCTTTTTACATAATTATTATGCACTAGCTGCCCGCGGCTTCGCTCGCCTGGTACCCGGATAAAAAGTAGCCTATGTTACTCTCCAGCCCCCCAACTATCTCCACACAAAAAATCATGTCAATCCGTTCCTCTGTTTTGACGTGAAAGCAGTACGGATTATCAAATAATTTTCACTTATGTGGGCATTCTGGAGTCTGTTACGGGCTGGAAAGATATCGAAGGACCTATGTCGGTCTTTGAATCCGAGCCGAATAGCAGACTTAAGACTAGAATAGAATACATGAGATCTCAAAACTTTTTTGGAAGAAGTAAAAAAACTCGCTGTCGTGTTACCGTTGCTTTGTTCGGCCTATAAAGCCGGGTCCAAATTTGTATCATTTGCCCAATCCGATCACCGTATCCGTATCGCTGACGCGTATCATGATTGCATATGTGGACGGGTGATGATACGCGATCTCGATACGCTGTTATATGATACGACCCGTCCCATGTCGTGTCGGTTTTTGTCCGATCATCAAAGACTATTGTGAAGTTATGGATACGGAGCAAATCGAGGCGTCCGCACATTGATACGGGGTTTGATACGTGATACGCTGATACGGATACGGTGATCGGATCGGGCAAATGATACAAATCTGGACCCGGCTTAAGATCCACCCCGACGCGCTCCGTCAAGTAGAATCGTATTTTATATTAGGAAAAAGGTCATGGTATCACCATATTCCGCATCGCTTCACACAGAGTATCTACCTATAACTCCTATAAGAAACAAGAACAGTAGAGCAACAAGTGTCAACAAAAGGGAGTCTCGCAGTTTTTCCCGGAGTTTATTAATGTCCTTTCTTTTGCACCCTTCTTCCTAATATCTACTAATATTTTAAATGCGCAAGTTTGTGAATATGAGCACGATTTGAATGTACTGAATTTATATCTACCTCTCATAATGACTTACTCATCGAGATGCAACTACTAAGAAAATGTTTACTTATGAATGTCTGTCTTTGGGTGTATAATTAAAAGCTTTATGTAAGTATAACAAGCAGCCACACCATGCCATAAAAAAATAATTTTCCTAATCGGTCCAGGCGTCTTAGAGTAATCGATGAACATACATAAAAAAAGCACAAAAAACATACCGACGAATTGAGAACCTCCTCCTTTTTTGAAGTCGGTTAAAAAGAGTGAAGCCGCGGCAAGAGGTTTATTTTGTTTTACTTCCTAACTGAAAAATATATTTCTTCCACCATCATTAGTATAAAAAGACGTGGGTAATGAGTGTTTCGTCGCGTAAATTGAGCGAATGGACTGTTATTTTTATTTACCAGGACATTATACTAAAGATGGGTCGATACTAATTTCTGATGATTACTTTGTAAGTGGAAGGTTTCATTATTTATGGTTTTGATCATTATTTTCAAGGACCAGTGATTGAGTGCCATGATTGTAAACTTGTCATCATGATCATTAATAAGTTAAGGTGTTTTTGCTATTAAGGCGCTTACTCTCTATCTCTATCGTATAGATATAGTTGGGTTTGCCGTGGTCATGAGTAGACTCAGTTTACTCATGACCACGGTGACTGTAATGTCGTCCTAAAATGTCGAGGTAAAGGTGGTAGTTCGCGCCCGACAGTATATAAAGTACCAACCAGCGCGAACCGTCACCATTATTATGTAAAATTATTTCATTTTATCAGTAATATCTGGAGAAAAATTAAAAAAGAAAAAGAAAACAGAACAAAAAAAACTTAAGTAAAAAAAAAAAAAACTTTTATTGGCTGAGATTCGAACTCGCTTTCTTCGGCTGGAAGGCGGACACCTAACCACTTAGGCAATCTAGTCTCAACTTTCGTGAAATTATGAAACACATTGCACTGGTAAATCTTTTTGCGTGAAAATGCCGAGAAAACGAATTTTCCCAGGTATAGTATAGGACCTAGCTAGATCGATTTTTCGAACCCGTAAACCGGCATACCGTAAAATTCATCGAAATCGTTAGAGCCGTTTTCGAGAACGTGAGTACAAACAAACAAATATTGCTCGTTTAATAGATTAAGCCCCGATAATATTTTAAAACATTTTTAGGTCGCGAAAGTTTAAAATGTCTCCAAATAAAACAAAGCATATTTTTCAAAATGCCTACTTGACTTATGAATGTTTGTGTTTTGATTTTACTTTGTAAAAATAACGTTGTTGTGAAATGAATATTGGTGAGCAGATAATTTACTAATGAATTGGGTAAATTTCAATTTCCAATGAGCCTCCAGCCAGTAAAAGTTTAATTTATCAGCGGAACAAACCTAGTCAAACCGAGGTAATAATTAGCTGACTACAGTTATGTTACTTGCGACAGATTAATTATTATAGCTTGTGTACAATCCTAACCTATTAATAATATAAAACACAGTCTGTTAGTATGTTTATTATATCAGATAGAACCTAACATTTCGATCTTAAGAATGGGATTGAATATCCCATCTTTGAGACCAAAAGTCGAAATGTCGAAAGATTTGTTTCGTTTTTACGGTAACTTTGCACCATTTTTATAACAGAGACCAATTACTTAAGAAAAATGTATAAAAGGCAAGACAATTTTTTTTAACACCATCAACGTAAACACAATTTCTCAGCCGTAAGACATCCACTGTTGGAGGTCTATGTATGTCCAACTGTGGACGTCCTACGGCCCTCAATGATTTCTATGTATTGCGGTTGGAAGCGGCCTGCATCCACCGCCGGCGCCGACCTACAATTTTTTTTATTTTTTTTATACTACTGAGGTAGCAGACAAGCATACGGCCCACCTGATGGTAAGCAGTTACGTAGCCTATGGATGCCTGTGACACCAGAGGAGTCATACTCGCGCTGTTGATCCTTTAAAAATTTCAAAACGCCCTTTTGAAGAACCCCATACTGTAGTCATTGGGTAGTTTTGTAGTTTTTCTAATCTGTCCATCTTGTTGGTGGACAAAGGCACAGATAGTACATAGTTATGGTGAAGGCACTGACCGGCTTTCTTTACTTTTTCGATCTTTAGAGAATGTCTAGTAATTTTCGATTGCTTGCTTAGGCTAGTAGTAGGTTAACGTTAAAAGTAACATTTCATGGAAATAATCGATAAGATTCGTTCGATCGCTTTCGATAGCGTTAAACGATGTTTGCTGATGCTATCGCTTCTCGCATGGACGAAAACAATATCCGTTGCAATTGCAGGTTAAGGAGTGTGTAGACTGAACGCGTTTTTTGTAACATTTTTAAATTTATTTGAGTAACAAAGTTTTTTGTTTTGATGTCTGTTTGATTGTCGTGGTCGTACTTTTTGATTATAAACGGGTGGAAAAAAAATCCAATACTTTCTTTTATATCAGACTTGTCGTAACAAGATAGCCAAATCTAACATTCGTTCTCTAGTTAAAATCTTTCAAATATGCAGAAATGTTTTTAATTATACACTAGACTAGCCATGTACCTGATATACAAATAAATAGTAAATAATAATAGTGGAGAGTGGAGTTAGGCGGGACACTTGGCTAGAAGGGATGATGGAAGATGGACAAAGGCGGTAACTGAATGGTGGGCCCGGGAAGCTCAACGACCAAGAGGCAGACCACTCGCCCGATGGTTGAATGATATTGTAAACGTGGTTGGGAATCAGTGGATGAGACTCGCGAGGGATCGGGGAGAATGGCGTGATAAAGAGGAGGCCTATACCCAACAGTGGGTGGAAATGGGCTGAAATAATGAAATTAATACAATCCAACATTCACATACAAAGTATTTGTGTTTTTGGCATGGATATTAGAAAGTACGAGAATCAAAAATACTATACTTACACGAAACAAATGTTTGTAGATCATACAAACATTTGTCCCGCCCGCGAGAGACGAGTCTTCGAACGAAACGAGTTGAACTTCGGACACTCTTCCTATTTGAAATCGTCTTCTCTCAAAGTGAATATTCAAGTTACATGCAAATACTCCTAATCTGCATCCATTTAATCGGCCAGCGAACCAATTACTATCCAGTCGCCGACATAGGGTTGTAACTAAAACGTTTTCAACTGAGCCGTGGAATAAACAACAGTTTGAAGCGAAAATCACGATAGGACCATAGATAGCGTAACAGTTGCTATAGGTCAACACAGCTCCTAAGTTACATCGAGCTAACGAGCGATGAGTAGCGGTAGCGCGTAAACTGTAGCAAATGCTGTTTTTTTTAAGTACCTAAGTCGTTTGAAGACATGCGGGGAAATGTTATTTTTTTACAAATGCAATTCCTATGCAACCTATAAATAAGTGTCAAGACGTGTTTCACCGTAAATCTTTCCAAAACATCTTGTATGCCTAAAGTTCTGCCCCTCGATTCTACTGAAAAACTTTATCTCAACGACACAGCAAAACGTCAACTATTTAGTTTTGTTTCATAATCCCTGCCTCATCATGACTCATGAGCGTGCCTAATGATGTTAGGTTACTTATTATGATAACATTTTAAAACAAATAACTAATGAGGTTTTGCAATTACTGTCATTTTGTAGAACGAATTAAAACGTACCTAACTGCAATGATACAGGAATATTGATTGATTGATTTATTTATTTATTTATGTCCACTTACATCTATTTTTACAGGATAGTCCTAAAACAATAGAGTAGTCCCATTAAAATTAAAATAAAGTATTATATAAAAAACCAATAAATTCTAAAACTAACAAAATAATACAATAAAATCCGGTCCATAAAAAAATCACTATCCACGTCAATTACCTAACCTAACTAATTACTACCATAACATAAAAATAGTTGGCGTTGTAATGTAAAATAGAGGAATTGGGGCCCGAATGTTTACCGCACCACGTTTTTCGTTTCTTAACACTGTTATAAAACTACTGAGAGCATGTGTTTTGGAGGGCACAATAATTTTTTAGGTAAGCAAGTTCATCATTCATCTGGTTTCTGTAGTATACAGTTTTGCTAAGTTTACAGCTAGATGACGCTGTGTGAAATATGTTCCTATAAGTTTCACTAGTTTTATAGTTATCGATGTAACTTCGTCCTTGTGTTGTATGTTGTATGTGAAATATCGTGTTTGGAACTCGTCAGTTTTCCTCGTGGGTCGAGAATCGGAAACGCGTTCCCAATTTGAAATACCTAGGGTTTAGAAAATAAGCAATGCAAAGGACTTTTTTAATGCAATTTTGTATACATTGAAGAGATGTTCCGCGAAGGTGATCAATGTATCGGAAGATCTATCCATAATATTCGTTGACTTTAATTGGTTTGAATGTTATAGGAACTGTACTTATAATATTTCTAGGAGGCCTTTAGGTATCCTGAAAACTCAGTCACCAGAGCTGGCCACTTGCTCATACGAACGTACTTACTTACTTATAATATTTCTTCATACTATTGCTGTCAGTTTATTATTCAGATAAAAGTTACTTGGATAGAAAAATAAAACACAAATTTATGTTCTAGGTATACAATTTATCTCATGTTCTACATCTTGAAAACTTTTGTCTTGGAAAATTAGGTTAACAAAAAACAACTCTTTGGAAGTAAAAAGTTTAAATGAATTTATACAAGCATAAAATAAATAATAATGAACTTGAAATACAGTAAAAGTTTTATAAATTACATAAAAGATAACTTTTCTGCCTTGAATAATTCATTCCTTGCTAACCCATCGAGTTTAAAGTTTTGTCCTGAAAATAGGTAGTAGGTATTATATTAAAAAAAAATGTCAGTACGGCTTCTAAAAGTTAGATGCATTTAAATAGTATTTCCTGAGTCGCGATTCAGACCTTCTCGGAACGCATTCCGAATTCGGAAAGTGATTTTCTTCATTGAAAACAGTCAACTTTCCGAAGAAAATCATCGAATCGGATGCATTTTCGGAAGTCTGATCGCACTGCTGGTGAACAATAGATTGAAAACAATTTAAAACAAACTTGGAAATTGAAACAAAACAATTACCTAAGCTTTACAGCTTTTAAATTGAAACAGTTGAGTAAAAAGTGATTTTCGTCGCACAATGGATCAGTGGAAAAAGGCAAGCTTTTTAAATCGAACAATGTAGGCGTTGTGTAACAAATACTAGTCACCTTATTTCCTAAATATTTGAGGGAAAATAATAAAGACATCCTTCAGAAGTACAGTACAAATATTTTTTCGAAAAACTTTTCAAATTATCGCCATTTTTATTTAATATGAAACTACTAGCGGACGCCCGCGGCTTCGCCCGCATGGACTACTATTTTTTTATCCCACGGGAACCGTGCATTTTTTCGGGATAAAAAGCCTATGTCCTATTCCCGGTCACTACCTATTTACATTACAAATTTCATCAAAATCGGTTAAGTAGTTATGGAGATACGTGGTAACAAACATTCACACACACACACACACACACACACACACACACACACACACACAGCACTTCTTGTACCGGGTTTCTATATACGACGAAGTAATCAAATATTTTAATCGTTCATCGTAATCTACGAGTTTACCAATATAATAAAGCGGGAGAGTTTGTTTGTGTTTTTTGTTTGCTTAAAAGCGCTAATCTCTGGAACTACCAGTCGTATTTGAAAAAAAAATTCTGCAATTGATAGCGTAATTCTTGAGGAAGGTTATTTGATATTTTTCATCATAATCATCATCACCATATACCATCACCATGCAGATAACGCCGCGAGGGTGCTGCTAGTTTATTATAAAACATCATACATTTTTGACAGAACGTTCCTAAGTCAAATAAATTAACCCGACTAAAGAAAAATAAAAACATAAGTAAGTAACTTTTAAAACAACACCTCTTCCCAGTAACCTATAATTCAATATCTTAATAATCTTTGAAAATCGAACGTTTTTATTCCTAAAACCGTTGAACTGAAATACTCTTCAACATTCGAAAATATAACAACGCGCCTTTCCGAGAAGTCTGTGTCAGAAGCAAATATTTTTTATTTGTTCAGTATTGTACTTCAGAAGAAAACAAAATGTAACCGGGATTTTCGTCAATCAGCATGTCAACTTGTCATTCAGGTCTTTACTTTTCTTGGTAGATTTAAAAAATTGGGGATATTCAAAATCGCATATTTATTTCCTCAGATAAAAGTTATCTAGGTATTGAAAAATCAGCCCTAAATGAAGTAATATGGAATTTTTAACTCAAGAAATAGAATGAAAATTTACTAGATAAATAAAAAGAAAAATCAAAACGTTTGCCATTTTAATATTGGCAAGATTATTCAGCTATTCGATATAATAAAAGCTGCAGATTTTACACAGACTTTTTTGCATTTCCTAGTTCTTCGCAAAGTAAAACTCATCAACGCTAAAACTTAGAAATCAAATATCAAAAAAAGTTCAAACGTTTTGTTTGTCCATTGTTGTTTGTAATTAAAAAATGACGTGCCTACAACTTGAAAGCTGAACGTTGAACAATGCAATGTTTTCAGTGTCCGTAATTTAAAAATGACGACTTGAAAATAAAATGTTTAAAATTTCTTATTCGCGGCGTTGCCCCCGTAGTGATGGTATAATGCTGATGATGACGATGAAAAGTAGTATAACCTTCCACGAGAGTTTAGCTATCAAATGCAGAAATAATTTTTCAAATCGGACTGGTAGTTCCTGAGATTAGCACGTTCAATCAAACAAACTCTTCCGCTTTATTATATTTGTACCTATAGATTTGTGGAACAAAAACCGCAATTTGTTTCTACTCTCTATTTTTCTGGTTGGATTTCATGAAATGACAACATTTTTGTGTTTTCCGTTGTTTAATTGAAAACTGACGGGCCCACAATTAGTTAATCGAACATTGCATTATGTTTGTGAAGGGTACACGGGGCGGGGGTTACTCAGTCTGCCGCCTGACGCCGGCCGGGCGACCGCGCCGTGTACTCGCAAAACTTGCCGGCGATCGGGAAACATGGATCTGTGACGCGGAAGGATTAGCTTAGGAATATTTTGAAGGTAATATTATTGTGTTTTTTTATATCATCTATTTATATAGTAAATATATATTTATAATAATAGTTCATTGATTCAGGCGTGACTTTGCTGAAGTCCATTTTCAGATTTTTTTAATTCCAAAATATCTAGTACCCCTCCGAAACATGGATATGTGACTCGGAAGAAACGTATTAGTTTAGGAATATTTTGATGGTAATGTCGTGTTTTTTTGTACCATCGATTATTACATGGATATAAAATAATTGATTCAGGCGTGACTTTGCGGAAGTCCATCTTGAGATTTTTTGATAATTCCAAAATATCTAGTACTCTGCCAATCCTGAAGAAACTTTTACGGTGTAGATTGGCGGAGGAGTACTAGATATTTTGGAATTTTCATAAAAAATCATAAAATAAAATACCTGGTTCATTTACCTACGTACTACATACGAGTATATGCGTACTTAAATTAATTCCATAAGAAAGATGCTTGATAAAAATTATGTTCAATGTGAAGTTGTGCAATGTCTGTAAAAAATATGTGAGCCTTTTTTCCATCCCGGAAGGTTGTAATAGTTGTTGGTTTTATGAGATTCTTCGTAAAATTAATAATAGAAAATTGGGAAATAAATCTTGTTTGAGTAGCATTATTTAACATTTTAATCAAAACTCAAGCATCCTTTTAAAGTTTTCCTTATACGTCATATTGCCAAATTAATGAACACCAGAAGTATTTTAGTAAATCAGTTTTGTAAATGATGACATTCCCGAAATTAAAAATTCGCATAGGTACATACATAGAATCACGCCTATTTCCCGTGGGATTACCTAGGCAGATTTTCAAGTTCATTTCATTTATTTTCTATCAACTCTAACGTAGATTTTTGAAGCTCTTCACTACATAGTATAAAGCAAAGTCAATTCCCGCTGTCCGTCCATATGTGTATTTAGATCTTTAAAATCACGCTTTAAAATCAACTGGTTTTGATGAATTTTCTTTTACTAGATGGAGTGATTCAAGAGAAAGGTCATGTATAATACATGCATAATTTAGTAGAGAAACACTGATAATTTTAGAGGTTTCTAATGTGATGTGTGATGTGACTCGTGCGAAGCCGGGGTGGGTCGCTCGTCGTTTGTAATGTAAATTTTAAAGAGCGAAGGAAGTTACGATTATAACCTAATACAACTTTTTAAGTAAAACTAAAAAAAGGTTTGGTTTATCCAGGAACTTCAATTTACTCCCGTGTGGTAACGGTATCGTGATTTATTTGAGCGTATTTTTATCTCGTAAATTGCCACTGAAATTGAGATTGGCTGTATCACTAGTGCTATCTTTACCTGAATTGAGTTAGTAACGAACGTGCTTGATTAATTACAATTGGTAAAACTTTGGTCTACAGAAAAAAAACACACCGGTAAAAGAATAGGAAGATAAAATTACCTAATGGTTTTAAAAATATTCTCGGGACTTAATCGCTTTAAATAATTTTAATTTCTACTTTAACTTTTCATTTTAACCAAAAATGCATTGGTGTACGTCCAGGTTTGAACCCACTACCTTCGGATCGACAGTCGAGGCACGTCCACTCGGCCAACACGGCTCTCTAATTATTTTAGTGATTATACTAAAATTTTGTTAGAATAAAACAAAATTGTTAGAATTTAGCAAAATTGTTAGAATATAATACCAAAATATTATAATGTATCAAATATAACAAAATTCTAGTATTATTATGTACAAAGCTAACCACATACTTGCAAACAGTGAGCATGTTATAAATGCGGACGTGTTATATTGTAGTATTATAATGCACCATGTCAGCTATCTTAGAGTTGAAATATAAAATTGAATAAGCACAAGAACATTTTATTTTCTTGATTTATCTCCTTCATAAAACGTGAAAAATAGTTCAACATACATCATCATAAAAATATACGTCATAAATTCGTAAGTAGTGAATAGTCACGATGTGCGTGACTGACTTGAGAATTTAATTCATAAAAATCTAGTTTTACGGCAAATATTTTACACAAGAAACGCCGCATAACATGAGGTGACTGACCTAGTTATTTACCCGACTACAGAAAATGAAGTTAAGGGCTCTGAGTTTAAAAATGCATAGCTAGATACAATGGAAAGTAGTTAACATGCCTAAGTTTAGATATTGTTTTAATGGAATTAATATTCTCGACTCTGAGGATTGTTAGTTCAAAGCCTGAAGCCTGAGTGCATCAATGGATGGTTATACAATAGGTACCTACGTAGTATTATTATAATTCTGTGTTAATAGCCAAAAAATTCTTGTTTCGGTTTAGACTCAAACTTGAATAAGATCATAGAATACGACCGCAAGAGACCTTTGTGTATTATTAATTGTATAAAATAATTTTCATAACACAAAGCTTTAAAGGTTTTGCACACTACCACGTATCATACCATGACTATGCTATGACCATTGACCGTGCATTGAGCGTTCCGGCAAAAATGATATCCTTTGTATTGAATAATATTGGCTCGGGTGGGCAGGATTCGCTTCGCAAACGGTCATAGCACAGTCATGGTATGATAGGGTCTAAGTGTGTAAAGTGCTATTTCCGTGTCTGGCACGGCCATAGCACAGCAAAAGCAGGGCCATGGTATGATACGTTCTCATGTGCCTCATTGTACCTTTAAACTATAAGCTGTTTTATCTCTAAACCTCGAAACAGATAGGGGTTTGCATTACCGTTCACGTCACGATCTTTGTATACCATTATTATTAGGTTACGAGGAGAACTGATATTGTGTCGCTCACGGCAAGATTCTCATTTCCTGATACAAATAAGGTGATGTAGATGGAGTTTATTTTATGAGTTTTATACCTACTTGATACACAAGCTAGACGAGTCGGTTTTCTTTACTTTTACATCTTCTTGATCACATTGGTTGCAGGAGTAAAATAGGCTATCAAGTTTAAAACAATGTAATAAAATAAGTAATGAGGGAGATTGATATTCAGTTCATACATTCGTTTTTAGACTGAAAAATTTTTATCTGTCAGGTTTTTTTGGTAAGTACTTACTTACATAATTTTTTAGAAGTTCAATCACCAGTAGAATAAGTTTTTCTTAAATTGCTGTCAGCTGTCTTCATTGAAAATTTTATTATTTTAATTTTTGAGTCTGGTTAGAATCGAAGCGGCATCGAAAATTCAATTATTGTCCTGAATTTGATCAAAAGTTAACTTAAAAGTTCACCATATATTATTACGAAAATATAATAGGAAGCTTTTGTTTCTGTAAGAAGGTATATATAATTCAGCTAGTTTTGTGCAGATGTTTGGAGCTTTATAGATCTTTGTTTTACCTACTAGTCAAACTTTTGGGAAATAGATAACACAGGTGTCTTTTAAACTAATCTCATTATTTCACTTTTAAACATTAGTGAGAATCACAAAAATAACGAGAAAATGTGGCAATAAATCCACAGAAAGACACTGTTTCAATTCGATCTTCATCACGTTAAGTGAAAATCGTGCAGTACTCCCACACACGTTAGCATCTCTCACTCTTAATATTTACGTGAGAAATTCCCGCGTTTCTCTCAATGCTTGAATCTGTTTCTTTTGTTTGTTTTCAAGTATATTTGGTTTATTCACAACAACAAGCTAACCCAATGTTACTAAACTTTCTAATTAGACTATCGAAATTTCAATAAAAAGTGTTTTCAGCTTTTTCCCGATTTCCAAATTCGAACCCAAATCAGTCATACCTTTCTCAAATTGTCCACTCACTAACAAGGAGCATTTTTCTTTTAAGTAAAATGATTACAAAAAAATACACGTGAATAACTGTAACACTGACCTCAATTCCGACTATTTGTCGCCAAACTAGACTAGAAATTCCCGGAAGTGTGCGATTGTATATAGAACATTTTCAGGAAGTCAACAAGGCAACCCTTATAAAATTGTAAAATTGAAACCGGAGCGTCGTCGGTGCGATGGAAATTCAATTATAAGGGTTCTTCATCTACATAATTCAACATGTTGCAAACTCGACATTGCAAAATAGGCACGTATTGAAACAAGAATGTATCTTTGTTATCCTGAGTGTTTTCTCACTTTGAATGCGTGCGAATGAAGTAGATATAGGTAAAGGGTGAATTTTTGAGACGGGGAGTAAGGGCAGCTACCTTAACCGTTGTAGCTAGAGGAAAACGTTCCTAGAAGACTATCCTTAACTTTTGAAGATATCTGCATCACAGATTTTGAAAAAAATGTACAGTCAGCGAGAAAATGGGCAATTTACACAAAAACTTTTTTGATTCCAATCGATCCTTTTTCATCTAAAAACAACACTACCTATACAAATTTAAATTTATAGAACCATGGACTAGTATTTTAAAATTCTTCCTCTTCTGTTTGAAGTACCAGTCCGTACTAGAGCCCTCGCCAACTGGCACCACGTGTTTCCAGGTACTTTTAAAAGCCTACGTGAGTACAAAATGTTTTTTTTTTCTTTTATTCTTTTATTTTTCTTTTAAGTCTGAGCACGGTAGGGTTCAAGCGAGGTGAATGACATGACTGATAAACGATACAAAATATTGAATGAAAAAACGTTGTATACATCGTTTTATGTATTAAACAAAGCTTTTCAGATTTAAGCAAAAATATTAGGATTAAGTACATTTTTTTTTTATTTTATTTATTTATTTAATAAAAAAGTTACATAAGGTGTTGTTGTAAGTATCCAAAAAACTTATAACTTTTCTAAATAAGAAAATATCAAAATCTACCCTAACTTTTTTAAGAAACTACAGAGAATAATTGTCTTTTTTAAACTTTCGCGATCAGAACACATTATTTACATAATAATGTATACAGAAAACGTAAGTCAAACTTATGTATAGTCATGATTTTCTTTACCGGAAGAACGAAAAACAGATCGAAGGCTCGCTCCTATTCTCCCATAGAGTTAAATTATTATTCATCTAAAATTGTACAAATTTTGAGTCAGCTAGTTATAACTACAAAACTTCAGCGTCAAAAACAATATACCTGGCCTTAACCGTAGTATTATTAAATGTTCTGTGCCTAACTATGACGCAGCAGTAGTTGTTGACGCTGTCAAAATAAACTTGCTGAAAATGACCGGGCCATTATTCCCTCTATTAACACAAAAAGGTCAGCGTAGGCCCCAGTATGTTTCAACAGACCTCTGGTTTGTTGAAAACTGGAGCACGTCATCTGACAATTCTGAATGAAGGGTGCCTTTAATTTATGCGTTTCTTGCGGCTTGGCGATTGCGAGTCGAGCGTTCGTCTCCCACCAGTGACTGTCAAAGGCATAGTTATCTTCGCGCCAACGTTTCCGAGGTGGACCTCGACGAGGAAAAAAAATAGTAAACAGAAAAACGATTGACTAGGAAATTCTAGATAGTTACAGAAGAAAAACTGCATAATCCAATACATAAGTATAGAAAATAGAAAAGAGAAAACACATAAGCATCGAAAGACTAGAAAACAGGATATAGAAGTTAACGCTAACTTTTTTTAAATAGCGTAACCATTTTTCTTTATTACGGCCGTTTAATTCGGATGCCGCGATTTATAGAACAGGTATCCGGATTTACGTCCAACTATATTTTAATAAACGTCAATGCTGCCCGAAAGTTATGCTAAATTAAATCCCTGCTTTGTGAATTGACGTCTAAAACCGCTTAACCCACGTTTAGGGAACTATGGAAACTTTACACAAATTTTAGTTAATGACTAAGCCGATCGTAGAGGTAATTTATCAGCAAGAAGGCCATATGACTTGCCAGTAACTTTGAATAAGTAATTTGTTCAGAAACTAATCAATAGATGTAAGCTATTTCATGTTTCGTATTAATAAGGCTGAATTCGACCAAACCGGATTAAGTTTAGTCTCGAGAGTTTAGTACTGTTTGGTTGAATATTTTGACATTGTAAAGTTGACTCCATATAACCAGCCCCCCTAGCCATATTACACTATCTACCGTCGCGATCGCTGTAGAACACTTCAAAATATATAGGAATTGACGTTCTGACCACGTGACTCATCACCTTTAAACGTCAATTCCTATACATTTTGAAGTGTTATAGCGATCGCGACGATAGATAGTGTAATATAGCTAGGGGGGCAGGATAGTTTGTTTGCACATAATAATGTTCGGTTGCGCATTCTAAACAATTGTATATCGAATTAAGTCGGCTAGTATTTTACGGGTATAAACTTAATCCAGTTTGGTCGAATCCAGCCTTAGTCATTCAAATACCAAATCTTCAAGTAAGAGCAAAATCCAGCTCGACTATAAACTAACGAAACATTAAATAGTAAATCTTACTATTTAACAAATTGTTTCGATTAGGTTATGTTGGATTACATTTGTTAATCGAAAATTCTATCGTAAGGTTTATAGAATGTTCACAAATTTTGTTCTAAGGCCTAAAGGCCTATGTTTTAAAAAGAGGTACTTGGTTCGTTTAGTAGGTACCTACCTACTTGTATACCGAAGTATCCAATAACAAGCAATCATGTTGATGCGGCCATTCACCAAACATAATCGATATGAAAGGGGCTTGTCAGTAAAGTTTCAGTTTTCATTTTGCAAAGTTATTTGCATTTTGTCCTATTATTCGTTCTTTTGATTACGTAATGTCAATAACCAGGTGATTTTGGTATCCCTCAAAAGATTCTAAAGTTGTGTGCATCGACATTGCGAGGCTGCCTCGCGAGGCAAACGAGTCTCCAAACCGCAAGGCGGCATGCCTCGCGAGGATGCCTTGCAATTTCAATACATGCCTTACTTACTGGATACGTGTAAGATCTAGTTTTCAAGTTATAGCTTTTATTTGAAAAAAAAAAAATGTAAATACAAAAAATAAATATTTAAAAATGTTTTACGCACTATCTTAATAAAAATCAGTTTAGCATCTTCAAACACGGTTTAAAAGAGACTATAAAATTAAAAAAACGCCGCATCTCAGGTTCAACATTACCTACTCGAGGCAAGTCAAATATTAGCTCAAGGAAAAACCTTTTTCTAATCGATATCATGACTAATCTCAATTTCAGACCTCAACGTTTTGGAGTTTTTATGATCGACTTGTTGGTTTTAAGAAACTTTAGGCACTGTTGGCTAGTCACCGGTTACTTGGTTGACAGCGACTGTGGCTAATATTCGCCTCTATAGTCGGATTGCTCATTATACGCACTAAAATTGACGATCAAAATGTCATTTTTCATATATTTTTAGTTCGTACAATGAGCAATTCGACTATAGTACAAAATCAGTAAAAAAACTTTAAGTCGTAAATTCGAATCAGTTTTAAGATACATTTTTTCCAATAGACATAGCCTATAGCCTATTTTAATATTTACTAGAGTAAAGTTGAGGCAGGCCGCTTTACCCCTTACTTATGAAAGATGTTCAAAGTTGAACACTGGTTAAACAACGTCCTATCTCTATTTGTCATTATCCACAAATAAAGACAGGACGTTGTTTAACCAGTGTTCAATTTTAAACATCTTTCATAAGTAAGACCCACAATGTTTATTTAATTGCCATAAACATCATTAAATGTATACAGAGCACCAACATTTGTACCGCTTTCATCTAGACTAAATAATACTTCAATGCTATTAGAAAACGCGAATAATAATCAAAAACGAACAAAGATTTCAGTTACCAAGTCTAAACTGGAAATTGTTTTCATATTCCTTGGCAGGCAGTATCGATAAGTAATTATTTTCTCGTAAATTATAGCAAGCCAGCATGTTGATGTGACGCCGGCTAAGTTTATGAACCTACATTGGCTATTAGACGGAGCGATTGATTAGCAGCATTTACACGCAGAGATCGGCCTGCGGATTTTCCTGCGGACCGATCTCTGGCATTCCAACCTTTGACAGTTTTATCCGCGGATATCTGTAAAGATATCTTTAAAGATATCTTTAAAGATATCTTTACAGTCCAGGGGCTCGATTCCGGTACCGAACTTTTTATCAACCTCTACCAAAACCTCAACTAAAGCGACTGTTTCCATGACTACTAATAACAAACGACTCAGTTGTGGTGAGGTTTTGAACTTTGGCAGTACAAATTTTTGAAAAGCTATTCTACTATTTCACCAAATGGCTGACATTTAAGAGTTCGAACCAAAACCAAAGCGGTTGTCATTTAATAGAATACAGGCCCAGATCCGTGCTAAAAACTCTACCGTTTAAAGGCCGCTAGTTTTATCCGCGGATATCTTTACAGATATCTGTACAGTCCACACAACGATCTATTATCATTTAATCTTGGTTAAAAGGATTGTTGGTCTTGTTGAGAGGCTTTCTTGGTAGCTTTGTCTCTTTCACACTCGTTGTTGGATTAGTAGTGTGCCCATGTCATTTAAATTTCAGGATATTTTTACTTTATCGCGCTCGACAAAATCAGCGCTTGATTTCGATCCATGGTTTCGATCCTTGAATTCGATCCTTGATTTTGATCCTTGATTTTGATTTCGATTTTGATTTCGATCCTTGATTTCGATCCTTGGTTTCGATCTTGGATTTCGATCCTGGATTTCGATCCTTGATTCTTGAATTTTGAACCTTGAATCTGAAATTTTGAATCTTGAATCTTTGAAGTGACAGCTGTCAAACTTCAAATGACCATATCTCGGGAACTACTCGTCCTAGACTCCCCGTTCTCAGTTCAAATGAAAGCTATGACCAAGATCTTCATTTGAAGTGACAGCTGTCAAACTTCAAACCGCCATATCTCGGAAACTACTCGTCCTAGACTCCCCGTTCCCAGTTCAAATGAAAGCTATGACCAAGATCTTCATTTGAAGTGACAGCTGTCAAACTTCAAACCGCCATATCTCGGAAACTACTCGTCCTAGACTCCCCGTTCCCAGTTCAAATGAAAGCTATGACCAAGATCTTCATTTGAAGTGACAGCTGTCAAACTTCAAAGTGCCATATCTCAGAAACTACTCGTCCTAGACTCCCCGTTCCCAGTTCAAATGAAAGCTATGACCAAGATCTTCATTTTAAGTGACAGCTGTCAAACTTCAAACCGCCATATCTCGGAAACTACTCGTCCTAGACTCCCCGTTTTCAGTTCAAATGAAAGCTATGACCAAGATCTTCATTTGAAGTGACAGCTGTCAAACTTCAAATGGCCATATCTCGGGAACTACTCGTCCTAGACTCCCCATTCTCAGTTCAAATGAAAGCTATGACCAAGATCTAGGTACATTTCAGATGACAGATGTCATTTTGACAGCTGTTATTGAAAATGTAGATCTTGGTCATAGCTTTCATTTGAACTGAGAACGGGGAGTCTAGGACGAGTAGTTTCCGAGATATGGCGGTTTGAAGTTTGACAGCTGTCACTTCAAATGAAGATCTTGGTCATAGCTTTCATTTGAACTGGGAAC
This sequence comes from Camptogramma bilineatum, assembly GCA_958496255.1. Classification (NCBI taxonomy): domain Eukaryota; kingdom Metazoa; phylum Arthropoda; class Insecta; order Lepidoptera; family Geometridae; genus Camptogramma; species Camptogramma bilineatum. Next base: position 11,260,238 of record OY292463.1, read on the forward strand.
GGGGAGTCTAGGACGAGTAGTTTCTGAGATATGGCGCTTTGAAGTTTGACAGCTGTCACTTCAAATGAAGATCTTGGTCATAGCTTTCATTTGAACTGGGAACGGGGAGTCTAGGACGAGTAGTTTCCGAGATATGGCGGTTTGAAGTTTGACAGCTGTCACTTCAAATGAAGATCTTGGTCATAGCTTTCATTTGAACTGGGAACGGGGAGTCTAGGACGAGTAGTTTCCGAGATATGGCGCTTTCAAGTTTGACAGCTGCCACTTCAAATGAAGATCTTGGTCATAGCTTTCATTTGAACTGAGAACGGGGAGTCTAGGACGAGTAGTTCCCGAGATATGGCCATTTGAACTTTGACAGCTGTCACTTCAAAGATTCAAGATTCAAAATTTCAGATTCAAGGTTCAAAATTCAAGAATCAAGAAAAAAACTTTGTAAATTTATACCGTTCCACGCGCCAGTCCAAAATCTGCGGTTATCTGTACAGATATCTTTACAGATATCTTTACGGATATCTTTACAGTCCGGATCCGTGGGAAAAACTCTACCGTTTAAAGGCCGCTAGTTTTATCCGCGGATATCTTTACAGATATCTTTAAAGATATCTTTAAAGATATCTTTAAAGATATCTGTACAGTCCGGATCCGTGGGATAATCTCTATCGTGTAAATGCCGCTATTGAATAGCTGTGGCCGGCTACTTTATCCGCCATTTTTAAAAGTAACAGCCAAATGCAGAAAAACTTTATCTAATCCGACCTGTAGTTCCAGAGATAGCGCGTTCAAAAAAACGCTTTATTAAATTAGAGTAGATTTGCAAAAAACCTATACCAGCTGTGGCCTAAAATTTCACTTGCTTGGGTGTAACAAAGGAACTGATTAATTCCCAGGGCATCTCTTTTGGTACCTACAGCAAACTTTCGCATATTTTTAATTTCACAAAATAGAGTTTTTCTATTAATGTATAAGGCAGATTTATAAAAATCTATGAAACGACACCAATGCAAGAAAAGTTATGGTATACATACACCAGTTTTGTGTCTTTATTCAAGAAAAACAACAATATTCAGCGATTGAGAAACGGTTTTACAAAATCATTGACACTGCTCTTGTATTTAGTCTTAGGTGCAGGCCAGATAGAAGAGACGGGGATCAGACATTTTGTCTCTTCCGCGTCTCTTCTTCTGAATGTTTTGCGGCGCGACGCTTCTATACATTTTCTTTGAAAGGGACGCGGAAGAGACATATTATGTCTGTGACGCGTCCTCGTCTTACGTCTTTTCTGTACCTATGTCCTGCGCCTTGTAAACTTTTTTTACTAAAATCAAATGAAATATAATTGTTGTACAAGTACAAGTTCTTCACAAAATTAAGAGCTATAGATATTAATGTAATCCAAATCACTTCCAATCATACCCAAGATTTTAGTGTTTTATTAAAATCCGAAATCGCAACGACTACGACTATTCGAGTAACATTTTTTTGTTTGTTTTTTTTAAAGATGACATAAATTTATCCGAATCTTGTTAACTGATCTAATACTCGTAAAACACTGTATGTGAATTAGCGTCTGGTGTAAAAGTAGCGTAAAGTTACATTGCATAACTTGAGTTACTGTAATGTTATTAATTAGAGAGTATTAGGTCGCTCGTAAACTCGTATGTAGGTGGGTTAGTAAATTAAGCAGGTTAGTACTTTTCTCGTAACGCTTAGGTATGCTTAGGGCCCTATCTCACTAGGACTCTATGGTTGCACCACCACAAACAAAATTTACGTAAATGACACCTGCCCCCTGATTGTCTATTTTTGATAGCGACCAAAATTGGTTTCAAACTCTCAAATATGACAGTTCAGTGACAACGCAAGTAGCTCTGTCACTTTCATCTCAACGAGACCGAACGTGACAAAAGATACCAATGCGATCGTTTTTACAGTTCGAGACCAATTTGAGGTTTGAGACAAGTTAGACAATCAGCCTGGTGTCATTACGTACATTTTGTTTGTGGTGGCGCAATGGTGTCCTAGTAAGATAGAGCCCTTAGATTCTTCAAGTGTGTTGGCCAATTTAATCAAAATAGTAATGAATTTGCTATTGACAGCTTTAGACGAATTATGTTTACTTTAAAAATCTTGTTTTATTTATTTTATGAAAGCCGAAAGTTTGTTTGAGATTGGATCTCGAGAACAGCGACACCTACAGAGTTCAACTTAAGATCCGAAAAATAACTACTAACTCCGAAAAATACATACAAAAAAAACATGAAAAATGTGTCAAGATGAAAGAGAAACATTTTGAACAAACGCACATTTTAATTTCATATATAACGTAAAAGATTATCATAGAACTGAAAACAATTGATGGACATCAGATTCAAGCGTGTTCTACACGGTTTGAAACCACAGCTTCTACCAAGGTGACCTTGGCAATTTCTACTAATGGCGTCATCAAAATTTACTGTCAACCAATGGCGTCTGTAGCGAAATTTACTGTCAACCAATGTCATGCGAAATTCTAGCAAGGTCACCTTGGTAGAAGCTGTGGTTTCAAACAGTGTAGAACACGCTTCATTCAGCTTATAATTGGGTCTCGAATAGCATCATTATTATGCTTCCCCAATTATCACAGTCCTTAGATTAAATTCCAAAGAGTAACGGTTTATCTATTTTCGTGTGTTTGTTCAATTCTCGTAATTGTATTCCGGAGTGTCTAATCTTGGAGGCATGTTTTACGTCACACGGGTATAAGGGTAACGTATAGATAGGACTATATTCATTCAAGACACAAATATAGAAAAAACTCTTGTTTTGATTTTAAAAACTATACAAAAAATTCTAGAGATTAACAAAGTTGAGGTCATCGCTGTTTAGATCAACTCGGCACCATCACCGCACCGCATCGCCTTGTACTGTTAGGTATTATTTTTAAGGAATAAAATGAACCAACGCACACATACTCACAAGTTGAATAAAGCTATGTTTCAATTTATATTGCGAGCTTGTCAGAGAAAGTAGATGCACCAACTTACTTAAATGCACAAACCCAAACTCTTAAGTTTCTCTCCTAGAGAAACGGGTCTTTATAATAGTTGTGATTTACACAGATCACAAAAAGTTTTCTTTAGATGATTTTTCTTTGTTTAAAAATACTTAATTTGGAATAAAAAAAAAAAAAATTCCTATCTCTCTTTGTATTAAAAAGTCAACTGTTTTCAACATAATATTAAAAGATATTTATGTTTTCAAACTGATCGCAAACTTTTATCGATGTGTGTATCTGATCGACAACTTTTAGTCCAGAGCTTACTGGTTCTATTGAATCCCTTCTTCAATTATGTTGGATTGGAATAGTAATCTAGTCCTTTGCAAATTCTCTTCTTTATTACAATATCTCATTCATTGTTTCGTGCCATAAAATATTGTGGTAGTAGTAATTAATTTATTATCAAAGTACTAGGTTTCTTTAGCAAAGATTGTCAGGCTTGGATGCAAGTATATCAAAATTCAGACGATAAAAAATTAAAACCCACACGATTTTAGTATTTTTTCTTTAAAAACATTCAAAATCCTTTTAAGATGTTAGAGACATCGGATAAGATTACTTATGACTTGGACGTACATTTAAAACACTTTAATAACTAAAAATATAAAACAAACCGTCTCCTGCCTCACTCACAATATTCTGCTTGGATGTCTCCAAAAATGTACCAAACTAAAACCCAGCCGGTAGTCTAATAGCCAATCTGTCTGTATTACTTTTTTAATCTCCCTACAAATTGGCATCGACCGTCCGAACTTTCCTCGACATCCTTTCCGCTTGTTAAATTATAACACGGACTCTTTTTGGACTGAAATCTGGATTTTTGTTCTAATAGTATTAATAGTAGCATCATCATTTTCCTGCCCTTTCCCACGCTAAGTGGGGTCGGCACAACATGTTTTTCTCTTCCACTCACCTCTATCATTCGTCAACTCAGAATCCACTCCTCTCACATTCATATGAATATAAGAGGATATCCTCTTTCACACAATCCAACCACTTTTTCTTCGGCCTTCCTATACTTGCATACCCTGTCACACTCATACTCATCACTTATAGTAAACACTCACACATAGTAATAATAGTAGCATAAAGACATAATTATAGCACATGGGAATTATTCATGTAAAAATATCATCGATTTAGCTACCGACATAGATGTTTCGATGCCTCCAAAATTAACCTAATTTAGCCAAAAGTGGTCAAAATCACCTAGTTTTTACGACTTATTGTATATGATCCTATTGACTTTGACATTGATGAGCGCAAATTGGTGTTCCTAATATGAGCACACTGATATAAGTTCAGTAACCATATATTTATTTACTCAGGAAACCACAAATTGTGAACAGGATAGTTTGACAGGTCCAATATGTCCTAAAGTTACATAAAATATCATTATTTTCTTTTAATTCCTCCATGTCAAAGAGAGGAACGCTTTGACCAGGTTTTAATTAAGTTTGTATAATCCAACCCTTTTGAGGGGTTACGTATTTATGTCACGAAAATTACAAGACAGATTTTTGAAATCCATAGGAACGTTTGACAGATTTTTGATTTCTTTTTTTTCATAATACAGGAATTCGAATTCCATAAATTCTTAAGCCAGATTTTCATTTGTTTTTTTTTTTACAAGACAGAAATACAAAATACATCTAAACATTTTCCAGAAATTTTAACATCCAGATAATTCACTTTACCGCATGTTTGTTTTCCATATAATTTGTTTTCCATATATTTTGTGATCACGAAAAATCATGGTTCAGGAAAGACCTATTACAAAATTATGTATTCAATCTTTCTAGTAATAATTCAGAGCGTTATAAATACTAGGTACCATAAAATTAAATGACCGATGTCCATTATGTAGCTTGAAGTACTGTAGGTAGATATCTATTAAATATTGTACCTAGTTACTTTTTTTTTATTACCTTTAACATTTCCTAACTAATTTCGTGCTAGATGGTTAAGTAACCTCACCAAACACTTTTGGCAAATTATCAAAGTTTAACCTAAATCTTCCATCCATTTCGAATTTGTGACGGCTCCGGCGCTTCGGGAAGTGCAGCCCCTCCGCCCTTGCGTAACCAAACGCGGCATCAGCACGAGCCTTCGCAGCTTCGGCTGTTTGGTCGCCACCTTCGGCGGCGACCAGCCTCAGCCGCTCCAGCTCGTGCTGGTGCCGCGTTTTGTCACAGCGGGCGGGGGCTGCATCTCCCTTCGCGCCTCCGAGTTCATAAAAACACTGTAGGGTAGGACAGACAAGACTACGTGGAAGTCGGGGTGGGCAGATTCGGTTCTGAGACCGATAATAACCTAAAAACGTTTCGGGTAAAAATTTAGTATTAAGAAGCAGGATTTTGGGGGGGTGGGGGTAGGAGGGGGGAGAGGGGGTTCCCCCTCCCCCCTGGTACTACTCCCATTACAAGGTAACGCACCGTTCTGGAGATAATCAAATTATTGTTTTCAAATACAAACTGGTAAAAATTTAGTATTTGGTACCTAACAGTATTTCGGGGGGGAGATCCCCCGCCCCCCTGGTATCACTCCCATTACAAGGTAACGCACCGTTCTTGAGAAAATCAAATTATTGTAACCTAACCTTTTTTTTTTTTAGAAAGGGTTCGCTTCGCTTGCTTTTTTATATACAAACCTAACCTAACCTACAGGGTTCCCCGTGTCGGTTCTGATTTAGTTTTTCTTTTAGATGTTATGGGGGTTTATGCGAGCAGATTTTGTGGGTGGGGTCGCTTCGCTCGTTTTTTTATATACAAACCTAACCTAACCTACAGGGTGCTCCGTGTCGGATCTGATTTAGTTTCTCTTTTAGATGTTATGGGGGTTTGTGCGACCAGATTTTGTGGGTGGGCTCACTTTGCTCGCTTTTTTATATACAAACCTAACCTACAGGGTGCCCCGTGTCGGTTGCCCCGTGTAGGTTAGGTTAGATAAAAAAAAAAGGTTAGGTTACAATAATTTTATTTTCTCAAGAATGGTGCGTTACCTTGTAATGAGAGTGGTACCAGGGGGGCGGGGGATCCCTCCACCTTCCCCCCCACCAAAATACTGTTACCGAATACTAAATTTTTACCAATTTTTACCAGTTTGTATATAAAACAATAATTTGATTATCTCCAGAACGGTGCGTTACCTTGTAATAGGAGTGGTACCAGGGGGGAGCGGAAACCCCCCCTCACCTCCCCCCCTCACCGCCCCCCTCAAAATCCTGCTTCGTAATACTAAATCCAACCCAAGATGGAAAAGGTTTTATATGGCTGGAAATTTTCTGGTAAGCGTTACTTCTGTCTTTTAAAATAAGGTATAAGGATATTGTTGTCGAATGAAAAAAAAACGAACTGATAATCTGGCATTAGTGTTTCTGTCAAATGAGACTTCTGTGAAACGTTTTATCGGAGTAATAAAATTATGTAAAACATAGTATCTGGATTTCGAGTTTCTATCAAACGTTTTATGGATTTCAAAATTCGGTGTATCGTTTTTCGAAAGATTGATAGGTTACCCTTTTGAGGATTATGTTTAATACGCGGTCCTTGTCTCGCTAAGACCGTAAACTACTTTAGGGTAGGCATGTAATACCTACTTGTTGATTATATTCAAATTGTTTGGATTACATGTCTGGGGCCGTACCACCAAAACTTAGAGCAATGTTCAAACAAGCTGAGAACAGTCCTGCTTTAGGCTTGTTTCAACATTCCTAAAGCAGGAATGTTTCAAGCTTGTTTTAACATTGCTTGGATTCGTACCAAAACAATATTATTTTAATACTGCTGCAGTCCTGTTTTAGTCCTGGTGCCGTACCACCAACTCTTAGAACAATCTTAAAACCAGCTTACTTTAGTTTTACTATAGTACAATACCAAAGTAATATAACATTTACATTGTTCTAAGAGTGGTACGGGCCCTGGTGGAACTAAAAGATAATGCTAGGATAAGTATACCTACCTTAAACTTGTTGATCTGGAGAAAGATGAAATAGAAGAGATATGCTATATAAGATAAACAGTATAATATTGACTCTGTCATATAATTCAATTTGACTGGCCTCTCAGCTCAGTTGGTAGTAGCTTTTGCCTTCTACGCTTAGGGTTTGATTCCTGCCCACGAGAAACAGATATTTGTGATATGGACCTAGTTGTTTGTTTTGTGTCTGGTTGTTATAAAGTATCATACGAGTAAGTATGTATTTACCAAAATATATAATGTATTTTATCAGTTATCTAGTTCCTATAGTACAAGCTTTGCTTAGTATGGGAGTAGGTAGATAGATGGCTCTGTTTGAAATGTCCACCAATATTTGTTTAAATATTTTTCAGTCTGACCACCATAGAAAGTTGTTCCGACGTTCAAATATTGAATAAAGTAAATTCATTCAAAAACCTAGACCATATTCACTTTGGTATAAATACCAAACCCATTTACAAACTAAAACCATTGTTTGGGCATTAGTCGATAAATGTGGTATTTTCTAAGCCTATAATACCAATATAGACCCAATAAAATGAAAAAGGAGAATTCCGAAAATATAGAGCATAATATTGAAATAAGATCAAAGAAGTTATGCATTGTTTTAGCCGAATCTCCCAACGGATATTACCAAATTCAGCCGTCGGCTCCAGACGGGATTATTTAGGCAATTTCACACTGGTCCAGTTACTGGTAGTGTTTTCACTAGAACTATATTAGTGATGATTAGTGGTGATGTGTTCATTCACGACTGTAATACTAAGACCCCCAAAAAAGTAGTTACGGAAGTTTTGGCACAACTGTAAAAATCTTTAAGAAACTTTATTTTAAAAACTGTCAAAATGTTATAGAACTCGACTTTGAATAAGGCACTAACTCAATTTTGGAAAAAAATGTTGCTTTTAGCTGACCCCCTTAGCACGGCAGTAAAGTGCTGGAATGCTCGTAACGTGTAAACATTTTTCATTACTTTAAAGAATTAGATGAAAAAAAAAAATTACAGAGAAAAAAAGTAGAATTTATAAATATAGACATGTGGCCCAGTAACACTAAAAATGACATTTTAAGCAATTTCAGTTAAATACTCAACAATATCTCGACCTACTTTCGAATGAACTATCCGTCTAATTGTAAGTAATCCACAATGACTAAGATAATGATAATGAGATTGAAATGGCTTTGAGTTCATTGTCCCAATTGAAATACCGTTCATTATATTCGTGTGACGCAAACAACTCAGAGCCCAAAAACATGAAATATTCCCCGAAAAATATGCGAGTAATTTGGTCTAGTAATACAATTACTATCAACAGTTACGTTACCAGCCACTAGATTCGTTTAAAATTCAAATTTAATTCTTCACGATAAATTCGAAAGGCTTTAAAAATAACGAGGTTTCAAAGTGTCATTGAGCCGGTTTCATTGTATTAAAAGTTTCAAATTCAAGTTTTACCCTGCAAACGTTTCAATTCGTTAAAACCGCGGACGAAATGTTCGGCTTAATGATTTTCTGTTTGATAACTCTTTGGTTATTCTAGGCTGAATTTAATTAGGATAAAATGAGCAAAATCCTTTGAGAATTATCATTATACATTATTCATTGTATCTTAGAATGACCATGCTAGCTAAGTATTCTTACAAAAGATCATACCAATTTAACACAAAATGCCCAAAAAAATGTAACAAAATGGAACTAACACAGTTCATTTAACTTTGATCCAACTAGACAATAAAACTTTACTTTATCCTGTTATCAAATTGATAACTTTTGCGAAAGACAAATAATATTTGGCTTTTTTCTAATCTAAAGAAATGTATCTCTTTCCAAGTTTCATAAAGTGGTCCCAACTTTTCCATGAAATGCTTTTGACAAAAGAAAGATACGTGCGGAAGAATGGAAGTTTTGTAGCGGTCGTAGCTCACACCGTAGCATTCACGTAGCACTCGTAGCATTCGCGTAGCACTCGTAGCGCTGATAAAAATGCGGAAAAGAAACACTAACTTTTTAAGGAAAAAATTGAGGAAAAATGAGAATATTGCGTCATTTTTAATAAAATCATAAAATGCTACCTATTATTTCGTGTTTACTTTTATAATGAAATAGCGAAAATATTTTAGTAAGTTGAGTAAATTAATCATTTTTTTAAATTATATTTCATTAAGTACATTATATAACAATATTGAAAAGATCAAGGATATAAGGATATACCTGTTGTATTTCTTTTACCTTCACTATCATCTTAGAGGAACTTGGGTCTCCAACATGGCCAAACGAATTAGCACGTTGAAGTGGCAATATGCAGGCCATATAGCACGCAGATGGCCGATTAAGCCGAAAAGTTCACGAGTGGAGGCCACGTACCGACAAGCGTAGTGTTGGACGTCCACCGACAAGATGGACAGACGACCTTGTAAAAACTGCAGGTCGGCGGTGGATGCAGGCCGCTTCCAACTGCAACTAACCGGAAATCTTTGAGGATGTCCAACGGCTGAGATGATGATGATAATGATGACCATCTAAAATAAAAAATAAAAAAGAGTCGAACACTTTCGTTCGTTGATATAGAGGCCTATACCAAGAGTAGCATACGGCCATATATGTTTACAACTGAGACATCCCGAAGATATTGCAGAGTTTATAGCGCGCGTAAAAGATGGGATAGCTACTCTTAAAAATCAACTACTCACTGAGAGAAAAATTGTAGTTTACGGTGTTCTTGCTAACAAAACGCCAAGCTTGATGCCACCAATGAACCGGCAATACAACCTTACTTATTCCATATCAATAAATGGTAGAAGCAACTAGTTCATTCAAAAGTTAATGTTGCAACCAAAAAATCGAGAGAGGACAGTTCGCGGCAAACTAAGGCCTCTATTAATAAACTCGTATTAACTTCTATCAAAGTTGCGCTACGGATTTAACCATTGCCATCCTTATTTGTCACTGTCTAATAAAAAAGGATGGCAATAGTTTAATCCGTGGCGCAACTTTGACAGAAGTTAATACGAGTTTATTAATAGAGGCCGTTTATTCCAAAGGCATGTTGCAACCAAAAAATCGAGAGAGGACAGTTCGCGGCGAACTACTAATATAAATAAGGATTAGACAAAGCTTATCTTTAAATAAAAGCATTTCAATGAACTAAAATCAGGTGTTTATTATGCACAAGGACAACAAAGCACGGATTCACGATCGTCCGATTTGCGAAATCTCTATGCAAATGAAAGCGCGGTATAAATATTTATTTCTCATTTGGCTACTTACAACCGGAGGCGGGCTTAGAATGTTTAATTAAAACCAATTTTAGAGCCCAAACTGTACAAACTAGACAAGTGTCATAATCAAAAACTAAATGCAAGTGTCAGTCGTTGCGTGACCTCAGCGATAACGCTTAGATAGTTTGGAGATAGCGATTTTTTTGAAAATGAACACTAACACTATAGCAAATAAAAAAAAAATTAAAATTTTAGCGATTTTTTTGTTTTGGAAAATAACATTTCACAAAAAAAAAATGAAAATGAGAAGAACTACTCTTGATAAGGGTGAAATGGGGTGTTAATGTTTGTACGGGAACTTTTTAATGCGTAATGCGGCTTACCTTTAAACTGGATTTGGATACTTTAAATTAATAGGTTCTATCGGGGTTTTTCATAATCATCCTTAATAAGTTATCCCGAAAAAAACAATTTCCGGCGATAAAAAGTTCCTACGCGGGCAAAGTCACGGGCGACATCTAGTATATCATTAAAATAAATATTTAAAAATCAAATAATAAATATTTGAAGTTCTCAGCGTACTCGTATGTCTATCGTTTTTGGGGATACTTTAAGGGAGTGTCCACATTGCGTTTTTTGCAGCGCGTTTGTATCGATACAAACGCGATTCGAACGCGATGCGAACGCGCAGCCCCCCGCGCAGCCCCTCCCGGTTCGCTTTTGTATGGAAAAATACGCGTTGCGAACGCGCGTTTGTATCGATACAAACGCGCAGCTCAAAAACGCGCTGCAGAAAACGCAATGTGGACACTCCCTAAGATCATTTACGTTTTCGTTTTTCCGAACAAATTGTCGTTTGTCTACAGCGATTCAACAAAAAGCTAAGCGTGCATTAGCGTGCATGTCAAACGAGCAGCTATTCGAAACTGGCAACATTTCAGGCAGATTAAAAACCGGACGAAACAATAAATGAGCCACTCTGGCATCCCTTTGAGCACATTTACAATATTATGGTGTTAAAATTGCTGAAACAGAACGTACTCTGTTTTGTTGCTAGATGATTGCTGTTGTTCCCGAAGTATTTAGTTTAATAAGAATTTCTCTAGAACTTTGAACTCTTTATCACATAGCACTTCAAACTTAAATACTACTTAGATTTTGCCGAATCAATAACGGGTTGATCACTTAGCTCAATTTTTCTAATATGTTTTTGGACAGAATATTATCCTTGTTTCGAAGGACCTAGTGCATAATAAAATTGGTATGAAAGATATGGTATTGTTTTCCTGGCTGTGAGAAAGGATGCCAGAGCTCTGCGAGGAAGCGCTGCGGTGACAACTGGCGGACCAGTATTTGGTCCGTTGTGTTGTCGGCGCAGTAGTAAGTAAGTAAGTTCGTATGAGCAAATAGCAAACTCTGCTGACGGAGTTTTTAGGCCGCCCAAAGGGCTCTGGCATGGCTTAACGACTTAAAAGCCAGGACCGACAATTAGTAGGAAGTAGGATTTAGACACTGACAATTCTGAAACTGTAGCAATACTCTCAGCACTAAAAACGATTTGTCGTGCCAACTATCGTAGTTTATCCTAAGTTGGTGGAAGCCTAATTTGGAAAATCGACCAACTTAAGCTGAACTACGATATTTGGCACGATATATCGTTTTCGTTTTTGGGAGTTAGGGCCCTGATTTTTTTTTTGTTACAGGATCGTGCTGCGAGGGGATGAAAGGCACAGAATGTGACGCGGCAGCTTCTATATGACGTGATGCAACTAGTAATGCTAAACTTCTTGATCATGTTTGACGTTGTCTTCATATTCTTTCTGTTCCTGATCGCGGTGACGTGTGTGATGAACTACATGCCAGGGAAGAGCAGGAGGCAAGAGGCGACAGAAGAAGAGGTCGATGATGACGTCATACCTCCGCCGCCGCTGTTTAATGATGAAGAGGTTCCGCCTGGTAGAGACACTTATGTCGTCATAGCGCCACCGCTGGTGAACTCGAGAGTCAAAGATGGGTGTCCTGTTCATGTGGTTTAGGATAAGCACTGATATAATGATGTGAGTATTATGATTGGTGACAGAAAACTTGCAACTTAGTCAGCTCTACACGTATTGACTATGTCTTCCTTGTCCCGTGGTTACGTTTGCACCATTGATTTTCCCCATGAATAGTGCAGACGTAACTGGTTAGTTATATTTGCACCATTCAAAATCCTACAACTACGAGTCTTGCTTTCCTCGCCGTAGACAAACTCAATTGTATAGGGCTGATTAAGTTGAGGGTCCATTAAGTCCATTCCAACAATGCCTAAGGCACTAGAGTTTCCCGTTAAGTGTAGACATAGATTGGTTCCGCTTCGTCGCTGAAGTCATCTAGTAAAGATTCCGAATTGTTTTCCTAGTAATTTTTGTCGTTTCTTGTGAATAAAACTTCCAAGTATATCTATACACAGTGCTCTTTCAGTTAGTTTCAATTTGACGCCGACATTTTCTGTTCGAATAGGCGTATCTATTTGTAAAGGCGTATTTGCATCGTTGTTTTTCAATTCAATTAGCTTTTCATGGAACTGAATAGTCGAAAGATTAAAAAGTGAATTGAACACTTAATAATCCGTAGAGCGCATACATGACATATTGGTCCGCGGTGGTGTTGAAAATTGAACGTGGTTTTGTACGAATCGACGAGCGAAAAACACTACCATGTATTTTCAGTGTTAAGTGTCTTTTTGTAGCATTTTGGACTAAAAATACGTATGCATTTTATACGTATAGTACGTATATATTTATGGGAGCCGGCTTTACTAATACTAAAGTTGTAAACCTTAAGTTTTTTTTTATAAAGTATTTTGAAAAAAAAATTAACATGAACCTAGATAAATACTTCCTTAAATATTAACATAAAGTGATAAAGATATGCTAACAAATTAAATGATTTTAGTGTTACGTTTGTATGGACATTCTTCTGTCGCCGGCCTATCAAACGCGAAAGTATTATACCTCATGATCATGACACTTGGATTAAGCTATTAAACATTATTTTATCGTTTCAGATCAACGTAGGAGTTTATTATGAAGAAGCCTTATGATGTAGATGTCGACAGTAGACATTTTTTACCAGATAGTCATTTTAAATAAATTCTTGTTGAAGACTACGAGATGTGAAATTTTGGGACTCAAGTGATGGTATGAGATTGCGTAGTATTTGGCTTTTGGATATCAACGTATAGTTTCATAAATTTTACAAGATGATTCTTTGTATATCAAGAAACAGGATTTAAACTAGTGAACAATAACCAACAGTTGAATAGTATAGTTAATGTTGAATAATGAACAAATATAGCTTAACTGAGGGATCTATAACTTTGTTATTGTTGCTATTAGCTGCCTCATCAAACATTGCCTTGTTTAAACAAACAGTATGTAATCATATGCCTACGAGATCCTTAGTTTATTTGTTATTGGATACGTAAACAATAATATCTGTACATTTCGTACTTAGCTACAAGTGTTCAAATTTTGCGTCAAATATTTGCAAATGCTTGTTATGATCAATGTGACTGAATGTAGATAAAAATAGTATATTAAATTAGAGGATATTTATAAGTTACCTGTTTGTTCTGCTTATAGTAAAACTTTCATTCATTTTCAGTATCGCTGAAAAGCATATTTTGTAAAGCTAGATAGCTATTTGAAAAAAAAAACGCGCAGAATCGTAATACTTCCAAATCATTGGCGGTTCATCAACTCTTCAATAATGAACTCGATTTCATAGTGATCTTCATAGAATCGACAAAATATAGTAAATCTTTTATATAATTGTATAATTATAATTTAGAGGAGATAAGCTTTGTTTTTGCGATCCAATTCTACAAAAATCAGCGCGCAAAATGGACGCTAGTTTTAATGGTGCAGATAAACAAATATTGTGACGACCGGATTGAATATGCGTCGACCAGTTGATGTTTATATTATTATTACAAAAATACAACAATCTAGCTTCCAGATTCTACCTACCCAGATAAAAAGTATAAACAGTCATGAACTATGTAATGCATATTCTAAGCTTCATCCAAATCAGTTCAGTAGTTTTTGCGTGATTGAGTAACAAACATCCAAACTTTCTCATCTAACATCTTACTAATCTATCTAATCTAATCTTATCTTATTTATATTATAAATATGAAAGTTTAGATGTTTAGTGTAGGATGGGATGTTACTCAATCACGCCAACGGATAAACGGATATGGATGAAATTTGGGTAATGCACAAAGGCTTCTTTTTATCCCGGAAAAATGCACGGTTCTCATGAGATAAAAAATAGTAGTCCACGCGGGCGAGGCTGCGGGCATTCTCTAGTTTATAATATTATTCAGAAGATAACATATATATTAAGAAAACAAATTGCTGAGGCAAACTTCATGCCCGATTTGGTCGTCACCATGCTCGATGTGTGCCGTCATTTTATAAGATACTAATAATTAATAGCAGCATTTACACGCAGAGATCGGACCGCGGGAAATAACACGCGCCATTCCAACCTTTGCTAAAAACATTACGTGTAGATGCGCGACGCTGACAGTTCGATCTGGCAAAGTTTTTGTGACAGTTTTTGTGACAGTTTTTGTGACAGTTTTTTGCACGCATCACCGTTCATAATCGTACCACGCGCCAGTCCAAAACTGTGACAGTAATTAACACGACAGTTTTACTCGCGGTTAATCTGTACAGATTTACCTGCGGTTCGGAACGCAGTCCAGATGCATGGTAAAAACTCTACCGTACACGGTAGAGTTTTTACCATGCATCTGCAAGGCCGCTAATGTTTTATTTACTCTTCATTCTATGAATCTATAAAAATTGCTTATTGCTGTAACTCTTAGCGCAAGGTTTTCTTGTCATCAAACCAACTGCAAGTACGTTGATAATTGACAAAATAGTTTTATCTTTATGTTTTTCTTTGAATCATTCTTCCGTAATGCTTTACCAAACACTGAAATTACTTAAACCATAGTCGTCAACCATATTCTATGAATTTGAATAGAATCCTTAATTATCTAAGAGAATATCCAATTCATCCGTAAACTCTTAATTAACTAAGCAATCAACAGACAGTTTAATAGACTAGAATGTATTATCTGTTTCATAAATTTATGAACATTTTAGAACAGATTCTTTGATCTGTGGATCTGATGGGCTAAAATGGCCACAATAATTATTTTATGAATGGACCAAATGTTCAAAAACCAAATGAATCGGATGAACCAAATATACTATAAAAGTTATGATATGAATCAGATCATTGACCACCAGTGTCCATTTTGGCCCCGCTGCTCCTTAAGCATTCTTTAAAAAAATCTGTAATTTTGTTAAAGTTTGTGTAAACAAATTTTAATAATTTAAGTTTTTCAAAATATAGTTACTGCTAATTTTATTTTGATATTTAACGGTTCTAAGTGTTTAGAGATTATAAATTTGGCTAAAATGCAAACATTTAGTAGTATTTTAGAAATAAGACGTATTATAATGAAGAAGACAATACGATGTATTACGAACATTTTCATATCATTCCGTTTAAATTATGTATAGAAACATTATTATATAAATTATTATAATTATTATTTATAAAAGGAGTATACTACTTTTTAAATTTCATGTTTATTAGATAAAATAATGATAGAAATTTGAGTTTTGTTGAACTTTACTATAATTACCATAATAAATATAAAATCAAGTGTACTATAACATTCGGCCTACTATTATGTTATACTAAATTTATTTTTATAGGTTTCATTATTACATTAATTTTATAAAATTATGTCATTGGTTACTATTAGGTGCCTCAATTTTTTATTTATATTAATTAGGCTAGGTCTCAGTCATTGCTATTGTCACCTAGATAAAACACTATGATAACATTTGTACAAGTTAACTACCTAGGTACCTGAAATTCAATCAAAGTTGATGCTGAAATACCTAGGTGTACCTAGGTTAATAGGTTTGTTATGCATTACGTCACCTAATTATTTGAGCGGTATCTGTAAAAGTAATATAAAAGCATAAAGTACACTATGTGATATAATATTATACACATTTTTTAAATGTAGATTTAGAATTCTAAAATTGTTTGGATATTGTTAATATGTCATCTGAGGGACGCCTAACAAAATTATGTGTAACATTAATAAAAGCACTAAAGCAGTGATGTCACAATTGTTTTATTTACTTTGAAAATCTGTTATGTAATAGGCATCACGTCACACTCGACAAAGATACTCGTATATTTTGAGCACAAATGTCTCGAAAATATGTTTCATCAGTATTCTCTCAATTCTAAAGATCAGAGGTTCCTTTCAAAGTAACAACAATGGAACATCTTTACGTGTACCTTCTGAAATTAAACAAAACAAAAGTCTCACAGCTTCTTGCAACTGAATTACATTACGATCAATCGTGGTCTTTTGTAAACTTCCAAGAAACATCTACCTTTACTTTGTTCTCACTTCTAGTCACAATTACGCTATTTTATTTGATTAAAAGATTTTAGATAAAGGTGACTATTACGCTTTCATTATTTATCTAACCAAAACTCCTTGCATAATTTTTATCACTACTGTGAATGGTATAAAATTTTAAAGAAACAAATAAATTAACAGAGATAGAAATAAAGATCCTGTGAGAAATACAGAAATGTTCTACATTGAAATTACAACAATCTATGGCGGTGCCAATAAAATGTCAAGATAATATTGGTTGTGGAGAAACACCTGGGACAAAACAGAAGTTTGGAGGCAAAATCGATACGAGAAGCAAGACGGCTCATAAATACACATTTTCTGCTCCGAGAGCTCACCCGCTGATATTATTTCAACTGTTTAATGGTAGCACCTGACAGCGGTTTTCGACCCTTTTGTGTCAATGTTTTTTATTTTTTGTACTACAGTTATTTTATCACATCATTTTATATTTTGGCAGTCATATATACAGGCCGAATTTACTTCAGATTTCTACGAAGCATGTGACAGTTTAGAGTACGGGCCGTGCTCGGGGCGTGCCGTGTACGTGGCCCGGTCGGGGCATGGATTTGAAACGTTACATACATTTTGTATGAAGCAGATTATTTTAAAAAGTGCCTGATCCGTGTCCCACCCGGGCCCGTTTACTAACGTCTACACCACGGTTGGCCCACACGGCCTGGTCTGATATAAATCATCCCTTATGAGGACTTTGAACTCAATTTTAAACTACTGATTCTATCTACCTCAGTGGTCGTCAAAGTGCGGCCCGCGGGCCGCATGCGGCCCGCGGAGGGTATTGGTGCGGCCCGCGGCCAAGCAAAAAATTTTAGTAGATAATGATGCTACCCCGTTAGAGGAGAACATGTTGTGCCGACCCAACCTAGTTGGAAAAGGGCAAGGAAATGATGATGATGAAAGGTGCTATCTACATTGCTACAATAATAATTATGTATGAAGCTCGCTTTGTTTGCTTGGTTTGGAGCTCTCTTTGTTCGCATTTTAGCTTCATGAGTAGGTATAATGCGAGCAAAGTGAGTTATGTCTGACCACAGAATAGGAACCACAAGCAGCGAGCCTTTCTATGAGCACCGCAAACAAAATCAAGTGTCAAATGTTGCATTTGTCTTAAAAAATTTGGCTCGCTTCGCTCGCATTTAACTTCATATATAAAGTAAATTGCGAATAAAGTGAGATAAGTCTAACCACAAAATAAGAACCTATAAGAAGCGAGTTTTTTCTTTGATCACCGCAAACAAAATCTAGAGTCACAATGTTGCGTTTGTCTTGAAAAATTCGGCTCGCTTCGCTCGCATTTATCTTCGTGAGTAAGGTATATTGTGAGTAAAGTGAGTTAAGTCTAACCACAGAATAAGAACCTATAAGCAGCGAGTTTTTTCATTGATCACCGCAAACAAAATCTAGTGTCACATGTTACATTTGTCTTAAAAATTCGGCTCGCTTCGCTCGCATTTATCTTCATGAGAAAGGTATATTGTGAGTAAAGTGAGTAGTCTAACCACAGAATAAAAACCTATAAGCAGCGAGTTTTTTCATTGATCACCGCAAACAAAATCTAGAGTCACAATGTTGCGTTTGTCTTGAAAAATTCGGCTCGCTTCGCTCGCATTTATCTTCGTGAGTAAGGTATATTGTGAGTAAAGTGAGTAAAGTCTAACCACAGAATAAGAACCTATAAGCAGCGAGTTTTTTCATTGATCACCGCAAACAAAATTTAGTGTCACATGTTACATTTGTCTTAAAAATTCGGCTCGCTTCGCTCGCATTTATCTTCGTGAGTAAGGTATATTGTGAGTAAAGTGAGTTAAGTCTAACCACAGAATAAGAACCTATAAGCAGCGAGTTTTTTCATTGATCACCGCAAACAAAATCTAGTGTCACATGTTACATTTGTCTTAAAAATTCGGCTCGCTTCGCTCGCATTTATCTTCATGAGAAAGGTATATTGTGAGTAAAGTGAGTAGTCTAACCACAGAATAAAAACCTATAAGCAGCGAGTTTTTTCATTGATCACCGCAAACAAAATCTAGAGTCACAATGTTGCGTTTGTCTTGAAAAATTCGGCTCGCTTCGCTCGCATTTATCTTCGTGAGTAAGGTATATTGTGAGTAAAGTGAGTAAAGTCTAACCACAGAATAAGAACCTATAAGCAGCGAGTTTTTTCATTGATCACCGCAAACAAAATTTAGTGTCACATGTTACATTTGTCTTAAAAATTCGGCTCGCTTCGCTCGCATTTATCTTCATGAGTAAGGTATATTGCGAGTAAGTGAGTAAAGTCTAACCACAGAATAAGAACCTATAGCAGCGAGTTTTTTCTTTGATCGCCGCAAATAAAATGAAGTGTTACATGTTGCGTTTCTCTTTAAAAATTCGGCTCGCTTCGCTCGCATTTAACTTCATGAGTAAGGTATATTACGAGTAAAGTGAGTTAAGTCTAACCAGAGCATAAGAACCTATAAGCAGAGAGTTTTTTCTTTGATCGCCGCAAACAAAATCTAGTGTCACATGTTGAATTTGTCTTAAAAAATTCGGCTCGCTTCGCTCGCAAATGCGCTCGCAATGTAACTCGCAATATTAGTTAAATAACTTCATGAGTAAGGTATATTACGAGTAAAGTGAGTTAAGGCTAACCACAGAATAAGAAACTATAAGCAGCGAGTTTTTTCTTTGATCACCGCAAAAAAAATCTAGGGTCACATGTCTTAAAAAATTCGGCTCGCTTCGCTCGCATTTAACTTCATGAGTAAGGTATACCTATTGCGAGCAAAGTGTGTTATGTCAGAGCGCAGAATACGATAACCGACAAGCAGCGAGTCTTTGAGCACTGCAAACTTATGCTGCTAAGTTTCAAGCTCGTTAGTAGGTAGGTACTTGGTTTTTACATTTAGGAATTCGAAAAATAGAAAAATCGTCAACAATAATTTAAGAATGTGCGGCCCGCAGTGATACTTCACACTGTCCTATGCGGCCCTTGACCAGAAAAGTGTGACGACCACTGATCTACCTCGTTGGATGAGTGGGATATTGCCTCGACTTTCGATTCGAAGGTCGTGGGTTAGTCCAACGTGCCGGTCAATGGATAATTTTTCGTTTCGTATTTGTAAGTACTTTTATGCATTTACACAAGCTAAGCAGTGTAGTGCGTGATCACAATTTATATGGGTGAAGGCTCGTTAAATTGTCGGTCTCGGCTTTCAAGTCGTTAAGCCGTGACAGGAGCCTTCAGGCGGCCTAAAAACTCCGTCGCCAGCGTTGCTTATACGAACTTACTTACTTAGTGAGAAATAATGTAGCTTTATAACTGAAAAAAATGTTTTCAAAAGTTTCAGTACATTCAAAGAAATACTGACATCAAAACTCTTAGACAAGTATACCTCTTACATTGTAAAAAAAAGGTTGCTTACAAATCGATAACTCATTGACAACCTCACAAAACCTTGAAACGCCTCAGGAAGTACTTGATAAGGTAACTTGACCCAAACTGAAGGTGGCAATTAAGAAGCCACCCTACTTAGGCTTCGCAAATTGCGTTCCCAATTTTAGAATCCTTTCAGCGTTTTTCCTTTGAGTTCCCTATAGCACAGAAATACGAAAAGGCACGACACATTTCAAGTCTATCTACATAAAAGACGTTGCTATTTTCGACAAGAAGCTCGGCTTCAAAGTTTTCTCGTATAGTTTCAAAGAGGTACATCAAATGGGCGTCGCATTTCTTTTAAGGGGCTTACTAGGGTAAGTATGCGAATATCATGATAAAAAAAAGAATATAAAACAGAGAAATTTTATAAGAAGTATTCGAAAGTTATCTCAGCCTTTTAAATTTTCCTTTTGATAAACGACTCACAATTATTACTCACTACTTTGAAGATAGTTTATTATTTTGTTTGATTATTGCATTCCGGGCTGATTGATGGGACACAGCTGGTAATCGCAAGGCTTGGGAGATGATGAAGGAGACCATTGACCAGCAATGAAACAGGTATAAAAAACAAAACAAAGCTAATCGGTGCTTTCACCGACAAATGAGCTTTTCAAGATTTTCGTCCCGACGAATATGGATTCCATGGCCGAGCTCCGGCTTGAAGAGGATAGCTTGTATCAATGCGGGTTCTAATCCCGTCGGAATCGTAAATTTTGATAAGACATTTTCAATAAAAACAAAATTGCGTCATCGACTAATCAAAAAAGAAGAAAGCCCAAAAGAAGGGTAATGTATAACCTGTATGTATGTTTATATGTATCCGTCCTTATCTCCGCTCATATCTACTAATGGCTCAATCGATTTTGATAAATGATACGTCATTAGATTCGTCTTGAAAGCGCAAGTGTCACTGAGGCGCACATAAAATTCTTAAAAAATCAAAATGGCGGATTTTATGTGTGGCAAAACAAATGATATGTTCATAAATAATTTATACAATAATGATGATTAGAGGAAAAGCAACATTACGAATATACAGTGCGGAGATGTCAGTGGCAAGTTTCCACAAGACTCATCTTGTTCATTCGCAGAACCCGGATTGAATACTCGCGCGTAAATTATGCGCCTGGTCGGACGTGTCAGCAACATTGCGCTGCGAGCTACAACACGGAATGTAGCTTTATAAACAGTCAGTGGCGGCGTAGCATGGGTTGGCACCCGGGGCGGTATTCTATTGAGCACCCCCCCCCCCCCCCCCCCCCTCCTCCAAAAAATTATGGGTGCAAGACACAGAGATAAATGTTTGCATAAATATGCAAATATTTGTAACGTAGGCGCCGGCGCCGCGCCGGCTTGAAACTCGGTTTACACTTTGCTCGCAAAATACTTACTCATGAAGCTAATATGCGAGCGAAGCGAGCCGATTTTTTTTTAACAAATGCAACATGATTATGTTGCTCGCATATTAGCTTCAGTATTTTGCGATTGCAAAATACTGAAGCTAATATGCGAGCAAAGCGAGCTCCCTACTCTTGCAAAATACACATGAACCTAAGTGCGAGCGAAGCGAGCTGAAATTTTTAATGAAAAATGTAACATGTGACACTTGAGTTTGCTTATGGTGCTTAAAGCAAAGGCTGCTGCTTAAATGCGAGCGAAGCGAGCCGAATTTTCAAAGACAAATGCTACATAATGAGATGACACTTGACTTTGCTTGCGGTGCTCAAAGAAAAGGCGGGCTGCTTGTCGGTTTCTATGACTAAAATAGACATGAAGCTAAATTCGAGCGAAGCGAGCCGATTTTTTAAGACACATGACACGTTATATGACGGAATGACGAGGGTCCGCAAGCCGCGCGAGGCCGGGCGATTGCACTGTTCGCCACCCCCTAAGGCCGCCACTGCAAGACATTATACTTACTTTGGTCGCAAAATACTCAGTAAAGTTAATATGCGAGCAAAGCGAGATTAAAACGAAGCGAGCGTCCTACTTTTTGAGCCGATTTTTTTTAAGACAAATGCAACATGTGACAACACTTGACTGTGCTCAAAGAAAATGCTGGCTGCTTGTCGGTTTCCATTCTGTGGTCAGACATAACTCATTTTGCTCGCAAAATAGTTATCTACTCATGAAGCTATATGCGAGATCCACGAGCAAAGAGAGCCGAACTTTCTTAAGACAAATGCGTGATGATACTTTTTTCATTCAAATACCCATTTACATCCCCTTACCCACCAATTTGAACACCCTCTGGCACTCCCTTTGAAAGGTAGATTTTACAAAAAAGTACGATTTTTTTTTCACCGTGGTCCACGGTGACACCCCCTGGTGCGTGGCGCCCGGGGCGGACCGCCCCGTCCGCCCCCCCCTTACGCCGCCACTGTAAACAGTATACTACTTTACGAAAGTAAACTACTCTACTACGACAACAGCAATTCCTCATTTACTACAGAATGTAACGCATTCACTGCTGCACATGTTTTCATGCCACTTTTATGTCAATGAAAGGCAGTTCCAACAGATATAAAGATATATAATGTCTTTTGTAAATAAAATGGTAATGAGATAAGCAGGATCGCTTGAATGAATGCGGGTTTGGATCCCGTAGGAATCGAATGATAAAAGACTTCATTTTCTATGAAACATGGTCATACTTTTGAATTCACTTATGGTAAATAAGGGCATGTAAAGTACCTAGACTACAAGACAATTTGCTCGTCTAACCAACCGACCAACGCGGTCCACCTAGTTGGACGGTTCTTAATTATTTTTCTTAACCAATACGGTTGTCAGATCGGTATGGACATTAATAAAATTATCATATCTAATGATAACCTCGATGGTTTATCCGACATCTGCTGAGTGAACTGTTGAGTGTAAATTATTCGTTGATAGTAGGTAATATTAAGTACCAAACCGAGGAAAACTAGGTTAAAGGGTCATTCACACATGACTACAAACCCAAACTATGAAGCATGTCAAAGTATATCAAAAGTTTTTATAGATTACATTAGATTAAGTATACTGTAATAATTATTACAACTAGCGTTGAGTGTGACGTGACTGATGCGGCTCGTTTGTCCCGTACAAAATTCAACTTTGTGTGATCGGCTCATTTTCTAAAAATGTCACGCTTCAATTCAAATGTCTTAAGACCGTACACAATATGACAAAATCAGAAAATGACGTTACTCTTTCTTCAAGCTTCATTCAATCTTCAATCACTCCTCGCTTGACAATGACAAGAAAGAATTCAGAACTGATCGGACAGATTGTCATATGAGAATGAGTGAGTAGTCAGCCAAAATAATGAACAGTCAACTTAAAATGATCGGCTCAAACGAGCCGGTTCAGGTACCGGCTCAAAATGAAAATGAACCTACTCTGACAAAAGTCAATCTAAAATCATGTCATATCCAACATTAATTACAACACTGCCAACCGTCGTTAGCCAACAAATGCAGTGACCCTTTATAATTCCTGCAGCGAATAAACTTTTGTTCTAATCTTTTTGGAACGCTCATCTCATAAAATATGTAAGGCTTGGCAAATTGCAATGCAATGTTTCTTTGGTGGAGATGCATGAAATATTTTGCTTAGTTGTTTATACTTGTTTACGCAAAACCTTCACTTTCTATTTGCTTGGCTACGAAAGTATTTCTTTGTGAGTTTTGTAATAAAAAACGTCCTGCGGAATTTTACGGAACTAAAAAATCCTATGGCACTAATTTATCTTCTAAGGGAGTGGACACGCTGCGTTTTTTGCAGCGCGTTTGTATCGATACAAACGCGCAGCTCAAAAACGCGCTACAGAAAACGCAATGTGTCCACTCCCTAACGTAGATCACGGACTGGCAAGCGCAGTGTTGGACGTCCACCGACAAGATGGACAGACGACCTTGTAAAAACTGCAGGTCGGCGATGGATGCAGGCCGCTTCCAACTGCAACACATGGACATTTTTGAGGGAGGCCTATGTCCAACAGTGGAAGTCCAATGGCGAGATGATGATGATGATTACGTAGATATTACGCCGCTACGAAGAAACTTCTTTCGTGTAAATCGGACTCCACGCACAAGGCCTATGTCCAATACAGTGGACGTCCAACGACTGAGATGGTGATGATGATTACGTAGATACTAACGCTGCTACGAATAAACTTATTTCGTATAAATCGGACTCCACACATTGCTTTAAGACTTTTAAGTGAATATGAGCTGCGTTTTATGATTCAAACTGCAGATGGAAATGATGTTTAGTTTAGTATTTATTTCGAATACTTAGGCCAAGATCATGCAATATTTTTAAAATTTTAGAATGATATAGATACGGCAGAGATATGGTGTTGGCGTAGAATGGAGAGGATGAGCTGGACGGAAATAGTAACCAACATTGAGGTTCTGCAAAGAGTGGAGGAGGAAAGATCGTTGATGCAAGTTGTCGAGAATAGAAGAGAGAATATGATTGGCCATCTTATACGACATGACAGTTTCATAAAAAAAAATAATTGAAGGAAAAGTGGGAAGAAAGAGAGGAAGAGGAAGACCGAGGCTACATGAGCCAAGTGAAAGAGAAGGTTGATGTCATGTCGTATAGGGAAGTCAAGGAGGCTGCCCTGGAAAGAGCTTCGTGGAGAATGAGGCATCAGTTATGCCGACAAGGGGCTACCCCTTAAATATAGAAGAAGAAGAGATACGGCCATCGTCATGATCGGACCATAAAGTTAAACCGTAAAAGCTATGTCATTCTTCAAGCAGGCGTCAATAATACTAAAGTGGCTGTTATTGTACCATTAATGTACATAACGATGAAGATTGTAAATCGACGACCATAAACGTTACGCACTTGAAAAAGGCATTAAGTTTGTGTGTTCGCTTTTTACTGTTGTAGGTTAAAAGGATGTAAGTATCATAAAAATATAGTGTAAAACGAGACTCCTAAAACAACCTTACTTATGAAAGATGTTTAAAGTTAAACACTGGTTGAACAACGACCTGTCTTTATTTGTGGATAGTGACAAACAGAGACAGGACGTTGTTTAACCAGTGTTCAACTTTAAACATCTTTCATAAGTATTATTATAGCTATCTCGCGACTTTACTTGCGTAATGCAGGTTCCCGATGGATTTTTTATCCCTGCATATAGCAGGAAGGCAGATCACCTTGTTCTCCTGAAGACAGCCGGGCGTCCTGCAAACTCAAGGCCTACGCAGACCGGGACGGCATGGCAAAAGATTTACATTTTTACCATTGGACATTCAAACATAAGGAGATAGAAATACGATATCAATTCCTATGCTTTAAAATGGATGTCGTGGCATCGAAAATATCCCTTTCTATGCAACGGAATCATTGGAAAGTATAGCAATTTATATTGTATTTTTTTTACGATATGTTTGAATGTTCATTGGTAAAAATTTTAATCTTTTGCCATGCCGTCCCGGTAGGCGTAGGCCGTCGCCGTCTGCGTACCGATTGTCTTCATCTTGCCAGATGAAGTTAAGATAATAGTACTTTTTTTTAGAAGAAAGGTACCATAATGCTCAATTTTTTCTATACTTACTCTTGACAACTTAAAAAAAAAATGTTGATAGTAAGTAGTTAGGACTTAAAAGCGTAACAAACAAGCTAACTAAATTGGTTCAGTAGTATCGGAGATCTCATTATTCAGACTCGCGTAGAAACTTTTCCTCTTAACAATATTAGTCTAAATACTTTAAAACTAAAAGAAACGACGGTTTTGTTTAATTTAAACATAAAGAACAATGTATCTTGTCAGTCGACCTTCAACAAAGTTTTTGAACTTGATAACAGAATATTGTTCAAGTTCTACAATCGATAAATTATGATTTGATTTACTTGTTCAAGCCTGAGGGTAACTTTTCTTCGCTCGTTTCAGCTCGATCAGTTTTTCTTAACAGATTTATTATTGGGGCACAGAATAATATTACTGGGGTTCGCGAAAGAAATCTCCTCGTGGTGCACTCTGCTGGTAACAGCTAGACCAGGGGCCTTACTGTGAACTCTTAGAGCAATGTCAAAGTAAGATTACTCTGATTCCGTACTAAGATAAGACTAAGGTAAGGTAAACGTTAACGTCTCATCGTGGAGTGTCAAGTGTCAAGTCATTGACGCGATGCAGGACGGTTTTCACCTTGTTTTGACATTGCTTGTTGTTGTGCATTTTGAGTTGGTGGTACGCCGGCTGGTAACGCAGGGTCTAGTCTGGCCAATTCTTTCAACACGATGCAATGGTACAACAACAACCCCAATGCCAACATTACAACAGATTTATTCTATGTTTAACAGCTACATTTCACAGGTCATTGCCCTTGCCAGAAGATGTCTTTAACCATGCTTGTGGAAACTAAGTTTAAGTACGCCAGTTTCCACTCAAGTGTCTGTTTGTTTCAAAAGTTCTATTGTAAAACATAGAACGTAGAGGTTTCGTAGTAATGCTACGCGCGTAGCAATCTGATCTTCATCTAACTCCATCATTCAATTTTAGCATTTTGGATTTACAGCGTACCTAGGTAAAATTTTGTTCTTAATGTACGAAACAGAAAAATGAAAACTCAATTTTTTTTTTAATTTTCAGTTTATGTATAAAATATTTGCACTAATATACTTGTCACCAACTCGCCATCAAACTTTAAGTAACGGTATACTATTTTTTATATACATACTCCAATAAAAATCAGTACATCATAAAATTCTGAGTCAGAACCTCTCTACCATTTTTGTAACACAAAGTCTAAATTATACCCAACACAATGTTATGAAAAGCTAGTTAGCTTAGCCAAACTAATTAGTTTCGAAAACAGCTTTTATTATTCCATCCATTCAATTCATTCAAATCAGTAGTTTTTGCTTATTTTAGAAGCAACGGTTTTCCGACAACTCTGAACCAATTTCATTATGCAAATAGCCGTCCATTCATCAGATTTCTTTGTTTGTAAATTAACTAATTAAATAATTAATTAATTAAATAACTTGGCGATTTTTTCCCGGAAAATTCCGTCCACGTTTAGCCTGTTGAGTGCAGGTGACGTACAAATAAATAGACGAGTATAACCTAAGTGCCGGTTTTTATCGTTTTGTATTTTCTTTTCTCTTAACCACGTTCGAGAGCTGATTTGATTATCAAGAACAACATCAAAGGACTTTGTGGGCTTAGTCGCCGTCGACAGAAACGTCATGATGGCCTCTTAAATATATGGTAACATCCCTATATATTGTAGCTTATATTATTTCCTAGCAGACGCCCGCGGCTTTGCCCGTGCGGACTACTATTTTTTTATCCCATGGAAAACATTCATTTTTACCCGGCTGACTGTCAAGTCAGACAGGGTTATGTAGATCGCGCGTTTCTATGTATGTTCGTGGGTATGTAAGTAATATTCTTTATTACCACGTTACTCCTAAACGGCTGGATGGATTTTGATGAATGAGGTATCGTTAGAATCGTCTCCATCTCGATTGTGCTCTAGGATACTTTTTATTTCGATAAATCAAATAGTGCGGTTAGAAAATGCAACAATGTGTGAATTTTCAAAATGAAAATCACGCCATCATATCAAAATCCATGTCAAAATCAAGAAGTTGGTAGACTGATATCAAATATATATTTTTTTTTAATCTAACATGACGTCTTCGAAGACTAAATCGAGTCTCAAAATTTTTGAAAAACTATTTTTCGCCCTAAATAGAATTGCTGAACAAAATGCATACTTAAACTTTATATTTAGTCACACGCAACGTTTAGAACAAACTGCATCGAAATTGGTTAAGCCATTTAGGAGATATCTCATATTTAAGAAATACCTTACACGCTTTTAATTTTACACACAGAGCCATCTGTGTGTCAACTGTCACAACAACGTTTAGGAAAATGCGCACGGCATCGAACCCTAGATACCTAGATACCTATTGTTCAAGACGTGTGGCGCCACCTAGCGGTCGATGGCAGAGCTACGTTGACGTCTTAGGGTTTAAAAATCGTCGAACCTCAAGGTTCCTACATTGTAACCATAGACTAAAAATATTTTAATTTTGTTTTGTATAAACTCATTCATTTCATTCGTTTCACTCATTCGTTCATGTCATTTTTCATTCAATTGTTCATTCTTTCTCTTGCCTCCAATTTCGTTTCAATGGCGGATCGTAATAAACGTTTTTAAATTTATAAAATAATAAGCATCATTGAAGTACCCTTTCTACTGCATCTCCTTCATCCAGATAGGAACAGTATTAGGCCAGTACATAATATGGTCCTTACGAGCCATATACGAAGAACCTGCCAGCCGTTTGCCGAGTCGAACGGCCACGCGGCCACGTTTCCCGGTATCGAAATCTGGAAGCGTGTGGAGTCCTGGAGAAGATCTGGAGCAGCGGCGAGCACCAACAACGGTCGGTTCAGCTTACCCATCCTTTCTCTCCTGTCCCAGCTCAGTTTGCGTTAATATTTGTCTCGTGTTTCAGCACCTCGTGCGTTCGTGTTCGTTACCTGTTGCCTTGCATCGCCTGTACCGCTGAAAAACTGTAAGTTATTTCATTTCATTATGAGTGACGAGGAGATTTATCTGCCCCCAAAGGCTTCCCAAGTAGAACTTAAGGTTAGCAGATCCAAATCACCGCGTTTAGACGCCCCTAAAGTCTTAGATTCACGTCTATCTTCTCTCAAAAAGCAAAGGTCTACTTTCAAATGTAGATTGACGTTGTTTAGCAAACATCTAAGTAAAATCCAACAAGATTCAGATCAGAAGAGTTTGCAGAAGGTAGAATTTGATTTAAGAGTTCAATCTATTGTTAAATTGTTTCAAGATTTTAACGAAATTCAGAGTGAGATCGAGCAATTGGTCGATGAATCCGATCTTGATTCTCAACTCGAACATAGGGAAGCGTTCGAAATACAGTATTTTTCTCTAATGGCTACTGCGAAAGGCTTATTGAGCGAATTTCCTCAATTAGATTCATTGCCTCATCATAACGAAGGAATAGGTCATCCTGTGTCGATTAAATTACCGCAAATAAAGTTGCCTGCCTTTGACGGATCCTATGATAAGTGGCTAGAATTTAGGAATTCGTATCTCACTATGATTCATAATAGAAACGATTTAAATGCGATACAGAAGTTTCATTATTTGAAGTCATCTCTCACTGACACTGCTGCTCAAGTCATAAGTGCGTTAGAATTCACCGCGCCCAACTATGCCCACGCATGGGATTTACTGGAAAATAGATTCCACAATAATCGTTTGCTTGTTCAAAATCACGTAAAATCATTGTTTACCGTTCAAGCGCTTCAAACCGAGTCGCCTATGCACATTAGGAAGCTTGTAGATTCAACGTTACGTAACCTGCGGGCCCTGCAATCGTTGGACGAACCAACCGATTCGTGGGATACCTTGATTGTGTACTTACTTGTATCAAAGCTAGACGCGGTCACAGAGCGTGAATGGGAATCTCACAAGGGTACGCTCGTTTCTAAGCGATGTGAGGTAGGTACCGAGACTAAAATCAAGCTAGACGATTTACTTGTTTTCCTTAGAAACCGGGCCGACATGTTAGAAATGGTTCTCAGTAGTTCTACTAGCACAAGATCAGTCAAACAAAAGCAGAGCGAATCTAATAAAGTAACTTCTAATAATCAAAATAAAAAACAAAATAAATCGAACCCGCACTCGCAAACGCATGCATTAATTTCTGCAAATCAATCGAATGATAAGACAAAACAACCGCGTTCGTGTTGTTATTGTAGCGAGGATCACTTTTTATATTCTTGCGCAAAGTTTTTAAACATGTCCGTGCTAGATAGGCAAAATTTAGTCACCGATAAGAAACTTTGTTCCAATTGTCTGCGTTCAGACAAACATTCCGTAACTGACTGTTCTTATGGTGGTTGCAAG
Organism: Camptogramma bilineatum; assembly: GCA_958496255.1. NCBI lineage: Eukaryota > Metazoa > Arthropoda > Insecta > Lepidoptera > Geometridae > Camptogramma > Camptogramma bilineatum. The sequence goes on from OY292463.1 coordinate 11,290,339, forward strand.
TTATGTAGTGCGAAGCATAACACGCTCCTTCACGTCAATAGGGAAACCATAAGTACAGTCGCCCAAAGTTCATTGTCCCCGCGTCTGCATGACTCACAAAAGTCAGCTGACGCGCTGAAAGACCGCGCTGAGCACAACGTCCTGGCTTGTCAATCGGCTATGCAACCAGTACTGCTATCCACAGCACTAGTAGAAGTACCTGATTCGAATAATAGGTATCACACTGTTAGGGTTCTTTTAGATAACGGGTCTCAGAACTGTTTCGTTACACAATCGTTAATAAATCGTTTACAGATTCCAATAATACAGTCCACTGTTCGAATCTCAGGCGTTGGGGAAACGGTATCACAAAGTACTCACGCCTGTAAACTAAACATACGTTCTAAAACAAGTGATTTCATCAGAGAAATCCAATGCTTAATTTTACCTAGCATAACTACGAAGCTACCTTCGGTAGAACTCAACTGCGCTTCTATAGGTATACCTAGCTACATCTCACTCGCCGACCCTACGTTTAGTGTCCCGTCCGAGATAGATATCCTGTTAGGCGCAGACATATTCTGGGACCTACTCTTGGAAAACAGAATAAAACTAAAGGCCGGTCCATACCTTTACGACTCGAAGTTAGGATGGATCATATCCGGACCGATTCATAACATTCAATCGTATCTCATAAATAATGTTCATTGCCATCATGCTCACGTTGATTCTCAACTCCGTAAATTCTGGGAATTAGAGGAACTGACGAACTTACCTTCTGCGTTGACGAAGGATGATAGATTTTGCGAAAACCTATTCACGGAAACTACCGAGCGCGACGAGTCCGGCAGATTTTCCGTTCGCATTCCTTTAAAGGAATCAGCTGACGTGTTAGGCGATTCATTTACAATGGCGAAAAAACGTTTTTTATCGCTAGAAAAAAGATTAGACTCTTCATCGCAGTATAAACAATTATATTGTGATTTCATGCGTGAGTACGAGTAGCTGGGTCACATGTCCCCGGTGTCAGGAAACGTCATTGATCCTGACAAACCGTACTACATCCTCCCGCATCACGGGGTGTATCGCGAAACTAGTCTTACAACAAAATTGAGAGTTGTTTTTGACGCTAGTGCCAAAACAACAACAAACAAATCGTTCAATGACATTCAACACATAGGCCCACCTCTTCAAAATAGCATCTTTTCCATTCTCCTTCGTTTCAGACAGCACAAGTACGTAGCGTGTGCTGACGTGGAAAAAATGTATAGACAGATCCTAGTACAGACTGACTTACGTAACTTACAGATGATTTTGTGGCGGGAACGCAAAGACCTGCCTTTGCAGCTGTTTTCCTTAAACACTGTCACTTACGGAAATTCATCATCTCCCTACTTAAGTATCCGATGCCTAAATCAGTTAGCACAGGAATGCGATGATGAACTTGTAGCACAAATCATAAAGTCCGATTTTTATGTTGACGATGTCATTATCTCGCATAATAACGCAGATACATTGTTAGATTTATGTAATCGAACGAATAAGGTACTACAAAAGGGTTGTTTTCCGTTGCATAAATGGACATTTAATCACGAAGTTTGTCCTCAGAGTAGTAAGGACCTGAACATAGGCGAAACTCACTTGTCGAAAACATTAGGGCTAGGCTGGTCCCCGGAACTTGACGAGTTGCATTTCACAACTAAGTTAGAACAGACTAACTCACCGCTCACTAAGCGAATCATGCTCTCTGTCATTTCACAGATATATGACCCGTTAGGTTTGCTATCTCCGGCGGTTATAGTAGCTAAATGTCTTTTGCAAAGTTTATGGTTACAAAAGTTAGACTGGGATGAAGAGGTACCAGAGAACATAACAAGCGTATGGCGCGAATTCATTTCTAGTCTGCAATGTTTACAGGAAATTCGAATTCCTAGGTACATTACATCTGTGGATAGCAACTACACGGAGTTGCACGTATTTACAGACGCGTCTCAAAAGGCATATGGTGCGTGTGCCTACGTTCGTACCTGCAGGGACGATTGTGCTCACACCCCTCCTATCTCTGTAAAATTATTGTGCGCTAAAAGCAAACTAGCTCCGATAAAAACTGTTAGCATTCCGAGACTTGAATTGTGCGGTGCGTTGTTAGGGTCGAAATTATTCGTTAATATAAAAGAATCTCTTCGTATATCTTTCGATAAAGTATATTTCTGGACAGATTCTACAATCGTGCAGGGATGGCTACGAATGTCTCCCCACCTTCTCAAAACGTTTGTGCAAAATAGGGTCGTGCAAATTAATGAGTCTACCGATGACACGATATGGCGGCACGTAAAGGGCACGGATAATCCTGCCGACCTTATTACGCGAGGTACAACGTTAGACTCATTAAAATATGACACTACCAATCCATGGTGGTGTGGCCCTAGGTTTTTAGGCGAACCTAGTATCAATTGGTCAAATAATAATGATGTACCAATTTGTGATGATTTACCGGAACGTAAATCTAATACGATTAATTTAATGTGTACGCAACAAAGCCCATTATTTAATTGTGAACGCTTTTCATCGTTTATTCGCATGCAGCGCGCTTGTGCATACCTACTTCGTTTTATAGATAACGCAAGATCGTCGTCGCATTGTACTAAGAAAACCGGTTCGTTATCAGCTACAGAGCTTGACCGTTCACTCATTACGTTGACGCGCGCAGTGCAACAGGAATCATTCCCTATTGAGTATCATAGGCTTGTAAATAATCTACCATTTAAAGAAAATGGTAAGCATGGCAATCGGATTGCGGGCTTAAATATATTCTTAGACGAAAGTGGATTGATTCGTGTGGGCGGCAGGTTATGTAATTCAACCGAGTTTAGTTACGATAAAAAACATCCCGTTCTTTTGAGTGGTAAACATCGATTTTCTAGATTGTTATGCGAATATGAACATAGAAAATTATTACATGCTGGGCCACAGCTTCTCGTATGTTCCATGCGTGAGCAGTGGTGGGTGCTAGGTGCGCGGAATCTAGCCAGACAAATTGTACATAATTGCGTTATCTGCACGCGCATGCGAGCTAAAACTCTTACCCCAAAAATGGGTAATATACCCCATCAGCGTTTAGAAGGTGGGAGTTTTAGCTTCATGCGATGCGGCTGCGATTTCGCTGGCCCTGTATTTATTTTAAATCGTAAAGGCAGGGGTTCAGTTTTAATAAAAGCATACATTTGCTTATTCGTTTGTTTTACAACTCGCGCTATACATTTAGAGTTGGTAGGTAGCTTGTCGACACAGGACTATCTACTCGCTTTGAAACGCTTTATAGCTCGACGCGGAAAGCCTTTAGAAATTTTCTCAGATAATGGGAAGAATCTAGTCGGGGCTCTTAAAGAAATAAATCAAATATTTCAAAATTCGAACGAAATTTCAGATTATTTAAGTAATAATCAAATCCGTTTAACTTTTATTCCCCCCTACAGCCCCCATTTCGGCGGCCTTTGGGAGGCTGGAATAAAATCATGCAAATATCATCTAAAGCGAGTACTAGGCAATGCAAGGCTAACGCACGAGGAATTCGGTACGGTATTGACGCAAATCGAAGCCGTCCTGAATTCCCGGCCTCTGTCCCCCCTGTCCTCAGATGTCCACGACTTCCTACCCCTTACTCCGGCCCATTTCTTGATTGGCCGGCCGTTGACCGCACCAGCCTGCGAAGACCTGACGAGCATCGCGCCCTCGCGCCTGACGCGCTATCACATGGTGGAGCGACTGCGGCAGCATTTCTGGCAGCGCTGGGCGAAGGAGTACGTGTCAGAACTCCAGCAACGTACCAAGTGGAAGACCGACAGCAAGGACCTCGAGAAGGACATCCTAGTACTTGTCAAGGAAGACAATGTACCTCCCCTCAAGTGGAGGATGGGGCGCATAACGCGTTTGTTCCCAGGCGCAGACGGCGTTTCTCGCGTAGCGGAGATCCGGACGGCATCTGGCGTCATTCGGCGGGCATTTTCCAAGATCTGCCCGCTGCTACCTGAACCCTCCGAGCAGTGACGGCGACACGAGCGAGTCCACGTTGGAAGCCTGCAACCGGGTGCTTCCAAGGCGGCCGGCATGTTCAAGACGTGTGGCGCCACCTAGCGGTCGATGGCAGAGCTACGTTGACGTCTTAGGGTTTAAAAATCGTCGAACCTCAAGGTTCCTACATTGTAACCATAGACTAAAAATATTTTAATTTTGTTTTGTATAAACTCATTCATTTCATTCGTTTCACTCATTCGTTCATGTCATTTTTCATTCAATTGTTCATTCTTTCTCTTGCCTCCAATTTCGTTTCAATGGCGGATCGTAATAAACGTTTTTAAATTTATAAAATAATAAGCATCATTGAAGTACCCTTTCTACTGCATCTCCTTCATCCAGATAGGAACAGTATTAGGCCAGTACACCTATTAATAAAATTGTAATTTAATTTTGTGATTGATAAGATAATGCTGTTTCCAACTTTTCAGTTCAGCCGGGTTTTTTTATTTTTGAATAAATTGCTTGTTCCGGTATAAAAAATAGCCTATGTGTTATTCCAGAACCTAAACTGTCTACATTCCAAATTTCATCAAAATCGTTTAAGTGGTTATGGGGCGTAGAAATAAACATTCACACACACGAACTTTTTACGGCACACGGCCTTTTTAATTTTAGTAGTAACAAATATTAAAAAGGCAAAAGTCCGTGTCCGTGTCCGTAGTAGTAACTTATATTAAAAAGGCAAAAGTCCGTGTGTAGGAATCTAGCTTTTATTTCAACCCAGGTAATAATCACAGTAACAGACTCCACGTAGCTCAGCTCCAAAGAAAAGCGTTCGCAAAACGCGGCTGCAATAATAAATCTCAACTGGAACGCGACGATAAGGAGTGAAGCCGAGATGCCGGAATGCAAGTCTTTTGTGAACGTTGCCAGAAAAACCGCCGTCAGCCTGCATTGTAGGACTTTAATCCTGGCGGTAGTTAGAATTACTTTATTTGACACACTATAAATTACTTTAAAATGCCTCTAAGCATGCAGCTTGTTTCACTATTAAAAAATAAATACCAATAAATATTTTTATTGTACTCATATCGCATAGTTATCTTCAACACGATCAGTAGTTCACATTTATGCAGACGGTCGCACCGCACGCGCCGCAGTCGCTGCAGTCATCGCTTTGATTCTGGTACTGCGGCGACTGCGGCTCGGGTAGGTGTGCGAGGTTGCATAGAACTTCTTATAAATAAATCAAATGCGGGGACTGCGGCGGCTGCGGTGCGGCCCAGGTCTGCGTTCACCTTTAAAACACATGTCATGAGTGCAAGAGTATTGATACCCTTTGTAGAAGGCTAACTACGAGTATGAAAGGAAAATCAGGATCTTAAAGGAAAATCAGAATCTCTACTCAGGATTATGTGTAAAAGATAAAATATATAAAGCGAACTTTTCTAGAGCCGCAAAACCCAGAACTTCTACTTCAGTTTAAATCTTTGATCATAAACATAGTATGACGACCACTGTGGCGCTGTGGGTGAAGGCCCACCTGAGACACAGAAGGTTGCGGGTTCGATTCCCCGCCGCGGGACAAATGTTTGAGTGATCTGCAAATATTTGTTTCGGATCTAGGTATTTTCTTTGTATAATATAGATGTATTTCAAAAAAACATATACGTAGTATTTATCAGTCATGTAGTTCCCAAAACACAAGCTCTGCTTACTTTGAGACTAGATGATGCTGTGTGAAATGTCCAGCATTATTAATTATTTTTTTATAATTATGTACTTACCTATTCGTAATTTTTACACTTTCTAACCACAGCTGCGAAATATATTACGTTTGTAACTTACTTACTTACTCCATTGGCTCAGTGACCCAAAGTGAGTCTTGACCTCCGAAACGAGAGTTCGCCACTTCCTTCTGTCCATTGCTGCCTCTAGCCAGTTGTCGGCTCCGAGGTCAGCTTCTATTATATCGCTCTAGCAATACTTGGGACGACCAATCGGTCGACGGCCGTTCGGTCGTCCCAGGTATGCACTTTTAACGCTGCGATCTTCACCCATTCGCAGTAAATGTTTACATTTTTGTACGTTTGTAACAATCTTTAAATATTTTTTAACCTAAGCTCGAACCTTACCAATTCATATAGGGACATGAACAAATAACGAGTGTTCCCGCTGGGAATGGAGAGAGCCAAACGCATTAATTCGAAGGGATATTGTTCAAGCATCTGGTCAGAAGGTAAATCTTCCTCTGACAAGCGCACCGGGCTCTTCAGAACAATGGACGCGGGCGGCAAGCCAAATTGCACCAAACTGAATGCATTGTTTGTGCATGCTTTACTGAAATGCATTAATTGAATAATGGAGCTTGATTTTGCTATCTGTTAATGGGAATTGCCTTATTTATTTGCACTGTATTTAGCAGACTGTTCGATATTCATAAATTCAAAGACGGGTCTCCTTTTTAAGGTTTCGTACCTCAAAAGGTAAAAAAGGAACCCTTATAAGATCACTGTCTTGTTTTAATATAAAGAAATACATACATACATACATAAACTCACGCCTGTATCCCATCATAGGGGTAGGCAGAGACCACAGATCGCCACTTGCTACGATCCTGACACACTTTTTTCGCTTCATTCACTCTCATTACATTCTTCATATAAAGAAAATTTAAATAAAATGAACTAATGATCACTTCTGTATCCCCAAAATCCGGTAGACATTCTCTCAGATTTTTTTAATGTATCTAAGATAATTTGAAGAGGTCGTAGGGGTATTCAGAGGTATGTCCAAATACATTTTGGTACATCCCCACATTTTGCATAAGTTGGCATTCCATATGTGACAGGTTGCTACCCTATAGATGCTATTAGGAAGTTAACTGCCCCCCTAGCCATATTACACTATCTATTGTCGCTGTAGAATAGAAACACTTCAAAATGTATAGGATTTGACGTTTCAAGTAGATGAGTCACGTGGTCAGAACGTCAATTCCTATACTGAAGTGTTCTATTCTACAGCGACGATAGATCGTTCTACAGCGACGATAGATCGTGTAATAATGGCTAGGGCCCCTGCCTCCCTAGCCATATTACACTGTCTATCGTCGCTGTAGAATAGAAACACTTTAAAATGTATAGGATTTGACGTTTCAAGTAGATGAGTCACGTTGTCAGAACGTCAATTCCTATACATTTTGAAGTGTTCTATTCTACAGCGACGATAGATCGTTCTACAGCGACGATAGATCGCGTAATATGGCTAGGGCCCCTGGTTTCTTCGTGATATTTTCCTTTACCGTGTAGAGCTCGTGCTAATGTGCTAATATCAAATCATTTACAATGAACCCCGCACTAGGCAAAGACGAAAGTAATTTGTTCCTAAAAAACAGTGTCAGCATATTCACTGAAAATTCCTCTAAGAAAACAACCGTAGGAAAACTAAAGGTCGTATAAAAAATATTTCAGATGCCCGCAAACAGCGAGGCGTGGTGATATTAAATTCTTTTCGAAAAGCGGGTCACCTACTAAATGTACAGCTAGCTTGGACGTGAAGATCTCCTGAAATCTAATTATCTTATCATTGTTCTGTCAACAATGGTATTTACGACCTTACAGAAAGGAAGAAAGAAAAACAAGTAGGCACATACAATATAAGTAAAGCACACGATTTCGGAATTTATTTTCAGATCTTGAGTTCTGGTGAGTGCTATCAGTATAATTTATTTATGCTGTAATGATTGTAGCTCTACACTATAGGTTAAGTATATTCGATTTGGCTGTATTGTATCCAATTCGCGTTTGATTCTGATGTGACTGATCTTGATATAGGTATATATTTTATGGATTTTAAGTTCTGAGTATTATGTTAAAGTGTTGAAATATTCTATTCATTTTCTAGTTCCTGTAGTGCATTCTGCTTTGGGGACCAGCAGTGGTGATTCAGACTTCCGAAATTGCATTCGATTCAATTATTCTCTTCGGAAAACTGACGTTTTTTAACGAAAAAATGTCACTCTCCGAATTCGGAACACATTCCGAGAAGGTCTGAATCGCACTGCTGATAACTTTCACAATCTCATAAAAAGTCCGTTGATATTTATTAATCCAAGGATTTTCCACAAAGTATACAATAACCTAATCTAGTTGTAAGATGATAAACCCTTGCTTTACAAGTAATTATTCAGCTGAAACATCACAAATGCGATCAAAAAAAAATGCAAAAGTATCCTTTTGTCTCCATATAAAAAATTGTATGAAACCCTGTCAACCCGCGGTTACATTGTTTGCCAGCCTTATTATATTGACTGTGCACTACCAGCCTACTGGCAAACAAAGCATCATGATGATACCTCGCTGCACAGACTAAACAATACAGCTGGTTCCATGAAACATAAAGAATGTTAATTTTCATTTAAAATTGTTCACATAATTTTTTTTTAATTACTTATTTAGTTTAATTTTTCTGTTAATAAAATAATCCGTACCCATATTATAAATGTCAAAGTGTGTTTATTTGTTTGTTTATTTGTCTTGCTTTCACGTCAAAACAGAGCGACGGATTGACATGTTTTTTTTGTGTGAAGATAGTTGAAAGGCTGGAGAGTAGCATAGGCTACTTTTCATCCGGGTACCACGCGAGTGAAGCCACGGGCAGCAGCTAGTATAAGATAAACGTTTATTTTTGTCACACATACAGAGGATACAGAACAGTTTACTTACTTTAGAACAGTAAAAGATCTACGGAGAAAGTTATAAACATTAAAAACAGACAATAAACAGGTTCACATACCAGTGGTGCCTAAAAGGACCAGTCTCAGCTAATGCTGGATACTCCCATGAGGTCCTATAGGAGTTTAGGATCACTAAGTTGAAATGTTAGAATCTAATTCAGCTAGCAGAAAATCTGTCGTCAATTGTAAAGAGCTGTGAGCAGCAATAAGTTCCTTCTGGTTTTAGTTATTTATACTGAACTCAATTTTCATTAAATGAAACTGAACCTCGTTAATTTTATGTTTAACGCTTTCAACTGGCTTTCAAATAGTTGGATAATTATCGAGTCATTACGATAAATGAATCAGCTGTTGTAATGAAGCTGTCCGTCCAGTGAAATTATAAAGCAATTTATCATTTTCGCGGGCATTTGCCGAAACGTCATTATTCATTTCGATTCCTGAAAAGCGTAAAAGCTCCCCTTGTTGGGTTTTTATCGAAACCACTCTTAACCCAAATTCATTTTAGAATTGGAACTGCGTGTTAAGTGTTTGGTTGATTTGTTTGTGTTTGCTTATCATCAATCCGCGCTTTTGTCGAGGGGTGAGTTCGAGTTACAATAAAAGAATTCACTCCAAGCGAAACTATTGGTTTTTCTTTCCTTTGTATTCTTTAGTGGGTTATTCTATCAAGTCAACTGATTTGATGTGTTTTTTGGATTGATAGAGCTACAATAGTTTGCGACGATTCTCAGAAATTGCTTCCAAATTTAACATGGAACTGGGAAGAGAATTTTAGTAGTTAAAATGTGAAATGGATTGTAGGAAGAAAAAAGTGAACTTGTTCTATGGATTTTATTTTTGAATAATAATGAAAATCATTCTTTTGAGGATAAAAATTAATGACAAAATTTAAGTTAGGTCTTGTTTCTTGGCTAGTAATAGTAACCAATAACTCATACAAATGATAGATGTTATTAATAAATGAATTCATTATTAATTTCAATGCAATTTTTTCCATATTGACACAGGTTATACTGACTGTGTACTTGTTTTTGGGAAATCTTCAGAAACTGTAGCCAGGAAACCCAGACGTTGAATAGCCTTCCATTTCTTTGCAGTCCGCATTTAAAGAGTTCAATTTAAAACTCTTTTTTCAGCGTTTTCTGCAATAACTCAATCCAAGTGATAAGGCTCAGCTTTGAGTGCTAAACCTAAAGGCTGATTCATGCTAAACCATGTTAGCACCAGCCGTAAAACGGTTCCTAACCATCTAAAAGCAGTTTTGTAGACGCAGACATTTTAATATCTACTTCGCCTCCTATTACATCGCACGGTTCATAAGCATCTAGAGTCTAGATTCTAGGCCGTCTAAAAAGGCCGCTTTAGCTGAATCTTAATAAGAATTGTATTATATGCGTATGCGGTCTCTTTTCATAGACTAGAAAAAACAAATCATAATTATTATGATTTATAAAATTTTAGCTTTCCTGGTTCTTGTCTTGCTATTAGTCATTTGTGAAAACGTTATGCTTGATCACAAAATGCATGACCACTAGTGGCAATCACAACTGAACGCTTTCGTGCTTCGGAAAAAGTCGTCAAGTCTTAAGCCTAAAACTTCGTCACCAGAGTCGGTCACTGACACATCCGAACTTACTTTTTACTACGTAGGTATTTGTACGTAACACGGATCATAAACTTCTGGGCCCGGCTTATTAAGTTATATAGCCTCACGGCTTGGCAATAATAATTTATGCTATACCGTAGGTCAACAGAACAGCATACTACGTGGCAAGGCTTATGCGGCTTAGCTATTGAGCGTATCGTAAGTCCTACTAATATTATAAAGGCGAAAGTCCGTGTGTGTGTGAATGTTTGCTACCACGTATCCCCATAACTACTAAACCGATTTTGATGAAATTTGGAACGTAGATAGTTTAAGTTCGGGAATAACACACGTATGATTCCCGTGGGATAAAAAAATAGTAGTCCACGCGGGCGAAACCGCTTGCGTTCGCTACAGGAATAAAAAGTACAGGAATAGATCAATGTTTTTGCCAATAGATTCGAATCACCAATTTAAATTGATCACATTCCAAATAATCGGAATCCTTGCTTATTTCATTCTTCATCTTGCCTCTTTCTGACTTAGTATAAACACACCCTAAGATTGGCTTTGAGCTTGGTTTAAGTGGGATTTTATTCTAGAAACGAAGAATACATTTATTTAAGTAAATGTAGTTGTGATTGTAGAATACTATTCCAGTTACTACATATTACCTACCATACCAGTTTTTATTGGTTCCCATTTCCCACAACATAAGCAATTTTCATTAGTTTGCTTGGTTTAGAATTTGATAATACGAGTATTGTGTGGAATATTTCATTAAAATTATTTATTTAATTAGACCCGTAGTCAATGCCGTATCCTTATCTTTTTTAAATTAAATGCAGAAAATTATCGAGTTTTAGCTCTGAAAAATATTAAGTTCTTTCGTTGTCTTCCCATACAATATAATCAATACTTATAATCTACTATCGGACGCCCGCGGCTTCGCCCGTGTGGACTACTGCTTTTTTATCCCACGGGAAACATGCATTTTTTCGGGATAAAAATTAGCGTATATCACTCTCCAGCCCTACAACTATCTCCACACAAAAAAATCACGTTAATCGGTCTCTCTGTTTTGATGTGAAAGCAGAACAAACAAACACACTTTCACATTTATAATATGGGTATGGATTATAATTTCACTGATCCGTTTAATTGAAGGTAAAAATTCTTCTTAAAATTTTCGATTCCGACGGGATTTGAACCCGGTCAATCGACGGCGATTCGATCAATGCGATCAGATCGATCCTCCTAATTTTGAAAAAAAAATTTGTTTTCTATAAAATGTGCTACTTACCTACCTATGGGTGGGTTAACACTTATAAATTTATACTAGGAAACGTTCAAGGGGTTTTTTCAATAAACTTACACGATGAAATAAGAAGCCTTTAATTTACAAGGAAAGAACGAAACAAAACTTTTAAATGCCGAACTTCACCCTGACAAATGACTGCAAATTATTTACGCACCCCTTTACGAAACTTCAACTAACCGTAGCAGACAAGTATTTCTAATAATGAATTTTACGTAATAAACTTTTTGTCGGTTCTTGTTTCAGGAATGATGAACGTACGTGCCTTTTAGAAGCGAAGGCGTAAGAAAAACTGATGAAAATTATTTTTCATCAGTTTTTCTTACGCTCTCATTCGTTTTTGTTTATAAAAATAAAATTTTAACTTCACAATATTTTGTTATGTTCCAAGCCACTTTTTTATTTATTTATTTATAATTAGGTAAGTATACATAAAATAAAGTTTAAAATTAAAAGCACTGCAAAAACCGTGTGACGGTTTGTCCGCATGCTTGTGAGTCTCTTATAATAAAGTAAGCCTACATAATTAGTACTTAAATGCACATAACGAATTTTATTCGTATCGAAAAATCTACACCACTTTATACCTAAGAATAAAGTCCAGAAATAAAAGTCATCTACAAAACACACAAGAAATGAGAACAAAGGAGAGCTTTCAAAATAAATCTTTTTTCCGAAAATAAATTCCAGGACTCACTGGTATTGTAAAACAATCCAATGCCAACATTGTTTCAGACACCCATATTGTGAAAGTAAAAGTGTTTTTCTGTCAACCCCTTCTCGCTCCGAATAGGTTTAGTAAAATACGGTTGAAGGTTCTTCCACACACAAAGGGAGCAGAGTCAGGGACGGGGCTCGTCAGGGACTCAAAGAGGATTAATACATAAATACCTCTAGGGCTTTACGTAAATACCTCTACTTATTAACTCGTCTCAACTTCTGTAAAAAGTTAATCCCCGTTTAAAATAATGCCATCGAATGTTAAGCAGTGTTTAAGCCGTATTTAAGTTGAGAGGCAATTATAGGTAAGGCCAAAATATTTTGGAAAAAAAATCGTTTAATGTCGATATGGGTCTCGCGGTTACGTTTGCACCATTGATTTGGCCCATTAATGGCGCAAATGTAACTGGTTAGTTATGTTTGCACCATTCAAATCACGCCCCATATTATGGCCCGTCTCTTCAAGTAAAGAGTGAATTGGTGTCTTCTAGACCTTTGTGATCCATCGTCAGCCACATCGTCGTTTAACATCAGGTGAAATTATGACTAAACAAAGGTCTATCTTCAATAAAAAAAAGTCAATGTTAATGGAGAAGCTAAGGCAGTTTACAAATCAGTCAGCTGACTGATTCACTTGTAAACTAGACGAGCTTGTCTAGCAACCCTAATATACTGTACTGACGTCGTGTATGTATACCTTAAGATTTTAACAACGGGTCACGTTGGGTTCTTTAAATGAAAATATAGGAAAGGTCAATAGAAATTCAATTTGAATTTCGTCGGCTGAATACAGAGTGACCTTAACTCTTTCTAATAAAGTTCATTCTACCGAAATGAAGATTGTGGAATTAGGGATAATGAAACGTAATATGTATTTATGAGTTGATAAAGAAAAATTACTGCGAAAGTTATTTATAAAAGGATTTTTATGAAATAACAGCGTTTAAATGCACGAAAAAAAAAACTTTTAACCTTAATAGAACCTTATGTAAGAAACATATTTACATAGAAAATATTTAACTAGGTTGTAGCCATAACCACCTCTAAATTAGAAACATAACTTTTTATCCCGGAGAAATGTACCTATAGTTCCCGTGGGATAAAGAAAAGTAGTCTACGCGAACGAAGCCGAAGGCGTTCACTAGTTTTTCATAATTGGACATTAGTCCTGCAAAGGTTTGCTCCTTAAGGCGTAGTCTGAATCTGAATAATTGTGAGGGAAGTCAAATAAATAAGATTTTAAAGTATTATGGCTGATTTACACAGGGTCAGTAACTGACTACAAATTCGAGGCAAGTCAGTGCTGACCCGAAAAAAACCCTGTGTAAACTGATTGGAAGTCAGTACAGTGGCTTGAAGTCAGCGCTGACTTTTAAAGTCAGCGCTGACTTTAAAAGACCCCCCGCCACCCGCGCACCCCCGCGCCAGCCAAATAAACCCCGTGTAAACAGACAAGTCAGTGCGTGGTTAGTCACTGCCGCTGCGTTGTAGAGTGACCACGTTTTTTTCGCTGGCAATAAAAATCATGTCGTTGAATAGAGCTCGATATCATTGACAGCAATTCGTCAAAATTCTGTGGTGACATCCTCATAGCCAGTTTGTACTCCGCAGGATCTTCAAATCGCAATTGCTTCAGCAACAAAGCAGAGCCACCAGTTTCGTTTCTATCGTCAATCCATTTTCTTACCCATTGTCGTTTATTTTTAGTTATCTCATTTTCTACCATTTCTATTAACTCTTTCAACAGCAAAATTGATAAATTTTTCAACAAATATTTAAATCGTCGTTTCAGTTGTTTTCGCGAATTCATTTTTCCCACTGACTTCACACACGTGTGCTCACCGTGAGAAACTCACCACTACTACTTACTTCATGTAAACAGTTAAAGTCAGTCGCGGCGCCGACATTGGCGCTGCGACTGACTTGTCTACTGACCCTGTGTAAATCAGCCATTATGCTAATAATGTCACCAAGAGCCCGCAAACTCGGCTAAACCTAACTCGACATCTTGAGCGAAATTTTGTGGAAGTTTTATTATTTTCCCACAAAATGGTCTCTTACTTTCGTTGCATAGGCCATGTATGTTTCGAACGTATGTATTAACTGTATATAACTAGTAAACTGTGTATATGACTGTAGATAACATAGTAAAACGTAAACGCAAGAGCAAGAAAACATGTAAGTAAACTAAATAAACTACTTATAGAAAAGCATTTTTATCAACCACGAACGTAGCACACCCAAACATAACGAAAATAGATCGTGCCGACGATCCATAAATATTAGATTGAAATCTTTCTCGGATTTCGCGGAAATATATTCGAATCATTTCTGTATCGGCAAGTGGTTATAAAAGCCTGCTTTCATGGTCGAAAGCACGAATACCATAGGGCTACCAACTTATTGCGGGATTCGAGCTTTTTGTTGGAGAAACTGATTAGATAAACAGTTTTTATCCCTCTGATTCGAAAGAATTGAATGACGCTTTGTAGACAACTTTAGTATTCGTTGTTTTCATCCAGTTAGAACTCAAGTTAGCAACAAAACTTTGATTATATTTTAAATTTATTTGCAACTGGCGTTGTCTCATGGCTTCGCTGGCGTGCTAAGAACATTTTAAAACAATTTGTTATTACAGGATACAATTTGCACCTATTCAAAGAGGAGTCAAAACTAAAGAAATTAAAAAAACAGGTAGGTATTGTCTTTTGTTGTATTGTTTTCTTGTGTGCATTTGTAGCAAATAAACGTAGGTGCCTATTCTATTTTAACTTTTAGGTACCTGTTTGACCGCCGGCGAGAAAACGAGTAACTATCGACTATTTTATCGCTTAAGAAACGTACAATAGATTATACATGCCGTATAAACAAAAGAGATGAATTTATTAAAAGTTTATCGCTGGCTGTTCACACTACCGGCGACATTCTTCACTAAGTTTGTCACTGGGCGACAAGAACTATGTGTTCAACCACGTTGACTCGCGGGCGCGGTGGCGGGCGCGGTGACGAAATATCAAACATATGTAGTGATTCCAAGTGTTCACGTACGAAACGCACGTGCGGTCTAACTAGCGGGCAAGCTAGCGACTGGCGCGCGCGGAGCGCTCGCGGTAATTTCAACGCGTGAAGATGTTTGTGTGTGTTAATGTCAAACTAGCGGCGGCGCGCGCGTTTCACTCGCGACGTTCATAATTCGACCTCTGACAATACGTCACACTCTCGCGCGAACGCCTGGCGGTTAATGTGAACACGAGCTCGCAACGTTTCCCGCGCCCGCACCCGCGCCCGCGCCCGCGCGTACCTACGTGAATAAGCACTATCAATGATAATACTCGCTCGGCGATTCTAGCTGAATTCGCCGAGAGGCCAAGTAGCGGTCATTTCTGTCGTCGTCATTGCTGTGCGCTACTCGCGCGAGTAATCGCCGCCACACTCGCACACTCGCTTATACTTGTAGCCCAGCGACAGAACTATCGTAACTATAATGATAATTATTATTACGGGATTTTATCGCGTACCTTTTATTTATTTTGTTTCCCGACGTTTCGAACACGTTGCAGCGTTCGTGGTCACGGGATGACTGAAGTACTGGAGCTACCGCCGAGCTATCGTAACTACACACTCGCTTCTCTCTGCTCGTCAACTCGTTTATAGTTTCTAGTTCTACTCGTTACTCGTTCATCGCCGGCGGTGAGACACCTCCCAACTTTTATGCGAGTCCAGCTTACGCTTGTCATTTTATTTTATTATACAAGGGACTCAATCTAAGGCCGGATATGAACCCAAAGGGCACCCGTGGGTTGATTGAAATACTATTAGTTTGTTTCCAGGTGATCCTTTCTAAATTACCTTTTCATGTCATTTCCGATTGGTAAAATTGTGTTTTTAATTAAGGACTTTCAGGCATTTGAAGTAAGCAGTTAGATAGTAAGATTATATGAATGACTTACTTTGGGGACGGAGTTTTTAGGCCACTTGAAGGCCTCCATCATGGTGTGAATGTTTGTGCTAGCAGGCATTTTAAATGTTAGTGAGTTAGTGAGTATACAGGGTGGAAAAAAGGTGTTAGTGTCAAGGAGTAGCATCAGTCGAGTACTAACCAATCTGTTGTCATTAGAGAATCTCTTCGTATAGCGATCTGACAACGCGAAAAACACAACACTACTCAAAGAGAATATTAGATGCAATTTAAAAAGGTGAAAACCTGTGGTGAAAACACTTATACAGACTAGCTGTTGCTAATTTTAACGAGAAGTTCTCAATGTACGCTACCGTACGCTGGTTTTCTTTCAACAATTACGGTTTGATAACCCTACACAGAGCAATATCACACAATATTTACATTCATGTGCGTTTCAGAAGCAGTTTGCAAATGCAAACACTACGTATGCAGTATTTATGCTCCTGTTTCATAAAGGTTAATGAACTTGCAGCTTAGCGGGAGAATAGAAATGTTGCATTTTGCGAAATGGGGTTTTAAGTGTTCAAATATTTTATGTAGTTTAACATTTTTAGTTTAACGAAACATTTTTTAATTTATGTAAATATTGAAGATTTTATTGGGTAGGTTCTTAATAATATAACGGGCTTCCAACCTGTCCTGTGGAATAAGGTAAGTACCTATACTAAGACAAAAAAATTGCTCCTTAATTTTTCACAATTCGATTTAGTCTTGTAAGCAGTTTTCCCAACTATAGATCCGAAGGTAACAAATTCAAATCCCGGGCGAACATCGTTGCTTTTTCCATTCGTAAAATGAATATAGGTACATACGGGGAAAACCCCCTGAAGGAAACCACTTGGGCCCTGGGTTTTCACGGTATTGATCGCATAGAACCATGAATCACCTAGCTCTAAAGACATACCTACAAACATGATCTTATTGAATAAATGCTTATTTATTTGCCTTCGACTGAAATTCATTAAGTACCTACCTTTTAGATATTATCCTTCTCTCAGTTTTTTGAAAAAAAATAAGGTTGAATTCAAGTATTTTGTTCAAAACATACCTACCATAAATACACCATAATAAAGAAAAACTGCACGTAACAATTAACTTGAACAATTTTGCGGTTTTAAAATAAAATTTATTGCGGGAGTCGCCTTGGTCGGATCACAGTTGAAAAATGTTAGTAGAATAAGTGAAATTACTATAAGTTTATGAGTTCAGGTCATTGTGAAATATATTTTGTATACCTACGTAATGTACTAAAATGTGTTAGTTATTATGACTACTAACTACAAAAATATAGTATTTTTTCTTTCAGCTATGTAGCATGATTATTTACTCAGCTTTCAGAAACTAGTCTAATAATTAATTATAATAAATTATTATTATTATATTATTATTACTATCATTATAGGAATATATGTATACCTGAACAATAAAAACTCTAGTTTGAGGTACATTTTTAATAAAATTAAAAGTTTGCATCTAAGTATTTATTTGTTCACTCATATCCGAAATCATGGAAACATAAATATAAAACTCACAAATTGCTTAACCTTTTTTGCTTTGTCTTCCAAAAAACTTTCTCAAGCTTTTGTATTTGCATAATAAAATATATTTCAAAGTTCAGATTTATTTTATGTAATCTTCTTCTTCTTCTTCTTCTTCTTTAGCATTATATTCGCCCACTGCAGGGCATATGCCTCTCCAATATTCTTCCACACTGCTCTGTCACTGGTCTTCCTGGTCCAGTCTGTCCCGGCATAATGCTTTTATGTCATCGGATCGTCCAGCGAATGGTCTGCCAACGCTCCTTTTTCCGAACCCGTGGTCTCCACTCCATGATGAGTTTTTGGTCCATCTGTCGTCTCCACGTCGTCTGCACACATGTCCGGCCAAGGTCCACTTGAGTTTTGGAAAGCGGTATCCGGTAAGTGGTATTTTATGTAGTATTCTTACTTAAAAGTATGTTCTGTGGCCGGCATCAGCTCTCGCAAGTCTATTTGTCTCCGTCGCACTGACAGAGAGCTATTGTTCCAGCCGTGTCCACCACAATATTGGCTTATTTCATCCAGAACGGTACGCTCTCTAAAAGAATGTTCTTTCCGGTATTGATATAAATCATTGATACGCCCTGATGCCTAAAATCGTTGGTTTTTCGTCAAAATCAACAAAATCGTTCTCTTTCTTTCTCACATCACTAGTCATATTACTTTCCCTTTCTAATGTAATAGGGCACGATGAAATTTCCACTCGGTCACTCAAAGCTAGCATATCTAGTGATTTATTCGTACCAATGCTTTCAAGCACAGATTTGTGAATTGACGTTGGGTTGAGCAATGGATTTATGATTGGTAGGAAATAAACATGTTTAAAGTCCGATTCTTAATTATAGGAGCATTAATCGAGAAACGGGATATTATATTTATATAGGAACTCCTATAATCGACGAACGGAAGGTTTTGAAACCATCACAGTAGTATTATTCTTTATATTCGCCCTCTTTCAGCTGCCCATAAACACTCGCCTCATAAACCTGTTTTTACCATTTAAATCCACCAATATCATGAACCCTGTGTAATTAAATCTGATACCATGAAACTCATAACACACATTGATTAAATCCCTCATGCAGGGTTACCCGGCGGTCGAGATTATCACATTAAACTTCAGTTTATCGAAATTTGCGCTCACAAAACGACGTAACGTACTGACCCTATGCAACTTATTGGATCACGAATTCCATTATCGAGTCATGCGCCCGTGATGCCCACTATAGCTTTGGACGTTGACGTAATAAAGTTAGTTAGAAACCCTGATATAATTTGTCACCGGACGTCTAACCTGATGACCGTATCTGCATGTCCAAATAGTTCGCCTGGTCAGGCGAACTATTTGGAATATTTTTGTCCAAACAGTTCGACGATCGGACTACTAGGACAGATTGGAATAAGCGTTATTCTGTAGTTGATCCTTGTACCTGGAAGTGGTGTAAATAGAGCAGAAGTTACGGACTCAATCGGTTTCATACGGTAAATATAAATGGTCAATGTATGTATGAGCTTGGGGCTACGGAGTTTTTAGCTCGCCTGAAGGGTTCCGTCATTGCTTAACGACTTGAAAGCAGGAACCGACAATTTAACTTGCCATTTGTGACCGAATTATGACCGCTTCAACGATCTATAGTAGTAGTAGCAGCATTTCTTCAAGTTTAGGTAATAACGGCGAAGTCATAATTCGTATCCAGAGTTCAAATAGGAGAATCTTGATCTTCACCGCGCGCCGCCAAGTGGAAATCCATTGATATGAATTATCCGACGCTGCACCTCGCTTGCTGGAATCTCTGAAACTAACCCGCTAAGAACTTGTTCACTAAGAAGTGGAGACCGTATTATTGATGTCAAAATAGTAGTCAAAAACATCGTGGATGTGTTTGTCTCATTACCAATTCGCAAACATGAGACAAAACACACCCCCACTTTCTTCCAGCGTTCTTTTTACATGACGCGATCTGTAGCTTTCTAAATTTTTGCAACCTCTCACGTATGTAATGTTAACTTCTGTAAAATATGAGCATGTACCGATTTATGTATTTGGAGTAAATACCTCTGACTACCTCCATGAATATCTTTGAGAGATCTAAAAAATCCTAAAAATCTGAAAGAATAATGTCTAAACCTTGGGAATACATTCATGATCATATTTCATCATTTTTTTTTTAATTTCAAAATAGTTGTAGTAAATTGTAGAGTTTAAAATATTCAGTACTTACCTACGTATAGAAGATTCGGTCATCGCAAGTTCACATCATAATAACATGCCGTCGGCACATAATACGAGAAAGACTTTGCATTTTTGATAGGAGTTTGCTATATTTGTTGCAAGATGGATTTTTTGCTGTTAAAAATTTAACTTTCGCGATCACTATTCATATTGAAAATTATATGGACACGGAAATAAAATAACACGGAAAAAAAATTTCAATATAAAAATTTAACTATCTATGAAATTATGAACGTGTCAACCCTACTGGCAATTTTATCTTTGGTCAAGTTTGCAAATTTTCCTTCTGCTTTCAAAGATATTTATTTATTTATAAGATAGGTACTTATGTATTTCCAATATCCCCTAAAAATAGTGCTGTTATATTACGGAGACTATTTTTAAGAAACTGTGGTTCGTTTAATAATACGGAAGTAATTTGGGTCGTACAGAAATTTTGGTTTAGGGATGGTATGTGTTAGTTTTGAAACCCTAAGCCGACAAGTCAGACTACTCGAGTTTGATACATTTTAGGTGGCAGCACACAGCGCGCTGAATGTGCCGAATTAATCGAATTTTAGAATCCTATATGAAATCGCATGAAACCTCGCACATCTGTCCGCGTCAATTCGTCCGATTCGACCGAATCTGACACTACTTCGAGAATTCGGCGCGTTCAGCGCGGATTAGGTGTGCGATGTGCGTCCACTAAGTAATTCTCTTACAGTTTTCGTTGCTATCTTGTTATGTGAACTTTAAAGCAGCATAGAAGTTTATTGTTTTGGACATGAAGAGAGAATGAATTAGTTTACAAAGCAGATGTATAAAGTGAGTGTGTCTGGGACAACTGAAAGGATAACCTAGGTAAACACGCTCGAACCAAATTGATGATATTTTAGAGAATCAGTTCAAAAGAACTTTAAATCGGCGAGCTTGTATGAAGAATGTATTGAGAGGAAGTGAGGCAAAAGATGTGTGTCAGAATGTAGCAACTGGAAAACTGTGGTCTCTTTCTATTCCTATTAGGAAAGAGGCGTGAATTTATGTATGTTATTTTCAGCCTGTATTTCACTACATAGTTATTTTCTCGATAGGTAAGGTTATCAAATTTTCATGATATCTAAAAAAGTGTTTTCAAAAATATAGTCTGGCAAAAACGGGTAGAAACGTCAACTAAAATTTCGTTACAATGGAAACCCTTTCTCTACGAATCTGTGGTAAAGTACAGGTTTCTTGTCTATGGTACAGGTACTTAAGACGTCAGTCAGAAGTAATAATATCCTTCTAAATGAGAATTTATCTATTTCGCGTATTTAGCTTGCACAGTGGCGCCCCCATTTATGTCTAAGTATTATTTTTTGCCAGACTATAAGTATCAATGTGGTAAATAATAACGCGGTTGAGAATACTTTTATCGAGTTTTAAACACCTATTTATTTGTTTCCGTACTAGGTTATTTGTTGAGCAACACACACCAACTGAACAGTGAATTGAGCAGAAGTGCGAAATTGACGAGGGTCGACCCGATCAGATAATGGGGTAGGTACTCTGTGAACTAGCACTGTTTTGTATCGCTTGTGAGTTGCTCTACTTATAGTCTGGCAAAAAGTAATAGACATAAATGGGGGCGCCACTGTGCAGGCTAAAAACGCGAAATAAATAAATTCTCTTTTAGAAGGACATTATTACTTCTTACTAACGTCTACCTGTACCATAGACAAGAAACCTGACATAGACAAGAAACCTTTACCATAGATTAGTAGAGAAAGGGTTTCCATTGTAATGAAATTTTAGTTGCCGTTTCTACCCGTTTTTGCCAGACTATAGGACCTAGTGATATTTCTGTTTATTATTCTGTTCAATTCATTATTTATTTATTTTACAACTGCAGAGTCATTCTGTAAAGTCACTTCGAACGTCGAAGAGCTGAATCCGCTGTGAGATTTCAAATTTCAAATTCGAAATTTGAATTTCGTTTTCGAAATTTGAATCTCACAATACATTTTTGTGTATTTAGTGAGCTCGGTCACTTGAGTGAATTCGAAGTGAGTTTACAGAATGACTCTGCTGGTCCGTGTGCTCTATCAGGCCATATTGGCCGAGTGGGATAGTGCCTAGACGTTCGATCCGAAGGTCGTGGGTTTGTATCCCGGCAGTGCATTAACACTTAGATTTTTCGTTTAGTAAAATTGATGTAGGTAGGTACACGAGCTCATTCATTCCTTATTATTGGCTCAGCTCCACATGCCCAGCAGTGCAAGTAACGTTCGTATATCCAATTTTATCGAATTTCGTGGATTCAAAATGTCAAATTTGGCGATCGAAAAGAAATCTAATTTTGTCGAATTTCGTCGATTCTAAATGTCAAATTTATCGATAGATAAGAACGGTACTTGCACTGCAGGTTCGGCTCTGCTTGAAGAAAAGAACCTAACATTTTCTTAAATTCTTAAATTCTTTATTGTACACAAAAGAGTAACATATACTTACAGAGACAATTAGATTAAAGGTAATGTACAAAGGCGAGCTTAACCCTGAAAGAGTTTTCTTACAGCAAACCTAGGGATAAAGAGAGAAGTTATTATAAAGCTATGGATAGAAATGTGTACATACATGAGAGAGAAGAGATTAACTTTCATGTTTGATAAGCATAAAAAAATCGATGTACAGAGTCATAAATTAATGTTGTTTAAAGGAGACTGTTTTTTTTTATATGGGGAGTGGTCTATGAACCAATAGCGATACTGTAGTGGTATTTCTGTGGGGATACCTCAACTACATCCTTGTGCAAGGGGGCATCAAAATCCAACCCGGCAGATGTGAGAAAAATAATACTTTAGAATTCACATTTCTTGCAAAAATGTTTTTATTTTAGAAACGTTTTGAACGGTTATTGTGGTTAGTGTCTGTAAAGTTTGGACTACAATGTAATAATATGGTGACAGCGACATGATCTGATGATGGAGTCAGGAGCTATTCAACAGAACTCCTCAATAAATAAGCCGATTGAGTTGAAACTCGGCATGTCTGTCAAGTTTCAACTACAATGTAATAATATGGTGACAACGAGCTGATCTGATGATGGAGTCAGGAGCTGTTCAACAGAACTCCTCAATAAATAAGCCAATTGAGTTGAAACTCGGCACGTCTGTCAAGTTTTAACTACAATGTAATAATATGGTGACAACGAGCTGATCTGATGATGGAGTCAGGAGCTGTCCAACAATCCTCCTCAATAAATAAGCCGATTGAGTTGAAACTCGGCATGTCCGTCAAGTTTCAACTACAATGTAATAATATGGTGACAACGAGCTGATCTGATGATGGAGTCAGGAGCTGTTCAACAGAACTCCTCAATAAATAAGCCGATTGAGTTGAAACTCGGCATGTCTGTCAAGTTCATCCAAATTATAATCAAACGATCATTGTATGTATGTCGCAGCCAGCTGGTTGAATTAGCCATTCAATTAAATGCCTAGCCATTTCATTGAGTGCCGCCATTCAATTAAATGGCTAGGCGGATAGTTGAATCATTGAAGCGATAGAAACGTTCAACACTCTGCCTGATTGAAAGGCCACCATTTCATTGAATTAGTATGTTTTTCTGCCACCGCGGCGCTACTTTTGCTTTGTTCACAAGATGGCGTCTACAACTGGTGTTTTTTGAATGTTGTGTGTTGTTTTGTCGTGAAAAATAAACAAAATAAGTTCCTAGTGTTATTCGTATGCCACAAAATAATAGATTTACCTTCGAGCAGCCTTTCTGCGTGGGTGTGTGATACGCGTGCTATAAAAAAAACCAAAACCTACTTACTTTTTCCGTGTGCAAGTGAACCGCCTAGCCATTTCATTGAGCGCCGCCATTCAATTAAATGGCTGACCTTCGTTTAGCCGTAGTGTGGAACGTAGTGTTCAACACTACGGCTAAACGAAGGTCAGTCATTTAATTGAATGGCGGCGCTCAATGAAATGGCTAGGCATTTAATTGAATGGCTAATTCAACCAGTTGCCTGCGACATGTACATAAGAACAAGTGAATTTATAATTTATTGACGTTGTCTTAGAAAACGCAACATTCTAGTTACAAACACTGATAAACAAAATCATGCCAATAAATGAGGTTACTAGCTTACTAGTAAAATAAGGATTATTATAAAGATATAATTCAGCACCCCCAATATTTCAAATAATCACTAACATCCATCTATGCAATACAATAATTCTACACAATAGTTAAATTAAATTAAATAAATAATAATAAAAATATTAATTTGTTAAATTCCATAGCAGACTTATTCTTCTCGAAAAGCCGTTGTCATCAAATAATTGCTGTAGTTTTTCCCACAATTCTTTCGAAGTTGTTACATTTTTTACATGCATGTACAATAGGCTGTCCCGAAAAAATTTTTTTTCGATTTCCGTAACGCAATACCTCTCAGAATTTGCGTAATTGATCGTAGATTCCCTACATATTTTTTAAAATAATATAAAAATATATCTTTAGGGCTCTACCGATCTTCAAAGTTTTGAAAAATTGACATTTTTTTGGAAATATTTCACTATCTATAATTTCAGCTCCTGAACTAACTATAAAAAAATATTTATTTTTTCTTCTATATATGTGGAATACATACACGATTTTTGGATTTGCATGCAACAACACGTTACCAGCGACTTCGGATTTTATAGGTTTCAACGTGCAAATACCCTAAAGTTTCATCTTGTTTTGAGGACTTTCTTACTTTGACTCGCGAGTGTTTTCTTCGTAGCCAAAGCAATTTTAATGCTATAAAAGTAAAGTTGCGATTGTTTTAGAGTTAAAAGTGGATATTGTGATTTTAAAATAATAGGTTTTAGGCGTACTTGTGCTTTATTGGGACCATACAAAGAACTTTACGATCGGCAACCGCCAATTATAAAGGACTTCATTAAATAAATTTTATTTTCTTAAGATCGAACTCAAATTGAAGTATAATGGAAAGTATCCATCCAATTCAGATATTTATGCGATTGTTTATGAAGATATCAGCTGACTTACCGAAAAATGTGGTCGATAAACTAAAAACCTTAGGATCAAAAATATCTCACTGAGATTTGTCAAGCTGCGTAAATTGGTTCCCGTAATGCATAGCTGGAAAACTCAGTCACCCTGAAAAACACTTGAGATTGCTTACTTCTACTAATTTTAAGCTCAAACATTACTAAATCCTTCAGTAAAATTGCAATTGCTTGGCAAGTAAACGCTCCGATTTGGTTCCTAATAAAGCATAGTACGTCTTTTAAGGACGGATCCAAACATTTTTTTAAATTAATTTTGTACTCCCAATTTATAAATGAGAAGCTGAGATCTATTGTGGATTCTACCATCGAAAGAAATGCTTTTTTCGCGTACCCAGAACATCTACAATGTCAGTTTGATGTTTGATGATAGAGACCACTTTCGGGAGCTGACATTGCAAAGAATAATAAAAGCTAGAGGAGCTGAAAGTAGCATAAACGCTGGATATTTAAGCAAATAAAAAATTATAGAGATTACACCAAAATTATTGCCAGGGTTGGGTGTCAGGTTACAACGCCGACGGTTCTTCGGCATATTTATAACTAGCAGCGCCCTCGCGGCGTTGCTGCCGTGCTGATGGTATATCGTGATTATAATGATGATGAAAAGTAGCCTATAACCTTTCTCAAGAATTAAGCAATCAAATGCAGAAATAATTTTTCAAATTCGACTGGTAGTTCCTGAGATTAACGCGTTTAAACAAACCAAATATTTCGCTTTGTAAATTGGTATAGTTCAGGTCCTTCAAATCATGAAAAAATATAAGAGCTTGGAAAATGTTGACTTTTCTTATCACACAATATGTAGAAAGATGTGTTGAACTGTTAACAGAGGCCTCACAAAGTGTAACTGACGCTACTTCTAGAGATGGCTTAATTAGAACCAGGTTGCAATCTCGAGCTAAAATGCTAAGTTTTGGACCAAAAATAAGTTCAAATTCTTAGTTTCTATCTTTTATTATAAGCTCTATTTTGTTTATTTTGCTTTAGTGTGCTTTGTTTCATTAATTTCAATAATGAAATACCTTTTAAATTTGGTTTTTGTATAATTTTAGTCATACGGCTTAGGTCTGTAGAAACGTAAAATTTACAAAACTTCAACGTGTGGTAGAGCCCTCAAGATGATACACAATTCTAATTTTTTTATCTTTTCCGTAATCTGTGTAAAATTACGCAAATTTTGATACCTATTGCGATAGTATAGCTCCAAATTTTTTTTTTCTCATACACCGACGGGACAGCCTAATGTACAATGACTGATCACTATCAATTGTCATTATCAATTTTGCTCTCGTTTTCTGATCATCATAAAAGTTAGGCTATTATAAAAGTCTATGTTAGACGACTTTTTCTCTGTAGTTGTCTACTCATTTAAGTACACTAGCATTATTATTTTTATAGTTTTCGAGTTTGCAGTCCCTATTAGTTGCAGTTTCGCGTTGTCACCATATTATTACATTGTAGTTGAAACTTGACAGGCATGCCGAGTTTCAACTCAATCGGCTTATTTATTGAGTTCTGTTGAATAGCTCCTGACTCCATCATCAGATCAGCTCGTTGTCACCATATTATTACATTGTAGTTGAAACTTGACAGGCATGCCGAGTTTCAACTCAATCGGCTTATTTATTGAGGAGTTCTGTTGAACAGCTCCTGACTCCATCATTAGATCTGCTCGTTGTCACCATATTATTACATTGTAGTTGAAACTTGACAGGCATGCCGAGTTTCAACTCAATCGGCTTATTTATTGAGGAGTTCTGTTGAACAGCTCCTGACTCCATGATCAGATCAGCTTGTTGTCACCATATTATTACATTGTAGTTGAAACTTAACAGGCAAGCCGAGTTTCAACTCAATCGGCTTATTTATTGAGGAGTTCTGTTGAACAGCTCCTGACTCCATCATCAGATCAGGTCGCTGTCACCATATTATTACATTGTAGTCCGAACTTTACAGACACTAACCACAATAACCGTTCAAAACGTTTCTAAAATAAAAACATTTTTGCAAGAAATGTGAATTTTAAAGTATTATTTTTCTCAAAACTGCCGGGTTGGATTTTGATGCCGCCTTGCACAAGGATGTAGTTGAGGTATCCCCACAGAAATACCATAGCAGTATGGCTATTGGTTCATAGACCACTTAAAAACAGTCTCCTTTGTTTTTGTGTGTCTCTATTAGGGCCTCCAGACTCTCGAGAGAAGGCTCGGCGAGAAGTCTCGCCCGAGACTTCGCGAAGAACAAACAAGCTATCCACACTCTCAATTGTTCTCAGTCGTGATCTGTTGCTTATCCGGTATGGACGTCGATTTTGAAACTGCACCCGGTTTGGCTCTGTGTGCCATTGCATACTGTAACTTTGTGAATGTTGTAACTAAAAATCATGTTAAAAAAAAATAAATACTTAATTAAAAAAACTTTTATCTTAGTAGTTTCGATATTTAGCATCCCATAAAATAGGCTCAGATTGAAAAAATCGATAAATTTCAACTCTATTTATTATTTCACATTTTTACGAAAGAAAATTCTCGAAAAAAAACAAACAATATGGATGTCTGCTCACCGCCGCTCATTAATCTGCAATGAGACAAAACGTGAGTGTAGGACCCTTCTCTTTTCTCGCCCGAGAAATCCTTTGGCTCGGCCAAAAATACCGACACCGATCGGAGAACAGGCGAGCCAGAGAACGAGAAGGCGAGAAGCTCTTCACACTCACGCTTCTCGGGTGTTCTCGGGGGTTCTCTACGAGAGTCTGGAGGCCCTTTATGGACTGCTTGTCTGAAATAAACGATTTTTATTTTTATTTTTATTATTGATAAGTGTTCTGGTAATGTTACTTATTGAGTTTAATTATTTAGCACGGAGAATGTTTTCTTGTCATTCACATGCCATTGAAAAGAGATGACAACAGTTTAAGCTCTCGCAAGCAAGTCCATTATGAACAACAGTTTAGTTTTTTTTTCTTGTCACTCACATGTCATTGAAAAGAGATGACAATAGTTTAAGCTCTCACAAGCAAGTCCATCATGAATAACAGGGTTAAAGTTTAAACTAATGCTAACCTCGGTATCGCTAAAACGTTTCAAAACTAAATTGTTTACAAAGTGGTCAGACACGTCATATGCAGCCATACAAATTCTTGGAAATGCTATGGAATATTGAAAATTGTGGTGAACCCTTTGTTACGTATTCCTTGTATTTTGAAAGCAAAAGTAGTAAAAGTATCAGAGAAATGCACGAAATCTACTAAATTATTGAAGTCACGACAAATAAAAATAAAAACAACCTCTGCCTATTATCAAACAGATTTCAAAATGATCCTAGTCATTGTGAGTTTATAATGCCTATTGACGTTCAATGAATGAATGATACAACGAATGCACGAACTTTGAACTATGCTAGTTCCAGACATTTCCTTTCACGAAAGTTTTCCAATCAGGCAAGCGACTAGTTGAAAATAAAGAAGCGCTCGCAGCGAATTCACTAGTTCATTTTTCTCGAAACATACACATTCAGTATCAAAAACGTTCATTTCGCAAGCTCACGAGAGCTTTGTGACGTCTTTTGGTACGTCATCGCTCAAAGGATACACATATAAACTGAGAATAAGTATATTTGTATCTACATAACGTAGCCAACCGTATACTTTCATGTATGGAGAGAAACTTCTGTTTAAAGTTTTGATGGATCTGGAATTCTAGATCTGAGATGATCTGTCGTGTTTAGTGATCCTAGTTTTTGGTGGTACCTACTAAAGATGGCAATATTGGTTGAAAATACTTATTGGTTAACTGTTAACAGATAAATATTTTTATCGATATTCTTAATGGTTGAAAACATTAGTTGATAATTTTTTCTTTGACTATGAGTTTGGTTGAAGTTGAAAATTATCAGGTGTTAAAAATAACCACTCACTGGCGAATGAATAAACTATCGTTAACACAAGTACGTACATATCGATAATATGCTTTATTCTAAGTGTAATAGAACGTAAAATTAAATGCTGCGTGCGAGTGACTGTTTTATCATGTTGAATGAGAGAATGAACAACCTGAGCGCGCTCTTTGATTGGCTGTGCTACGGCTAACTTCAATTCGGACTCCGGGGTCATTAGATCATAAGCGACGCGTGACTCGTGTTGGAAAATATTCCTTAAAGCTTACATGTTACAGTTGAAATCTAAATGCAGTACGAAGTGTTGAAATTATTGAATCGGTATTTTTATTCAATATTGATAATTTTGGTTAACGAATATATTAGTTGTTTTTAATTATTAGTTAAATTTAATGGTTGATGGTTATATTCATCATCTCTAGTACCTACATAATTTGTGTATTATTCATACCTAGAAATACATAGACACGGAAAATTGCCTTCTTTACATCCATCCATCATGGTCATGAGCAGGATAGTTCCCATTTTGTTCCATGGAACATGACGTCATCGAACAAAATGACACATTTTCTTCTCTATTTTTTCCATATAACAACGTAGGTACTAGCGGTACTAGCTTTTCACCCAAGTTTCATGCCATAGAACAAAATGGGAATCAAATGCCTATACCTAGACCATAACCATGGTTACGTTGTTTTATGTGATGATTTGGCTACCGATTTACTAAAGTTTAGTTATATAAATAACTTAAGGGCTCGGCGAACGTATCTACTTACCTAGGAACGTAATACCAAAATAATTTAAAATTTGAGCATATTTTTATCACTTTACGTTATTATTTGGATAAAGGTAGTATTTATCTAGGTTCCTGTTAAACTTTTGTTTCAAAAAACTTACTATAGAACAAATAAAAAGAAAAAATGCCATTTTTGGTGTACCTACAAAGATTTCAATTCAATTGGCTTACATTTCTTTTTAGGTAAGTTTTTCGGACCAAAAGTTTAACAGGAACCTAGATAAATACCTACTCTCCTAATCTAAAAACATAAACTGATATAAACATGCTTACATTTTAAATGATTTCGGTATTACGTTTTTATGGAAATTCGCCGGTCGCAGCCCTCTTAAATTGTATACTTAGCTGTAAAGAAGTTTAGCAGTTACCACAGCAACTAAACTCTTTTGTAACTATTTACTGAGAATTCGGTAAGTAGCAACCAATCATTTTTTTCAGTGCACAGTTGTAGTAACATAGCCGAAAGTTTGGGTTATTAAATATGGTAAAATACGATAAGTTCCCGTGTCTATGCATTTCTATGTTTTTATTTTTTAAGATCAAAGGAACCCATTAGAACTACATGATATCGAATCTATGTCAAAGCTCAACACCCAAGTCGAAGTAAACAAGGACTTCTCACGAACAAGTTGCGAAATGCAAACCAAAGTTCGCAAATTCAATAGACCCCCATCCAATCTAACTTATAATAAACGTAAAAAGTTCTACGATCGAGTGATAGCGGCTGCGTAAACAAAATGGAGTAGATTTGCGGAGTTTGATCTTGATCGTTCACCCTTTCATCGAGAGATTTTATCGAAAAACACATGGTCACGACTGTATCCGCAAGTATAATAGACAGTTTTTACACATTTACGGATCTCATGTCTACTTTTAGAGATTCTCAGAATTTTCAGATTATTCAAGACTAGCTTCTACCCGCGGCGTTGCCCATGTACTAACATAACATATAGCCTATGTCTATCCTGAAAGTTTATTCTAAATACAGCTGAAAGAATTTTTGAAATCGGATCAGTAGTTTCGGTAATTACCTCCTACATAAAAAACAAACTTTACCTCTTTATAATATTAGTATAGATCCTTTTTGCCGAGCTAGAATAAATTCGTACATATTTGGATACAAAATCTACATACCAGAATTCGAATCCAAAAATACACGCAATAAAAATCGAGGCTCGCCCATAGTAGGCCAACAGATTTTACTATTTTTACTAGCCACGGTGACTAGGTACAAGCGCGCAAGCCTTCGTGATAAATACTTTATGCCGATGATGATGATTCTATTAAACGAGCCATATTTGTTTGTTTGTTTGTTTGTCTGTACTCACTTTCTCGAAAACGGCTCTAACTATTTCGATGAAATTTGCGCTACGGGGATTTAAGGGGGCGAAAAATTTATCTAGCTAGGTCTCATATCTGGGAAAATTCGTTTTCTCGGCCTTTTCACGCAAAAAGATTTACAAGTGCAATGTGGTTCGTAATTTCACAAACTTTGTTGAGACCAAAGTGGCCGAGTGGATTGGATGTCCGCCTTTCAGCCGAAGGCTTCGAGTTCGAATCTCAGCCAGTGAAAGTTTATTTTTTGTATTTTTTTTTTCTTTTTTAATTTTTCTCTATTTGCACCCGAACATAGCTCGATCGCCCAGATATGCCGATGATAACAACTCTACAATCGAAAAAAAAAAATCAATTGAAATCATAGTGATGTAACTTGCAATTGAGCAAGTTCTACGCGTATTTAGTTGGAGGCTGAGAGAACTGTATTGTCGCTGAGCAAGCCTATCCATCACAAACATGTCACGTACACGCAATACGTACAAAATATGTACAGTAAATACAGTACAGATGTACTGTATTCATATCATGCCTCTGTATTACAATGATAATATGGTACTTTGTTTCAAAACTGTTTTATTAACCAGCGAGAGAAATAGTCACTCTCATGAATCAGTAGGGCTATTACATACAACCGACAGTTTTTTTTTTTCGGGAAATTCTTGGAAATGGTAGGAAATGGTACAAAAAGGTGATATAATTAAATGAGCCCTGCAGATCAACATTCTTAGTTTATTTTTAGTTTATTTTCTTAGTTTACATATACCTACCTAGTACATGGATTTCAAACTGATAAATTATGCACTCAAACCATTGAGAACTACTAGTTTAAAAACAAACAAAATTAGAATAAAACACATTAGATGAACAAAACAGATAAAACGTTTTATTAAACACCTGTTGGTAACAAAGTAAACGGCTCGTTTCCTTACTCACTCTGCTTAATCAAACTCCACCGCCAGCGTTTGTGGCTAATAGAATCGGAAAACCATCAGGATGCGCCTTCGAACTGATTAAAAGTGCCACAGAATGGAATGAAACAGTTCTCTAACTTGTCTTATTACTAGTTGACAGTAGAGGTGGGGAAAAGCGTTACTTTCGTATCGCGGTGACTGTCGTTCCGGTTCCAAGAAAGTCACTGTGAAAAATCACCGTGACTTTGTCACGTCGATCACAATGTCGCACTAGGCGTTCCTTCCTATGTAACTACATAGGTTACCTTACGCGTAATCGTGAAACGAGATGTCTTTAGATCCAAATTAACAGTGCGCAAATTTAGTAGGTATCAGTACCTACTTTTTTATTCGAGTTAACTATTTCTATAAGTAAATACTAGGTACCTAACTAAATACTTACCTACGTTATTAAATAAAAAAAACCTTCTAATTATTTCTTGTGTGCACTTTTTAATTAAATTTTAAAGCTTTATTGTAATACTAGCGGACACCCGCGGCTTCGCCCTCGTGAACTACCTAGGTACTACTTTTTTACCCACGGGAAATATGCATTTTTTTCGGGATAAAAAGTAGCCTATGTGTTATTCCAGGTCATAAACTATGTATATTCTAAGTTTCAGCCAAATCAGTTTAGTAGTTTTTGCGTGAAAGCAAGACCAAAAAACCCCAAACACACACTTTCACATTTTTATTATGGGTATGGATACCTACATACCGATTGGAAATCGTTCCGAATGGTAGAGAACGGAGCGTAAATGAATGAATGACGTTCCTTGGTGGAACGTTGTTCCTTTACGACGAGTCACAGTGATATCATTTGACTTCAAATCACTGTGATTTTTTCACCGTGAAGTTATTTATCACTCACCTCTAGTTGACAGGATGTAAAAGGACCTTTTCCATCTTTACTAGATGCCTAGTGAACGCCCGCGGCTTTGCCCGCGTGGACTACTAATTTTGTAGGACACGAGCGAAGTGTATGATTTTCGTGGGCAACACGAATATTCGATATTATTATTATTAACAAGAAAACACGAGTTTATGGTTCCTTTGCCTTTATTATATTAGCAGGATTTATAAGTGTCAGGCGGCAATCTTTACCTACACTTAACGGGACACTGTAGTGCCTAGGACATTGTTGAGATGGAGTAGGCTTGCCCAGCACCTAAACCATCCTCTCAGCTTAACCGGCCATATCCAGGGGAAAGTCATGGTCAATACGTGTGGGGGCTGACTAAGCCGCGGGTTTCTTCATGATGTTCAGAGTTTAGAGCTCGTGTTAATGCGCATATAAATTTTCGAAACGGAAAATACATTGATGCACAGCCAGGACTCGAACCCACAACCTTCGGATCGAAAGTCGAGGTACTATTCCCCTTGGCCAACACGGCTCTCTATAAGGACCAGTCCATGTTAATATCTATAGTGTGTAACATCTATTGTATAATGCGTTTACTGCCATGCCTCTAACAAAATTGACATTTAGGTACATTACTATCAAATCTGAAAAATACTGTCACAGTTTATTATGGGTCTTAGGGTGACAAATCAACATCGAGCTATGCTGCGCTATACTGCGCTGTGCTGTGTACTCGTCAAACAAAACGTCGTAAACAGAGCGTAGCCTCACACAGCGCAGCACAGCATGGTTTGTTTGTAACGTCATTGAAATATTAGACGAGCGAGTTGACCAACCATAGCACAGCGCAGTACAGCGCAGCATAGCTCGATGTAGATTTGTCACCCTTAAGGTTTCTGTTCACTCAAAACTCTAAACATACTCGTATTTTAATCTTCCTACTCAAAATTTTAAACACAGCACATTTTCAAAGTTAACTTTTTACTCACACAGCAAATAATAAAATAATTTGAAATGTTACTCGTATGTGAGGTTGACCGTAATGTTTGAACTTAATGCACTGTTCTGTTAGTTTACTGCGGTCAGCCACTAAGTTATTGCCGATTCATACTACGGGATCGATAAAGCTTCTGCCAAACCGACTACAAAGAACGCCTAGCAACAGCCGCGTTTCTACTTAACAAACCAGTAGACAATGCCATGCTAAGCGATTCAGTTAATACTTCACAAACCCAGATTTTTTTCTGGTGTCGGTTTTAACATCATCATCATTCTCAGCCTGTGTCAACCCACTGCTGGGTGTAGGAATCTTCCATTTCATGGCACTCGTTTCGGTGTTGGGCCGATCGGATCCAGGTCTTGTTGGCGACCTTAAGAATGTCGTCTACCCATCTAGCAGGTGGTTTGCCAGCTCTGCGTTTGTTCTCCCTGAGATTCCAAATGGTTAAGGCCTTACTCCACCTGCCGTCACCACGTCTCGCCAAGTGTCCCGCCCATCTCCACTTCAGTCTCATGACGGTTTTAACATAGCTTAAAAAAATTATTGGATGTTGTGTTAGGACGGGTCTGAATCAAACAAATCGTTGAAATTAATTTGTGCTTGTTTAAGTGTAAAATAAACCTAATGATTTTCAATATTGGTGTTGCTAATGTTTGTTTAGTTGATTTGGTCATTTTTATATATAAAATCATAAATCGAAATTAGGAAAAAGGAAATTAAACAAAAAACTCAATAAAAATGTTAATATCAAGCATAAATGCTAATATTGTTTGCCGTAATTCAGTTCTAAAGTCGAGTAGACATAACGTACTTATGTATATTTTAAGTAAATCTCAGGATAGTAGAACTTGGCAATTAATAGGAGGGTTCTGTCTTGACTTGTTAAGCAAATAATATACATAAGTAGAATATTTCTAAGTTCGTTTAATTCATGAAGATATCGAGATAAAAAGGTAAAGATGAATCACGAGAATAAATACGTAGGTAATACCTGGGTGACCGAGCTCTGCTCGGGTGGAAATAGAGAAAAATTAAAGAAGAAAAAAGAAAAAGAAAAAAAGAAAACTTACAAAAAAATAAACTTCCATTGGCTAAGATTCGAACTCGCGGCCTTCGGTTGAAAGGCGGACACCCGACCACTCAGCCACTCTAGTCTCAACACATTATTTGAAATTACGAACCACATTCCATTGGTAAATCTTTTTGCGTGAAAATGCCGAGAAAACGAATTTTCTCGGATATGAGACCTAGCTAGATCGATTTTTCACCCCCGTAAACCTCCGTACCGCAAATTTCATCGAAATCGTTAGAGCCGTTTTCGAGAACGTGAGTGCAAACAAACAAAGAAACAAACAAATATTGCTCGTTTAATAGAATAGGATTAGGAAGTTGAATTTAGAAAATTGTTCAGTGTGTAGATATCGACCTAGTAAGCTCGTATAAGCCCTGTGCTGATTTGTAACGGTCTTATGCATAAAAACTAGTGCGCGGACTAAGCACACTAGAGCAGGGGTGCCCAAACAGTCAATCGCGATCGACCGGTCGATCGCGAAGCTTTTCGAGTCGATCACCAGCAATATACCAATTTTAGTACCTATCTACTCAGTCCTAACAAAGGTAGGTATGATTCCTTTATTTTGATGTACCTATATTCAATTTAAAAGTGCAGTAAAACCATGTTTAAAAAAATGTTTTGCAGTAGGTACCTACTTAACCTACCTACATAGTAGTTTAGTCGATCCTTTGCTTTCAAAATATTTTCTGGTCGATCGCCGACACTATAGTTTGGGCACCCCTGCACTAGAGCGTTGTTTCCAACAACGACACAAAGCTCTAGAGAGTCTGGTCGGCGCACAGAGTATTTATGCAAAATACCTTATGTATTTAATTTGTGTCTGAGTAGGTAGAGCTCTCTCCATTTTTTAGAGTTATGAACAGAAATGCACCTCGAGAGTGCAGAAGATTGCTCAGCTTATATAACATTGAAGTCGGTTTGTTTTAATTTTTTATTAAGCCACTTGTCATGTTACTTTTTCTGATCTTTTTTCTCTCTTCTGATCTTTTTCTGATCCTGTGCTTGTACCTGTAGACCTATGGGACACTATACACTCTATGGGATGGATGAATTTGAGTAAAACAAAAAGTCTATCTAAAAATCTTTTCCATATAATTCGACGAGGAGCTTTCAAAACCTGAAACTGTTAATCTAATTTACTGACTGGCATCATAGTACCCATTATGAATATTCTCTATTTGCTTTGAGCAGAATATAATAGTGCATTGGCTGCACAAAGCCAGTGATTTATTGACCCCGTGTTCGTGACAGTCGGTAATATCCGCAGCGGTTGGAAACCGATTTCGATAAGTGACGACATTTCCATATCTGTGACAAGCGAATTTAAAAGCATTTAAATGAACACCCACATGTCGGTATCGTACGCTTCGGACGCATCGCACGCAACGGATCGTAGTATTATTTGTATAGAAACTCATATAAGTGCGTCCACCTGTCCTCAACGTACGCATCGCATTACACTGATAATCCACTTGATGCGATTCGTCCGCTGCGTGCGATGCGGGCCTGTGGACGCATTGTATACCAAGAAAAGAAGAATGTAGGTAACAAAAGATAAAGTCTAAATTAGTACAATGAGTGGTCTAATCGCTGAGAGAGATTTCTTCCAGGCAACCTTTATGATGGTAGGTAGAATCGGCGTCAGCACTGAAGTCCGATTGACGCAGCGCTCCTATCGCAAAACTAGGTTAGGTAAAAAATTACTACTTTACTCTACTCTAGCTTTATTTATTTTGGTCCAATAAACAATTTTAGAACTTCTTAACTTCTACTTTAGATTGAAACTGGTATAAATAACATAAAAAGTGAATTTTACTACCCTAGTCCGTGAATAGTACTGAAATATTTTACACAGGATAAATTTAAGCTACTCTGAGGTACTCGTAGGTACGTAGATTTATACCGCGACCACTACACATTTTACAGAGTACTTTAGCTAAAGGTTTAGCTGCATAGATCATGGAAATGCGTTCAGGTAGAGATGCAAAAAGAGGGAAAATTTAGCCTGGACAATCCAAGCAACAGAAACTATTGCCTACTTCTAACACATAACCATGATGTCGTTTGTATGGTCGTTTATATTATTATGCAAATGTGTAGTGTAAGTATGCAAAGTAAGTTGGATTGTGATTTCACTACACCTGATATACTTTTATGCATACATTCGTATAAAACACGTCTTTTCCGCGCATAGGTAGGCAAAGACCACAGATCACTTGCTGACCCTGACACCTAATAATAATCTTGCTCCTCATTTACACTCATAAAAGTTTTCATATGAGCTGGTTGGCTTAGGTACTTTTGATCAAGCTCTTCTCAAAAATTTCATCAATTTTGTTTAAGTATTTTGTATGCAAACTGAAAATCCAAACGCGAGATACGATCATCTTGTCACAACAGAGTAACCTAACCTCATTGGTCATTAGTAGAGAAACAAAATGAAATAGTTGACGTTTCGCTTTGGTGGACAAAAAGTATTTAAGAGGCCTGCGACAGGCGAATTTCCATAAAAACGTAATACCGAAATCATTTAAAATTTAAGCATATTTTTAGCAGTTTATGTTGTTAGATTAGGAGAGTAGGTATTTATCTAGGTTCCTGTTAAACTTTTGTTCCGAAAAACTTACCTAAAAAGAAATGTAAGCAAATTGAACCGAAATCTTTGTAGGTAGGTACCTACACCAAAAATGGCATTTTTTCTTTTCATTTGTTCTATAGTAAGTTTATTGGAACAAAAGTATAACAGGAACCTAGATAAATACTGCCTTTATCCAAATAATAACATAAAGTGATAAAAATATGCTCAAATTTTAAATTATTTTGGTATTACGTGTCGTTTGCCGGCCCCTTAAGTAGAATCGACGGGGCTTTTCGTCTCTACAAGTGAAGAATAAAATTATTCAGTGCTCCAGAACCGAGTTCTCTCGCGTTATGAATCCATTTATCACCGGTGTACTTTACGTTGCAAACAAGCTTCGCGTCCGTTTACGTGTTCCAGTGTGTTGAGTGTTGTTGGCGTGGGAAAAACAAATTCACTTGAAATCTGGTGAATGTTTTAGATTTATGGTAACGTTTTTACATGATTACTGAACACTTTCTGAGGTAATGTGAATATTGTTATAACTCTGTCCGATTACATAATAAGAAAGTAAAATAAAAATAATCTGTTTTGTTGAACATTGTCTCTCTCTGTTTGTTCATCGTTTCCTCATTGCTAAGGGTGACTCTCATTTAACTTTTTTTCGACACCAGGGTTTTCCATCTCGTCCGATCCGATGCGACATGGATGGCGTCTTAGAGCTGAGTGTCGAGTATGATGCGGATTTGGTCAGTCCACCACATGGGGCTGCGATCTCTCGGCCTTCGTCCTTCTATTTTCCCATTGATGGTCAGTCTCTCCATGCTATAAGGGTTCCGCCTCGCGATGTGGCCAAAGTATTCCATGGTGCGGCTTAGACATACTGTTGTGTTTAACAGTATACTTAGGAAAAAATATGTAAGCTGCCCACTGAAACATCAGGTAAGATACACATCTACACAATGCTGTTTGTAAATGTGTAGTAGAAGGTTGGTGGTAGATAAGTAGTAAAATTTAGGTCATCGCCTATCTACCTGACTACTAGGTTTTTAAGTCCATCACCAGAGTAAGTCACTAGCTCATACGAACATACATTATAAATAACTAGGTAAAAATCGAGTGGTCTTATACGTATAAACTTACCAACCAGCCCCCTATTACACTATCTATAGTCGCGATCGCTGTAGAACACTTCAAAATGTATAGGAATTGACGTTCTGACCACGTGACTCATCACCTTTAAACGTCGTTCTACAGCGACCGCGACGATAGATAGTGTAATGGCTAGGGAGGCAGGCTCGCTAGATAGAACGCTCTTTTGTTTTTGGAAACATAGCTTGGTCACGCCGACCAACTAAGTTTTATGCATAAGAGAGTACCTCCTCAACGAATTAATTCGTCCAAGGACTATCTACCATCTGTAATTCTGTAATTCTTTATTGTACACATGAGAACATTTACAAATAAGACATTAAAAAAGTACATGTACAAAGGCGAGCTTAACCCTAAAAGAGTTTTCGACCAGCAAACCTTTGAGTATAGAGAAAAGCTATTGACAAAGGTGGATGCAATGTGTACCCATATAAAATACTATAATTATAAGTATATAATATACTAATATATACTTACATACATACCTATATTAATACATTTATAAACCATCTTTGGCAATTCAACCGTAAGCCTGGTTTAAGTTTCTGTAGAACTCACCAAATCTAAGCGATATTCAGTCTATTGAATCAAGCGTGCAGGTTATCGGAGAAATAGTTAGATAATGAATACCGGCTGAACTTCGGAGTGCAAAGTTCAGCTTTGGGGTTTTCGCTTCGATGCATTTCGCACAAATTGAGTTGACAGTTTGTGTTCGAAGAAAGACAAATGGATAGGATAGAAATTGATAATGTTGATAAAATAAAAGACCTGAAATTCGTAAAAGCTAGTTTTACCTGTAGTGGATACTATGCCAGAGAAGGAGTGGTTTTAAAGAAGTGTTAATAAAAACAATTGCAACCCCCAAGCTATAACTATTCGTGTACCGTAAGTGGTAAATAATCATAAATGATTTACATAGATTAAATATTATATTCTTAGAAGACTCTGGTTCGGTTATTAGACCATAAAAACCAAGGAAATCAGTGTCGTAAAGTTTCAGTGCGTTTTGTTATCTTAATTTCTATGCAGACTTTAAACAATCAGCACCCTTGCTAGGAATGCCCATTAAAGACCCTCTAAAATACCTTCGAAAGAGTTTCGTATTTCGGGACAAAAAATGTTGAAGATTATTGTTATCTGGTATTAGAATAAGGGCTGAAAGTCACACAATTTAAGCAGGTAATTATCTACTACATAATTATATGACGACAAAATTAAGCTGTAGCAGAAGCGCTCGTGGCGTAGCTTG
Source organism: Camptogramma bilineatum (assembly GCA_958496255.1). Taxonomy (NCBI): domain Eukaryota; kingdom Metazoa; phylum Arthropoda; class Insecta; order Lepidoptera; family Geometridae; genus Camptogramma; species Camptogramma bilineatum. Next base: position 11,330,362 of record OY292463.1, read on the forward strand.
CTTACACGTTCTTGTTGAAGTTACGTCACGTTGAAGTTAAACAGCGTTGTGCGCGCCCATAATTTGGATGGGTGACCGCAAGTGGCAGTACGAGCTGAGCGCTTCCGTGCTTCAGAGGGCACGTTGAATTTGTCGGTCCCGGCTTTTAAGTCGTTAAGCAATGTCGGAGGCCTTTAGGTGGCTTAAAAACTACTAGAATTCACCAGAATTGGCTACTTGCTCATACGAACTACGACAGCATGAAGAAAAGCTGTTTTAAAAATATAATGGCCACGAACTCCTCCAAATCAGTTAATTAAATGCTTGATATCGTATTGTTCGGTCGGAAATTCAATTTTCTATGGAAAGGGAGATTTATGTTGTTTCCTCGCACGTATTGTCCTCTCAACAATGGTTCGTTAAACTTTACACGACTCCCAATAAAACTATTAATTTGGAATTATTCCGCGTTTGAATTATGGCTGAGGAGGGATAAACTTGAGGTTTCTGGGCGTGAGAAATAATTAGTTTAGTTTGGATTTCAAATAATTAGGTGTGGTACGTTGTAAGAGGGTCGTTAATTATTACACAGTGGAAAATATGTCTAGAATTCCTCAGAATGTAATAAGATGGCCTGGCCAGCCAATTTTATCAACACACTTAATTATCTAACCCAACTTCATTTTATACTAGTGAACGCCCGCGGCTTCGTCCACGTGTAGGTACCTACTACTATATTTTTATCGCACGGAAACCATACATTTTTCCGGTATAAAAGAAGCCTTTGTGTTATTTCAGAACCTGAACTATCTACATTTCAAATTTTATTAAAATCGGTTTAGTAGTTATAGGAATACGTGGTAAGTCACACACTCACTCACACACAAACACACACACAAGGACTTTCTCCTTTAAAACTAAAATTAAAACTAAAAAATTTTAGTTAGAAAAGATAGATAGAAAGCTATATTTTATAGGTATATAGGTGCAATTAAAAAAATGTTCACTTCAAGTTGATGTTCTAATTAATGAACTTCACTCAAAATCAAAGGTACAAGCGATAAATAATAAAAAGTTCAGAAACTTTATTCATAAAAAGTGTTTTTCATTCATATTATACCAACCTTTCAGAGATGCTGGTTAAGTAGAATTAAGTGCTAAAAGTGCCCCCAGAGAAGAAAGTTTTCGAACAAAAGATTTCTTTTTTGTCGCGGTTTAACAATTGAATTTTTATCTGTCATAAAAATGTCAGGGAGCATAAAACGTTTCGCATTTCAAAGGATGCTGCACTTTTATGTCAGTTTCAGTATCTTAATTAACAAACAAGATCTTAACCAGAATTTTAAATGAAATAAAATTAAATTAAAAAAGACTGAAAGCCATGATATAAGGATCTAAGGAGCTTTGAGCACCTGTATGAAAGAGTGATGAGTGAGCTTACACGTTAGAAAAATAAAGTAAATGTTGCATTTGACGTATTTTGTGGCAACATGTTATTCTAAAAATATATCAACTTTTATAATACAGTACACGGATTATATTTCCTTTCTCTTAAAACATGCCACAAAATAAAATAGTATCAAAAAATTAACTAATAATAAATATGTTTCATTCATCGTTTACACAGCTTCTGCAACTAATTATGATGGGCAAGGTTCCTGGCAAAAGACGAGTTGGTCGAAGAAAGAAGTCGTGGCTCCGCAATATCCGGGAGTGGACTGGATTGACCAGCGCATCTGAACTGTTCCGCCTGGCGAAAGACCGAGAAAGATTCCAGCAGCTGATAACCGAGCTTCACTAGTTGGAGAGGCACTTGAAGAAGAAGAATTCATCATTTAAATGGTATGTAATTATATAATTAATTAATAACTGGTACAGTATGAAAATCAGCAATCACCAAACATCATCATCTCCTTGCCCTTATCCCACTAGGTGGGGTCGGCACAACATGTTCTCCTTTTCCATTCCCTCCTATCACTCGTCATCTCAGTAGTCACCCCTTTCACACGCATGTCCTCTCTCACACAATCCATCCATCTTTTCTTTGGCCGTCCTCTACCTATGCATCCTTCCACATTCATATCCAACATTTTCCTTGTAATATGACTTTCTTCCCTCCGCATAACATGCCCATACCACTCTAACCTATTACTCCTCCTTTTTTTTTGTTACTGGCGCTACTTTCAAACTTCCTCAGCAATCACCAAACGTTAGTTTAGAATTTGTGTTATTATTGTATGTCGCTTTGTGTCTGTAACTCTCTGTCTACTGACTTCTGTACTGTATTTTTTAATTTTTATATGAATGCGTGTCGAACGGTTTCTATTCTACTCTACTGGAATGATTCAAGTACCTAGGTCTAATTAGATGTCGTGTTTACACATTGCATGTAATGTTGCCGCTTACCGCTGATTTTCCATTACATTTACGAGGCTTGGCCGACTGACCGTGTGTAATTCCGGGAGGTTTTAAAAGTTAAACTGTTTGTGTTTTAATCGAATTCCCGAGCGGCCAGAGGGTGACCGGGGAATTTTTCACTATTGTCCTGGAACGCACGTGATGGAGCTTGAATAGATTGATAGATAACACCTTATTGTTTATACCTACACCATAAATTGAGATAGAAAAATCGTATAAAGTGCTTTTTATTAGAATTTTCAAAATAAAAAAGTTGACAGTGTGCAACACTAGAGAACAGACTATTCAATCCATACCCATATTATAAATGTGAAAGTGTGTTTATTTGTTTGTTTATTTGTCCTGCTTTCACGTCAAACAGAGCAACGGATTGACGTGATTTTTTGTGTGGAGATAGTTGGAGGACTGGAGAGTAACATAGGCTACTTTTTATCCGGGTACCACGCGGGCGAAGCCGCGGGCAGCAGCTAGTACACCATAAATTGAGATAGAAAAATTGTTTAAAGTGCTTTTCAGCAGAATTTTCAAAATAACAAAGCTGACTCCAGTGCGCAACACTAGAGAACAGACTATTGGCTTATAAAGCTGTGTGTCCACTGCGTCGGTATCGGAGCGTACGGCGCGGGCGTTGGTATTTACAAATTGCCATTTGCGTTGGTTTGCGACCTCGTAGCCGACAACTGGCTAGAGGCAGCAATGGTCAGAAGGAAGTGGCGAATTCTCGTTTCGGAGGCCAAGACTCACTTTGGGTCCCTGAGCCAAAGTACCTTAGTAAGTATTTGCGTTGGTATTTTCAAATTGCGATTCGATAGTGTGCGCCCACTGCTTTTGGATTTTGTATTGGCTTTGGCAAAACATGTCAAACTCAAAGCGATCGGGATCTGAATGACGCGTTCACTGTGGAAGACGTCATCGGCAGAAATACCGGTCTCTGGCGCAAATGCCGATGCAGTACACGCAATACCATAGAAATAAATACAAAGCAACCAAATCCTGACGCTCCGTACGCTCCCATTCCGATGCAGTGCATGCACAGCTTAATTCTTATGTATGACAAAGTGAGAGTAAAAACTGAAATTCGCGCGAGGGTTTTCTGGCCCTTAATAGGTAAATCATAAAAATACGTATCTCACCAGCCTCAGCCTTTGTTTTAACTACCCGTTTGCTTCTGACAGCATGTCGATACGCCTTATAAAACTGTGCAAACTGAGCAATCAAACACAGCTTTCTCCCTCACACGTGCGCTGGATAAAAGAGATGACGTCAAAGTGAACAAAGTGCCTACACAGTTAACGGATGATAGACATTTGCTTTTGTACGGATATATCGCGTGAAATGTACAAGCAAAGATTAAACTTGTTTAAGGGGAAAAATGAATCTTTTTATATGAAGTATTTATCAGAAACAGGATGAGTCAACAAAGGTGTCTGATATGAGCATTCCGAAGAAACTTACTTCATCATCATCATCCATGCATGACCCACTTCTGGGCATAGGTAAGCCTCCTTCCCTACACGCCAAAACTTACTTACCTACTGTTTTTGTGTTTGTTCTACATGCGTTCTTTTACCATTGATCAGATTATGATGAAACTTTGATAGGGTCTTCTAAGGACGCCCACGAGGGTTGATGGGCCAAAAATATATATTTAATTTAAAAAAAATTGTCTGAGACGAAAATAAAGCTACACCTACAGAGCACAAGATAAATCTAATCCAACTGATCTGTAAAGCCAGTCGATAAAGTTAATAAAAATCCGGCAATTTACCTAATATAAAGAATGAATACGACAAAAAGCCTAAATCATAAATTATAGCTCTTCAAGTGTTCAGTGGAGCCAAACGAATTAAACGCCAATTAATCAATCAGGTAGGCACCTATTTCGAATACTGACGAATTACCTACCTACCTTTTTAAATCTACTATGAGAATAAATCAAGTGAAAAAACAATCATGATATTGATCACAAAAACCCCAAGCTGAATAGACGTTTATAGAGATATGCTTAGTAGACGTTTTTAAAGATCTTTACGTGAATTAAATCCTTATACTTAATAACTTAATGTAGGTAGGTATAATAATTTAACGTAGGTAAGTATAATGAAGGTATTTAAATCTACAAATTCTTCCAAAGTTCACCTTTTTCAGCTTAAAGAAGTACAGTACCTACGCACAATGGATTCGTGAAGCTAGGCCGTTTTTCGATGCGCAGTGTGGCTTTTTCCACAGATTAGGTAGGTATTCTGTGTTTTTTCATACAAAATTTTCTACTACGCAGCTAAACGGCTAACTTCACGAATGCCTAGATCAATTGTGCGTACTGGAACAAAGATTTACAAACTTTGAAATTCATAACATTAGCATGGTGATCTAGTTTGTAGGTAAATGGACTAGATTTTATGAAAGTACGGCAAAACCAAGGGAAGACAGAATCAATAAGTCCTTGGTTTGTTGCATTGTCTAAAGCTAACTTACATAAGCGACGCCATGGCAACGTTCCTCAAACATTCCTAGGTAACTGGGTCGTCGGCCGACCGTGGGGTATTCGTAAAATTCGCCATCTAGTTGTTTGAAGCCGTGATTGTTTTGGCTAGGGTACAATGAGATTTTGTTCTTTAAAGTGCGGTTAAAACTTAGGCCTTTATAATCTTTACTAGACTAGTAGTTCGCCCCGAACTGAGATCTCGCGCACCGTAGATGGCTTACATTTGGACTTTCTTCTGACTACCCCTATACTTTCAAGTACTACTACTGCCGAGTATACCTATTGCGCTAGCTCGTCATGATCTTCGCTCGCTTCGCTCGCTCGATCGATGATTTATACAGTGTCAGGAGGCAATCTTTGCCTACACTCATCGGGACACTGTAGTGCCTGGGACATTGTTCAGATGGAGTAGGCTTGCCAGCACCTACACCACACCTCTCAGCTTAACCGGCCATATCCACAGGAAAGACATGGTCAATACGTGTGGGGCTGGCTAAGCCACGGGTTTCCTCACGGTATTTTCCTCCACCGTTCATATTATTTTTGTAAAATGCTTTTGCTGTAACGTAATATAAAAGTAGTTTTAAAGTAATTTAATTTCTTCATATTCTTGAACTAAGGACGGACATTTTAGTTTTTTTTAATGAGTTTGACGGAAAAGCCTGCTCGAAATGGAAAGAGAAATGTTGGAAAAACTCGACAGCTAAGTCTACAGGAGCGTACGGATGGAACAAATATCAGCCAATCGATTCAACGATATTATTCAAGTCCTCGAAAAACTTTCTGCTATCTGATTTCATCCGGGACTTTCAAAGCCAACATTTTATTGAAATATCCAGTTTTTCATTAAAAATTTACGTAAATAAATTCAAAAGATCTTGATCAAAAAATAAGATAAAGAAATCACAGAACCAGAAAATGAAAGGATCACGAAGTAATAACGAATGACGTGACGAAGGCCTCAGCGGCCTAAAAACTCTGTCACCAGAGATAGACCAGACTAGCTCATATGAACTTGCTTTTCAACAATTTACCCAATCAGTAGCTGATGATTGGGTAAATTCCTTATGTTAAAAAATATTGAAACCTTGACAAAATATTATCAATAATTTAGCATTTCATACGTATCTATGTATATCCATTAGTGCCTCAATGATCGTTATATTTAAAAATTTAGACATTGTATTGTTGAATGGTATCTAAGATTTAAATCCTTGTATAGGCCCTATCTCATTAGGATAGCATGGTTGCGCCACTACAAACGAAATGTACGAAAACGACACCAGCAGTGCGATTCAGACCTTCTCGGAATGTATTCGAAATTCGGAAAGTGACGTTTCGTTGCTGAAAAAACATCAACTTTCCGATCAAAATCATCGAATAGGATGCATTTTCTGAAGTTTGAATCACACCGCTGGTGTCCCGCACAAGCAAGCGGACCCCGTGACATTTATGTAAATTTTGTTGGTGGCACAACTGTGGTGGAGCCACCATGATATCCTGGTGAAATAGAGCTCTTAGAATAATTTTAGTCACAATAACAGAGTTGCCTTCTAAAACAGCTGATGGAGAAAAAGTGGGAGTATGCTCAGAGCATCCACACCTTGTTTATTGATTTTAGGAAAGCCTACGACAGCATAGATCGGTGCGCCTTGTACACTATTCTAAGGGAGTTCCAAATTCCACGAAAGCTCGTCGATATGATAGCCGTTACCACTGGCGAGAGTAAGATGAGAGTAAGAATAGAAGGCGAACTTACTGACGACTTCGCGGTGATTACCGGTCTCAAACAGGGCGATGCTCTTTCACCAATGCTTTTCAACCTGGTCCTGGAATTTGTACTCAGAAAAGTGCTTGCACTGGAGACAGGCCTAACACTGAATGGAAAGCATAAGGTGATAGGGTACGCTGACGATTTAGCCTTGCTTGGGGAAAGTCGCGAGGAAGTTGTAGAAGCCACTAGGGTTTTAACAGAAGAAGCAAATAAGGTGGGCCTTGGGATTAACCATGACAAGACGGAGTATCTTCATATGAAGCGCTACAAGAACACCCGTATTCCACGCCAAAATCTACACGTTGGAGATACTACGTTCAAAGGGGTGGCCAAATTTAAGTACCTGGGCTGCACTATCACAGACACGAACACCCGCGAAGAAGAGATCCAAATTCGCATCCAGAATTTCTTACGCTGCAGTGCTGCACTACATAAGGTACTAGTATCCAGGCTTCTCAATAGAAAAACCAAAATGCGCATTTACAAAACAGTGATAAGGCCCATTCTTATTTATGGTTCCGAAGCCTGGACGCTAACACTCAAGGAGGAGAACCAGCTTTTAGTAGCAGAGAGGAAAGTTCTCCGGAAAATCCTGGGTCCAGTAATCCGTGAAAATGGCAGCTGGAGGATACGGAAAAACGCAGAAATTGAAGACCTCGTGGCGGAGCCTAACATAGTAGGAGAATACAAATCACACAGACTCCGATGGCTCGGCCATTTACTGCGAATGGGTGAAGATCGCAGCGTTAAGAGGGCATACCTGGGACGACCGAACGGCCGTCGACCGATTGGTCGTCCCAAGTATCGCTGGAGCGACAGACTAGAAGCTGACCTGCGCGACCTCGGAGCCGACAACTGGCTGGAGGCAGCCATGGACAGAAGGAAGTGGCGAATTCTCGTATCGGAGGCCAAGACTCACTTTGGGTCCCTGAGCCAATGGAGTAAGTAAGTAAGTAAGTAACAGAGTTGGCTTTAGGTAATTCATAAAAAATAGCTTTAATTTTGTACCGAACCCTCAATACGCAAATTCTGCAAATTAGAGAATCGGATATAATCGATCCACTACCTAATAGACCGCATAATAGGCAGTCTTCCCTTTTCATCGATATTCGAAGAGTTTTTTATGATTATATCTTTTACGCGATAACAGCTATCAAGAAATATATATGGTGCTTCTAGTATCAAGAAGGGTACATGGTGTTTGTTTATTAGTTCCACAAGTATCAATAAACATTCGTGGTGGAAGTGAATAAAGCTATGCTAGATAGCTTATGCTAGACAGCAGGCCAATTCTAATTTACAACTAGTACTCTAGGTAGAGTAACTAGAGTATTAGTTGTAAATTAATAGAGTTTTGTTTCGTTCTCCTTAGTTGAGTTAAATTAATTGAATTTATCGGAAACATTAAAGAACTGTCTGTTTGCTAGTTTAAAAAAGTTATGTTGGATTTTTTTCAAAGTTAGTCCTGCAGAAAAAGCTCTGAAAGAATAAATTAAAATGTTAAATGCGTCATCCGCACTGTACAAAACTAAAAAAGCATAGCTTTATGCAGATCAACCCACTTTAGATTAAAGTTTAGTCCAAGCTATAAAATAAACTTTCAGCCGTCAGAACCATACGTGGATGAAGAGCATTGTAGCACCACTTTTGTACAATATCAAACCGCTTGCGACTCTTGCGAGTGTATCACAAACTAAGTTATTTTATACTAAGTAGGTTCGTATGTAGTAGCAACTCTACATAATGCTGACAACACAACACAACATGTGCTGAGTCAGCACAATTGTAACATAAGCTGTGTATAGGTAGGTACGTAGTTCTAGTATTTTGTGTCCATTACTTAGTAATTTTGTACTGTGTGTTTATATGTTGTACTTATAAGTTACAAATAAAACATTTCATTTAATTTCTGGTCACTGAGATTTTAGGCCGCCTGAAGACCTCCGAAGCGGAGACGAGATAAGATGTGTTTTAAACAACCAACAGAATTTCAAACTCGTGACACAGACGAGATGATATTGTGATAAGCGTAAGGGTCATATTCGTTAGATCAAAAATTATTACATCAACGTTCACAAGATCAACGCCACTAGATCAACTGTTTATTAGGTCAATGATTAATTAGATCAACAGCTTATAAGATCAAAAAACCATCAGATCAAAGATGGTTCAACAATTTACAACATCAACAATTCACTAGTCCAAAAATATTAAAATTGCAACTTTTTTAAACTGAGCCTTATTTACTAAAGTTCCTCTAAAACAATGTCTATCTTTGTTTGTTACTGTAAGTACCTATATATTCGTTTCTATCGTCGTGATCCTATTTATGTTTTTATATAGATAAGTTTGAAAATGAAAAATCTTATCAATATTTTCAATTCCGACGCAGGAGGATCGCTTGTATCATTGCGGGTTCGAATCCCGTCGGAATTGAAAATTTTGATAAGATTTTTCATTTTCAAATGTAAATACCTAAGTGTGGTTTAACACTTTAACAAATAAAAATTATAGATTAGTTAAAGTGCAGTTTTAAGTCTGGTTCAAACTTGTGTTCAAATGGCTAAGCCTTTTTGTAAAATACCCAAGTGCGAGTGGTTTTGACGTTTGCCGCATAATGCTTCGGCTCCTGGCGAAGGTCCAAGCCGGAAGGATTTGTTCCGGCTGTCGTCTGCCCTGAACAAATAATTATCACCTGTTACCACAGCGGTGCTTGCCAGGTTATAGATTTTCCCCTTACTTATAAAAGATTCTAAAGTTGAACACTGGTTAAACAACGTCCTGTTTCTATTCGTCACTATCCACAAATAAATACAGGACGTTGTTGAACCAGTGTTCAACTTTAAACATCTTTCACAAGTAAGACCCTTTGTTTCGAATGTTGAAGCATCGAAAGAGTAGGTAAGATAGATAATGTAAAAACACTATGACCTGTAATAATATTAAGAAGGCCTATGTTATAATTTTAAATTGTATTCCAAATTGTATATAACTTAAGCGTCCGGAGGATGGAGGAAGCACGAAATAATTTGTTGTAAAAGTACCTAGGTATATGGGAAAGCCTATGACTTCAAAAGGACAGGCAGATAAAGGAATTCTGTAAGCAGATGATAAAGAGATGAAGAAAAAAGGATAAAAATCTGTTAGAAATGGCTGATTCTATGACGTGTCTATAAAAAAACTGTAGGTATTCAGCGTTACGCTGAATTCAGTTTTTTTTTTTCAATTACCCTTCTCAAATCTAAATAGCAAAGCTTCAATGTCATGTCACTAGAAAATTGTAAGGGTCGTCAAGAATTAAAGGTGTTTTTCATCAAGTCCAGATTCTATGTATGTTTCGTAGTTTTTATCCTTTATTCATTACTATTTCTGATAGGTATGTAAGAAAATAACCAAAACCTATTTTCATGTCAAAATTCCCTGTATCTAGTATAAATTAGTACCTACCTACATTTAAGCTTTTAAAACCCTCTGTTAAATAACATTATACGCACGTCCTTGCATTACGTACACCATGTTCCTATAATTTGTATGGAGTGAGTATTCCGCGTGACAGCTTGCAATCCCATCATTGATTATTAGAATACTGATTGCTTTCTTCGTAATGCTATTTACCTCGTTTATTCTGATGAATATTTTTGAATAGTAAAATCTATTGAAGCAGGTTCAGCTTTACGCACCTAGTAGTTTACTGTTCTTACAACCAGTTTCAATATTTTGTTTAACATGACCCTAAACTATCCATAAACGATATAAAAAAAATCAGGCATCAAATGTTTATCGGTTTTTGGTGACGTTCGGTATCTACTAGAATCAACCAATCAATTTAAATCTCAACGAGATTCCTCGTTTGAATGTAGAACACAAAATTGAAATGAAAAGAGAACGGGTACCAAATTCCATAACAGTAGACTTCGTTACATCCGAACGCACCCCGGGCTCAAAGTTATGTAAAATGTGAGAACGCGATTGTCGAGCAAAACTGAATAAGCGAGCAATTTCGCAAACGACGTGTTCTTCGCTGGGTTACACAGGGTACTATTCTAGGGCCGTTGTCGCTCCTTGTACGTTCAGTGACGCTGGCTAATTGCTAAATGAAATGCTGAGTTGATGAAACGAGTATTACTCAATATACACATTCACCTGTAAATTAGAAAGGCTTTAGAAAATATTTTTTAAGCTTACAGTCCTATTAAATAACCGTTACCTAAGTAGGTACCATGTGTCAGTGGGGATTGTGCGAAAAGTTTGAGTTCATTTTGAAGTTATTTTTGGCAAATGGTAATCATTCATCAAGATTAATGTTTAAAAAGATTGTCATATACTTATATTAAATATGTTTACTAAAGGTAGGTACTGGGTTTAAAAATAGGGTAATTAACAACTCTGTTATTACATAATGATGATGCTAGTGGTTACTTCGTCCGAGTGCTAGGTAGATACATTTTTTGAGTGAAGCTTCCTCTTTGAGTTCAATTTGTCAATATGAAGTGACAATAAAACAATAGAGAACCTTGCTACTAATGAAGATTATGAGTAATTGTCTAGCCATAGCGCGGTAATGTAGGTATCTTGCGCACGCTTCCGACTGGCAGTGGCTTGGATCAGTTGAGCTACCCATAGATTGCTTACACTGATCCTTAAATGGTTCAGTTGGTTCTTATTGTATTTTATAAAGTTATGTAAATATTACGTAGTTTCTGTAAATAAATGCTGTCTACCAAAGTAAAATAATAATCACATTGACAAATTACGTAGACATTTTATCTTCATAATCTCACTCAGTTTCGCTTTGGTGTGTATGAGCCTTTACTCATAAACAACCGCTAAAGCTCGGCTAAGACTAATAAACGACGGCAATAAAATGAGTTACCATCTTTCATTTGCGCTTTTTGAGGCTCTCAGGTGAAACGAAATTAAAAACATTAAGAAAATTGGGAGGAGGAATTATTCGTAATGTTCTGACCCAATTTGTTGGATTGGTAAGTGTCTGGGAGTGTTTTATGAGTAGGTACCTATATCATTACTACTTACAACAGATTTTCAACAGGTGAAAATAGAACTTCTTTATAAAAAAAATCGATGAGGAAGAAGAAAATATACCTAAGTGAAGTTAGATAAGTATGAAAATAACATGACATAGCTATAGAATAGATAATAATACTACGTATAGAATGGCCACTGTACTTGTGAAGTAAGTATATTTGTAAGTATTGGTTTGGTTTTCCCAAATTTCTGTCGCATCAACAGGCTTTTTCTAGTTGATCACATCCTGAATTCTCTGGGCCTCTACTCCCAAAACCGAACACGATATATCGTGCCAATTATCGTAGTTCAGCTTAGGTTGATCCATCCTTCCGAATTCAGTTTCCACCAACGTAAGCTGAAACTTTTTAGATTTGCTAGTAACTCCCTGATGACTAGGAAATCAAAGCAGATATACACAATCCTTAGTACACAGGCCTTTAGTTGGCTGACCAAGTTTCCTAAAGTTCGGCCACTTGAATACGCGTTAATTTGCATGCCACTTTACTTGCTCCGCTTTTGACACCCAGTAAGTTGTGCCAGCGCAGTAACTTGAGACTTTCGCAACTTAGATGTAAGCGTTTTAGAACTTGGTTTCCTATAAACATGGACTAAGTTGATGTTTCGTTGAACTCCGTAGTGGGGGGTTGTTTTACCAAAGGTTGCTATACCAGGTAAACATTACCATAACGTTTTTACCTACGGGACGAACTGGATCATCTAATAGACTGGCCAATTACAGCTTGGGACAGATAAGTCTGTAAACTGATTTTTGCGCAGTGAGAGAATATAGGCAATATGAAAAAGTAAACTTATTAGTTCACCACGTTCCATGATCTGTGATCACCGTTATTTTCTAAGACCTATTTTTGGCACTCAACTTATCTAAGTAAGGTGGTTTTTAAAGGTTCTTTATTTTTCAAAAAAGTATAAAAACGGCCAACCAATTTACTAGAAACAAATTATAAGGCTAAACTCTTAAAAAAGAATCTAAGTACACTTGAGTAAGCTTTACCCTCCACACGTGATCTAGTCTTAGTACCACTTTAATACGTTTAAACCCTGGCTTCACTGCGTAGCTTTCATAATACACCTTGCAATTTATGTAAAGCTTGGTCTTACAGATTTGCACGTCCTATCCAAGACACACCCTTCTGCTTCACTTGTTTTACTTTTCGGATGGATTTCTATGCTGGCTGCTCACTATGACCGAAACAACTTTATCTGGCGATGAATTTTATTTCACTTTGTAAAACTGACGACTGCTAAAACTGATACGGCGTTGCGGTGTTCCAAAAATTACACCAATACCTGATTATTTATCTTTGATAACGACCAAAATCGGTCTCAAACTGTCAAATATGACAGTTTGTGCACACGAAAGCAGCTCCGACACTCTCATCTCAACGAGTGCCAACCAAAGAAATTGTATAGGTACATAGTAGAATGCTGACTGACATTTAATGTACAAAGGATTTTGAACCTTATCACGACCACACAATGATCTATTATCATTTAATCTTGGTTATAAGGATTGTTGGTCTTGTTGAGAGGCTTTCTTGGGTGCTTTGTCTCTTTCACACAGTAGCAAAAAGAAAGAGACACACCGCCCAAGTTTTATTTCTCAAGCGGACCTTGTTTTCTGTCTCAGTCAGCGTTCCAGGTACGTAGTATAGAAATTCCTTGGTCCCAACGTTAATGACATCTACGCGATCGTTTTGTCAGTTTGAGACCAATTTGAGGTTTGAGACAATTTAAACAATCAGGCCACTGGTCCCAGTCTAACCCTGTTAGTGGCAGACCTTCTGTGTTTCAAAGGGTTATGTCTAGGGTATAATGATGACCGTCATTTCACGGGCACCGCTTCGAAACAAACGAAAGCTTTACCAATATTCCATTAATTAGGTCAATAGAACAGTCAGTCACGGGCTGGAATACAAATTGCAATATTGCAGACATCGTCGCTGCCAGCCGTCATTCCACAAATAGGTTACCACCCATACAAACAATTAAAAATTATACGAGCCCGGAAATTTGGATTAGTAATTTTGTATTAAACTCTTGTAAGCTGCGTAAAGTACCTACTTATTAAGGTTTTAGATTTTTACTGGTTTTAAATATTAGGGATTAAAGCAGAAATCAGTGGTAGGTAACTTAAAGTAAGTCAATTTCAAAGTCAATAATTAATTTATTCAGTAAGGGAGTGTCCACGTTGCGTTTTTTGCAGCGCGTTTGTATCGATACAAACGCGATTCGAACGCGATGCGAACGCGCAGTCCCCCGCGCAGCCCCTCCCGGTTCACTTTTGTATGGAAAAATACGCGTTGCGAACGCGCGTTTGTATCGATACAAACGCGCAGCTCAAAAACGCGCTGCAGAAAACGCAATGTGGACACTCCCTAAGACAGCTGGAACCAACGAGATGCTGGAACCACATAATTATGTATAAATAGTAGTCCTAAGTTCTATTGGTCGGTTAGATTATACGCTTGTTCCTTCGCGACCAATAGACGTGAAGAACGAATTAGAATTTTCTTTAAAAATATACCTACCTACATAGGTACTTATACAAAAATGAGAATGAACTTACCAATGTAGGTATTTGGGCGTGCCTCTGACTACCCCCTTAGACATAGACATCTTCAAAAAGATCCTGATCTTGAAGAAAGATCTTGCCTAATAAGATTAGAAAATATGTCTACCGTGGCATGAAGATAGAGCACAGTGTGAGTAAGAACAGTGACCATTAAATTATTTCATTTTTCATTTCATTTCACATTTATTAAGATTTGCATTTCTGTTAAAGAGCAGCATCATAGCCTCAATAAAATGAGTAGTTTTATATTGATGTCAAAGTTAAGCATGATTTTACAGCAGACATCAAATGGATAGGTGACTGCTTGAATCTTACTTTACTACTTCACTTTAGTTCTTCTATCCCACATCAAGTTTTTATTTAGAAGAAGACAGAATTTCCACCTGTGTTTAGTTCTAAATCTCAGCTAGAAATTCAGTCTCCTAAGTCGGCCATTAGCCCAAACGAACTTTTGCATTACGAAAGCGAAAATAAAATGTGCGAAAAGAAAATAAAGTGGAAACATCTCAGGCACATAATCCTGAAGGGAACTAAAAGGTAAGGGTGTATAATACGTGCCAACATTCTGGCGACGTGAGACACCCACTAAGCCTTGCTTAGCCACTGACAGATTTGCCCATTAGGTATTCTGAGTACAAGTAGACGGTGCTTCATCATGACATTATGAGACCTCGTCTTTCATCAGATATACCTCGCAATATTAACTTACCTATAGTAAGCTAATTTGCTTGTTTGCCCAAGTATTCTGTGATTTGACTTTTATGCATTCTTATGCCTTACGATAGCACTTTAATCGACTTGTATGAAGATTTCTAAAAATATAACTACATTGTGAGGCAAGCTAGGCACAGCTATGAAACCACAGATTTTATCTCTAAGCAGGCAGTACCTAAGCAGGCAGTTTGTGGGACTTAGAAAAAATCCAGTTACGCACCTATGAGATAATTTAACGTGTTTGCAAATTCAAATACAACATTTACGAATAAATGACCCATTATTTTGTGTTATGGGTTAGATCGAAGTATGTTCACATTGAATAGTGAACAGCGATTCCTTGTTTGTCGCAATAAGATGTGTAGGTATTTAATGTCTATTGCCCTTATAAGAGCCGTTCAATTGGGTCAAAGTCAAATCAACTCTGATTAGAAAATCATGTCTATAAACTAACATAATTGCACTAGCATGAATTCCTTTAGGAAGTTCTTCCATGTTTGCGTAGGGTTGAACCATTTTTACGTTTTGTGATCATTAAAAAACGTAAAGGACGTACGTAACTAGCAATTTTTAAGAAAACACGATTGGTTTCAGTTTCCCTAGATAATTGAGTGAGAATTAGGGGCCAAATCTCACTAGGACACTCAGACTAGGACACCATGGTTGCGCCACCACTAACAAAATGACCAGGGGCCCTAGCCATATTACACGATCTATCGTCGCTGTAGAATAGAACACTTCAAAATGTACAGGAATTGACGTTCTGACCACGTGACTCATCTACTTGAAACGTCAAATCCTATACATTTTGAAGTGTTTCTATTCTACAGCGACGATAGATAGTGTAATATGGCTAGGGGGGCTGGTGTCCCGCTTGGTTGCGCAACCAAGCGGACACCAGTAGACCTAATGCGGCGTTTACACACTCGCGTGTAAACAGACATTCAACGAGACAGAGATATGATTAGAGCGAGCACGAATAGCTCTGTCACTCTCTTTTCAAGGAGACCGAACGCGACAAAAGATAAATGGCCCGTCGTATGTCTGCACGCGAGCGTCTGAACGCAACATTGAACAGTAGAGCAGTTTAACCGATTGAGATATCTCGTTTCTCGTCTCTCGATGTTGCTCAAGTTAGGCCTGCAGGTGTCATTTATGACATTTTGTTAGTGGGGCAACTACGGTGTTGCCACCATGGTGTCCTAGTGAGATAGAGCCCATGATGAGGAAACGACGGCCTATACCTATCAATTATGAAAGGCTAACTTCTATAAAATTTGGACCAGAATAATGTACAAACGTCCATACATTTGTACGTGCCTCTGAACATCGACATGATACAGTCGTGATAATTTTTCGTTTTGCTCATTGATAATTCTTTTATCTTTTCCCGTAGTGTTTTACAATTTAAGAATATCTCAAGTAGGTAATAATCTGTAACATTATTACTACCTACCCAACTCTCTTTCCCAGCTCCTCAAAGGGTATAAAATGCCCATCATTGCCATAAGGGAAATAAGCCTATCTTTTCCACGCCATATCCCTCTACAGTTTCTAAATATGACACGATCGGCCTAATAGCCTGTGAATCGGGTCAAGATCCCCATTCATGTTGGATCCTGCCATCTAGATGGCTATATAAAATACCAAATCAGCACCTACCTAGGTACTTACTTTTTGAAGCGCTCGTGGCGTAGCTTGCTGACATTCTTGATTGATTGTGCGCGGTCACAATTAGGATGGGTGACTGCAAGTGGCATTACGAGCTGAGCGCTTCCGTGTTTCGGAGGGCACGTTAAATTGTTGGTCCCGGCTTTTAAGTCGTTAAGCCATGACGGAGGCCTTTAGGCGGCCTAAAAACTCCGTCACCGGAGATGGCCGCTTGCTCATACGAACTTACTTTTGAAACTGATGAGATTTTTCAATTAGCTCAAATTATGTTCATTCAGAGATCAAAAAAAGGAAATAGGAACGTTCCATGTTGTTCTAGAATGTGCTAGAAATTATGTCGTATCCGTAAAATATTTAGGTATTGTGCGCCTAATCTAGAGCCATCTGTAGTGGTCTCTAACGATTATTACGACCCCGATGATCCTCAGCCCGAGGTTCTAAGCTCAGCTATTAATAACCCCAATCTAGCACCTGCCGTCGTATTACCAAGTCTTAGAGCAATGTCAAAGTAAGATTACTTTCGTCCGTACTTAGATAAGACTGAAGTAAGACTGACGCAGGCATAAATCAGGCCTAAATCAACCTTGTTTTAATCCTGCCTTAGGACGGAAACAATCTTAACGCAGGGATGTTTTGGTGACATGACCAAGGAAGTTATATACCTACGTAACTGGAAGGTTAATTGAGACAGAAAACGCGGTCCGCTTGAGAGATAAAACTTGGGCGGTGTGTCTCTTTCTAAAGGGTGACCATAATTTATAAACTAAACATCCCTAAAGTCCCTAAGGGGCCTTTTACATCATTTTCTGATTTACGTGATGTTTCAGAGCATGATTTTTCAATTAAAATACTGATACAATTTTGATCCTTGATTTTGATTTCGATCCTTGGTTTCGATCCTTGGTTTCGATCCTTGAATTCGATCCTTGATTTCGATCCTTGATTTCAATCCTTGGTTTCGATCCTTGATTTCGATCCTTTATTTCGATCCTAGATTCTTGAATCTTGAATCTTGATTTTTTAATCTGAAAACTGAAATCTTGAATCTTGAATCTTTGAAGTGACAGCTGTCAAACTTAAAACCGCCATATCTCGGGAACTACTCGTCCTAGACTCCCCGTTCTCAGTTCAAATGAAAGCTATGACCAAGATCTTCATTTGAAGTGACAGCTGTCAAACTTAAAACCGCCATATCTCGGGAACTACTCATCCTAGACTCCCCGTTCTCAGTTCAAATGAAAGCTATGACCAAGATCTTCATTTGAAGTGACAGCTGTCAAACTTAAAACCGCCATATCTCGGGAACTACTCGTCCTAGACTCCCCGTTCTCAGTTCAAATGAAAGCTATGACCAAGATCTTCATTTGAAGTGACAGCTGTCAAACTTAAAACCGCCATATCTCGGAAACTACTCATCCTAGACTCTTCCTTTTTAGCTCAAATGAAAGCTATGACCAAGATCTACATTTTCAATAACAGCTGTCAAAATGACATCTGTCATCTGAAATGAAGATCTTGGTTATAGCTTTCATTTGAACTGAGAACGGGGAGTCTAGGACGAGTAGTTTCCAAGATATGGCCGTTTGAAGTTTGACAGCTGTCACTTCAAATGAAGATCTTGGTCATAGCTTTCATTTGAACTTTGAACGGGGAGTCTAGGACGAGTAGTTTCCAAGATATGGCCGTTTGAAGTTTGACAGCTGTCACTTCAAATGAAGATCTTGGTCATTGCTTTCATTTGAACTGAGAACGGGGAGTCTAGGACGAGTAGTTCCCGAGATATGTCCATTTGAAGTTTGATAGCTGTCACTTCAACGATTCAAGATTCAAGATTTCAGATTCAAGATTCAGGAATCAAGGATCAAAATCCAGGATCGAAATCCAATATCGAAACCAAGGATCGAAATCAAGGATCGAAATCAAAATCAAGGATCAAAATCAAGGATTGAATTAAAGGATCGAAACCATGGATCGAAATCAAGCGCTGATTTTGTCGAGCGCGATAATTTAAAAATATCCTGAAATTTAAATGACAAGGTCACACTACTAATCCAACAACGAGTGTGAAAGAGACAAAGCTACCAAGAAAGCCTCTTAACAAGACCAACAATCCTTATAACCAAGATTAAATTATACCTAATATATCGTTGTGTAGTCGTGATAAGGTTCAAAATTATTTGTACATTAAATGTCAGGTAGCATTCCTGTATGTATATAACTTCCTTGGACATGACATCGACTAGATGCAGGACTGCGCATGTCCTGCTCGGTGTCATCGAGCAAGACATGCGCAGAGAGAGCGGTCAAGACCAAGGCAGGAATAAAATAAGATTGTTTTCGGACGAAAACAATGTCAAATCAAGCTTAAGGCAGGAATGGATTTCACCTTATTTTGACATTGCTCTAAGAGCTCATAGTACGGTTACTGGGGTATTGTCTATCAGATTGCTGATAGCTTGTTATTATGTGTAGTAATTATATTGACATGATTGCGGCAGATATTTTGTAATCAATTTTGTTGGTTGGTTTTTAGAGAGGAGAGATGCCATGTGTAATAAAAAGTACTTACATAAAATAACATATATTTTTTTAATGTTTTGGAGATTCAGTCATTCATTGCCAGTTAATTTTATCCTATCTATCCAAAGGTTACCTGGGAGAGACTATTTTCAGCGATAAGGTCACCCATTTTATCACTGTTTTAAATATTGTTTTTATCTCTTTACTCTACTACTGTGTTTATTTTTACGGTGTGGCAACAAAGTAATATTCTACTCTATTACTTCCTTTACCTACAACTAAACATAAAACACATTAACTCTCAAACAAAACTAAAACAAAAACATCATTAGTACCTACCTACCTAGATTTTCATTCATCACTACCATGACAACCATGAAAACGTTTAATTCAATCCATACCACTTGGATAGATTTAATTAATTCGGTCAAAGATTCCACGTACCGTGACTCATTAATATACTTAATCGCTTTACGTAACTCGTAATAAATAAATCTCGTCTATTCATGAAAATGAAAACACGGAATTCCATTAACCAGCTGCATGCAATCACGGTCACGTGGCTCCGGAGCCCCCGATTTTGTGATATCGTTTAATTAAATTTATTCCGAGAAAAGCTTTGATCGTTCGTTAAAAAAAACACTATTTACACTTTTTGCTGTGATTCTAGGAATCTGTGGAAGCTTGCATTGCATAAGCCAGCGTGTTTTTCACAACATTTGTACTCTTTTGTCATAATTAAATCTACTAGTAAACTAATTTCACATAAAAGAAAAATTATTTTGTACTAGCTGACGCCCGCGGCTTCGCCCGCGTGGACTACTATTTTGCGTATCCCACGGGAACCGTGAATTTTTTCGGGATAAAAAGTAGCCTATGTCCTATTCCCGGTTATTATCTATCTATGTTTCAAATTTCAGCCAAATCGGTTCAGTGGTTGTCGAGTTATAGAGGAACAAACATACATCCAAACATCCAAACATCTAAACATCCATCCAAACATCCAAACTTTCGCATTTATAATATTAGTGTGATGTGATAGTGTGATGTGATGTGATAGTGTGATTTACAATAGTAAGGATTTCTAAAACTGTTCGTCACAACACGTGTTAATTACTTTTAACCGTAGGCATGACCCACTAAATTTAAAGGAGGGCTTAAAAGCATGAATAGTGACTAAGCATAACAGCTAGTATTCCGTTGGGATAGGCTTAGGTTGCCCCCTAGCGTTGTATCAATTATCTATAAAGGACGTAAATATCTGGGCTTTAAAAACTGCTGAATTTCATTTTTTCATTATTTGTAGAAAAAACATTGAAAGCTTATTTATTTTAAATTTTATAGCAACGAAATTTCACGATACGAGAGTTCACCTAATCCAATAATAGTTGAACATAATCATAACAGTAAAACGTGTTGCCACAGGTGAATCTGCTTGCATAAAAACATAAAACCGACCGTAACCATAATCGTTGCATAAATGACCATCTGGGTATCTATTAGTCACGAATGCACATGGTCGCGGCTCTTGGTCAAATAGGAAACTGTGTCAAACGAACAGTTGTTGCACCAACGTCACCGATTACGTTTGCAAGCAAAGCGTATAGGTTCAAGGGGATCCAGCAATCGCCGTCTCGTTCGGCCTCTATTTATAGTTCCGCGCGTCTATTCAGCTGTTTGCTCTCAGTGCAGAAATGTCCGGACTCGCGAACGACCAATTTACATCCACACTTCCGGGGGATATTGCGCCCCAAACGACCCGATGGAATATTGCCCCCATCTAACACCCAGGGAAAATAACACTCAAAGTCATTAGACGGCGCAATTTCGCGCAATCGACACACGCGAGCTTATGCAATCGTTCCAACACAACCCGCCGGTCGTACAGTGTACAGTGATCTTACAGTGTGTTAGTGCGTCTTCTGTTTTTTTTTATTCTAAAATGATAAATCCTCTAAAAGTACACGTGAGTAAAAACAAAATTGACATTGGTACTATTTTGAAACAAATACCAGAGAATAGTTTTGGCTGGCAAGATGCCAGAACTAAATCAGCTGACTGTAAACAAACAAATTAGCGATCAATGACAGTTTTACACGCTTAGAATATTCTGTGTATGCGCCTAACTAACGAACGATAATTATGACGATGGCGGAAAAAGATTCAAGTGATAGTGATGGCCCAATAATAGACGACAACATAATACGCATTCAGCTGAGGAAATCGTCTCAAAGGAAATGGGAATTGAGAACGCGAAATCTCTCTCCGGGAATAAGATTTCCAACAATACAACTTTTTGATTGCGATGGAAATCTACTCGTCGAAACCAATGACGAAAATCTATCAATAAAAAGTTCAGAGTTTGACGACTGCTCGTTGAGAACAAGCAAATCCTTGCGAGAAAAAGGCTTTCGACATGTTATCAAGAAACCGATTAGGAAACATAATTCGATATCGGGTGATAAAGTTTACACAAGAGTGTACAGGACGCCTCTTAGAGTTCAAAACAATGTGAGTAAAAGTTATGTGATAAAAGATAGTGATAGTGTGACCAACATTCCAAGTAAACTGTCCGTTAATGGATACAATGGCGATAAAACTAGCCTCGACACTACTCCATTCCAATCGGAGGGTCCTAGCGAAGTCAGCAGTTACAAGAGCTCCGATAATGAAACATGCGAAGACATTAATCGAATCCTCAAAATCACAGACAGTTTCATAAAACGAGAGAAAGATTCAGCAAGTAGTATTAATTGCTCCGTGTCCTCTCTAACCGAACATGCAAGCTCATCTAATAAAGAAAATGAACCAAGCCTACATAAATCTCAGTCATTCAATGATGCCTCACTAAAAGGATTCTCGGAGAGTGCTCTAGCGCGATCGAAATCTGGCGTGAAGTACGATTTCCCACACAATAAGGTATCGTTCTTGAATACTTATTTAAAGAGCTTACCCGTTCGGGCGGGTTCTAATCCTGAGTTCACGCTACGTAGACGGATAAAAGAAACGAGGTCATTGAAACATCATCCATCTAAATTATTAAAAGAAGACAGTGCATCGGACAACGATCCTTCAATCGCTGAAGTGAATTGTGAAATGAAGAAGCGTTTGAAGATGTATAGACGTGGTATATCAGAGATCGAACCGAAGAGGATCGTCAGTTTGTTTGCAAAGAGGAGTCATTCGGTGAGTGGAATGACTGTGAATGAAACGTTTCGCACTTCATCGTCGGAGAGTGTGGACGAGGCTGACGTGGTGCTCAACCGACTCAAGAGGCGAATACTCAGGAATAAGTTAAGAGAGAAAAGGCGGAGCCTCGGCGCTAAGTTTCAGTTCAGTAAGTATCCACTTACGTTTTAAGTCGTCAGCGTTCTCGCTAATTCAGTTGTAAATTCGCGCACCTGTTTGTTACCTAATATTTGGCCCATATTCCAAGATTAAATTAAACTGTAATAAGACTGACGAAAATGTTTAACCTTATGAGTTTAAATTAATTACGAATGTACATTATAGAGTGTCAAGTTCAAAATTTTGGCATTAAGAGAAATGTTTTTTTAACTATTTCTAGCAGTGATATACTCTCGTACAACAGAAATATATCCCTAATGATTATTATTGTAGACGTATAAATCTATCTAGCACCCACTCGCGCCTCTGAGCTAACAAGATTTCTAAATATTTAATGCTAATACTAAAATGGGATGTTGCAAAAAATAAAACACTCAAGAAAACATGGTTCTAAAAATGGAATTTAATAGCTTAATTTTGCCTTATGGATTTGTATGAAATGTTCTAAAATATTTTGTTTTTCAAAGATTCACATTTCTGGGGTCTTGCAGCATTTATGAAGCATAATTATGAAACATCAAATGTGGCCTGGCCACTTTAGACTTCCTGACCTTTGATAGGGATGCATAGGATTGAAGCCAACACACAGATGCCCTTTTAACAGTTTTGATAAATTTGATAACTTTACGGAAGATTTGTCCAGGTGGAATGGTTCTAGTTATTTGCATCCTGTGTATTTATCTTATATACCCAAGAAGATTCTAAACTACGTAACTGGAGTTCTAACTGACATTTAATGTACAAAGGATTTTGAACCTTATCACGACTACACAACGATCTATTATCATTTAATCTTGGTTATAAGGATTGTTGGTCTTGTTGGGAAGGCTTTCTTGGGTGCTTTGTCTCTTTCACACTCGTTGTAGGATTAGTAGTGTGCCCATGTCATTTAAATTTCAGGATATTTTTACCTTATCGCGCTCGACAAAATCAGCACTTGATTTCGATCCATGGTTTCGATCCTTGAATTAGAGATCCTTGAATTAGATCCTTGATTTTGATCCTTGATTTTGATTTCGATCCTTGATTTCGATCCTTGGTTTCGATCTTGGATTTCGATCCTGGATTTCGATCCTTGATTCTTGAATTTTGAACCTTGAATCTGAAATCTTGAATCTTGAATCTTTGAAGTGACATCTGTCAAACTTCAAATGACCATATCTCGAGAACTACTCGTCCTAGACTCCCCGTTCTCAGTTCAAATGAAAGCTATGAGCAAGATCTTCATTTGAAGTGACAGCTGTCAAACTTCAAATGGCCATATCTCGGGAACTACTCGTCCTAGACTCCCCGTTCTCAGTTCAAATGAAAGCTATGACCAAGATCTTCATTTGAAGTGACAGCTGTCAAACTTCAAATGGCCATATCTCGGGAACTACTCGTCCTAGACTCCCCGTTCTCAGTTCAAATGAAAGCTATGACCAAGATCTTCATTTGAAGTGACAGCTGTCAAACTTCAAATGGCCATATCTCGGGAACTACTCGTCCTAGACTCCCCGTTCTCAGTTCAAATGAAAGCTATGACCAAGATCTTCATTTGAAGTGACAGCTGTCAAACTTCAAATGGCCATATCTCGGGAACTACTCGTCCTAGACTCCCCGTTCTCAGTTCAAATGAAAGCTATGACCAAGATCTTCATTTGAAGTGACAACTGTCAAACTTCAAATGGCCATATCTCGGGAACTACTTGTCCTAGACTCCCCGTTCTCAGTTCAAATGAAAGCTATGACCAAGATCTTCATTTGAAGTGACAGCTGTCAAACTTCAAATGGCCATATCTCGGGAACTACTTGTCCTAGACTCCCCGTTCTCAGTTCAAATGAAAGCTATGACCAAGATCTTCATTTGAAGTGACAGCTGTCAAACTTCAAATGGCCATATCTCGGGAACTACTTGTCCTAGACTCCCCGTTCTCAGTTCAAATGAAAGCTATGACCAAGACCTACATTTCAGATGACAGATGTCATTTTGACAGCTGTTATTGAAAATGTAGATCTTGGTCATAGCTTTCATTTGAGCTAAAAAGGAAGAGTCTAGGATGAGTAGATTTCGAGATATGGCTGATTGAAGTTTGACATCTGTCACTTTAAATGAAGATCTCTTCAATAGCTTTCATTTGAACTGAGAACGGGGAGTCTAGGATGAGTAGTTCCCGAGATATGGCCATTTAAAGTTTGACAGCTGTCACTTCAAATGAAGATCTTGGTCATAGCTTTCATTTGAACTGAGAACGGGGAGTCTAGGACGAGTAGTTCCCGAGATATGGCCATTTGAAGTTTGACAGCTGTCACTTCAAATGAAGATCTTGGTCATAGCTTTCATTTGAACTTTGAACGGGGAGTCTAGGACGAGTAGTTTCCAAGATATGGCCGTTTGAAGTTTGACAGCTGTCACTTCAAATGAAGATCTTGGTCATAGCTTTCATTTGAACTGAGAACGGGGAGTCTAGGACGAGTAGTTCCCGAGATATGGCCATTTGAAGTTTGACAGCTGTCACTTCAAATGAAGATCTTGGTCATAGCTTTCATTTGAACTGGGAACGGGGAGTCTAGGACGAGTAGTTTCCAAGATATGGCCGTTTGAAGTTTGACAGCTGTCACTTCAAAGATTCAAGATTCAAAATTTCAGTTTTCTGATTCAAGAATCAAGATTCAAGATTCAAGAATCAAAATGAAGGATCAAAATTGTATCAGTATTTTAATTCAAAAATCATGCCCTGAAACATCACGTAAATCAGAAAATGATGGAAAAGGCCCCTTAGGGACTAGGAATGTTTAGTTTATGGTCACCCTTTAGAAAGAGACACGCCGCCCAAGTTTTATCTCTCAAGCGGACCTTGTTTTCTGTCTCAGTCAGCATTCCAGGTACGTAGTATAGAAATTCCTTGTATATACCATACCAACAGCTTAAAAAGGGGTTTTAGAATAGTTTAAAACTAAAAAGGTTTGTTTTGTTTAGGTTTTAGTCACCAAGAATAATTAGCTCTTAAGCTGTTTCAAATTAAGTGATTTTAATATTTAAAAATACATTGAATTTAAGCAATAAGCTAAAAAGAAAACAAACTAGATAACGTATTTCTTACTTTACGAAACATTTATAACCTGAAATAAAAATAGACTTGAACAAATCTAAAGCGAAATCTATATTCCATTCGTATCCATTTTTGCATTAATATTCCTTAAGGTGTTTGCTCATTTATCACAAATAGGTCGACGGATTACTTTGCATTTCGGACCCTATCCCTAAGTATTAAGGGTCAAATGAAATTCCAAAACTAAGAGCAGAGTTATGTTAATGTAACATTACCTACACTCCATTATCTCGTGATTTATTGCGGGCTACTACACAGGTCATTTTATACAGCTACTTTATTTAAAGAAAGTGCATTCTTAGAACATTTTATTCCTAAGTAAGCAGGGTCACGTCTGTATTCCCAAGTTACTACCTACATCTACTCAGATCTACGAGCATTTTAGTTTTATTTTGTATAAATAGAGAGTAGTCAGGGGTAAGTCCAGCCGCATATTTGACACATACCCAATCCACATCTTAGCAATTCGTATTTGACGTGACAGGATGTACGACCATTATCGCTTTCAAAATTATAGTAATACCCACGACAACATCTCCTTTGAAAGTTTGTCTGCTAAGCAAACTTTTAATAGAACTATAAACGATGATAAATTACGAAGGCTCTGAGCCGTAAGCACATAATCTACCATTATAATTGACGGATCCCATACCTTGACTAACTGCACCCATAATTGATTTCATTGTTTTCCTTGTACCATTATTTACAACCATTTACGATCTCAGGGTAAAATTTGCCGTTTATAATAGAAACTAGGCAATTATACCAAGTCTTTGGGTAATTAAAGTCAACGAGCAACACCCCGTAATTTTAACTAGGTATATTTCTTCAAAATAAAAAAGGTAGCCAAGTTCTAGGTTAAATTAAACACTCACGCGCACACACACACACACACACACAAAGACACATACACACACACACACACACACACACACACACACACACACGCAACAACAACCACAAGCAACTTACACTGGAACTCTAAAGCACTATTTTGAATTTAAGGTATACTTTGGGATCCAAATCCTTGGATCCATCATGGATGACAAACAACATAGGACGATGAGAACGGCGCTGGAGGTGATAACTGTCCCCCGAGATACAGTTTCTTAACTAGTTCGGGGGCTGGTGAATACCAAACGCGCTGGACATCGTTCTCTGTTGTTTGACACCCCATCTAGTTGTAGTATTTAGTATAGTTTTACGGTTGTCTGGAAGAGATCGCCAAGAGCGATAAGACCGCCGATTGTAGGACATTGTATTTCTAAAAATAGCCTAACTAGATAATACTTTGAAATTGTGTCCTCAATAAAGTTCTTATTTATTATTTATTATTTATTAATAATGGTCCTGATGGGTTGATGACAATAGCGGAATTTACACGGTAGAGTTTTTACCACGGATCTGGACTGTAAAGATATCTGTACAGATATCCGTACAGATATCTTTAAAGATAACCGCGGCTAAAACTGTCATAGGGCCTCCAGACTCTCGAGAGAAGGCTCGGCGAGAAGTCTCGCCCGAGACTTCGCGAAGAACAAACAAGCTATCCACACTCTCAATTGTTCTCAGTCGTGATCTGTTGCTTATCCGGTATGGACGTCGATATTGAAACTGCAGCTGGTTTGGCTCTGTGTGCCATTGCATACTGTTACTTTGTGAATGTTGTAACTAAAAATAATGTTTAAAAAAATAAAATACTTAATGTAAAAAACTTTTATCTTAGTAGTTTCGATATTTAGCATCCCATAAAATAGGCTCAGATTGAAAAGAATCGATAAATTTCAACTCTATTTATTATTCCATATTTTTTCGAAAGAAAATTCTCGAAAAAAACAAACAATATGGATGTCTGCCCACCGCCGCTCATTAATCTGCAATGAGACAAATCGTGAGTGTAGGACCCTTCTCTTTTCTCGCCCGAGAAATCCTTTGGCTCGGCCAAAAATACCGACACCGATCGGAGAACAGGCGAGCCAGAGAACGAGAAGGCGAGAAGCTCTTCACACTCACGCTTCTCGGGTGTTCTCGGGGGTTCTCTACGAGAGTCTGGAGGCCCTTTCAAAGGTTGGAATGGCGCGTGCTATTTCCCGTGGCATCTGGACTGTACAGATATCTTTACAGATATTCGCACAGATATCTCTGCGTTTAAATGCTCTGGCATCTGGACTGCACAGATATCTTTACAGATATCCGCACAGATATCTCTGCGTGTAAATGCTGCTATTGGGCTGGTAGGGGGCAAGACTAGAAATTAGCTCGTAATAGAAACAAATGGCATATAAAAGCTCATCCATTGCCCAACAATGGATCAACACAAGTTGAACATTGTGTTGAGGTGTTCAAAGTGATTTGTGAAGTGATAAAACAAAAATACATTCACGGATGTATTTTTATTAAAACTTAGTTCATTTATGATGGTGAGTCGTTGATGCTAAAGCTGATATAGCAAATTCCATTTAAAAAGGACGAGCATAAAACCCTGTTGATTATTATGATGAGTAGTTTTCACTATGTTTGATTTTATCATTCATGTCCCAGCTATGTTAATATAATTTTTAATTTTAGAAGTGAATAAGCAGTCTACTTTGAGCTGTGGCGTTCGTTTATCATACTGCGCTTAGTTTGCTTTATTTAATACATAAATAAACTCAAATATGCTAATTGCAGGTGTTATCAAGCACAGACGTTGCAATGAAAACATAACATAGGCCGTGCAAATAGACAAATAAGAATAAAGCGTCTGCAATTTCAAGTTTAGTTTCGACTGTGGCCATCTTTGTTCTTTCTCATCCATTCCACTTTAACAAATGATAATTTTCTGAATGAAAATAGGTAATTTTGTTTGTTTTTGAAAACGCAATAGTCGCTTCATTATTTAATTAATAAATACAATTGAAACCGGTAGTAGCGGTGTTGTCGAGATTCAGGGCCCCAACTCAGAAAAAAAATGTAGGAGGTTTTCAATTCGTTGGAATCTTTTTTTATGTATGTTCACCGATTACTCGAAGACGCATATACAGATTTTTTTTTTTTTTTTGTTTGCAACTTTCCGATTGGTGCTATTAATCTAGGATCTTCGGAGTTATGAACAGAAATTCACCTTGAGAGTGCAGAAAGTTGCTGAGCTTATAACATTGAAGTCGGTTTTTTTTAATATTTTAGTCACTTGTCATATTATTTCAAATTTTGTTGGTGAAATGTTCCGAGTTCAATTCCACCAACTTATGCGAAACCACGATAATTGCTCGATTTATCGATTGTCGATTTGTTGAGTAGAGGTCCTGTTCTTTTTTTAAATTTTGGTACCTACCTAGCTAGATATGGCAGGACAATTTTTGTCTACGGGATCATTTATAAAATAAATTAGTACCTATGTACTTGTGTTTGTAAGTACGTTCACCTCAATACATTGTCTTCTGAAAAAGTGTCCCTTGGCGATAGGTTTCATTTGTTTTTGTAAAAAAACAAAATTAATTACACCTGCGGTATTCAGCTAAAATGCAAAAAGGACAATGTACATAACCCTTGAAAAGCATAATTTCGGTGTGATGTAATTAAGCTGGTAATTAGTCACAGGTTCGTACCATTCATAATGAGCCTTCTGTGTCATTAGCCCTATTCAAGGCTTTATAGTCCGTAAACTGAATTTTAACCGTTTAAAATTTTTACCTGGATGTTATTCTTTTGTTTTTTTTTTTCCTCTTTTCTTTTTCGTCTTGTTAAATAACGCACTGCAATATACACACCACAACCGTAGTGCCTTTTAATATAATTATAACCTAGTTAATTATTTTTAAATAAATATCAATTACCTACCTATTTTTAATAAGTAAGCATTGTTTTCGTTCAATCGTTGCCAAAATTAAATTTCTATCTATAATTTAAGTATAAAAATCTATCTGAACCTAAAACGTGCAAAACGTATTGTCATTACACTCATCACTTTTTTTTATTAAGTATGTATTAATAGACTGAGATAGTAATTTTTAACTTTATAGTCTAAATAAAAAAAATAAAATCTTTAAGTAAGTAGGTACTTATATTATTAAATAATGTTAAGTATTTTTTTTTTATTCTAAACTTTATTAAATCTCAATTCTAGCCTAAGGCGCCATCTGTATTCTACTGTTCAAGGCTTACAAACACCCGTTAATACCACTCTTGAACCTCGGGTTTACAAACAAAGACTATCAACGCCCTCTGGTGGATAGCCCCAACATTAACAAAGTGAACAGAACTCCATCTTGTTGGAAAGTTTAGAACACAAATGAATAGGTGTGAACCAAGTGTGAACCAAATATATTTGGATTTGGTTGTTGTGGTTTAGCGGTTAAGCCACGGTTAAAAGCAATGTTTTCGTCTTCCGTCAAGAGCTAATAAACGTGATCTTGGAATTTTTACTTGAGAGCGTGTGACTATGCCTAAATGAATTGAAGTAGAATTTGGGATAATTACTTACTATGACTCAGAAATCTGAAGTTATTCTGATCATCGTTCTTATTCAAGTTAGATACTTACATTTTCTCTTTAGGTAAATGTGCCCACATAAATGTTTTGATTATTACTTAGGTACCTACTGTGGATTATTAAGTAGGTACTTAATCACAATTACCGTGTAGGTATATACTTACATGGTACGTCAGAAGTCTAGTTCATAAAGAATACAATATTATTAAACTCCGGTATTTTTGACATTTTAAGCATTCTACCTTCCAAGTATCGACTTTATAAACTTTGATCAATCGATCTTTATACATTTCAAACATTCTATATTTAGAAATTCGCTATTTTAAGCTTCGTCTTTAAATTCATGTTTCACTAAATTTTTAAACATGTTGAGTTATAAAATTAGAAGTCGATAGACTTACCTTATTGGTGTCATATTTAAATAGGTATTTTAGAAGTTTACTGCTTGAATACTGTGTTACAATATATGCTATAAAATAACTACCATGCTGAGTTGTATTTACAGTTGCTTACACCGTAGTGGAAAAGTTAGTATTTTTCAGACGCACATTGATAGTGGCTGACTTAGTAATTCTGAGGACAATGTAAATTTTCAGAGGCGAATAATGCTATTAATTAGATGTCTGTTTATTTAGCACACTTTATTATTTGGCAAAAAGTTGGACTTGTATTCTGTCTACCAACGTTAGATTTTGGTATTATTTATCTACCATTTAATTCATGTTTGTACCTACTTGCTTATCCAATTAAGTATCTATTTTAATACTGTGCCAACATATTATATTTTCCTGCAAAATACTAAAAGAAAATGCTTTGAACAGTAAAAATTACCAATGAAAGCGGTACAAACGAACCCACTCCAAATTATTCCCACCAATTTAACTCCCTTTACTATATCGCACCAAGGCAAAATAAAATTGCTGGAATTGTCAGAAAAATACATTCAGTGCTTGAAAAAATCCTCATCCAACGATGACTTTTCCTTTGATACTATAAATCTAAGTAATTACTTCCCTTCTTTCGTCTCAGAAAAGCGAAAACGGAGAAAAAGTGACTTTCTTGTGAATCTACGGAATTTTGGCGGGGTGCCAAAGCTTGAAATTTGGTTTCCTAGAAAAATTATACCGTTAACAAACGGTCGACAATTCATCATCATCTCAGCCGTTGGATGTCCACTGTTGGACATAGGCCTCCCTCAAAAATTTTCATGTGTTGCGGTTGAAAGCGGCCTACATCCACCGCCGACCTGCAGTTTTTACAAGGTAGTCCATCGTGTCGGTGGACGTCCAACACTATGCTTGCCGGTTGACAATTACCTAGATATAATCGGTATCTTCGTATCTTCCTTGCAAGAAGATCACACAACCTTTCACTTTCAGTTTCGCTCATGAGGTAGGTAACAAGTTTTCTGTTGAAAAAATATTTTAACAAGTTTTTATTGGGTAAGGGTAAGCTGATTCAGATGAGCCTAAAAACATAAATGCCTAAATGCCACTACTGCTCTTCACTGAGAAGTTCCATTGAACAGCACCTGACTCCATCATCAGGTCAGTTCGATGTCACCTTATTATTACATTGTAGTCGGAACTTGGCAGAAATGCCGAGTTCCAACTCAATCGGCCTATTTACTGAGGAGTTCTGTTGAACTGCTCCTAACTCCATCATCTAATCAGCTCGCTGTCACCATATTATTACATTGTAGTCGGAACTTGGCAGATGCCGAGTTTCAACTCAATCGGCCTATTTACTGAGGAGTTCTGTTGAACTGCTCCTAACTCCATCATCGAATCAGCTCGCTGTCACCATATTATTACATTGTAGTCGGAACTTGGCAGATATGCAGAGTTTCAACTCAATCGGCCTATTTACTGAGGAGTTCTGTTGAACTGCTCCTGACTCCATCATCAGATCAGCTCGCTGACAACGAGCTGATCTGATAATGTATATAATGGAGTCAGGAGCTGTTCAAATGATCTTCTTAGTTAATGAATGTAAAATACCCGTGTTTAAGATCATTTGAATCAGCTCGCGATTTATCTATTAAAAGCACAGAATAATAGTAACTACTACGTTAAAAGCTTGTTATTAGGATACCTAACATTTTTTCAACGGAAAATTTATAATTTGAAATCGAACCAGTAATTTCGGAGATTAGGTAGGTTGGTACCTACCTCCTTTATCTAAACTATACAAACTTAACCATAATATGAGTTGAGATAGATACATCGTTCTTTGGATAGAGGTATGTAGTTCGAAACCTACCTCCTTGAAGCCAATAATAATAGCCAAAGGTTGCCTGGAAGAGATCGTTTCTTAGCGATAGCCAATTGTACATTGTTTCGTAGTTTTATTATTGGTTGTATTTTGTAGTTTTAAGGTGTGGGATAAAGCATTTTCATTCATTAATTCATTCATTCAATAACAGGGTGCTTTAGCACGAAGGATTTGTTTTAAGTTCAATCACTGATGTCGTAAGCAAGAATTTATTCAAAGGCATTATTTATTTAAAGGAATTTATTATGCTTTTCTTAATTATTTATTTTCCTTTTGTTAATTATTTCTTGTCCATCACTTATTTTAATGTACCTAGACACACATAATCTAGTACCTAGGTACCTAGTTTAAGTTATTGATTTGGGAAAATACGCAAAAACTTGAAAGACTTTTCAAAGAAAATTAAATTGCATAATTTTGATTGATTTCAGCAATTTCAACTCAGTAATTTTTTTTTTTTTGACAAGTTGATTTTTATTATAGGTATTTGATTCTAATGAACTGTCTTTTGTTTTAGTTTTGCGATATTTTGGGTCTTTAGGCGTTTCACACCGCAAGCGGTTCGGACCGCGGTGTGAATCGCCCCAGAGCTCTTTTTGAATGGGTTCTTTCGCACCACGGTGGTGACAGCGGTGCGAATCGCCTAAAGTATCTTTTGAAATGGGTCGATTCGGACCACAGGATTTGGACTCATATCAAAAATTAAGGCTTTCTCCTCATGGACAAACTATTCCTTACGGTTGGTTTGGACTGAATGTCAAAATGTACTGATCTACATATTTCGCCTACCTAACTGATTTGGCTACGAGGACTAACATTTCCTTATGGCCGAACTCGTGTCAAAATAGACAAAGTAGGTACACTCACCACCGCAGAGAGGATACAAAGAACATACTACGGTATCGTCACCACGAGTAGGTAAAGGAATATAATTGAAAAAGACAATTTCGTTTTAAATTGCCAACTCGAATTTTGCACAATGAAACCAGCATTGGACATTTCTTGGAAAAGCTCAGATAATTTTGTTCACTACATTTGTTATTTTTTACCTAATTTTATTTAATTTTGTACATAGTACCTACCTACCTATATCTTTTTGGCAATAGCAATTATGCACTATGTGTGTTGTGTTTTGGATCTAACTTAAAAGACCAGGACACCAGAAACGTTACAGAGGTTTTTTTTACTTGCTTAAATCAAAACACTTCTGCGATACATCTGATGTCCTGGTACTTCAAAACATTTTACCCGTTGTCGTCATGAAGGACAAAATCATGTTTTTGAAATAACGTTGCAAAACCAATTTCCACAATACTGTTAAAAAAACCGTTCCAGCGATTTTCGACCTTATTGAAATTTTAGGTTTCGATTATTTTCCAAGTCTTTGCCAAATTATTTAGAATATTATATTATTAATTCATCCTTCATGACCAATGGATAAAAATTAATGTTTGAAGTAGGTACCAGGGGGTCTAAAGTGGCCACTTTTGATGAAAAATCAGATGTTTCATAGATGCTTCATCTATAGCCGGGTACCCACCTAGCGCACAGGCTCGCGCGGCAGCCTCGCGAGCCAAATGCTCGGCTGATGTGGACGTGCCTCGGGCGGCCTCGGGCGCGCGTTCGCTCGCCCGAGCACGGCTCGGCCCCGAGCCATCTGTTGTCGGTAAACTTGACGCGCTCTTGCTTGCTAGATGTTTCAGATGCTTCATCGATGCTTCATATAAGAAGCATCGATGAAGCATCTGAAACATCTATGAAGCATTTCACAAAACATCTTTTTTGACAGATCTATGTGCGAGGTTAAATTTATTTTTAGAAAGTAAATAGGTTGAATGTAAAACCGATGGCTGAATGCAAAACCCGTGCGAAGCCAAATTTAAGAAAAAAAACCTCAGACCCGCTCCCGCGACAATTCACCTTTTTAGGGTTCCGTACCTTAAAAGGTAAAAAAAGGAACCCTTATAAGATCACTTTCTTGTCCGTCTGTCTGTCTGTCTGTCTGTCTGTCTGTCTGTCTGTCTGTCTGTCTGTCTGTCCGTCTGTCCGTGTGTCACCATCGATTATTTCAGGAACGGGTAGAGCTAGCAAGTTGAAATTTATACCATATACTAAGGTCTATAGTCCCTATTGTGAGTATAAAAATCAAGGTCCTGAGTCAACACTATAAAAAGATATAGGCAAATTTAGGTTTTCGTGAAAACTTGTGAGTACCAAAACTTACCTTAATTATCAACTTTTTTTATTTTTCGGAATTTTTCCTTTACTTGTGCTGGAAGACCTTGCTTGTAACCAAAATTGACAATTCTAGGTCAACCGGAAGTACCCTAGAGGTTTTGGGTCGAAAACCTAAATGGTAGTTCCCGTTGACCTAGAATAACGAAATTTGGCAAAAAGCAAGGTCTTATGGCACAAATAAAGGAAAAATTACAAAAAGTTAAAAAAGTTGAAAATTAAAAGGTGTTCCCATACATACATAGTTGACGCCAATTAAAATTGTCCTCCGAGTTGTATGGGCGCTCATACAATTAAGCGGACTAGCTTAATTGGCACCATGGCTAGGTACCTACGGAACCCTCGGCGTACGAGTTCGACTCGCACTTGACCGGTTTTTTATTTTATTTTATTTATTTATTCGTGTGCCTCAAAAATATTTCGTCCATCAGGGTGGCGCAGTGCAATCATTTCTATAAAAAAACTAAGTAGGTACCTACCTATTTACTTTCTAAAAATAAATTTAACCTCGCACATAGATCTGTCAAAAAAGATGTTTTGTGAAATGCTTCATAGATGTTTCATAGATGTTTCATAGATGCTTCATATATTATGAAGCATCTATGAAGCATCGATGAAGCATTGATGAAGCATTTATGAAGCATTTGATGTTTCATCAGATGTTTCATAGATGAAGCATCTATGAAACATCTTCTGGGCAATTCTACTAGATGACAACCGCTGCGTTTTGGTTCGATCTCTTAAATGTCAGCCATTTGATGAAATAGTAGAATAGCTTTTCAAAAATTTGTTCTGCCAAAGTTCAAACCTTAGCTAAAACCTCACCACAACTGAGTCGTTTGTTATTAGTAGTCATGGAAACAGTCGCTTTAGTTGAGGTTTTGGTTGAGGTTGATAAAAAGTTCGGTACCAGAATTGACGCCCTTATTTTTCATCAAAAGTGGCCACCCACTTTTGTACTCATAAAATATATTTTATTTGTATATATTATTATATACAAATAAAATATAGGAATCCTTAATTTAAATGTTTTTCACTTACCAGTTTTCTACTCATTTTACGAGTAGAAAAGTGGTAAGTGAAAAACAAAATTAAATTGAGATACTTGTATAAAATATAATTTATACAAATAAAATATAGGAATCCTCAATTTTAATGTTTTTCTCATACCAGTTTTCTACTCATTATATGTGTAGAAAAGGGTAAGTGAAAAACAAAAAATTGAGATACCTATTACGTACTTACTAATTATTTGGAAAAATAAAATACAATTTAGACGAAATCACAAATTGGGTACCTTTATTTCTCGTGGCACTACCGCTTGGTACCTTAACTTAAAAGATACAGACTAAACTCTTAATTTTTCCAAGCAATGGCCGACTGTTATATCACCTGCCAATAAAAAAAAAAAAAAAAGGGGGTGGTTCACAAGAAAACTGTATTTTTTTTTTATTGAGAATTATTCAATACAATTGTAAACACTATAAACGGGATATTTACCATGATTTTTGGATTTTCGAGTTTCCCGATATTTCGGCACAGTTGCATGCGCCATGATCACGGTAAACTGAAGTTTTTGCGAGTTTGTGGGTAATCAGTGTAATCACAGGCAGACGAAACGGTCTACCCTCTTTCTAAGTCTTTTACTACGTCGAACATCAGTACCACCGGTCTCACTTTCGAACGCAACTCGATCGCGGCACACAACACTCACAGTATCCAACCGCACATCTGATGTTGGACTTTTTCGATTTATGCACAATTGCACCACCGGATTCCAAGCACCCGAGAGTTTAAAACCGTCTTCTCGATTGAAATTCCGGTGTTTGGTAATTTCTATGGCTTCCTTCTGCAGGTCACGTCAGTTGTTTTCTAGTGTTTCTTTCGGACGCGTCATCGTCCTCATTCGAAGCCATCGCAAAAAGAACTGAAGACCGCTCCGGTACACCGGAACGTCCCCATACACGCAACCAATGTTCGGTTGACCTGCGCAGGCATACCTGCATAAATGACCTCTCCGGTAGACCGTAGCGTGTATGGCTTACATAAAAAGAAAACTGTTTTGTTCCCCTCAGGTCCGAATCGACCCATCACAAAAAGTTATGGGGCGATTCGCACCGCGGTGCGAAAGAACACATTCAAAAAGAGCTCTGGGGCGATTCACACCGCGGTCCGAACCGCTTGCGGTGTGAAACGCCTAAAGACCCGATATTTTGTAACAAAGTTAAATACTTATAATTTTTTAACGCATTCTTTAAGTTGAGAACAACTAGTTATTGATCAGGATAATCAAATGGTCAACATATTTATTTTCCATAAAATAATTTACTTACTTAACATTTTTCATAAAATCAACAACCTTAGCAGTAGGTAGGTACATATTATAATCAAATAGAACCGTCAAAATAAGAACCAGTAAGTTTATTCAAATACAGTCAAAGGGAAGCATAAAAAAGCTTCTAGTTTCCAAACTCAACTCTAAAATAATTTTCCCGAAAGGCTCCATCCGAAGAGCTATCCGCAACCAACTACAAACACGTTACGTTGGTAGAAAGGTACGTAGGTATACATAGTTAATTACTTGGAGGTCAAGGCCACTACTTGTAACCTCAAATAACAGTGCAACGACCGGACAAGAAGCTGAACATAGTCTACCATAAAAATAAGCGTTTGAGAATTATGTCTTGGGTGTAAGTGATAATTTTCTTAGTGTTTGAACAGCTTAAAAACAGAAACACATGATTTGGTGCATGCGCACTGACGTCGACGAGAGTCAATATCCTCCCACCCCAGCGACGCCATGGCTGGGCTCGCACGCTCGCTGGCAAAACGGATTTCTTGCGTTTTAGTTGAATCGAAAATGGTTATTTGTTTGTCTATCTATCCGTTAATTTATTTTTTACCGACTTTAAAAGAAGGTTCTCAATTCGTCGGAATCTTTTTTATATGTGTCCGCCGCCGTATACCTACTCGAAGACGCCTGAACCGATTTGGAAAATTCTTTTTTTTTTCTTTTTTTTGAAAGGGAAAATATTTATAGATTGGTGCCATAAAAATTTGGTGAGGACCTGTAGAGGATTTTCGGAGTTATAAAACGAAAAGCACCTCGAAAGTGCAAAACATTGAAGTCGGTTTTTTTTTATTTTTAATTTAGTCACTTGCTAACATAAAGTGTTGATTTATGAATAGATTCAGAGCAATATACCTAGTCTAGTATGTAAAATTATGGGGATAGATGTAAAATTTTTGAGAGAGATAAAAAATAAAAGCATATAAGATACCTAATGATGATGATGGCTTATCTATTATCTAATCGGCCTTCCTCATTCTATTGCTAATCATTTTCTACTTTTTTGTGCCAATTTAGCCAAATGCTTTTATATGTTAATGAAAATAAATGCTTTCTTGCGTTCCAAAGACATTGACTTGATTGTGATAAAACTTTGGTAAGGTCTTCTGAGGATGCCCGCGAGAGTTTTTGGTCCAAAAATTCAATACTTACCAATAAAAATCAATAAAAATAAAAAAATATCAACCAAACCGCTTTTGACTTTAAATGGCATTGCATTGCAATGCACGGGTAGTTATGCAGCTGTATGATACTAAAAACGTAAACATGAAAAACTTCAATGTCATCAAAACCTTCAGCTTTTTTTTGTGTGTGGAAAAAAACAGACTCAATAGTTTCCCATTCTCGGGTGGTCCACTTTCGAACGGAGGCTTCATTTAGTTGTGAGTCCGTCCGCTAGAGTGGCTGTGATCACCAGCTGGTTAGCTTACTTGTCAGTACCTCGCTCGACCCGGCCGGCGCACGTGAACTAACCTCGACAAACAACTTTTGTCCACTGTGCTTACCTACTGAACCCAAAGTGATGTTTGTGCACGTGTAAAAATTGAGTGGTATTTTTGTTTTGATTGAATTTTTTGGTGCGTGTGTTGAGTGAGCTAAAGGAATTGAGTGAGTAACTTAAAGATTTTGTACGGAAAGTAGACTCTTATTTGGGTATAAACTGTTTATTGTTTAAATCTTAAGTTTTACAGACAAAAATGTTATTTTAAGCGGTAATTTATTTTCTTCGTAATTCTTCTTAAAGCTATTTGCATATAAATCTTATATACCTACCTAGCTAACACTGCAGAATTTTCTAAGAACCAACATTATTCAATTCTAAGAAGCACGGTTCTAAAAACCCACACATCCTTTGATAAAGGTAGGTCCTTTAAAGGACCTGTCAGATTTGGACCTTTTTTTATTAATGCTAGGTTCGGACAAAAACGTTTGGCTCCGATGTTTTCAAAGCATAACATTCCTTTCAAGCTCATTCCTGCAACGTTAGTCATCATTTTAGCTGCAAATAACTGCCAAACTAAAACATTGAACTTTATAGTACCTACCACTGAAGGTAACTCTTTTCTATGTGGAATTCTACTAATATTATAAAGGCGAAAGTCCGTGTGTGTGTGTGTGTGTGTGTGTGTGTGTGTGTGTGTGTGTAAATGTTACCACGTATCTCCATAACTACTACTAAACCGATTTTGATGTTTGGAATGTAGACAGCTTAGGATCTGGAATAACACACAGGCTTTTTTATCCCGGAAAAAGGTATGGTTCCCGTGGGATAAAAAAAATGTAGTCCACGGGGGCGAAGCCGCAGGCGTTCACTAGTATTTATCTAATTAAGTTCTTGTTTCGAATTACAGAAGATGACAGAAATAATTTTATGATTATAAAAAGTTATAATATTTTGATAGTTCTTCTAAGCAGGTACCTACCTATCGGCAAACTAATGACATCTTAATTATCATAGTTTCCGCCACAATTTCCGTTAACACCCAATGCCAAACATGGATCTACATTAACAGTACTAACTACCTATAGTATTTCAGCTACCTTTGCAATATTAAACCACAAGCCGTTTTGGTGTTAACCATCATCATTCTCCTGCCCTTATCCCACTCTAAAAATTTAAAA
Organism: Camptogramma bilineatum; assembly: GCA_958496255.1. Lineage (NCBI taxonomy): Eukaryota > Metazoa > Arthropoda > Insecta > Lepidoptera > Geometridae > Camptogramma > Camptogramma bilineatum. The sequence goes on from OY292463.1 coordinate 11,369,935, forward strand.
AATTCAAATATCATTTATGCTATGACCATGACCACTTTGAAATGGGGTCTAAATGGGGTCGGCACAGCATGGTTTCCTCTTCCACTTGCCTCTTTAATTCGTCAACTCTAAATTCACTTTCCAGTCACATTCCATAGGTAGGTACATATCCTCTTACACAATCAAATCACTTCCTTTTCTGCCTTCCTCTACTTGTGTAGTGTAGGTTCTCAGCTCATACCTACTACTACTTTGGTCCCTTCCGAAATTAAGAAAGATGGCCAGCACCTAAATTATGTGCCTAAATAAGACGAGATAACTCCTCCAAACTATGACCTTAATTGCTGTATAACGTTCCAGTAATTAAAGCATAGGTAAGATTATCCGCATCAATTTGACAGAAACTTCTTCTTCTTCTTTCACATGAGCAAGTAGCCAACTCTGGTGACGGAGTTTTTAGGCCGCCTAAAGGCCTCCATCATGGCTTAACGACTTAAAAGCCGGGACTGACAATTGACGTGTCCTCCGAAGCACGGAAGCGCTCAGCTCGTAATACCACTTTGACAGAAACTAAAACTATTACAAAGGCAGGACGACAATCATCACTTTTTAAAATCTGCCTTATTCAACCATTTCTCGTATGAACATTTTCAAAAACGCAAACCTAAGGTAAATAGAACTTGCCAAAGGCCATTCGTCTCGTTCCACGTTTGCTCTATTTTTGCACCCAGTGGTACCCAGAACAGCTATCAATTTACCAGCTTCCTTTACACCTATAAATTCTCCTACTGACAGCCCGACTGATCATTTCCCGACCCAATAGATTTCCGGTAAACTGAAAATATGGTCCGAGTTTGCCGTGAAGAAAATAAATACGCATTATGCCAAAAGGGTATGAATATATTTGGGTATAATCATTTTACGCATTTTACCTACGAATGCGAGGGAATAACTCAAATTATTTGGGAGTTCACGGCGTCTTTTGTATGTGGGGACACTGAAAATACTCGTAAAAGCCCATATTTATGTATTTGCGTCACATGGATTCCATTAGAGAAGTCATCAAAACAAGGAATAGAATTACAACATAGCCTTGTTTGTGAAAGTTACTGTTAAGACGAAAATCCGGTTCGAAAAACCCTATTTCTATATCAATTCTGCTTATTAGTTTCAAACTAGCATGCAACCTAAGCATGTTGACCTTAACCTCAGTACTTGCTCTGACCTTACATCAAAATTCTAAACATCCTCCGTTAAGACTATCTTAGTAGTTCAAAAGCCATCGGTTCGTGTCCTCTGACCTGCTAAATCCGCTTATATATTGCAGTCGTTTAGCAGGCTTGCCCACTCGACCGTGGTCTCAGAACAAAGGCCACACTTACACCGAAAGCTGGGTAATCAGCGCCGATTTTTCAAATAGCCAAAATGTCATTGAGCGATTGATGTTGCAATGCCTGAAGACTTATTTGATATACCTAGATACAAAGAACGTGGAGATTTTCTTGTTAGAATACTTCATCTTTATTATATTTTACAGAATGTTACTCAGTCAAAAGAAGTTCAGGGGCCATACCATGAACTCTAAGAAAGAACATTGTAAAAAAAGCTTAAAACAGTCCTATTGCTTTAGAAATGACATTCGTTGTCATGTTTTAGGCTGTGTCCCCAGTAGGCAAACTGTGAGCGGCCGACTGAGTTTGCGGCGTATCGGTTTAGTATATCATTCCATATATTTGAAATCCACATTGTTGTCCACACTGTGGACACTCCATTTCAAATATATATAGTATATACAGTATATACAAACAGTATATACAGTATATACAGTATATACAGTATATAGTATATACAGTATATACAGTATATACAAATATATACAGTGAGCGCAAAACTAGCAAACTGTGGACTCCACAGTTTGCTAGTTTTGCGCTCACTGTACGCAGTTTGCAGCGTAACGCTGCAAACTAGCAAACTGTGGACACTCCATTTCATGCCGGCTCCTCACTTGGCTTAGCGTATTCGTGAGTCGATATTGTTGTGTTTGCCTTCAAATAATCAAATATTTCAAATACCGTCAAATACGTCATCCACACATGGACTTGTACGAGCAAATTTGCTATTTGCGTTGTTTGCCATATTCGTGCAAATAAAGCAAATACAATCAAATAGACCGCCTACACATTGCTGTATTTGGACAAATAATGCAAATACACGAATACGATACGCCAAGTGAGGAGCCGCCATCAAATATGGAAGAGCGTACTAAACCGATACGCCGCAAACTCAGTCGGCCGCTCACAGTTTGCCTACTGGGGACACAGTCTTAAGCTTGTTTTAACATTGCTCTAAGAGTTCATGGTACGGCTACTGGTAGACAAACATTGCCTTTTAAAGTTAGACACTGTTTCTTTATTACATTTGCCTTTAACCAAGACTCCTAAAAATCTGATTAAAATTGTTTACTTTATTGATGTTTTCTCCCTGTTCACAATTAATCACGTACCTATGTACTGTAGTTTAATGAGTTAAGCAAACCAGCAGATAAACCTGCAGTACAATGGTGCCTACTTCCATTATCGTTTTGAGATTAGTAAAATAAAAAATTTTGATGGCTAAAGTCCTACTACAATAAATGGATCGTGAGGAAATCTTTAAATCAAATCGATATGAAATGTGACATATTGTAATAAAAAAACCTGCTTCACCCATAAATGCAGCCTAAGTTTTTAAACTACAGCAAAGTAAAATTTCCAGTATGTATCTCACTCAGCTTTGAGCAATTGCTTGAGCCAAGTTGAGAGCTACCTACGGTATTCTCGATTAAGAGTTCTATTCCTAATTTCGTTTTGCTCAAAGATTCTTATTCATTAATTTAATTTTGTTCAGAGGTTTTAAAAGATACTTGACAATGGTCTTCAAAAACTGTTTCTACTTGATGTGATAAAAGTCAACGCATTTAATTATTTTCACATCATCCTTATCCAAAGCTTGGTGGCATGTACTGAATACTTCATCACGATCATCAAGATCTATCTATTGATAAACTTCAATGCGTATGCGTAACTTATATTTGTATGCTAAGACTTTTACGGTATGTTTAGTATTCGTGGAATTATTTAAGGATAAAAAATAGACTATCCTATACTCAACCTTATCCACAGAAAAGATATGATCAATACGTTAGATACTCACTAAACCAAGGTTGTCTCATAATGTAGGTTTCGGTAGTATCATAAAATAATGTAGGTAGATTTATTTTAAGACTTTACGGGGCGTTGTAAAGTCTTGGGCAGTTTCTTAGTTGAAGTAGTTTTGCCATCTTAATAGCTGCTTAGCCAGCTTCACACAAATTGGTTAGCTTTTAGATGGATATGGCCGTTTAAAGGTGATATTGTTGAAATACCAGTTCCAATATTTACAATGCCATCGGCTAACGCTGCTGCGCGTTTAATATCAAACTTTCAAGATTTATTGGGATATTGTCTGTAGAATAAGTACCTACGCGAGTATTAACATCTTCCTCTTTGAGAGCAATACTGAAAATAATGTATTTCTTATACATTTCTGAAGTTTACGTTTTTTTTTTTGTTATTATTGTCAGAATTTATCAAACAGAAATCACAGTTTTGCATCGGTTATTTCTTTTTTGTATTTTGTCTTATTTAATTTATTTTCGGTGCCTACGTCTAATATAGCTTTATAGAATGAATCTTCGACACTTCCTTTACAACTTTAAAGTGCATTTTAGATACTGGCCAACAAATGTGTAGCGTACTCTTCTCTCTACTTTATGAAGATTGACTCCTAAAATAGCACCATGATTCAACTGGTCCACAAGTAAACGTAGCACGTCATTTCACAGGTCATTCATCGTCTGGGAAACTCCATTTTGCTCAATTGTGTGCGTGATTCACTTTCAATCACATAAAAGTACGATTACTTTTTCCTATTTCAATGTAGGTTTATATTACGGGCAACTTGATTAACCGGGCATTATTCATATGGACCGGTTTATTTGGAGGAAATAATACCAGCTACAGTTATTTGTGGTTCAAATAATAGAACCAAAACATTTGATCCTATAAGAAATGTCTAAGAAAAATTTCAACCTACTGAAAAGCCTACGAAGCTCAGAAAATAATAAAAATTTCATGAGCTACTTGGGGATTCCACCCAGGACTTAGATTCCCTATCAAAATATAAAATGTAAGCTCCGGCCTCAACGCCTCCGCTCGGAAGCTCTGCAGACCAGGCTACAAACCAACAGCCAAAGAGCTACTTTTATACCGATTGCAGAACATTTTCATGTTTATATCTTTCATTATTACGTTTGCCTTTGTACCTTATATCTTTGACATTGTTTTTTCGCATGTGACGGTCAGTAAGATAGTGTCGTTTTGTTTTTTCACACGTATTCTTTCAAGTATTTTTACTTTCTTTTGCTACAATAATGTTTGACTCTTCCTACATGTAAAACTTGACTGATGCCACCTAAATCATCTGCCATAGATGCCAAAGTTGAATGAATTAAGTAACTCTTTTCTCTCTCAGTGATTTAAGTATATCAATGACTGTTAGTGCAAAAAGTGGGCATATGCCAGATGTATCCCGACATCTTCAACAGATCTAAAATAATATCAAAAGGTTTGTACCATTTTTAAGAATGTAATCTTGAGTTTTCTGTTTTACATAAAGCGAAAAACAAAGTCACAACAGAATAAAATATATTTTTCTAGAGTAAAACGGCTTTTCTTCCCAAGAGTATAGTTTTTCTTGCTACGCATATTGTATTGTCGAGGGTTTGTATACCAACAACACAATCATTATTGTAAGTTGGATATTCAAGGCTATCAAATTGTATTGAAATAGAACTTTACTTCTATTTTAGATTATTTTTACAAAGGAAGGATAGTAATACTAGGCCTAGTAATAACGTTTTGATGGAGATAATTTAATTAACCAGGGGCTTGTCCCGGCTGCACTCGCGTAATGCCCCTGAGTTTTGTTCATCTGAAATAAAGTAGGTACGAGTACAATTTCAAAAGGTGAATTAATTTTTCAGATAGGAGATCTTCTTTCAAATTTATGTATAGCCAAACTGAAAAAAACAGCTATTTCTCGTTTTAAATCAGTAAAGGTATAGGTAGATAAGTATTTGTATTGTAGTTGGCCCTTGCTCATACGAACTTACGTAGGTACTTACTTTTTAGTATTTGTATCGACTACGGTGTCGTTCGATATCTGTGATGATGATATAGTACCTACTGAAACCTTCTATGCTACTGTTAAATCAGTGTATCAAGCAGGCAAGTATCGGTCGATAGAATGTTGTTAGTCTGCGAACGTTCCAAGAGAACTTGTTTTGTATTTACGACTTTGCACCCACGATCTGAAATACCTATTCCTGCTTTGTCCATAGTTACTATTCCATTGGTGATAAAATTGTTGACATTTCTGTGTGCTAGCATGACAAGATCTAAGTTACTTACATCCTACTCAAATATACTAAGGCTGGATTCGACCAAACTGGATTAAGTTTTTACTCGAGAGTAAACTACTTTTTGTTTGAATATGGTTTCGTCCCACCAGGTCCCACCCTACCCCCAGGGGTATGGCCAGGGGTATGGTGGGTCCGCAGGGAATATTTTGACATCGTAAAGTTGATACCTTATAACCAGGATAATTTGTAAGCACATAATAATGTTCGGTTGCGCTTTCTAAACAATTGTATTTCGAATTTTGGCGGCTAGTTACTCTGGAGTAAGATGACTTTTGTTTGAATCCAGCCTAAGTCGATATACATTGTATTTGATTGATAAATTCTTGGTTAAAAAAAACTTTGTTAAAATATCAGTCTTCGTCGTTATAGTAGGTAGGTACCTATGGAGATCAATATAGTATTCAATGTACGAGTCAAAGTCGTCATGTTCTCCTTCAATTCTAAAATGTAGGTGTTTGGGTTTAATGTAATGTTAGAAAATCTTTAGTCCTAAAATCATTAGTATTGAAGATACCCGAAGATATTTCGATGTTTTGTAATTGTAAGAAATTGCTCTCTAAAGAAATAATTTATTACATTTAATCTTTGAATTAATTACGTTTAAATTCTTGGTAAATTATTTTGTCAAAACCCAAAGCAAAGCGGTATTGATGCGAAAATTCGAGTATCATAAGACAAATTCTCACCTTATTAAGGCTCTTACGTTAAGTCTACTTACGAATCGTGTTAGCTCGTTATATATTCCTCACATGAAGTTTCTCAATAAAGGCTGTGGAAGCTTAGAGCCAAGTTCTGATTATAATATCCCCTCCATAACCAGTGTAGTACGACATAACACAGCAGTTACATAATGTGCCTAAAACAACGATATTTTTCCAGCGGTATTGTCAAATTGTTAATATGTAACTTATAATTTACTATTGCATTCGGCCTTTACATCTTTTACTAGATGATTTATACAGTGTCAGAAGGCAATCTTTACACTTATCGGGAAACAATGCCTGGGACAATGTTGAGATGGAGTAGGCTTGCCCAGCACCTACACCATCCTCTCAGCTTAACCGGCCATATCCAGAGGAAAGACATGGTCAATACTTACGTGTGGGGCTGACTAAGCCGCGGGTTGCTTCGCGATGTTTGCCTTCGCCGTTTAGAGTTCGTGTTAATGTGCATATCATTTTTTCAAAACGAAAGATCCATTGAATGGCGCTTTAAAGTACCCTTCGAAGCACGAAACGCTCGGTTGTTAATACCATTTATCGATGCAACTTCTATATCGTATCGTGCTGAAAGTGGGTATAGTAACAATGTGCATAAATTCAGCCATTTCAAAGTTGTCCGGAACTCGTGACTTGAAAGTTGGAGAAAAACGTAAAGATGGCGGTTCGCGCCGGAGACCCAGGCCTTAAGAGTAAGGTGCTGGACACACAGAAAAGACGTAAGACGCAGACAGGACGCGGACATTTGTCTCTTCCGCGTCCCTTTCATACAAAATGTATAGAAGCGTCGCGACGCAAAACATACAAAAGAGAGCGACGGATTGACGTGATTTTTTGTGTGGAGATAGTTGGAGGGCTGGAGAGTAACATAGGCTACTTTTTATGCGGGTAACACGCGAGCGAAGCTGGGGACAGCAGCATTTTATAATTTGACGTACCTAATACAATTTATATAAAATACGGACACAAGTATTTGCTTCAAAAATTTGCATCAGAATACCCCTAAAATGTTCCAAGTTAAATTAACTTATCTCCGGACGTCGTTATCCATTCAGTATAACCTGTAGCACAGATGATACAACAGTTATTTTGTCTGTGGTCTGAAAAAAAAACGGTTAGTTCAAAGTTGAAACGATAAAAGCTAGCCGTCCGAGACTCACAGCTACACTAACCTAATTGTAGTATAAAACCGCATGAGTTTTTAAATGCATTTTCAGTTGGGACTCGTTGGTTTAAACTTTTCATGTTACACTAAATTACTTTGATATTCTAATTTCATTTAGGTAAAAAAATCGTAAGCAACTTTACGACCCTATTCCAAGGTTATAGGACTCAGATACAAGGCATTTTAAGATCTTTTGTAGTAGTCTACACGGGTAGTCAAATAAAAGTCTAAATAGTCTGATAGGTGCTTATTTGCTTTCAATAAGTTCCTGTGTCATTTCTGGTACATTAATAAGTGAACAGCCCAACGAATGTAGTAGTACTGAAGTAGTACTGAAGTAGCGGAATGGTTGACGTTGTGAAATAGAGGAATTGGGGCCCTGAACGAGTTAAAAATAACTACCAATATGCAAAGATAGTTATTATAAAGATAGTTCGTTTATAAGACCAAAGCTCACTTTAGCGTCTTCAGGGAATTGTAGATGTTTGAAATAGAAGAGACACTAGTGGTAGAACACAATAAAACATGCTTACTGTACAAAGTGTACAATAAATCTATGTTCTGCGCCACCTGCCTTCTTTGTCGCGGCTATAATAATTTATAATGTCTTCATAACTTTATGTTATATTTTCATGTTATTTTTCAAAGTGGAAACTTTGAGTTTGTTTTTGTTGGGATAAATGAATCCAAGTTGTATTATGAATGATGCAAGCTCTGGGTGGCCATTCTACTAGATGACAACGTCAATCATTCCGCTGCGTTTGGTTTCGATCTCTTAAAATGTCAGCCATTTGGTGAATAGTAGAATGGCTTTTCAAAAATTTGTTCTGCCAAAGTTCAAACCTTAGCTAAAACGTCACCACAACTGAGTCGTTTGTCATTAGTAGAATAGGAAACAGTCGAAAATCTAAGGTTTAGTTGACGTTTTGCTTGTGGTTGATAAAAATTTGGTAGTAGAATCGCCACCCAGAACAATTATTACCTTTTCTCAAAATTGTTAGTGATCCTACCTAAGTTTGAATGAACAACTGGCCAAGTTTAGTGACGTCGTTAAAAGGCCTTCGTTACAACTTAATGACCATAATAGCCAAAGCTATTTAACGTGTCACCCAAAACACGGAATCTCTCAGTCGTAAATAATACTAGCAGTCACCCATCCTAACTTTGACAATACACGAACCGTGTAAGAAGGTCAGTATTGATATTAGGTTCGATTTATGTTAAGAACTTTTAAAGATGTCTACACGGGTAGTCAAATATAAGTCTAATAGTCTGATAGATGCTTATTTGATTTCAATTATTTCCTGTATCATTTCTGGTACATTAAAGGTTCGAGCACATTATTATCGTAAAGTTACTTACGATTTTTAAAATGAAATATTAGTCAAAATAATTTAGTGTAACATGAATGGTTTAAACCATATGATGAAAACAATACAATTCTATATAGGTATAGAATTTGATTAAATGATAAAAAACATCTTTGGTTATTCTTGTGACTGTATAATACCAAAGTTGACATGGTCAAAAAGAAAAAGTTGTTGTTAATTTGCAAACGAGATTAAAAAAAATACAAATTCAAGTGTATTGCTATTTTAAATGTAAATCGAGAAATTACCGCTATTTAATATCGGCTAGCTATAAAGGCCGGGATACACGAGGCGAGTGCTTGCTTAGCAAGCATAAATTGCTGGATGTTTGAATAGCAAACAGTAAATATTTGGATATTTTAGTCGACACTTTGTGGAAATTGCTAGAATAGTTTAGTAGCTAACGTATACTGTTTATTTATTTTCTTTGGAAGTTTTTTCTACAATTTACTGCATTTTGAACCTACGATATTTACACAACGTTCGATTTAACAGTCAACTTGGTTGTAATGTTAGATTTTACTACTTGAATCCAATAATATTTTTACAATAAAATATGAGTTAGAGACTTACTCTGTTATTCATAATGGACTTAGAGGCTTCATAAAGTTCAGATGGCTGTTAAATCTCTTGCCGACTGCCGTCTCTTTTCATTGATGTAAGAGTCACAAAAAAACATTATCTAAAGAAGAAGCCTTGATAAATTTTCAAATTATTATGAATAATGAGGTTGTTTATGTCATGTTTGTCCTATGAAAGTTATGATAATTTGTTATTATGTTATGATAAGTTGTTTGTTAATTTGTTGTTGTTGTATTTGTTGTTATGGTTCTGTTTATCATTTCAGATCTAGCTTTACTTCTAACACTTTTACACATTTTCCCTTTTTCGTCTCTTGATGGTTATTCTGTGGTTTTACTATCCAAGTCTGTTTCAACCATTAGTATCTCGAAGCATAACTGGAACTTATTGGTACCGTTTAATGGATTTGCACCTAGATTTGCTGTTTTATGCTATCGATATCGCTAGTAACTTAACTGTTTGAGACGTCATAATACCGACCGAAGATTTGTCTTATGTTTGTCGAACAATGCCCGAAGTGAGTATTTTTAAAATAAAGTGTACTGTCTTGGAAATTGTACATACATCAAGATCAATGTGATTTTTTTTTGACGAAATTAACGGAATTAATGTAAGCCTTTGTGAGAGAAATAAATTATTATGATTATGATTATTTATTTTAATAATTTATTTTTAGAACCAGAAGTAGAATTTAATTAACAAAAAACATAAAAGTACAGCCGAAATCAGTTTACTCCGATTTTACACAAACAATTATCAAAATAACAAAGGAAACAAACAATCGTTACTTTCAAATATTAACCACTCGATTAACCATCAAAAATACACAAGAAAAATAATAATCTGACTTACTGCAAATTGTACCGACAACGAACCAGACAACCTTTCTCTACGACGTCCACCGAATGAATGACCTCGGGAGCGCTAGCGCGGCCGTATTTATGCAAATCGGTCGGATGACGCAACAATTTGCATTGAGTCAACAAAAATCCGCTAATTCGGCCTCTCCTGACGTCGGCGCGTCCTCGCCCGCAGCTGATGGTGTCGGTGCAGGAGCAGGAACCTCTACCTCGACGTCGTGGCGATCTACTTCGGTAGACTGGTCTTGGGAGTCATCTGACTCATCATCGGAACCTTAAAGTCATATTGTTTGCATTAGTACACAGTCAACCGTCGAAACTGAAAGTAAGAGTGACTCAATTACTTTCAGTGGCTTCGGATATCCCTCGTCAGGATATCCAGGACGATTGGAGAATCACCCTCGAGCAAGCAATTGCTCACCGTATACTTCCCTCGTCGGGGTATACAGTCTTCAGCACAGAGCTCGCAAGATGCGCTGGACCAATGCTTCAGGCCTCAGGGAGACACATTGGCATTCGTGAGTCGGTCAGAGCCCTCAGGGTGACCTCACCGTATACTTCCCTCGTCGGGGTATACAGTCTTCAGCGGAGAGCCCTCGGGATGCGCTGGACCAATGCTTCAGCCTCAGGGAGACACATTGGAATTCGTGAGTCAGTCAGAGCCCTCGGGGTGACATCCTCAGCCCACCGTATACTTCCCTCGTCGGGGTATACAGTCTTCAGCGGAGAGCCCTCAGGATGCGCTGGACCAATGCTTCAGCCTCAGGGAGACACATTGGCATTCGTGTGTCGGTCAGAGCCCTCAGGGTGACCCTCGTGTTGAAGAGCGCAGCACACGTTACGGGGCACCACTTGCCACGCCATGCCAGAGCACCAAGCGCTGTGCAGCGCCCAGGCGCCACGGAAGCAACGTGCGAAGCTGGTAGCCCGCCTGCACCACCAATGCTCGTCCCAACTCGCGAACGACGGCTCGAACGACGGCCCGCACAGTTGCGCGAGCAACGGCTCGCACGGCTGCGCGAGAGACGGCTCCCACGGCTGCACGAGCGATGACTCGCCCGACGGCGCGAACGTTGGCTCGCACGGCTGCACAAGCGAAGGCTCGCCAGACAGCGCGAACGTCGGCTCGCATGGCTGCACGAGCGATGGCTCGCACGGCAGCGCAAGCGACGGCTCGCCCGACAGCGCAAGCGATGGCTCGCCCGACAGCGCAAGCGATGGCTCGCCCGACAGCGCAAGCGATGGCTCGCCTGACAGCGCAAGTGATGGCTCGTCCGACAGCGCAAGCGACGGCTCGCCCGACAGCGCAAGCGACGGCTCGCCCGATAGCGCAAGCGATGGCTCGCCCGACAGCGCAAGCGATGGCTCGCCCGACAGCGGGAAGCAAATCACTCGCCTCACGCAGCCACCACGCACACACACACCATGACACATCACGCATGTGTGATCCAAGTAACTGTTAACATAAGAAATTCCTTTAAAAAAAATGCGGCACAACTCTCGGGACATCATTCTCCCTTCTAAGGCATGGTACTGCAGCTGGGGTAGTTGTACCCCGCACCACCTAACAGTATTAGTTTATAACGGCCACTCAGCAAAACCTTGACAACATTCAAACAAACGAAAAAAAAACGTATTCGTACGGGCCTCTCATACCAGAGTCGAAATCTGCTTCACGATACTCGTCACCAGTTTAGGTTTTTGCAGGACCTCAGATTAGATCACAGGTCACATAAAAATTTACAGACCACAGGTTACAGATTAAAAATCACAGACCACAAATCTTACCAACCGTACCTTTTATCTTAGTCCGTCCATCACCTACGAAACTATTAATCGGATTAAGACAAAAACAGACAAAAACTCTCGTGCCGAAGATCGCGGCACACGTTCACCGCCAGCGGCACTCCCTGTATGCCTGGCGCCTCGCCGTCGCACGACAGCACCTGCGTGGGCGTCTACAGCAGCCGCCAGCGCACCCGCGCTGACACCAGCCGCGCCACGCGCACCGGCCACTGTGCTACTGCCTGCGCCAGTATGCCGAACACCTTGTTGTAAAGGACACGCGTAGAACTTCACTGTACACAGAGAAAACCTTATTAAAAATGTGAGATCACCAAGCGCAAGCTTCATTTCACATACTCACCATGACAAGCTCGGCTTCACCTGACCTAGACTCACTACTCTGCAAAGATATCAAACCTTGATAGTAAGTTAGGTACGTTTGCGCAGGTTAGAAAACCCAGCTCCAGTGTGCATGTCACTCGATGGGGTAGCTCGATACCTTTATGAACAATTAATAGCAAAACAAAATCATAGACACAGACGAGAACATTACCTTCATTACTGAGGAGAGATCAGAACACCAGGTTAACTTTATTTTAGTTACCTACTTGACTATGAATGTGCACTAAAGCATGTCATAGCTGCCACTTTAACCTACGCGTCATTTATACTGCGTATGATTATCAGAACCATCAGTTCCTCAATTCAACTAAAAACCTTACAAAACAAACAAAACAAAACGTCAACTGCTTCGATCCGTTTTACAACCCACCAATGACCAATGAGGCCAGGTCTACCCTGCCGTAATGACGGTTTCAAACAAATTACCAACGAAGTTTAGCAAATCACTGTCACTTTGGAGAACGAAACAAAACGCAGCGGTAACCATACCCGAATGCGTAAACCATACGTTGCAAAACAGAGGAATCCAGTTCCTCACTGAAGCCCTTAACTATACGCAGACGAAGCAGTGATCGGCGCGCGTATTCGGTGTAAGTAGGGGAACTTATCCGATGTTGTGTTTATAACCTCAAAAATGTTTAATGATCTATCACGAGTACGTGAACGAGCCTCACAACGGCGTGAACGCGAGCGAGGTAGATGGTCGTGTCGGCGCAATTTGCTACGGCTACGCCTTGCCCTACGGCGCAGCGGCTCAACTAACTTCTCTCGTAAACGAGATGAACGTGGCATCACAGATTTGAAATAACGGCTGTTTGTTTTTAATCCAATAAAAATTTAACTGAGACAAATCAATAGATGTGAGCTTAGGCCAATCCCACCATCTGATTTTAATCCAATAAAGACAAAACAATAGATGTGAGCTTAGGCCAATCTCACTTACTGATTTTAGTCCAATAAAGACAAAACATTAGATGTGAGCATAGGCCAATCCCACTTACTGATTTTAGAACCAACGAAGTAGAATTTAATTAACAAAAAACATAAAAGTACAGCCGAAATCAGTTTACTCCGATTTTACACAAACAATTATCAAAATAACAAAGGAAACAAACAATCGTTACTTTCAAATATTAACCACTCGATTAACCATCAAAAATACACAAGAAAAATAATAATCTGACTTACTGCAAATTGTACCGACAACGAACCAGACAACCTTTCTCTACGACGTCCACCGAATGAATGACCTCGGGAGCGCTAGCGCGGCCGTATTTATGCAAATCGGTCGGATGACGCAACAATTTGCATTGAGTCAACAAAAATCCGCTAATTTTATTGTAAAAATGTGTTTAATTTACTGTTTACAAAAAAAACAGTCTCAACAGTCTTCCCATATTGGGCGTACAATTTATATCTAGGTATAAAGTAAACAGTTGAAACGGGATAATTTTTTAAAATCATTTAAAAAAATAATAAAATCCAATCAGTAAATGACAACATTATTCTAAAAACATGAAATTTTGAGAATATTCTATTTTAGAAATTGTAAATTAACAAGTCACGTAACGTGTCCCGCATCAAGTCAACGACCCCATTCTCAGTGAAATATTTCTGCAACAGTTATTTGTAACAATAAAACGAAGAATGAATGCAAAATATATCGGTAATACCACAACTTATTTACTTTATTACAATCATATTCACAGTATTTGATGGAGTCTTGACAATATAGGTCTCGCTACAGATTAAATAATGTTATTTTACTTACTTTTTGTTTTTTAAATTAATATTTACAATGCCTAGGAACAAAATGCATAACTTAGATAAGAGGCATTATACGTAATTTTCTGATTTACGTGATGTTTCGGGGCAGGATTTTTCAATGAAAACACTGTATTTTTAAAAAAATTATGGCACAGCATTAAATAACATTTCAATTTTGTACTATTAAATGAGCTACTTTTGTATTTTTATTATTTCTTTTTGATTAATCGACCTCAAACCGGCGACTGTTTTGTGAATTTTTGCTGTAAGAGGTTTAGAAATCACCATTTTTACGAATCATTTTGACGTCCAAATGGTATAAAAAAATTACGATGTTTTGCTGTGATAGTCAACCAAACTATTAAATGGATCACTTTTTACTACCCTTATTTAGTTTTTGAGTAAAAAAATCTTTAACTTAGTCCAAATTTCGAGAAAACGGCCAAAGAATTGCTTTTGATTTTGGCTACTTAGAACTGACTTCGAACTCTTGTTCGTAAAATTAATAAAACAGAAATAAATTTCAGTTCAAAATAAATCCTTTTCTGAAAAAAAAAAATGCAAAAAGATTAAAAAATTGGCAATGAAAAATCTTTTAAAACAACCTAAAACGCGTCGTATCTACTACCCTATCTACTCGACGCAAGCAGACCGCGCCGAGCGCTTCTAGAGGGTGGACGTATCGCTTTGCATCCCGGAGCTCGCACTGAGTCGACTCGCAAAGCACGTCGCCGGCCACGAAGAATATAGCGCAATAGGAGCGTTTGATACATTGGTTGCTAAGTTATTAATTACCTATTTTTAAATATTTTCTGCGGGGCTAAAAAGGCCGTTAAAGCAGAATAATAATCTGAATTGTAGTGTAACTAATAATGTAATAATAGGGTGACAGCGAGCTGATCTGATGATGGAGTCAGGACCTGTTCCATGGAATTTTATGATGATATGGGTATCAAATGAAAGGGCTTGATGAGCGCAACACAATGCTGATCTGATGATGGAGTCAGGGGGGACCTGTTCCCTGGAACTTTTTAATGATATGGGTATCAAATGAAAGGGTTTGATGACCGAAACACAATGCTGATCTGATGATGGAGTCAGGACCTGTTCCATCGAACTTTATAATGATATGGGTATCAAATGAAAGAGCTTGATGAGCGCAACACAATGCTGATCTGATGATGGAGTCAGGACCTGTTCCATGGAACTTTTTAATGATATGGGTATCAAATGAAAGGGTTTGATGAGCGAAACACAATTCTGATCTGATGATGGAGTCAGGACCTGCTCCATGGAACTTTTTAATAATATGGGTATCAAATGAAAGGGCTTGATGAGCGCAACACAATGCTGATCTGATGATGGAGTCAGGACCTGTTCCATGGAACTTTTTAATAATATGGGTATCAAATGAAAGGGCTTGATGAGCGCAACACAATGCTGATCTGATGATGGAGTCAGGACCTGTTCCATGGAATTTTTTAATGATATGGGTATCAAATGAAAGGGCTTGATGAGCAAAACATAATGCTGATCTGATGATGGAGTTATGACCTGTTCCATGGAACTTTTAATGATAATATGGACATCAAATGAAAGGGCTTGATAAACAAAACACAATGCTGATCTGATGATGGAGTCAGGACCTGTTCCCTGGAACTTTACAATGATATGGGTATCAAATGAAAGGGCTTGATGAGCGAAACACAAAGCTGGGTCGGGGTTTACTTTGACTTTGATTCTTGATTTTGACTTTCACTTTGATTCTTGATTCTTGATTTTCAATTTTAGTTTCTCTATTCTCGGATCTCGGATTCTTGATTTTCGATTTTCGAGTCTCAATTCTTGATTATCGGATCTTGGATATCGGGTTCTTGATTCATGATTTTGATTCTTGATTTTCAATTTTCCATTATCGATTCTCGGATCTTGTATCTCGGATTCTTAATTCTTGATTTTCAATTTTTTAATTTTTGATTTTTGATTCTTGATTCTTGTTTCTCATGTCTCGATTCTCGGATCTCGGATTTTTATTTTGATTTTTATTTCTTGATTTTGATTTTAAAATTAAAATCAAGATTAAAAATGAAAAATCAAACATCAAAAATCGAAGTCAAAAGTAAATTCTAACCCAGCTTTGTGTTTCGCGCATAAAACCCTTTCATTTGATACCCATATCATTATAAAGTTCCATGGAACAGGTCCTGATTCCATCATCAGATCAGCATTGTGTTTTGCTCATTAAACCCTTTCATTTGATACCCATATCATTATAAAGTTCGATGGAACAGGTCCTGACTCCATCATTAGATCAGCATTGTGTTGCGCTCATCAAGCCCTTTCATTTGATACCCATATCATTAAAAAGTTCCATGGAGCAGGTCCTGACTCCATCATCAGATCAGAATTGTGTTTCGCTCATCAAACCCTTTCATTTGATACCCATATCATTAAAAAGTTCCATGGAACAGGTCCTGACTCCATCATCAGATCAGCATTGTGTTGCGCTCATCAAGCCCTTTCATGTGATACCCATATTATTAAAAAGTTTAATGGAGCAGGTCCTAACTCCATCATCAGATCAGAATTGTGTTTCGCTCATCAAACCCTTTCATTTGATACCCATATCATTAAAAAGTTCCATGGAACAGGTCCTGACTCCATCATCAGATCAGCATTGTGTTGCGCTCATCAAGCCCTTTCATTTGATACCCATATCATTAAAAAGTTCCATGGAACAGGTCCTGACTCCATCATCAGATCAGCATTGTGTTGCGCTCATCAAGCCCTTTCATTTGATACCCATATCATTAAAAAGTTCCATGGAGCAGGTCCTGGCTCCATCATCAGATCAGCATTGTGTTGCGCTCATCAAGCCCTGTCATTTGAAACCCATATCATTAAAAAGTTCCATGGAACAGGTCCTGACTCCATCAGATGAGCTAGCTGTCACCATATTATTTCATTGTAGTCGGAACTTGACTGACATGCTGAGATCCAAGTTTCAACTCAATCGGACTATTTACTGAAGAGTTCTGTTGAAAAGCTCCTGACTCCATCAGATCAGCACAATATGGTTTATGGGACAAAGAAACAAACATTTATTTTTTGTAATTATTTGTATTCAAGGTGTAACTAACCAGACTTTGTTTTGTGTTATACCTATAGGTACCTACCTAAGTACCTACCCAAAAAGTATTTTTACTATCTCAAATAAATCAATCACATGAAAATTACCAAAACCGTTTAGTCTAAGAAACGGAGCGCTGTTCATTGGGTGTTAGAATTTAGCAACTTTTGTCCCTCCGAGCGCTGATTTTGTCGAGTGCGAAATTGTATAATGGCTCATAAGTGTAATATAATAAGTAATAACTATTGCTTTAATCTGTAGCTTCTGTAGCATGTAAACAAGTTTCGTGATTTCTTTATGCATTCTATATTTAAATAATTTGATAGAATTTTTTTAATCCTAGAAAAGTTAGGATTGCTCGTACCAAGGGGTGTTGGGTACGAAACTGGTGCCAGGCCCTAGATGGTACATTGAATCAATATGGTGATCGAAATTTGGTGAATTTGAAAACCTATTTGTTTGGAAGACCATTAAATTTTTCAACAGAAGGAAGGCTTTTCTAAGATTTACTCTCGTCATCATGGGCCATTTTAAATGATTTCACTGCTGGGTTTCCACCATGTTTTCCAAGATTTCTCTCTCCTGGTTCAGGTTGACCATTTTAAATGTTTAGTGGATTTTATCCTATTATAATAAACGAGTAATATTTGTTTGTTTGTTTGTACTCACGTTCTCGAAAACGGCTCTAACGATTTCGATGAAATTTGCGGTAAATTTACAGGGGCAAAAAATTGATCTAGCTAGGTCTTACATCTGGGAAAATTCCTTTTCTCAGGATTTTCACGCAAAAAGATTTACCAGTGCAATGATGTTCGTAATTTCACGGAATTTGTTGAGACTAGAGTGGCTAAGTGGTTAGGGTGTCCGCCTTCCAGCCGAAGGCTTTCGAGTTCGAACTTTTAAGAGTCAAATCTCAGCCAGTGAAAGTTTATTTTTTTGTAAGTTTTTTGTTTATTTTTCTTATTTAATTTTCCTTTATTTGGACCCGAGCAGAGCTTGGTCGTCCAGATATTGAAGATTTATTTGAGCAAATGATATTTCAAGTCACTTGTAGGCCCCAAATTCTTAAATATTCACAAATAAGTTAAAATAAACAAAATTTCCGCTTAAAATTTTAGACAATGGTAAATTATTTAAGCTTTATGAGTAGGTAAGAGAACAATAGACGCAAGGAAACTGCTTAAACAATATCTACTTCTGTACTCTTGAACTCTCAATTGAGATTGATCGATATTCTTTCTCAGGCACCACCTCTCACAAAACAGGCTTAATGTGTTAGGTATTAGCAATATTACAATATTTTAAGTCCTAATGTAAGCCTTTGTGAGAGAAATAAATAAATGATTATGATTATGATATTAGAATTGAATAATTGAAATCATATCACTTGAATGCAAAAAAAAAAAAACACTTACCTATTACAATATTGCCCGTGAATTGAGACAACAAACTGTTCTAACAGACGAACCAGTTTTAATAATATATTATTAGAGGATTTGTCAGGCAAGAGGGCGGAGCCATCGGACGATGACGCGATTGGTGGGGATAAAGTCGCCTGATCGGTGCGCGGCTGGCGGGAGCTCACTTTTGCTTGGGCGCTCGGGTGCGACGGACGTGTTGTAGGGATCGTAGTGGTTAATCTATGCTGGATAGGTTATGTTTGTTTACGTAATAATAGGTCGTTAGTTAAGTTTTGTCGATTGTTATTTTTTGCATTAATAATTAAAACGAATGTTTCTAGGGTAGTTTGGTATTTCTTTTTAAAAATTAAAGTCACATCTGTTTTATAAGATCAGAAGTGGGATAAATTGAACTTATCACGCGGCTTTGATCGTTCGCCATCTACTAAATATCAAATAGTGAAAAAGTGTGAATTTTGTTTGTGTTTTTGTGTTGTTTTGTTGCCGCCACGTAAGTAGATTAATTTATTTAAGTACTTAAGTTGTCGTTGCATATGCATTGCAATCATGTCGAGTGGCGAAGGTACGCCACGTGAAAATCAATCTAGGCGTAGATCTCGTGAGCACCGTAATGACTCGCATAGGTACATATCGCGATGTCAAAATGAGGCGTCGACATCGTTCTTGTAGAACGTGTTAACCGATTGAACGCTTTAGAGGAACGGTTGCCTGCTAGCTTAATAAAGACGTCCACTCCTTTGCCGTCGCACCCGTGCCCCGAAAACAACACGTCATTGCCAGCTTCAGTGACCTCCGAGGCTACCGTTACGCCTATGGTAACACGGGCTACGGACGAGACCTCTGAGGCACCGCGCGAGGCTGACGCTGCGGACAGGATTGGCGGTGATCTTTCTTATTTAATGCAAGGGCTTTCAGATTAACTAAAAACCGCTATTGTAATCCGCGGCATTTCTGATCCTCAAGTAAAGGCCGCCACTACCAACGCTAAACTTGGGTCAAAGGATCTTGTCGAGTTTTTGTCAGTTTTGTCAGTCAAGTATGTAAAACCTAAAAATGCACCTACCCCCACCAACAATCCTGTTCGACCGTCAAGCACAAAAATACCCACACGAAAAGAAAATTGTTGATGTCTGTTTATGGTTATTTGTGTTGTGTTGAATTCTCACGTAAGTACCGTTTGATTGTTTTCTTTTGTAAAACGCTGCGAAGTACCTACATCGCGTGGTCGTTCACAATGATATTCGAAAAGTGGCTCGCGTGTTCGCAAACGTTCCGTTCGCGTAACTTGTCGCGCAAAAGTTCGCGAGGTAGTTCACACGTAGTCAGGCTTTGACTGAGAGTTCTCGCTGATCGCTGTGTCTCGGTAAGTTGAACTAGCTAACACATTATTGGAGACAGTGAAAATCTTGTCTGATAGGTATGCTGCGTATGTTAGATAGGTTGTTACGCCTTAGAGTAGTTACGGGACTGAGTACCTAAGGAGCTGAGAACGTTGCTTAGCTTCAACGATCCTTTAAAAATATCAAGGCAAGGGCCACGAGCGCTTCCAACTCGCTTCCATCTAGAACGTGTAAGAACCAAAAGTTATTTTAAATGAAATTGGTTCCTGTCGCCTCTTCGAAATCACTCTCTGAATTACGCTGTAGGTACATAGCAAGTTAAGCAATCGTAAGAGGAGAACGTGTTTTAGATTTAGTGTACTTCATAGTCAAGTAGGTAACTAAAATAAAGTTAACCTAATGTTCTGATCTCTCCTCAGTAATGAAGGTAATGTTCTCGTCTGTGTCTATGATTTTGTTTTGCTTTTAATGTTCATAAAGGTATTGAGCTACTCCATCGAGTGACATGCACACTGGAGCTGGGTTTCCTAACCTGCGCAGACGTACCTAACTTGTCGAGGTTGGATATCTTTGCAGAGTACTAAGTCTAGGTCAGGTGAAGCCGAGCCCTAGAATGGTAAGTAAGAAGCGTTTGAAATAACGATTTGCATTGAAGCAAACAACAAAGGTTCGTTGTGGTCTGAGGTTCTGTGTAAACTTCTTCTTCTTCTGCAAGTGCCTCTCCAACTAGTGAAGGTCGGCTATCAGTTGCTGGAATACTTCTCGGTTTTTCGCCAGGTGTGTAAACTTGCAACTACTTAGTATTGAATGTTACGAAACAAAAGTTGACTCTCCTCTCTCTTAACCTCCTTATTAGTACAGAAGCTACCATGCCGGTAACTCGCGCCCTAATTTCGGATGGCGTGGCTGAAACTTCGAGGCCTACATTTTAATTGTGAGGCTCTGTGTGTAGTTACCTACTAGGAGCAGAACCAGATAGCTTCTTAAGGAGAATTAAAACCGCCAGGATGAGTATGTGAAATGTGTATGAGTTTGCACTTGATGACCTCTCATAGGTAATAAAGTTTTCTCTGTGTACAGTTTGATCTGGAAATGCGTGGTACCTATAAGGTTGTGCGAGCGTTATCACATCACCGATACGAGCTCGAGCTGTTAGCTGGCTCGTATGGAAAAAAGACGCAGACCGCCGCAGAACACATGGTTCAGTGGCGTCGCGAGTGGACTCCGGAGGCGTATGGAGCGTTCTTCAGTAGTGATGAGTAATACGTGCAGCCCCGACATTGCGGCAGCATATTACTCACAAGCCCCGACATTGTGGCTCGTTTGCCCCGACATTGTGGCAGTTACTCGTAAGCCCCGACATTGTGGCTTCTTTGCCCCGACATTGTGGCAGTTACTCATAAGCCCCGACATTGTGGCTATCGCTTGCCCCGACATTGTGACACCTCGTTGTTTGTAACCTCGACATTCTGGTTACCTCTTGCCCCGACATTGTGGCAGCGCGCTTTTTATAGCTTTGACATTTTTGGCTAACTATTTGTTTCTTAGGCGAGTTTTCCGTTGTTTTGGTAATGATTGAGATCCGGAACTCTTTCATTGGTAAAACAACTTGTAATCTGCAGCCTATTTTCAATGACATTGCTTGAGAATACGCTTGAACTTTCTTTACGACAGGTAGCTAGAAATTTCCGTTGGTAACGCATTCGAAATGTTTCAGATAATGCTTCAGATGATGACCCAAATTATGAGAACCCGACAACAATGTCAGTTCTCCTAGGCAAGAGCAATCAACCACGGATCATACGACTGAGCAGTCAGTGCCAGTAGCAAGTCAAGCTGACGAGGTCGTTCAGCTGTCAGGAGAGGCCGTATTAGAGGATTTGTCAGGCAAGAGGGCGGAGCCATCGGACGATGACGCGATTGGTGGGGATAAAGTCGCCTGATCGGTGCGCGGCTGGCGGGAGCTCACTTTTGCTTGGGCGCTCGGGTGCGACGGACGTGTTGTAGGGATCGTAGTGGTTAATCTATGCTGGATAGGTTATGTTTGTTTACGTAATAATAGGTCGTTAGTTAAGTTTTGTCGATTGTTATTTTTTGCATTAATAATTAAAACGAATGTTTCTAGGGTAGTTTGGTATTTCTTTTTAAAAATTAAAGTCACATCTGTTTTATAAGAATATTTACATCCCGCTGTTAAATGGTTATTTATTAAATAGTTGTTGGGGAAACTCCCTTCCACGTAGTTTTATCTTTCAGTTATCCCACGGGCAAAGTCGTTTTAATTAATCTAAAGTTAAGTTTACCTTTATTCCAAATTTTATTCAAATCGGCGCCCTGATTACGTAAAATTTGCAATAGCAATGCGACAGCAATCACTACGCGACCGGTCGGAAAATATCACTTAGGCTGGTTTTAGTGTCACGCGTACCGTCGGCGCTGATAGGCGAGTGATCTTTATTACATTGAAACAAGGATACTGATTGTTTAGCAAAAATGGCAACGCTGATTGCACTTGTCAGTGCTGAACAATCAGTATCCCTATTTCATTGTAATAAAGATCACTCGCCTATCAGCGCCGACGGTACGCGTGACACTAAAACCAGCCTTAAAAATCATACTCGCCTGTCGCAAAATGCACTATGGCCAAAGTGCATTTTGCGACCGTAATACGATTTTAGTGATTTTTTTGGACCGGTTGCGTAGTGATTGCTGACACATTGCTATATTGCAAGTCTTGCGTAATCAGGGGGTCTAAAGAGACCACTTTTGATGAAACATCAGATTTTTTATCTAATAAAACATCTGATGAAACATCAAATTTTTCATCAAACGTTTCATAGATGCTTCATTATGAAGCATATATGAAGCATCTGATTCTAATATTAGATGAAAAATCTGATGTTTCATCAAAAGTGGCCACTTTAGCTCCGCAGGGCACCGTTCAGCCATCATGAATAAAAATATCCTACCCAAATGGGAAAGAGGCGCTAATAGGTAAGTACATTTATTTACAGAAACTAAACTACTACATATTTACATAAAAGTATAAAATACAAAAAGAACCAGTTGAGCCACCTAAGGATCGTTGGAAACGATCTATAGGTAGCTCAACTGATCCAAGCCACTGCCAAACGGAAGCGTGCCCAAGACACTGGCAGCATTACCGCGCGCTGGATGGCAATGCTGATATGTTGAGCCAAAAAAGTGCCAGACCTGGGATCACGCGTTAATTGGTTTATGTACCTACATTCTATCACATAAACTTTCGAATATATTAGTGTGAGATATTGACCGTTTCAAACTTCACATTTATGTATATTGAAACTACCGGATAGAAATTGGCCGCTTGGAATCAATAACTATTCAATCTGAATTGGATGAGGTTTATTAATAGATATCGTCTGCTTAGATTGAGAAAGTCCAAATTAATTTGAATGCTTTGCCCATCGTGATCACATTCGCGTGATGCTACGTAGTAGTAAAAATGATTTCATTCACGCAATACATTTACTGCGAATGGGTGAAGATTGCAGCGTTAAGAGGGCATACCTGGGACGACCGAACGGCCGTCGACCGATTGGTCGTCCCAAGTATCAATGGAGCGACAGAATAGAAGCTGACCTTGGAGCCGACAACTGGCTAGAGGCAGCAATGGACAGAAGGAAGTAGTGAATTCTCGTTTCGGAGGCCAAGACTCGCTTTGGGTCCCTGAGCCAATGGAGTAAGTTAGTATCTAATACATTACAAACAACTCATATCAAAGAGCATAACTTGAAGAATGAGAATTGCAAATACTCGTACCACGTATCCTGTTTAACCAATAATAAAGCCACTGAGATAACTAGTTAAACTTACTCTATTTTAAAATCATAAAACAAGCAATACATAAAGTATTAGGATGAAAAGGAAGCTTGGTCGGTAAACCACATTTAAGAGTCACAAGAAATACCAACATCTTTAGTATTTTTGCATTGCATTGTTAAAATATTCACATGCCGGGACGGAGACAGCATAAACGTCAGTCAGGCTCTGGCTACTATAATAATACACATTTCCTTTTTATACCAATACAATTTGAAGAGAAAACATACCGTATGGGATCGTACCGTACCTGTATGGAAATATCTCCAAAGATGGTTACTGCTCAGGGCCTGTATTCTATTAGATGACAACCGCTTTGGTTTTGGTTCGATCTCTTAAATGTCAGCCATTTGGTGAATAGTAGAATAGCTTTTCAAAAATTTGTTCTGCCAAAGTTCAAAACCTCACCACAACTGAGTCGTTTGTTATTAATAGTCATGGAAACAGTCGCTTTAGTTTTGGTTTTGGTTGAGGTTGATAAAAAGTTCGGTACGAGAATCGACGCCCTGACCTAATATCTTCATTCAAGACAATTTTTTCCTAATCTAAAGCCAGCTAAGAATGATGGTATTTGAAACAAGCCCAGAGATTTGAGAGAGTCCAGTAATTAAAGTTTGAAGGAAGGCGTCGATTCTGGTACCGAACTTTTTATCAACCTCAACCAAAACCAAAACTAAAGCGACTGTTTCCATGACTACTAATAACAAACGACTCAGTTGTGGTGAGGTTTTGAACTTTGGTAGAACAAATTTTTGAAAAGCTATTCTACTATTCACCAAATGGCTGACATTTAAGAGATCGAACCGAAACCAAAGCGGTTGTCATCTAGTAGAATACAGGCCTAGAAAAACTTTTGACATTCATTAGTCACGCCGAATCTATTGTTTAAAACTTTACTAAACTAAACTAAGATGTTGCCTAAACTAATCCCCACTAGCACTAATTAGTTCCTTATTTGTTTGACTTGCTGACAGGCAAATGGACTGTTTATCCAGAGGGACTTATTTACATAAGAATTATTACCCTCCAAGGACCTCTTTGCATTGCTTTGATCTAGTGAGAGGGAGCATTTACGGGATGAAATTTTGCTTTCTAAACGGATATAATAATGTTCCTTTTAGTCAGTGTTATTGCTTTAATAAATGGAACAGGCAGTTTTGTACAAAGTTTCGAGGAAATCCTCTATGAATGACTGTAAAGTATCCGTATTTTCAGCCACTTATGTGTCATCTTCCAAGAGACTAAACCGTATAAAGTTTACCATCATTCAGAGCCAGTTCAATGACTGCCTTATTTCAATGACTGCTGGGCGCCTTTTTTTTTTGAGCCATTTTCTTAAGTCTTGTGCTAGTTAGGTCCATCTTCTACCCACGGCTTTAACTAAGTATGTCTTACTTACTCTAAATGTGCCAGTTTAGCAGATATAGGTAGGTAAAGCAGTCATGATTGATGAATAATGCAAGCACCTCTTCTACCACTTTACATACTATTTTCTTTAACCTCTCCCTCGTAGAATGTTGACGTCTATGTTCCCATAGCACGACTTGGACACAGAACATATTTTCGGTCTCCGAAAAATATCTGATTTTATGAAAAGTTTGCAACAAGTCAGATACTATCTGACTCATCTACTATCTGACATGGACACACGAGACCGAAAATATGTTCTGTGTCCATGTCGTTTTAAGGTAATACAGACGTCAACATTCTACAAGGGAGAGGTTAAAGAAAATAGTATTTTGTAAAGTGGTTGAAGAGGTGCTTGCTCCGTAATTACATTCTAAAAGAACGGAGATAGAAGCATTTCTAATAAATTAAACGGGTATCGTACTTTCCAATAATTCTATGAGATTTCTTCGATGACCTGGCGGCAACAGAAATACGAGTGCTTTGCAAGTTCCACTTTATTTTTAACCTACATTATAATAATGTTTTCTCTATACTTGTCTATGCTGATGTTTTAAAGTTAATTTGCCTCTGTCAAAGATTTGAAATAGTTACTCGTTTATATAACTATTACCGACTGAACTGTAAGGTCGGACATAGTTTACTCTCTCACCGCATAAGGCACCTAATAGACCACGTTAGACTCGAGTCGCTTGGAAACCACAAAACGGTTGGACGTGCGATTTATCAATAGAATTGTTGCGTTGTTAGTTGAAGTTCTAGTTTATAGGTACTAATAGCTTCTTATAGCATCGCTTGCTTTGTACCAATGTTTTATATTCCTAGTTTTTCATTCAAATTCGTTCTAAGCATCCAAAAGTAATCATAAAAACAATTTATTTACAGCGTGTATGCTACAATTACGATCTACAACTTCTTATTTTTAAATAAAGAACAAAGTGATGCGACACAATCTCAAAAATGTATCGATGGAACGAATGAGTAATGAACTTGACAGTGGCGTTATTATTGCTCTTGTAGGTGGGCGACGCATTCCAGCTGCTATAAATACGTGCCTATGTCGCGTAGAGATGTCCCCATTTTATTAAACGGCTTTGTAAATTATTATGATATCGATTTAAAATATAGTTATAAATTTTTCAAAGTCTTGATACAAGTAGGTGTTGATGACCATTAAAGATACCTAATAAGAACGCACAAAAGGATTCACCATAGTCACATTCGAATTTGGAAGCAATAATATCTCCAATTTACAAATAAGCGCCAGTACCTAGCGTCAATTATTGCATACGCTATTCGACGTTGCCTAGTAAGTATTTGAAAGCGATTTTGAAGAAAACTTTTGCTGATATAATTTAACCGTAGCCATTAAGTTCAGTGATTTAAATAAAAAGTGTTTTAATAATAGACAGGGAGAGGTTATTTTAACCATTACCGATAAACATTTTAACCCGCTTAAAAGCTACACTTTTACTCGTACTACCTACAAATTCTAACATTTAAATAACGTAGGCTAAATTATCGAAGTTACATTTCTTAAATCAACAAAAACTCTCTAGAATTCCCATTCGATCAAACACCATCTTGCGCTGACAAGCCAAGTAAGCAACATCCATTACATCAAAGTTTACCCAATCAAGTATATTAAGCAAATATCGATAAGCGATTCCTCCGTCCCTATTTGATACGTCCCACCACGTCCCTCTTACCCGCTCCGTTAATAGAGGCGGAAAATAAAATAAAACATCTGAGACCCTTTAGAGATACTAAATAGCCGGAAAAATACACAAATTGTACGTGACAAACTAGGCGCATCATGATACTACCATGAAATATTTTAACATCATACTTATAAAACCGTGTTTCTTGACGATACTCGTCGCGAAGGAACAATAGTAGAATGACTTTTCTGTTATCTCAGAGATCGTATTGAATAAATGATTTGTATTGTGAAATGTATATTTATTATATACAGAATATTTATTTACCATATTAAGCGTAAATTAATATAAAGTTCGCTTCATGAAAAAAGAACGCTGGAGGGAGGGTCTATTTTATCTTATGTTTGCGCATGGGTTACCTATTCGCAAACATGAGACAAAAGACACCCTTCCACTTTTTTCCTGCGTTCTTTTTACATGACGTGACTTATAAGTAAAAATAATTTTCCACAAGCCGGACCAAAATCAAAATAGGACAACTCTATTGTTACTTTGCTCTATGCCTGCCCCTCTATCTATTGCTAACTTTAGAACAACATTTTGTCTTTCATCGATATGGCAGAGCAGTAAAATTTAGTAGCAAACTGGTGCAATCTAAAACACACCAAACTGTTTCTAAGAAAGTTAAAACGTCGTGTTTACTCGTCTCAAACATTGTTATCATCCACTAAGTAAATAAGATACACCAGTCTATGCTATATCTTGTAGGCATAAGGTATAATATCGTTTAAGCTTATCTTGGCATGGTACACATAATTGCATTCAGATGTTATCTAGTATGCAGGTGCTGATAAGAGCGCATAATCGTTCATCGTTCACATTAGTGCCACGTGGATCGAAAGAGTTTCTAAAAAGTGGAGACCGAGATTTGACGTCCGTATTGAATCTAATTATGATACGCGTACTGAGGTAAATTAGCTATTGGTCCACCAAACCACCAAAAGGAAAATTTATTTGTCAATGCTTACACCTTGCCAATAAAGCTGTTATCTGTCTATCCATGCCGTTGATTGAAATGATTTTGTTATTACAATCAAGCAAACTCAAATTATCCTTATACAGTTCATGAATTAATTAGATTACAAAGAAATTAAGTTTGTGAGTTTTGATGTAATGGTAATCTAAAAATCCACTAAATATAAGTACCCATTTCAAAAATATACTTATGAAAAAACTGCAGTATCCTGAACGTTAATGTTATTTGGTGCATGAGAACCAAAATTCTTAAAAACTAGAGGGCATAAGTGGGTTAACAGCCTGTACAACTTACTACAAACCAAAACATGTTAGTATTACAGCGGTTACAGCTCTTTAGAAATGTATGCCATAACGAGATACGTTCTGATTGCAATCTGGAAGTTCTGAAACTAATATTAGATGTGCTTTTGGAATCGCATGTGTAGTTTTGAGCAATTGATTCGTGATCGTTTTAATCTCATCCTCATAATAGGTACCTACCTACCTTATGTCACAGAATGTGACCTCTGTGTAAGTCCATTTCCGCATTGTATTTTTTTCTTATACCTATCATTTGTGTGTGTGCCAAATAAATGTTAAATGTTTCTTTGTCTATGTAAGTATTAAATCATAATTACGTTTAGTATTGCCTCGTATTATCATGTGGTATAAATATGTGGTATAATGCAGAATTTGTTTTAATATCTAAGTAATTATATACGGATAGAAAACTGGATTATTCTAAAGGCTATGTTGGTAGCATACGAGCAAAGCCACTGGCTGTAGTTAGTAAACCAGTAGTACTTAATTAGTAAGCAGTGTAGGTAGACATTGATAATGTACGTTTTAGTTATCTTGATAAAAATATTTCTTGGTAAGAATATCATAAATTCTGTTAGTACCTAAAGCAAACTAGAAGAGCGTTTAAGTCTTTGTTCGTTTGAAATTCTTTTATAAGAAACTTTATCTTCCGCTGCAATTTCTAAGGATTTGACTTCAGTACTCATTCCTTTTCTTACAGTATTTTTTTATATACGTACCTATCTCTACAATTTTCAACAATCAAAAATTTCTACTTATTCATATCAAAATCTGCTTTGCAAAATATTGGTTTTTAATTAAATATGTAGGTACCTACTTACATAATTAACACATTGATAATTATATTACTTACCACATTTCAAAACAGACTGGATAAAAAGGCATAAGCAAATACGCCTTACCAAAATCTCTCCACAACAATTCCGCGTTTCGGATATAAATCTTACTGAAAATTCACAGCACTTTCAAAGAAAATTCTCCAAATTCAGAACTCAAACAGAATTTTAGAAGCATTAATTATAAAATGTAAAATTAGCGACATAATGGATGGGAATCTCTGCCTGGGAATCGCTTTTCGTGAAATAAGCGAACACATAATTAAGACCTTTGTATGCACAGACGACGATAAAAATCCATAAAAATGGCCGTTTAGTTGTACTATAACTGGATAATATCTTCAGTCGGTCTTTATGGGTGTTATATCTGCTATTAGTTCGTAATAAGCACCCCTTACGCAAAACGATATGCAAAATTATTTTTCATTCCATCTATTCGAAAAGGACGACTTTGTTCGCCTTTAAGTGCGCCCAAAGTAGATGATTCCTCTTCAAGGAACTTTTAGCGGGCAGTAATGAGTTTTTAATCCTCTTTATAAGTTTAGCGGGCAGTAATGAGTTTTTAATCCCCTTTAAGTGCGCCGGAATTATCTTTGCCGCGCACCTAGGTGCAAAGATTCCACATTCAAGTCTCGAATCTAGCTAGATGAATGAGGACTCTTCCAAAAACACCATAATTGTAATCACATTTAGAGATTTATTACTCTGCGGTTTTAGCATAGCTATAGATAGCTAGCTATCCATACAAAAATTGTAAGTCCAACCTCATAAAATCCTGTGCGTTTTCGTCAGCGCGATCTAGAAAACGATTTACTACCGCAATCTAGTTTGTTTTCGTGGAACTATTGATGGTTGTTCTAGAGTTTTTTTGTTCGAACGCGCTAATCTCAGGAACTACCAGTCCGATTTGAAAAATTATTTCTGTATTTGATAGCTAAACTCTTGAGGAAGGTTATAGGCTACTTTTCATCATCATCATCATCACCATAAACCATCAGATAAACATACCGCCCACCATTCAGCCGGCGCGCGGCCGCCGTCTGAATAAAAAAAATTTCATCCCCGATTACTCTTCTCAAGTGGAACTTCGTCGATTTAACACATTCTTTTCTCTTCCCTTTTATTTTCTCATAGATTGTAATGAAAAGTAGAGTGTATCACTCGGGCGCAAAATATATTTTTGGCTCGGGCGACGTACTTTAAATCCCTCGCTACGTTCAGGATTCTACCAAAGAATCCCTCGCTACGCTCGGGATTCTACTCTAGAATCCTTCACTTCGCTCTGGATTCAAAAAAGCGCCCTCGCCGTCAAAATATTATTTTGCCCCCTTATAATACAATCTACTATTGTTCACACACAAATTGATATGGACAAATTATGAAGAGAGATATTACTATACCAATATCTTCAAAATGAAGGAAATAAAAAAAAAGAATCTCACATCACTAGAAGAGTGCCCAATATGAATGTGGATGGATATAAAGGGATGTGGAAGAAGAATACAAAACATGCTGTTCGAGATAGAAGCAAAAAGTTCGTTGATTTGTATGGAAACCGACCGTGTCACATTTTGCGTAGGTACTTTGACGAACGCAGTTAACAGTTTGGATTACAGTACTGGTTTTCAATGCTCGCCAAGTCTGGCGCTTCAAATTAAAACCGCAATGGAAGGAATTCCGAATAAACTTCGCGGCGAGCAAAGAAGTTCTTTTCGGCACGCGAGGTACATACACTCGTTGCCTCTATCTCGATATAAATCTATGGTGCCGACCCTACGTGACGTGGGTGGGACAAGGACAAAAGGATGATAATGATAAAATGTACTAAAAACTTCAAAGGTCTATTTCATTCTAAAACCAGCATGTTTCTTGCAAACCAGCAAAGATTGAATGGAAACAGCAGCCGCCAATTTAATACTGCTCAGCGGTTTTTGAGATAGGTATTGTACCCGGGATTTTACTTTATCCTGATTTTATAATACCAAAGGCAACCATTGTCCCACACGCATTATAAAGGCTTTGTTCCTCTTTGAATTATCTGATCGCAGATTACGTTTTACAATTTGAAACAAATTAAAGCAGCTTAAAAATAAAAAGCTTCAGTTGAAACTCTTTGATTATGAGAATTCCTTTTCATTATTCAAAAGGTCTAAGCGATTACAACATTGGAGTTTTTCAAGTTCAATTTAAGGCGTTGGATTTAAAGCGAAAGGGCAAGGGTTACATTCCCTTTTATTTCCTCTCCAATTTAATGGGAAACGTAAAATCTCCGGCAAATGGAAATAATGAAACCCTAATTAATCAATACTGAAAGCGTCGGTTCGTATTCTAAAGCCGTAGGTAGGTACAGCTAAATCTAGATTGAAATTTTAGACCTTGACAAGTTTCAATGAAAAATGAGAAATTAATTACTGATTGCTACACAAACCAAAATTTAGAACAGTTTCTGAATTTAGGTCACTGAAAATAACTTAACCGAAGTACACAGAGAAAATATATAACTTTCTGTGTATTAGTGTGGTATTATTACTTTACATCAACAAAATATTGCTTCATCAATCTCTAAGAGACATGCCTTGCTCACTGTTTCAAAGGAAGTTAAGGACTCTGTTATTAAATAAATGTTATTACACAATTGATGAATTTGAAATGACAAGAATTTAATATTATTTGATTAATTTTTTGGATTTTTATATTTAGGTAATTTATTAGTTTAATTTAATTTATTGGGTACTTACTGATTTCTATTATTTTTTATTTTATTTTTTATTTTTAATGTTCATTTTATTTTCAATTTTTATTTCATTTTGACATTGTGAATTTTTTAATTGCATGCCTTAAGGTAGAATACATTGATACACATGTAAGCGGTTATGCCATTATAATATCTTATGTACATGTATTTCTCGCAATAAATATACTTTGACTTTGACTTTGACTTTGATCAATACAATAGTCACAATGCTAGTAAGGTCAAAATGTCATACTTTTTTGATATTGCTCATGGTATGGGCTTAACACAATACAAAATAATATAGTTACACATATACTTATAAATATAACAGTTTATCTTAACTACAATTCCGGTACAATCTAAGCTCGCAAAGTGGTCTAGTTCCGATTTCACTTCCTCTATCTATACCAAATCACATAATTTTGCAACTATGCTTGATATGGGGCTTTAACACGTTCGGTGCGGGACCGTATTTGCAAGACTTTCAGACAGTGCGATACAGGACATTTATGGTAGGTACGAGAGTTACTCCTGGTGCGGTACATGACATATATGTCCTGTATTATGTTTTTTTTGAAATGCCTATAATTTAATGAATTTCGTAATTTAATGTTGTTTTTTTAATTATTTGGATAGATTATAACCTTATCTAACATATGGTAAGCCAGGACGGGGATCTGGTGAATACTTTAGAAGCTATACCTAAAACTAAATACCCACCAAAATTGTCCTGTACCGCACTGAAAATAGGGTCAAAACGTTTGTCCTTTACACAAGTTTAGTGATGTTCTAACCGTATTTTGAACAATCGATATCGATAAGGAGCATTTATTTCTCTGAATATGAACAAAACTTCATTTACTTAAATTACAAGCTAAGTTAAATACCCCGGCATGGATTTATAGTCCTGGTGGAAGTATATTCAGGACTCATTTTTGGTGCATCCTTGGTCAATTTTGTTTGGCGCAGACCTCCACCACATACTTACAAATGTTTAATTTATAAAAACTTTGTCCATACAATTACAAACAAAACAAAAAAGGAATCAGTCAAATCAGTCAAGCCGTTCTCAAGTAATGCGGGAACATACATGCGGCAATTGATTTTTTTAATAACTGGGTTAGGATGTTGATTATTTTCAATCCTCAATTAAATTGCGACCATCGATAACATTTTATGAGATCGCTTAATTTTGGCGTTAATGTAATAATCGACAAATGACGTGCTAATAAGATAGGGATTGCTCCGCACCAGGGTTGTTGCGAATATCAGCATCAGCATCAGCATCCGCTGATGATCAGCATCATTTGGAACATCAGCATCAGCATCAGCATCCGCATTGATCGATGCTGATATTCAATGCTGATGTTCCAGTCGCGACAGGACTTAGGGGGCGGGGCTTTTTGTATATCGTTCGTTTATAATGAGCGGACTTATGTTAGTTGTTGTTTATTTATTTGTTTAAATTCTTTATTGCACAAAATTACAAAAATAGTGCATAATTGGCGAACATAATGCCGAAGGTATTATTTTGTTGTTTTTAGCCTACACTGTCCCACTGCTAGGCAAAGGCCTTCCCTCGAGTTTTCCAGGTAGTTCGGTCCAACTAGGGAATGCAATCTCGCGAGGTTGGGTCTCAGGCGAGATCTCGCGAGTTTATGAATAGCAATACCGCGAGATCTTGCCAATTTGAGATCTCGTGAGATTGGCAGTTTTGTGTGTTTATTATTGCAAATAATCACAATATTTGAATAAATTAGGAAAAAAATAATAAGAGTTAATTATAGGTAAGTATTAAGGGACCGGCGAACGTACCTACCTACCTAGGAACGTAATACCGAAATAATTTAAAATTTGAGCATATTTTTATCACTTTATGTTATTATTTGGATGAAGGCAGTATTTATTTAGGTTCCTGTTACACTTTTGTTCCAAAAAACTTACTAAAGAACAAATTAAAAGAAAAAATGCAATTTTTGGTGTACCTACAAAGATTTCAATTCAATTTGCTTACATTTCGTTTTAGGTAAGTTTTTCGGAACAAAAGTTTAACAGGAACCTAGATAAATACCTACTCTCTTAATCTAACATAAACTGATAAAAATATGCTTAAATTTTAAATGATTTCGGTATTACGTTTCTATGGAAATTCGCCTGTCGCAGGCCTCTTAAGAAATAAACATTTATTTTTACGGTTTTTTTCAATAAACTTTTATGAATTTAACATTTCTGATGTAGGTATCTATGTATCATTTTTTTAATAAACTTTTATGTAGTAAACTTTGACGTACCTATCTATTCAAATAAGAAATGAAATAAACAATCAGTCTTCTCTTTTAATTTCAAACAAAAGTCTTTTTATAATAAAACAGTTATTTTATAAACAATAAGAAGTCAAAAACTAAAATGAAACTAAGTTGAGTTGACTGTTAATGAGTTTACTATTAAACTGAGATATTATAATCAATTAAATAAAACTATACCTACTCAGAGATCTATTAGAAATTAATGATGAATTAACAAAATATACCGATCAAATAAAAGGCTTGTTCAGTTCACATCACATGCCATTATTACGAATTATTTCAAAAGTTATAAAGCACAAAATTTCCAAAGAATCGTCTGCTAAGCGGCTTCTTATTTTGCTAGTCAGATAACCAGCAACTAAGGCCCTTTCGGGTTCAAAGCTAGTCTTATGCTCGAGTGCAATCTCGTTAAACTCGCGAGATCTCACCCATTTTTCGGCCGAGATCAATCTCGCTAAAAAAACCGAGATTTCGCGAGAACGAGATTGCCACACTTAATTGTTAGAAAAATAAAAAAGATTCTGACGACTTGAGAACCTCCTCCTTTTTTTTGAAGTCGGTTAAAACACAATTACCTATGATAAAATTTTAACCCATGATTAAGTTATTCTTAACTAAAAATTATGCAGATTGAATCTTTTGATTGATATAATAAATGACTCAAAAACATTAAAATATAATTATATTTCATTACCGAAGAAAGCTGTTTCATGTAATGTAAAAAAGATTTATTTTTTTGGCTAAATTAAAATTTTAGCTAAATTAAAAGACCGACTTCAATGTTATTTAGCTGCTTTTGCACTCTCGAGGTGCATTTCTGTTCATAATTCCGAAGATCCTCATCAGAATCTCACCATGTTTTTATGGCACCAATCGAAAAGTATTGCCCTTTCAAACAAAAAAATAATTTTTCAAATCGGTCCAGGCGTCTTCGAGTACTTAACCGGTGAAAATACATAAAAAAAGCTCCGACGAATTGAGAACCACCTTTTATTAAAGTCGGTTAAAAATCAGCATCAGGATCAGCATCCGCTGATGTCAAAGTCAAAAATCAGCATCAGCATCAGCATCCGCTGATGTGTAAAAAAACTGCATCAGCAACAACCCTGCTCCGCACTACTGTAAAAATCAGCGCGACACCGGGTCTGCGGATACAGGACATATATGTATAGTAACGCACAGAATTACGAAAATTGCTTTTAAGTGCGTACTACCCATATGTGTCCTGTACAATTTTATGGCAAATTTTGCTTATATTTTTAATAAGCTACAGAAAAGTATACTTGACTCTTTTTTACATAAAGGATTTCGTATAGAAATAGCCCCCGCACCAGCGGTAAAACTACAATTCTACCTTCCGCACCAGAAGAAAGTCGCGTACAACCCATATATGTCCTGTACCGCACTGAACGTGTTAAATTGGCTCAAGATTAGATGTTACTGATAGCTACTTATTCAAATTGGTGTCACGTCGAGTATTTAGGGGTAAAGCTGAGACGGGATTAACCTTATTACAATTTATGGGATCTTATAACCATTATAGGATTACTGCAGAATCGATGAGCGATATTCTAAAGTCGAGACTCGTAAGAGCTCGTCGTTAAGAGGCTTTTACTAGTGAATTTTTTGCGTGTTTACCTAAACATTCGAATTTAACTTCCAGACGTGGAAATCACTTCATTAATCTAACGAAAGGACCACATAAACTAGTCACAAAAAGCAAGCAGCAAAAAGCAAAAAGTATACTCATAACTCGTAACAAAAAAAATTGTAAAATTGTAACCGCACGGTTACAATTTTAAACACGACAGCGATAGTAATTTTACACAAACACACATAAATCAATATTGTACCGACTTGCCTATTATGTAGTAGGCTATAGCATATTGTTTAGAGACATCATGTTGTGTGTAAACTATATCTACTGACTATGAATTCGTTCCATTGAACGAACACAGGGACGTTGGTTATTGAGTAATGATGCGTAACAATGACCTTTTTGTCTCCAAGTCCTCTCTATTGTTTTCTGAAATCATTTGTTTCTTTTTATAGTAACATGGTTTTGATACGGTGAATAGATGAGAAGCAGCTTTGTTCTTACTAATGGAAGGTTGGTGTCAGGTTAACACTGTCATTGATGCGTTCAATAACTAAAGTAAATTAACAATGGAAGCTTTTCTAAATAATCTAACAGATCTACAAGCTCTGTCTATATTGGTTTCCATACTGAAAATATAAATTGTTATTTTTTTTAATTAAGTGGGTACTGGGTACCTACTACTAACAATTTTTTATGTAAGTATTTGATCGTATTTGATTCGAGTTTTAATATTAAAAATTTCAAATTTTAACGTACCTATCTCTGAATCATTAATTTAATATTAATAATAATATTAATCATTAATTTAATTTAATTTAGTGGTTAACAAAAATTGTTAATTAACAAAATTGACTGATCTACTATCTCTCAGTTTACAGTGGAGATGGATTCGTTTTCGTAAACTTTTGTTGATTCGTCCATAGCACGTCGTGACTGAACAAGTGTATTTGTATGATATATTTTGTTGTTTATTATAATCTACGTATGTCTGATTCGCCAGCATAGATTCGTCTGTCTGATTAATCACCCACTTTACTTTAATACCTCTATGCTTCAGGGAAACCCATCAATCTTCATACGCGACGATAAATTGACGCTACGCTTCGACTACGACGTCAATTAAAATGACAATGATCCACTCATTAAAGTCTATTTGGTATTTAATCAAGTATTTAGGTCAACATTCTTCGACAGATTGAAGTCTAGTTTGATTGCATGCTCTATGTTTCCTATCATAGAATTTACAAAGAACGAAATCTTTCTCACGATCTTAAGATTTGAGTCATCCTTCTAAAGAATAGAATTGATAATAATCATTATTACAGTAAAGTGTACGAAGTGAGAGAATTTTTATTCCATCGTGTTGACGTTAATTCAGATAATTATGTATTGTTTTTTACATACATTCATTGTCCATTAATCGTAGTTAACGTGAACTAGTAGATAAATAAAACCTTAGTAGTTACCCAGTAGATCTTTTGATAGGATCATCAAGTAAAAACTATATCTTAGGTAACTTGGTTTTCAACGCGACTGAGAATAATAAAGAAAACGTAAACATAGATGATGAATAAAATAAAATAGAGATAAAATTTAATTTGAAAGGAAAACAAACACCGAGTTCAAAGATAAAAAAAATCTATGTTCAACAATGCGATCCCATGCGTCCCCATTCTATTTGTTCTGCTGGAACTGAATTGAATACGGAAGCCCTATTGTATGTGTTTTTGCTTGATCAGTCGTGCTTACCTACTACATGCCTAGCTAGTCAAACTTACTTTGTGTTATATTATACGTAACTTCATGGGATGGTATTTCGGTTTTAGTACTTTTTTCTGGATGTTCTATTTTGTAGGTACCTACCTACCCCTGACAATGTGTATGAAAATTACGAAAGCGTAACAATCAATCAAACAAACATTACATTAATTTTTATTACTTAGGATTAGGGGGCCTTACTTATAAAATATGTTTAAAGCGAAACACTGTTTAAACAACGTCCTGTCTTTATTTGTGGATAGTGACAAACAGAGACGTGTTCAACCAGTGTTCAACTTTAAACATCTTCCATAAGTAAGGGGGAGGATGTTGAGCATGATGGAATATTTGAGTTTCACAAAGTATTATTTAAAAATTTTAAGTACTTATCTAAAGTTAACATGATTAAAACAAATTTTGTAAATGCACTTGAATCCACAAACTAGTACCTACATCAAAAATACGCCACATGTTGCAGTAGTAGTATATTTGAGCTACTGTAAACGTAACAGAATAAATTTGATGGTTTCGTCTCTTTCCTGTTTTATTTACAAGACATCAATACACATCAGTGAAATGTTGATCCCAAATGAGAATTGATCAAATGTGTGTGATCAACAATTTCACTCAAAGCCGATAAATTATCTTGTAACTTTGTCTGTGCCAAATATTGACTAATTGCATCCATCTTTCTCGGTATATTACGACCCTGGCAAAGATTCTTCTGTCCTAGAAATGACATTGAGCCTTGCCCAAGATAATGAAAATTAAACGTTTTGGACGTCTTTCAAATCGATGCTCACATAAATCTTCAGATTCATGTCATCATGATTAGTCTTATTGTGGAAACGGTCACGCCACGCATTGTTTTGTAGCTATTACGTTTGATGCTTTTTCTTAACTTGGTTATTATATTATTCTATATATCAATATCAATATATTTAATGCGAATCAAGGGTAAAAAAACAGATGACAGGTAGAAAATATGTACAGCCTTGTACATATTTGCCTTCTAGCACATATAAATAAGTGTTGTTTGGAAGTTTGTATTCTATGAGTTCCTATATGTTATCATTAATCTAATTTTAATAGGAGTTTCATTATAACAATACCTTGTGTAAGACTTTTGAAGACATTAATCCACAATGTAATTGAAATGTAGAGTACGAAATCATTTGTTCCTTCAGTCCATTAAATTCCCACAAGTTTGGGACCTCTAATCTATCTTACGGGCCAACATTTCAAAACTACCAAACTTTCTGAAACCACGACTAATGGTCGGAATAAAGGTAAATATAGCTACGAATGAGAATGTGGAGAAGTACTTGCGGGAAGGGTCTAGTGTGAGTGTAGGCGATTGAATTAAGGCCTCTAGCGTGCGAAATGTTCCAGTGGTAAAGTCATAAAACTTGGAACGAAATAAGATTACCAAAACGTATGTTAATTTACTGTTTGGCTTTTTCTCAGTGTTTCAATAAACATAATGATCTTATTATTATTTTTGCCATTCTGATAAATTCCAAAAAGTGTTTGTGTAGCACACTCTCCACTAAGCTATGTATTTCGTATATTTTAGCAAGTGATACTATTCAAGTAAACATGTATGAGCGGTTGAAGGAATTCAAGGAGGAGATCACCGCTTGTCGATGCTTCACCATGTGCGACGATGACACAGAAAGTGCTACTGAAGAGAACTCATACACGCTACGCTAGGCTTCTCGCTCCCGCTAGTACACTCACTCATTCATGGTACTCTTCGAAAGGCCACATAAGTTCAGTCGCTTGTCGATGGTACACCATGTGCGACGATGACACAGAAAGTGCTAGTGAAGAGAACTCATACACGCTACGCTAGGCTTCTCGCTCCCGCTAGTACACTCACTCATTCATGGTACTCTTCGAAAGGCCACATAAGTTCAGTCGCGGCTGGCATTTGCGGTCTGAGTCGTTAATGAACTCGCACCGAGCGAAAGATTCATTAAATCTCGGAAGTACCTGGTACCTAGTACGTCGCGGATTCCTCTCAGCTATGCTCATTAAAATTTTCCCGATATTTTCGGAGTTTTGGCTATAGGTTTTTTCACTGGAGTATAAATGAATTGAGCATTTCAGTTTCGTCGTTGAATGTGGTCTCATATTTAGCTTTTTTAGAATTGAGGTTTCTAGAACAATCGGTGTAGTGCTGAAAGAAGCAGAGAAGGTTGTCTTTTTGTTTCACAATCTCGACCGTAATGTTTGAAATCTATTGCGAAATCCAACACACTCAAATACTATTTTTGTTTTTTTGTTTCCAGCTACAAATTATTTCATTTTCGATGCTCTACACTGTACAACATTTAATTACTGTATCATTTTAATTGTGCCTCAGTTCTTTGATTCCATCAATAACAATTTGAAGTGAAATTTCAACAGACTAACAACAGAATACTCATAAAATAAAAAACATACCTACTTGATGAGATAAAAAAGCTCCCACTAAAACAATGTTTATAACTGTAGGAGAAATTAATATAACCAGCAATGAAACTTGAACAAGTTTGAAATGAAGATGAAATGGTACTTCCCACAATACAACGCGTTCTTCCCACAACATTAATTCGAACAACGTTGACATAAATGAACATTAGTGGAACATAGAACTAGGTTCATGTAACGCTACACGTGAGAAATCAATATCCTGTTGTGGTGAATCAGAAATAGCTCGTTCGTGATAATGACGCGTTCGTAATGGTCTTTGATTTGTGTGTGAATAGAACGACAAAAACATGGACCGAAATGAAATGAAAACACCTTTTTCATTATCAGTTGGGATCCTGTGATAAAAACTGAGCACTTATGTAGACTGTATGAA
Source organism: Camptogramma bilineatum (assembly GCA_958496255.1). Classification (NCBI taxonomy): domain Eukaryota; kingdom Metazoa; phylum Arthropoda; class Insecta; order Lepidoptera; family Geometridae; genus Camptogramma; species Camptogramma bilineatum. Next base: position 11,410,307 of record OY292463.1, read on the forward strand.
ATTCTCAGAAGTTTTGCATGCTCTTTTCACAGAATATCATAGCACAGTCAATGTCGATGAGAAATCAGCGTCGCAAATGTGTGCACCTGTATAACGTAAATGCTGATAAGTTCAGAAATAAAGAAAAGAAAAATAAAAAGTAAATCCTCCAAATAGCACCTACGTTGTGTGCCACTAAAACATAAGCTTACACACTATCCAGTGATAAATAACTTTTATTGTGTGTAACTTTTATGAACCCCTCTGACCTTGTTTTTTCTCTTTCAGATCAAAACAACGGCTCCAAAAATAGTGACAAGCAGGAGTCAGAAGGGTGGCGCGATGCGGTCGGCGGGGCCCCCGTGAGGTCCCGCCAAGATATGGGCTCAAACATTAGCCAGCACTCCTCCAAGGGGCTCAAAGGACGCAGAGCCAGGTCCAGCGGTGACCTTTGCAATGGAGACAACAAGAGCCAGACTGAATCATCCGTATGTGGATCAGTGGTCGGAGATGTTATGGGCTGGAACAGGTCCCTGCCCAACCATCTCGACGGGAACAGACATTTGGCTGATTACAGTCGAGTGAACAACAACTACGCAGAGTTCGGCACGTACAATCGATGCCATCCGAAAGGGGGACGAGGGCTGCGGTATAGAGTGAGCAAATCCGGTGAGTCACAATCCTATTCATGCGAAAAGGTTTTATCTATCGACCCACATCTCAGTGATTGAACATAGTTCGAATCTTTTAAAACTGACGAAAAATATACGAGGTGTGTAAATATTTTAATAACTGCTATAAATACTGAAGCCGTAATTCAAACGTTCGCCGCGTTGATTTTATGGCTTTAGTAGCGACACGGACCAAGGGTAGAAAATTGCTTTACAAAATTAATGACTTTAGTTGGGTGCTTAATTGTACATCTTTAAGACGAGGACTTACAATGGATCAAGTTCGATAATAGGGATTAAAGAAGTGCCATTTATTTTGTCTGGCTAAGCTTTAGAAGATTTAAAAAATGTCCTTAATGACGCAGAAATAGCGCAATTTAGAAATAGTCATCATCTGTTATCTAACTTAATTAATTTCATTCAGTAATCGAAGTACATTATTTACAATCAGCAGCCCTTTCAAAACCACAAATATCATAAGATTAGGAATGACCAAACACAATAGTCACAATGAAGACGCAACGAACAAGAAATACAAAGAAACGTTCAAAACCTTCAGTGAAGCTGAAATTTTAAAAAAGGAAAATGGAGAATGTTCTAATCCAAGACATCAGCATGCGTTCATAAAGGCTTTCTATTACAATAATGTGGTATCACGGTGATGGGCTGTTCCACAAAACAATTCCGAGGTGGGGCGAGATGATCGATGGCCCGGCGAGCCATTAGGATTTTTCCTTCAGTATTTTTTATCTTGCTTATGAGATGTATTGTATCACTGGAATTGAAATGGCCGAATGAATAAGCCGGGTATTTGTTGCGACAAGATAAAAATACACTAATTTAGATTATGATCACTACTTTTGGAAGCATTTGGGGATTGATGGTTCGGCACGAAATCTATTTTTTACTTTCTCTTCATTAATTTATTTTTTAATTCGCTTCATTAATGTTAGTTATAAAAGTTCTTGTTGATTTTTCTTGAAGATTTGAGGAGACACTGATTCTCATTCCTAAATTATTATCATTAAGACGGAAGACAGCAAAATATTGTTTGTTCAAAGATTATGCTCGTATTTTTAATTTGAGGTCTAAACCTTAGTTTTTTTTTTTAAATCATGCGAGTGAAGTCGCTAGTTACATACTAGTGTTACTGTACCACTAGTATATCTACTGCTAACAAACTGTGCACAATTTGGCAGACTTTATATCGGATTCAAAATCAGTGTGGTTGAAATTGTATACTATGTATGTGCATAAAAAGCCGGTCAGTCGGACTTTTGGCCGGACGCCAGCCCTATCGCGACCTTATCGCCGGCTGTCGGATTGCCCATCTACAATTCAAGTGCTTCAAATGAGCATCGGTAGCTTCAACAGCGGATTTTTTTAGGCTCTTTTGAAATGTATTGGTACATTTTTACCAACAAAAACATTGAATCTATGGTGTTATGATACTCGGTCATCATCATCATCCCGACTTCACCCACTGCTGGGTATAGGCCTCCGCTTTTCTGTGCCAACTGTGCCATTATCACGGTCGCAGCTCGTTTCAAAGCAAAATATAAATTTGCTCGACTTTCGATCCGAAGGTCGTGGGTTCCAATCCTGGCGGTACATCAATTGGTTTTTCGTTTCGAAAAATGTATATACGCATTAACACGAGCTCTAAACTGTGAAGGAAAATATCGTGAGGAAACCCGTGGCTTAGTCAGCCCCACACGTATTGACTATATTTTTCCTGTGGATAATGGCCGGTAAGCTGAGAGGATGGTTTAGGTGCTGGGCAAGCCTACTTCATCTCAAACAATGTCCTACTACAGTGTTCCGTAAAGTGTAGGCCAATATTTCCTCCTGACGCTGTATAAATCATCTAGTAAAGATGTAAAGGCCTAAGTTTCTGTAGATAAAAAATTAAACGTAACATCAAATTACCAAAAAACAAATTATTTAAATGGATCAAATTTTTATAACGTCCTTATGTTTCCTCGTCGTCCTTTGATCATGTACTGATTAGACGGACTGGGAAAGGCCAAGGGTGTGTTTTCATTTAAACTGGGCTTGGAATTCTTATCATAATATTCTGAAAGAATCACACTATAATATCACACTAATATTATAAATGCGAAAGTTTGGATGTTTGCATGGATGGATGTATGTTTGTTCCTCTATAACTCGACAACCACTGAACCGATTTGGCTGAAATTAAATTTGAGATAGGTAATGACCGGAAATAGGACATAGGCTACTTTTTATCGGGGTAGGTACCACTCGAGCGAAGCCGCGGGTGGAAGCTAGTAATATTATAACCAAATCTCAATGCAAACAATATGCTTTTTTAGACTTTTATGCTGTAGGCCACTCAAACAGCTGCAGCTTTACCAAAAGTCGTACCATGAACTCTCAGAGCAATGTTAAAACAAGCTTGAAACATGACAACGAATGTTATTTATAAAGCAGTAGAACTGTTTTAAGCTTGTTTTAACATTGCTCTAAGAGTTCATGGTATGGCCCCAGACCATAATTATATTCACGGACAAGTCAGGGTTCTTATTACATACTCTGTGCTTCAGAAGATTCCTTAAATTGTTGGTCCCGGCTTTTAAGTCTTTCAACCATGATAGAAGCCTTCAGGCGGCCTAGAACTCACCAGAATTATCCATTAGCTACATACATACATACATAATACGTTATATACCTTTCTCCCACAAGTATTCTTCACATAAAGAATACTTGTAAAAATTAGATAACATTTGTAATAATTGCTTACATAAAAAAAAAATATATAAAAAAAAAATTACATACAAAAAGTGTGTCACCGAAAAGAGTGTTAGGCCCCAAACCGTGTTTGTTGCCCTGGTTCTTCACGGTCTTGGTCGCGAAGGAACAGGAGTGGAATCACCTAGCTCTTAAGACGTTTCAAAGTGGTACACTTGTGATCTTATTGAATAAATGCATTTGACTTTTGACTTTGACTTTTCCAAAAGCTTTATTGCATGTATCAAATGGAGATAGCACGCGAGATTCCCAAGGGCAAGATATGCTTGTAGTCACGTGCGGTCTGTTGTTCCGAAATGTTAACACATTAATAGGTTTGAAGCTCGTGTAACTCTTTAAGGCGCTAACACATGGTACTCAGCTAGATTAGCCAGTTATAATAATCAAATAAAGCCATGGATGGTTGATCAATAAGGTTTACTTAACGTAGGTATGCCTTCAACCTACTGACCAACAACCCTATATCTATCAGGCCTATTAGCAATGCTACTTGCTAGGTAGATAGCTACTAGATCATTCTAAAGGCTCAAACGTTTGAGCCTTTAAAGGCGCTAACACATGTTGGCCCAGGGTCGCATAATCGCATTGCCTCTGTATCGCTCTCGCCTTGCATTGATTCGTCTTCTCGCTCGCACTCACCTGAGCTGGTTTAGGCTGGCCCAACATGAGTTAGCGCCTTAACAGATTGGCGAAGTTTGAAGTCTAGACTACAGTGGCAATCTCGAAAGTTTTTGAGTACCAATATTTGTTACCTCTTCACGCTGGTTTCATCGTGTGAAGTAAATAAACGAATAACTAACAGGAACGGATTTGGATTTTAAAATGGAGATTGTTTTAGATGTTGGTAGTCATCTTACACAGCACTATCTAGCCCCAAATTAAGCAAAGCTTGTACTATGGAAACATTGAATACATTTATATTGTTTTAAATAATACTATTATAACACCCAGACATGGTGCAAACATCTATGTTCATGACACAAATGTTTGTGCTGGGTGGGAATTGAATCCACGACCTACAGTGCAGAAGGCAGAGCTACCTGAGAGGCTGGTCAAAGTGTGAATTGAGTGCTTATACTTTAAATTGAAATTAACACATTGTTATATTTGCATAGGTACCTTATTCCTGTGACTTTGCCGAAGATAAGACAGAAAACCAAAACTTGCTAACAATCATAGTTCAAAGTTTTTGATACTATCAAAAACTATGAAATCGCTGGACACACCTTTATATAATAGTTTTGTCTCTCAAATATATTTCTTTGGTAAAACTATGATGGATTTCTTATAACTCCATCACAAGAATCTCAATAAATCTATTTGATAGGAAATGTTTACCACGCTATAGAATCGATCCAATACGAATGTTACCTCATATTACGTTCGCCATTAGTTGTGTAATAGGAAATCTTGAACTAGCCCGAAATATTCTTCTTATTTATTGCTATTGCACTACTTGAAGTCTTGAGATAACAATACGACTCCTTGGCACATAAATCTAATAGAGGTATTTGGTAGAAATAATATCCTTAAGTATAAGAAAGTGGGCACACAACGTTTTTCGTAGCGCGTTTTTGAACAGCGTGTTCGCAACGCGTTTGTATCGAAAAATGTAGTGTGCTAACTCCCTAATGTGCTCCCAAAAGTACCTATATCAAGTCTTTAAACGACACGAGTCTCCAATATTATGTCAAAACATTGCTATCATATTGGTTTGTGAAAATTATTATATAAAGAGCCACTGAGGCGAAGCGAATTTGAAAGTTAAGTCAGTACGATAAGGCAGAATTTGTATTGAAAGTGAATCTGGAGTGTGATAGTCTGCAGGGGTGGTAATGACGTCACTGCGCTCCCAACCGCACCGGGTCAAGGCCGGACTTACGTCTGGTATTGTAATACCAACCTAATTCGATACAGCTTAAGAGCTATTTTCAAAATAAACAATGCTAGTTGGACGTTCGTGATAGCGGCTAAAATCATATTTCATATTTACCTGAAACTTTGCGCGTAGCTTTTGGTGCTATCGTGTTTTTGAAATGTAAGATATATTTACGACGAATAAATGGACAAGCATTATTATTTTTTAATGAACTTTATGTTTTTCAATATCAACATACCAGTAACAGACACAATCAACAGTAGGTAATTTACTTTGCTGATCCTTATAAGTATAATAAGTAAGTAAGAACCAACATAATAAGTTTACAGAGTATATACGCAGTTATAAATAATTAAAAAAAAACACGTTGATAACAACTTTAACAATACTAAAATTATAACCTCGACATAGGTTTCAAGTTTGCCATCTAGCTTACCGCTGTATGATCAAGAAAGTCAAAATGATATTGATTTGAATTGAGAAAGTCACTGTAGACCTAAATAAAATGGCAGATAACCAAAAAAATATCACTAAGATACAATAAAACCCATTAGACCCATAGGAGGATACTGTTGGGCAAAAGCCTGCCTTCTTTTCTGTTTTGCCTAGTCCAGGCTTTGCTTGAGTTTGAACAATACACGTGAATAAACTCACAATTTCAGTTATACTCGTAATATAACGTAATATTAATAATATTGTGAGTTAACCTATAAAATTCCACTCGTAATTAACATGGCATAGCCGCATCTCAGTAAACATTGCCAAAACTCCCGTTACACAATGTATGACGTCAGTCGGATAGTCTGGCGCGTGTCTTAGCACCAGTTTCTAAAGACAATCCTGGCGTGTCAATCCCAAAGTGGGTCCTAGCCCCTGATTGTCTATCTTTGATAGCGACCAAAATCAGTCTCAAACTGTCAAATATGAGAGTTCAGTGACCACGCAAGTAGACCTGTCACTCTCATCTCAACGAGACCGAACACGACAAAAGATACCTACGCGATCGTTTTGACAGTTCGATACCAATTTGAGGTTTGAGACAAGTTAGAAAATCAGCCCGCGCTGACCTCCGACACAATAGAAAGGCTCGGCCACCGGCTTCTGTCCTGCGCCGCCTTCGTCCAGTCCAAGAACTCAAGAAGTGAGTGAAGGTTTTTCTCCACTTTATCCTTCTACCTCCATCTGGGTCGGCCAACTGGTCACCGTCCGATCGGCACTCCTTGAAAAGCACATTTTGCTGCTCGATCCTCCTCGCTTATCCGTAGGCCAAGCCAGCGTAATATGTTCGATTTAACTTCACCAATGATATAATGGTTCGTCAACTAATTCGGTAATCCCCGGTTCTTTCTAACCCGCCAAGTTTCATCTTCGCGCTGGATTATACCTAGAATCTTTCTAAGCACCTTTTTTTCAAGGGGGTCCAAGGGTTCCAAAATACAAAGATCTTTGTCAAGGGGGGGTCCAAGGGTTCCACAATACACAGATTGACTAGGTTTCCCCCGAACTTAATGGGCTAAGGGGGGGAGTCCGGACCCCCTAATATACGCCCATTCGTGAGACTCAAAGCTTCACATACGTATATCAAGGTCGTCTTGTAAATGCGAATCTTTGTTTCTTAGATAAAATTCTCATTTAATTTAAGGAGGCCGATTTTGTAAATTTATAATTCTATAAAAAATGTACTGAGTATAAAGAGAAAAATAATGTCTTGCTAAAAATATATTTTTAAGTATCTTCACAAACTTGATAACATCAGTAACCAGTGCTAACGGTAGTTTGTTTGGAGGGCTGTGCCAAGAATTCACTTCTTGTTTACCATTTTAACATTGTGGTTTGTGCTTCAGTGCATGAAAGTTTACGGAACAGAAACGTTATCTAACAAAAAGCCAATTTAGATCAACAGAGCTCAGTGGGACAAGGTTAGACAAGGTTTCCGCTGGGTAATAACTGAATTAAAACTTTAGTCACGGGTACCTATAGTCCTAAATTTTAGAATCAGGAATTCAGAAAGATTTTATTTTCCAAAAGAAAATCTAGCAAATGGATTCCAAATGAATATAAAAATAGTAGGTACCTATACAATATACATATATTACCCATCCGTTGGGTCGAAAATTTTGATAAGCTCATATTTGTCGGGTTTTATCACCGATTAGCGCCATCTATAGGGAACGCTAAGTGAACGCCTGCTCATTGTCCTAATTTGCATTCAGAATCAAATGACGAGAAGTGTCGCTTTAGCCAATTCTGTTGTTTTTGTTTTTTTTAAAGCAATAAACCACATCTATTATATACGAGTATCGAAAATGAAAAATCTTAGTAACATTTTCAATTCCGACGGCACGGCTATAAAAAAAACTATACCTAAGTAGAAGTATACTAGGTACATTTAATTTAAGCCTATTTCTCATAGGAGAGGGTAGAGAGAAACCACGGATTTCCACTTGCCACACCTCTTTTCCGATTTTTTTTTTTATATTGCTGGACATTTCACACAGCGCCATCTAGCCCCAAACTAAGCAAAGCTTGTACTATGGGCACCAAATTAACTGATAGAATACTTATATATATTTTTTTTGTAAATACATACCTACTTATAATACTTTATAACACCCAGACGAAGAACAAACATATATGTTCATCACACAAATGTTTGTCCTGGGTGGGAATCGAACCCACGACCTACAGCACAGAAGGCAGAGCTACTACCGACTGAGCTAAGAGGCGTAGAAGTCGCCACCAATACCGTTTAAAAATAAAATAAGTTGAGTCTCGATTCGAAAAGAGGAAGAAGCTAAGAGGCCAGTCAAAATGTCACCAATTTGGGTTAGAAAAATTAGGTTCGTCTAGTACAACTCCCAAAATTGTTAAAACAGAAACACTTAGATAAAGTCTACTAAAAGTCCAAAGAGTCTTTAGATCATGCCCCTCAAGGGAAGATCCGCGAACAAAGGCTAGTCACTAATACATCAACGTCGTTCGGCCGTCACGGCAAATTGGGATTAATAAAGGTCTTAGAAAGCGCTTCCTTTTCTTAGCTGATTACAAACCAAGATGAATTGCTGAGTGGGGTGGCGATCCTATGTAAGGCTGTGACTGATTAGAGGGATCTTTTTGTTCAATTTTTTATAGTAGTCCATTTAAAATCATTTCACACAAATTCACACAATACACCTATATTGCACAATATGGTTGCACACGTGGGATTATGTACAAATTGTTATTCCTGCTCCTCTAGTTTCATCAGGTACGCAAGATGATGTTTATACAGAAATCAAGGCAAAATAAACTAATTTATCTAATACAGTCCTTGAAGCCTATTCAAATTTCAACCTCCCAAACTTCCTTATTCGTCCTAAAGCTAGCGTTGCTTAATTACTTAGCACAATCGCCTTCAGCAGCGCATGATCATTTCTTCCTTCAGTCACACTTTTCGACTCTATTGCCAGAGCTCTGCGAGGAAGCGCTGCGATGACAACTGGTGGACCAGTTTTGTCCATTATGTTATCGGCGCAGTGGTTCCCCTTTTAAAGGGTCAGCAGCGCGAGTGTGACTCCTCTGGTGTTATGGGCGTCCTTATGCTATGGTAACCGCTCACCATCAGTTGGTCACCATCACCGTATGGTTGTCTGCCTTGGTACTAACAGTATAAAAAAAGTTGGACTGCCATTGCTGAACATTATGAGGCTGCAGTGGTCAAAGTAACCTTTTAGTCCGGTGAAGTTGCAAAGGTCGATACGAGAACAGTCAACATAAAAGTACGTCAAAAAAAAAAAGTAACTTCTGCATAAAATCCATCCGAAAAAAAGGTGGCTGTCTACTATAGTCATCGGTGACTAGTACGTTTCGTAGTAAGTCAACGTTTTCGGTGTATTTCGACTTGTCACAAATGAGTGCTAAGGGTACTAGTTCTATTAGAAGGTTGGAAACAGTTACGGAAACATTAAGCTAATTCCGTCGGATCCTGGATCCGACTACTCCGATGTAATCTCATCGGTGATGTACAGAGCAGACTAAATGGTTACTTCATTCGAATTTTGAAACATTTGTGTGACGTTGGGATTATGGCCCAATCTTCATAAAAAAGAGTGACTTCCTCTATTGTGCGATGCCGTTGAGGAAAAAATTGTTGGAACTTTATTAGACGAAATGACACACCTATCATTATGTTTATTTCACGGATTGTATAAAGTAAGTGTAAGTTACATATCGTCGGCTAAATTCGAAAACCTCGTAACTCCGTCTTTTTGACGAAAATGATTTTTTAATGCAGTTTGGATGCAGAAAATCTAATTCTCTACCAAACTGCATCAAAAAATCATTTTCGTCAAAAAGACGGAGTTACGAGGTTTTCGAATTTAGCCGAGGATATGTAACTAACACCTATTTCTCGAAGAAAATACAATGTAAAACATGAGTTTTCAACCATGGTACACTTTAAAACCACTGACTTACATACATACGTGAGACTACGCCCCTTTTTCGTATAAGTAACCACAGACCAAAACTCAAAACTCAAATTCATTTATTCAATAAGATCACTAGTGCACTTTGAACTTATTTGTATAGTCCATATTGATCATATTTGTATAGTCACTTGCTATGATCTTAACACACATCATACGCCCCACTCTCATTTCATTCTTCATACAAGCTTACCGGTTTCGGGCACTTTTGACCTCTCCAAAATATAAGTACCTAATCAATTTAGGTTACTAATTATATACCTACTAGTTACATAATCAGTTTGAAAACAGAAGTCATCGCACTAAACAACCCTTTCTCTTTTTTAAGCTGTGGATACAGTTTATTCCACATTGTGTGAAATTGCAAGTCGCTTCCTATGTCAAGAAATAGGGTCACCATTTTCTATCGGCAAATATATTTCTTCAAACCTTGATAATCTGGAAACTGTATAGGACTAGACAAATTGTTCACAACACCAACTTTAAGAAACATGTACCTACTAAAATATTGTTTAATGCACATATAAAAGATGACAAAACGTTCAAAATTAAATCAGTAATAACATGTTAAAAATTTCAGCAATTTACTACACTTTAAAAAAACTTAGATAGAAAAGCTTGATTGTGTAATAGTGTTATCAACAAAAAGCAAAATATTCCACTTTTTTCAAACATTTTCTCAGAAGACAATTCTGTAGAGACAACCCTATTCAGGAAGGAATACATTATCCCATTGAGATCCGATCGCGACCCTCTTCAAATAGTAACAACTTCATGCTCTTCACAAACAGGCTTCTTCAGTCCAAGGCTTTTGCTGTAAGACAACTAGCTGCCTGCGACTTACACCACTTTTGCTATAAAGGCCTTGTCACAGCAAACCGATAGCGTGGCCAAGCGTTTATATTTTTTCAATGTTTTTATAATGTTACGAATAATTCCGTGGCACGCGTGAATACGTTGACATGTATAAAACACCAACTTTTCAGGGCGGCCGTTTGAAAGTTTGACCTCTTCTGGTTTCTCGGTAAATTAGTTTACAGTATTTGTGTTAATTGTTTCTATGGTTATTTTATGCCCTCTTTCGAATGATGACAATAAATAACCAAAATTCCCCATAGTTTCCATGATATAAGACATGTCAACAAAAAAATTGATGAAATTTAGGTTACGTCTCGAGATGTCCAGTTATGCCGCAAAAGATATCAACTTATTCACCTTTAATGTATGGAATATTGGTAGGTAAACAATGCTATATTATCGGATTGCAAACAGATAGAGACTATAAAACCGGTTTTTTGAGTTGCTGAAGTACCTACTTATTACTCAGAACCATTCATACCGTTTAGAAATGAGATTTAACATAGTAAGGGTAAGCTGATTTTAAATGAGCCCAAACACGGATGCTCTACTGTTAATCACTGAGAATTTGAATGGAATACAACCAGATTTTATCAGCACATCTGCTCATTGTCACCATATTATTACAATGTATTCGGAACTAGAAAAAAATGCAAAGTTTCACCTCAATCGAAAAATTTACTGAGGAGTTTTGTTGAATAACTCCTGACTCCAGCATCAGATCAGCTTGTTGTTATGATAATATTACATTGTTATCTAGAGTCTATAAGTGTGCCAAATTTTAGCTCAATGAGACACTGGAAAGTGGGTCAAATTAAACTTGCAAGAATTCACTAAAAAAAATATGAGTTTTGTTGAACAGGTCCTGGCTCCATCATCAGATCAGCTCGTTGTTACAATAATATTGCATTGTCACCAAGAATCCATAAGTGTGCCAAATTTCAGCTCAATCAGACACTGGGAAGTGGGTCAAATTAAACTTGAAAGATTTGACCCGAACACAATATTGAGTTTTGTTGAACAGCTCCTGACACCAGCATCAGATCAGCTTACTGTTAACATAATATTACATTGTTATCTAGAATCTATAAGTGTGCCAAATTATAGCTCAATCAAACACTGGAAAGTGGGTCAAATTGAACTTGCAAGATTTCACTAAAAAAAAGTGAGTTCTGTTGAACAGCTCCTGGCTCCATCATCAGATCAGGTCGCTGTTACAATAGTATTGCATCGTCATCGAGAATCTATAAGTGTGCCAAATTTCAGCTCAATCAGATGTTGGGAAGTGGGTCAAATTGAATTTGCAAGATTTAATCCAAACAAATATTGAGGTTTGTTGAACAGCTCCTCACTCCAGCATCAGATCAGCTTATTGTTAACATAATATTACATTGTTATCTAGAATCTATAAGTGTGCCAAATTTTAGCTCAATCAAACACTGGAAAGTGGGTCAAATTGAACTTGTAACATTTCACTAAAAAAAAAAGTGAGTTCTGTTGAACAGCTCCTGGCTCCATCATCAGATCAGCTCGTTGTTAAAATAATATTGCATTGTCACCAAGAACCTATAGGTATTCCAAATTTCAGCTTAATCAGACACTGGGAAGTGGGTCAAATTTAATTTTCAAAAGTAGACCCGAACAAAAATCGCAAGTTAATAATAAAAGCTTGTAAAAATCAAGCAATGTCATTATAGTTTAACAAATAATTAAAATCTATCATTTTTCCATGTAAAAGCAATACTTAAAAAAAAAAAAGATTTCTGAACTGACGTTTTGTTTACCAATACGAGTGACATGTTCGGTTATGCCAGCGCGAGAGCGCGCGGGCATAACTGAACAACTCAATGTATCACAATTTAAACGGAATACTTTGGTTAGCCATAACCTGACATTTTAATTTGTTAAAAGTTAATCAAAAATATCATATGTATATGTCGAGATATCATGTAACAAATATAATTTTGGCGAATGAGTAGGTTGATAAATCGAAATATCTACAAAAACATGTGTGTGTTAGTGGCTTGAAAAATTGACAAATAGTTATGTCAACTAAAATACGCAAAATGGAGGAGTTGGCAAGGCCATAACTCGAAAACTTGTCTAGCTAGGGAGCTGTCAATTTTTTTATAGATACTTCATAGGCGTAGATATCGTTTAAGCAAATAAAAAAAAAATTTGACATCTCGACATATCAACGTATTCACGCGAGCCACGGAATTAACAAAATTGTAAGCTTATTAAAATTTATGAAAATATTATTAAATTTTAATGCATGCAGGTAAACTAAGAAAATGAATAGGCACTACAGTGTCCCGATGAGTGTAGGCAAAGATTGCCTCCTGACACTGTATAAATCATCTAGTAAAGATGTAAAGGCCTAAGTTGCCAGAGTTGGCCACTAGCTCAATACGTACTTACTGGTGCTAGATTTAATTTTCTGTTCCTTTTCAATAGAAATGCATAGACATTCCATATTTAATTTAATTAGGTACCTACATAAAATTCATGCATTTTCTTTATATCTAAATCTGTGAATCTGCCAGACGTGAGTGAATTCGAAGTGAGTTTACAGAATAGCGCTCCACTGAACAAAAATATTACGAATAGTACTTTCCCTTCTTGTATTTTATCCTTGCTTGTATTTTACACTGTCCCGGAAAAATGTAAGTCTCCCGTGGGATAACAAAGAAGTCCACGCGGGCGAAGCCGCGGGCGTTCACATAGTTTAATGTTACTTCTGAGACTAACGAGAATGTAGAATTTTAAAACTGTATTCATAGTTTTTATTTACACTGTATTGTAGACGTTCCAAAGTGTAATTTAATTTGTCTATTATGAAATAAATGATATTGAATTTCTACCACTATAAATTCAGTCTGTTGGTACAATTCTGTAGTATATTACCTGTGGTACGAACACACGAACTAAATCCACACTTACTAAGCAGGTTTACCTCACACAGAACGTGTGACTATGTGCATACTGAAACGCCAAGAAACTTTAACATGCCGTGCACAACCTGAAAACATAGGGAACTTACGAATTCAATGAAAGTTTTGCACGGCCTTTCAGAAGTTATGTGTGCAAGATTAGGTGTAAATTAGGTAAAGCAAAACTACTGAATGTATCTAACTTGAATTCTAAAGTCCTCGTTTTTAGCAACCTCCACGGCCTCATCAGTCGCTTCGTTCAGCTGCTCCCGGGTTCCGGTTCAAAAATCTAAGGGTGTTACCACACCAATCGATCGATCGTCGATCGACGGCATCGATCGATGTTAGAATGGATTAGTCGACGTCAATATGTACGGTGACACCAATCGATCAACTTCGATCGGCGTCAATCGATTGGTGTGGTAACGCCCTAAGATTTTCCCTAGGATATAATTCTGATAAACTTAGAAAAATGCTCATTTACGATAGTTTTTTTTAACCCTGTTCAATTTTCGCTCTGCACAGCGAAAGGTACCGTTATGTGAAAAAGTGGAAGTAGTTTTAATTTTAGTACGTACCTACGGAAATCTAGGAAACAGTTTTACCGTATTTGTTTTTAGATAGGAAAGATTAAACTTTTATATTTTAAAACATGAATATGAAACGAAACATTTTAATTTACAACACGAAACATTGTAAAAGTTTCATCAACTTATATTCGCAACTGAAAGTTTTGATGCGAAACATTCCTGATGGAGCTGTAAACATTAGCTGATGTAATTCGAAAAACACTTTCAACTTGGATTTTAATGCAATTTCTGGAATGCTCGTTGGAAGCACAGGAATATTGTTTTAATTTACGTAATAGCTGCACATCGTGTTCGAGGTGAAAATATTCACACTAGATCCCTCGTTTCGATATTACATTTTAAAATTATCTCGTATATACCCGTATTATTTTAGCGTACAGGAAAAATGGTATTAGTTTTAAAAAATATTAAATTTAAATTAATTCTTGTTTTTTATTTGTTTTTTTTTATTAAGAGGCTTGAGTAGACATGTTAATATTTTTTAAATACGATTTTTTAAATCATAATTTAATAAATTATTTTTAAACCAGCGAACACTCGCCGCTTCGCCCGCGTAAACAACTATTTTTTTTATCCACGAACCGTGCATTTTTCGGAAATAAAAAGTACCTATAATCTATCTCTGTGCCAAATTTCATCCGTATTCGTCTAAACTTTATTATAATATTAAAGTAAGATAAGGTAAAAATAACAAAAAAGCGACATATTCGGATTTTTCGTGACCAAGACCTACTTATTAAAAGGTGTTAAGACAAATACTATCTATCATTACATCGAGTATAATATGCAAAAATATATTATACATAACAACATTAGAAGGAAACAATTCAGGAAAAAGAATATCACGTTTCTTATTTCTGAATACCGCAAAAAGAAAGGCATGTCCAGAAAATTGTATAAAAGGTGTAGTATAACTACTACCGAAAACTCAAGGACTTTCAGACCGTATACGACCGATGTTTGTGTTTCAATCACACCTTGACCGATTTGTTTTAAACTTGAAATGGGTACCTACTTATACCTGAAATAGCATAAAGGGTAGTATTTAAAATTTTAAACCTCGTAAGCGAAGCTAGTGCGGAAACTTTTAATAAATACGTTTGAGGTAGGTACCTAATTAATTTAATAATAATAATATAATTACATATTATCTTTATTTCAGGAAACTATTGATAAGTTACTAGATTTAAAATCTTATTTAAGGCTCTAAAAATATAAGAATATAAGTTATAATTATATTATATTTACCTACTTTACATACTCTAACATACGTAATATAATTTGATCTTTAACTGCTAAGAATTATGACCTATGCCAGCTTTGGCATTGCTATTAAATTATGTAGTTTCATACATGTGATCGTTAATTTACACAGCCGGACTGCCATTGGTACTAAAACAGTCGTAAACTGAATAAACTTTTAACTAATCACCGAAAACATTATACTATAATACAGAATCATAAAATCTGAGGTTCTGAATTGATTAATTCAGTTTTCAGTAGTGGTACAAACAATTGTATAAAAAAAAACGAAAATAAGTATTATTCTGAAGTTCTGCATGGTTTTGAGCGGTCGTTCAAAAATCATCAGTCCCGGCTTTAAAAGCTATGACGGAGGGCTTTTGATGGCCTTCAAATTCCATTCAGTTAGTCGCTCATACAAACTAAGAAGTAGTATCAGTCCACCCAGTATAATATTAATTACAACGATTTGTCTCCCCGCCTGTACGCGTTGTGAGCAGACAGAAAGGCGTCTATTGTCACCCTTATCACGTTCTGAGATTTGGGCCATAGCTTGTGCGTAGATTTGGGGATCAACGTCCCTCTGATGTAGCTTTCTAAGGTAAAATCAACTGTATTGCCGTAACATTAGAACTGAAACTACTTCTTCGTTTTCTTCTTCGTTTTACTTTCAAAATGGTCATAGATTAGGTACTAAATAGTATAGAGTTTATAAGTCACATCAGAGCACACGCACGAAACTCTTCCGTATAGTCAAAACTTAAGAGGGCTCCGACGCTATGCCGCTCGTCAGTTTTAGGTATTTACGGGCGGGAAACGTAGCGCTCAAGCTTGTGTGCGTAGAACGCACACATTGAAAGCGCCACGCAGTGCGGGCCGCTCTGACACAAAGCGGTCAAAGTTTCGGCAAACATTTTTTACGTTTTAAAATTTATAACTTCATAACGATTTTGTATTGACATCTATACCAATCTAATACCAATTCTGTAAAGCGAAAGAGTTTGTTTGTTTGTTTGAACGCGATATTCTACAAGTCAGATTTGAAAAAACTTCGCATCTTATTTATTTATTTATTTATTTATTAGACAAAATCCACAGCTCTTAGTAGTAATAAATCGACTTATTTATGTTTCTTACAGCCAATGACGGATTTACATTTTTTAGAGTAAAACATATATTACGACAGTCACTAGGTATTTCACTTTCAAATCTAAACTAAATCGACGATAATTTTACGTGAGTAATTCCCGTGTGTTAAATAATGTCTAGTCACTACTAGGTAGTATAGGTTTTAGAGAAAAGTAAATAACAATAAGAATAAAAATAGTTACAACCAAGCACTTTCGTGGTATGTGTGTGCAGCGTGTGTGTGTGTGTGTGTCTTCGTAACTTCGCAACTTCGCATCTTCGCATCTTCGTATCTTCGTAACTTCGCAACTTCGTAACTTCGTAACTTCGTATCTTCCTATCTTCCTATCTTCGTAACTTCGCAACTTCGTATCTTCATAACTTCGTATCTTCGTAACTTATCAACTTCGCATCTTCGCAACTTCGTATCTTCGTAACTTCGTAACTTCACACCTTCACATCTTCGCAACTTCGCAACTTCGTAACTTCGCAACTTCGCAAATTCGTATCTTCGTAACTTCGTATCTTCGTATCTTCGTAACTTCGTAACTTCGCAACTTCGTATCTTCATATCTTCGTAACTTCATATCTTCGTAGCTTCGCAACTTCGTAACTTCGTATCTTCGCAACTTCGCACCTTCGTATCTAGAAAAATATGAAGATACGAAGTTGCGAAGTTGTGAAGTTGCGAAGTTGCGAAGTTACGGAGTTACGAAGTTTTGAAGATACGAAGATACGAAGTTACGAAGTCACGAAGTCACGAAGATACGAAATCACGAAGTTACGAAGGAACGAAGATATGAAGTTATGACCATATGAAAAACTTCGTATCTTCGTATCTTCGTAACTTCGCAACTTCGCAACTTCACAACTTCGTATCTTCATATCTTTTAGATACGAAGGTGCGAAGTTACGAAGTTACGAAGATACGAAGTTAAGAAGTTACGAAGTTACGAAGTTACGAAGTTACGAAGTTACGAAGTTACGAAGTTACGAAGTTGCGAAGTTACGAAGATAGGAAGACAGGAAGATACGAAGTTACGAAGATACGAAGTTGCGAAGTTACGAAGATACGAAGTTACGAAGTTTTGAAGATACGAAGATACGAAGTTCCGAAGTTGCGAAGATATGAAGGTAAGAAGATACGAAGTTACGAAGTCACGAAGATACGAAATCACGAAGTTACGAAGGAACGAAGATATGAAGTTATGACCATATGAAAAACTTCGTATCTTCGTATCTTCGTAACTTCGCAACTTCGCAACTTCACAACTTCACAACTTCGTATCTTCTTATCTTCTAGATACGAAGATGCGAAGTTGCAAAGTTACGAATATACGAAGTTACGAAGTTGCGAAGTTACGAAGATAGGAAGATAGGAAGATACGAAGATACGAAGTTACGAAGTTACAAAGTTACGAAGTTGTGAAGTTACGAAGATAGGAAGATAGGAAGATACGAAGTTGCGAAGTTACGAAGATACGAAGATACGAAGATACGAAGTTACGAATTTTTGAAGATACGAAGATACGAAGTTCCGAAGTTGCGAAGATATGAAGGTAAGAAGATACGAAGTTACGAAGTCACGAAGATACGAAATCACGAAGTTACGAAGGAACGAAGATATGAAGTTATGACCATATGAAAAACTTCGTATCTTCGTATCTTCGTAACTTCGCAACTTCGCAACTTCACAACTTCGTATCTTCTTATCTTCTAGATACGAAGTTGCGAAGATACAAAGGTACGAAGATACGAAGATATGAAGTTGCGAAGTTACGAAGATACGAAGTTACGAAGATGCGAAGTTACGAAGATACGAAGTTGTGAAGTTGCGAAGTTGCGAAGTTATGAAGATACGAAGATACGAAAATACAAAGATACGAAGATACGAAGATATGAAGTTGCGAAGTTGCGAAGTTACGAAGTTATGAAGTTACGAAGTTACGAAGTTACGAAGATACGAAGTTACAAAGTTACGAAGTTGTGAAGTTACGAAGTTACGAAGTTACGAAGATGCGAAGATACGAAGTTGTGAAGTTGCGAAGTTGCGAAGTTATGAAGATACGAAGTTGCGAAGTTGCGAAGATACGAAGATACAAAGATACGAAGATACGAAGATATGAAGTTGCGAAGTTGCGAAGTTACGAAGTTATGAAGTTACGAAGTTACGAAGTTACGAAGATGCGAAGTTACGAAGATACGAAGTTGTGAAGTTGCGAAGTTATGAAGATACGAAGTTGCGAAGTTGCGAAGTTGCGAAGATACGAAGATACAAAGATACGAAGATACGAAGATATGAAGTTGCGAAGTTGCGAAGTTACGAAGTTATGAAGTTACGAAGTTATGAAGTTACGAAGTTACGAAGTTACGAAGTTACCAAGATGCGAAGTTACGAAGATACGAAGTTGTGAAGTTGCGAAGTTGCGAAGTTATGAAGATACAAAGGTACGAAGATACGAAGTTGCGAAGTTACGAAGTTACGAAGATGCGAAGTTACGAAGATACGAAGTTGTGAAGTTGCGAAGTTGCGAAGTTATGAAGATACGAAGTTGCGAAGTTGCGAAGTTGCGAAGATACGAAGATACAAAGATACGAAGATATGAAGTTGCGAAGTTGCGAAGTTACGAAGTTATGAAGTTACGAAGTTACGAAGTTACGAAGTTACGAAGTTACGAAGTTACGAAGTTACGAAGTTACGAAGATACGAAGTTGCGAAGATGCGAAGATGCGAAGTTGCGAAGTTACGAAGATACGAAGATACGAAGATACGAAGATACGAAGATACGAAGATACGAAGATACGAAGATACGAAGATGCGAAGTTACGAAGATACGAAGTCACGAAGATACGAAATCACGAAGTTACGAAGGAACGAAGATATGAAGTTATGACCATATGAAAAACTTCGTAACTTCGTAACTTCGCAACTTCGCAACTTCACAACTTCACAACTTCGTATCTTCTAGATACGAAGGTGCCAAGTTGCGAAGTTACGAAGATACGAAGTTACGAAGTTACGAAGTTACGAAGTTGCGAAGTTACGAAGTTACGAAGTTGCGAAGTTACGAAGTTACGAAGTTACGAAGTTGCGAAGATGCGAACATGCGAAGATGCGAAGATGCGAAGTTGTGAAGTTACGAAGATACGAAGTTGCGAAGTTGCGAAGTTGCGAAGTTATGAAGTTACGAAGAAACGAAGATGTGAAGTTCCGAAGTTGCGAAGATATGAAGGTAAGAAGATACGAAGTTACGAAGTCACGAAGATACGAAGTCACGAAGTTACGAAGTTACGAAGATACGAAAATATGAAGTTATGACGATATGAAAAGATAAAGATATGACGATGACGATGATGATTGTGTTTCGCTCATCAAGCCCTTTCATTTGATACCCATATAAAAAAAAAGTTCCATGGAATGGAACAGGTCCTGCCTGACTTCATCATCAGAACAGCATGGTGTTTCGCTCATCAAGAGAACAGCATTGTGTTTTGCTTACCAAGCCCTTTCATTTGATACCCATATCAATAAAAAGTTCCATGATCATCATCATCATCATCATCAGCATCATCATCAGCATCATCATCAGCATCATCATCACCTAATCCAGATGATAAAAACATAAAATGACTGTAAAGCTTTCTATGTGGATGTGCATGCTTCTGTACGTATACTTTATGTACCGGTCTGGTACTGGGGGGTGCTAGCCTGCTTGAAGGTTGTCGTGAAAGAAACTCCAATTCTTGTTCGATGCTACTTTGATACTGGTTTATTCACAAAAATGACCCTATACTTATAGTACGGTTGACCTGGCCGCGACATGCGGCGGAACAAGCGCGTGATTTTGCTCACGCCTACTAATATTGCATTAAGTGCATTACAATTTTGCTCTATTTATTTCTTATTATAATACAATATTACTTATTTCCTATTACATTTTAATATCCTACCTACTTTTCTATTATCCTACCTAGTAATAAATTCCTGACTCATTTTCTTATTAGCCTATCATGTTCTTATGAGCCTATTTTTCCTAACGGATTTGTACTAGGGGGTAGGCAGTAAAACACACCTAACTAACATTACACTTTTCCTTATGCTAGCGCTATAAAATTCAAATCACAGTTTATTCAATAAGCTTATTCTAACTTAAATATTCAAACACTCTCTTAACTTATTGATCGTCCTGCACATTTCTCCCGCCGTACAACGCTGTTGTACCCTCCATTGGGTGTAGGACGATGTCGTCCGTCTGCAGGATCACCAGCTTCCTCACTGGTCGTCGCAGGGTCCCGTTCTTGGTCGTCACGTCGACTGCGCGTACGATGCCGTCGGGTCCAGGGAATGTTGCGGCGACCTTTCCTCGAGTCCAGAGGTTCCTTGGCTGGTTGTCATCCACCACCTTCACCAGATCACCAGGTCGGATTGAGGGTCCTCGACCATGGGGTTCTCGGCGGTTTTGGAGATCAGGTAGGTATTCCTTGAGCCATCTGTCCCAGAAGATGTCAGATAGTCTCTGGGAGGCTCGCCAGCTCGCTCTCGTCACTGTGTCCTTTTCGGTGAAGTCTCCTGGCGTTGGTAGGTGTCCCGGTCCGCCCAAAAGGAAGTGATTGGGGGTCAGCGCCTCGGGGTCCTCTTCGTTCACCGACACATGTGTGAGTGGTCGGCTGTTGACGGAGTATTCCGCCTCCATCAGAAGTGTATGGAGTACTTCTTCGGAGGGGAATCGCTCATGCAGGGTGGCTTCTAGGGCGGTCTTGACTGATCGGACCATCCTCTCCCAGGCGCCCCCCATGAATGGAGCGCCGGGGGGTATGAATCTCCAGGAGATGGTCTTCTTGGCCGCTTCCTCCGCTGTCGCTGTGTCGATGGCTCTTCGAAGTTCCTTGTCGGCTCCTCTCAGGTTGGTTCCGTTGTCCGACCAGATCTGGGTGGGCTTGCCGCGGCGAGCCATCATCCTTCGGAGCGCCATGATAGCGGAGTCTGTACTGAGCGTCGCTGCTATTTCGAGATGCACTGCCCGGGTAGTTAGGCAAGTGAAAATTGCGACGTATCTTTTCTGATGCGTTCGCCCCACTGTTATGTATAGTGGGCCGAAATAATCGACACCGACATATGTGAATGGCCGTTTATGGTGGGCCAAACGACATAGCGGTAGATCACCCGTTCTCGGATGCGGCGGGTTCTGTGTCCTCACTCGGCAGAGTAGACACTGGCGTATGAGCGTGCGAGTGATGGGTCGCAATCGCAGGATCCAATGTTCTTGGCGGCACTCGTTGATGGTTGCTTCGACTCCGGCGTGATGTCTTCTCTTGTGCACCGCTTGAATCCAGAGCTTCACTGTTGGGTTGTTCCCGTCGAGTACCAGTGGGTTCTTGAGTTGTTCTGGCACGTTCTCAGTAGCTTGGATTCGGCTTCGTAGTCGCAAGGCTCCATCCGTGTAGGTGACGCTCAGCTGTTTCAGCCGACTTTCCCTGCTGATTGGTTTTTCTTTCTTGAGATTTTCAATCTCGCTCCAGAACGCTTCTTCTTGCGCCGCTCGCATCAGTAGGTTTTCTGCTCGCGATAAAAGCTCTGCTGAGAGGGGCAAAGCTTTCGCGATTTCTTGGTTCTTCTTTATGTTCGTGGGCTGAGTGGGTGTCATCTTCTTCGGATTTTTCTTCCAGTCAGGATCGGAGTCGGCGTTCTTCTTGGTTCTCTTGTAGTTCACGTGCTGGGTGGCTGTTTTACAGAGTTGTATGAACTGTAAAACCCGTGCTGTGGTGAATCTTAGCCGGTCCCAGCTGGAGAACCGCGTGACCTCCGGGAGTCCCTCGGAAAGTCTTAGGTGATCCTTGACTGTGATGTGATGAACTCGTTCTTCACCCGTGGCATCATCGATCGGTGATGATGCTGTTTCCCTTGGCCAATCTTCCTCTCTGGCGTGTAGGAAGTCGGGCCCTTTGTACCATCTGTGGTTCTTATCGAAGTCGATTGGTACGTCTCTCGTGGCGTCGTCCGCCACGTTCAGCTTCGTGGGCACCCATCGCCATTCGTCGACCGTAGTGACGTCTTCTATTGCTGCGAGTCGATGGGCTACGTACGGCTTGTACGATCTTGATCCAGTCTTGATCCACGCGAGGACTGTTCGGCTGTCTGTCCAGAACGTCTTGATGTCGGGCTTCTGTTCGTGCTCTTCTATGACGGCTTCGGCGAGTCGCGTTCCCATGACAGCGGCTTGTAGTTCGAGTCTCGGGATCGATGTGAGCTTGAGTGGCGCCACTTTCGCTTTCGCGATAATAAGCGAGATGCTTATTTCGCCGTTCGGCGCGATCGCTCTCCAATAGAGTACCGCGGAGTAGGCAGACTCGCTGGCATCGGTGAAGACATGTAGCTGTAGCTCTCGCGCGTCGCTATAACGTAAATACCATCTCGGTATAGCGACATTGTTCAGGCTGCGGAGATGTTGCATCCAAGTTTTCCATTGATCCGCCAGGTCATCCGTGATCTCGTTGTCCCAAGACGTTCCTCGGCGCCAGACTTCTTGGAGAATCTGTTTCGCTCTGATGGTGACTGGGGAAGCGAAGCCAAGTGGGTCGAAGAGTGACATCACTATTCGCAGGGCTTCTCTCTTGGTCGGTGTCTTCCCATCGAGCAGTGGTTCGGTGATTCTCGTGAGATTCAAGTTGAAGGTGAGCTCGTCTGACTTGGGCTTCCACATCAGGCCCAGGACTCGTTCTGACTTCTCTTCGCTTCTGTAGAGTTCAGTGTTCTGTTCAGCGTCCTGTTCTCCAATGGCCTCGATGAGTGTAGGCGAGTTCGACTTCCACTGTTTTAGTTCGTAGCCGGCTTTTTTCTGAATGTCACGTACGTCGCTGGCTATGCGTACGGCGTCTTCTAAGTTCTTGAAGCTGTCCAAGTAGTCGTCAACGTAGTGCTTCTTTATGATCGCTGCAGTCGCTTCCGGGTGAGACTGCTGATATTTCTCGGCGTTGATGTTCTTGACGTAGATCGCTGTCGATGGTGAGCTCGAGGCCCCGAAGATCAGGGAGCTCATGCGATACTCCTCAGGGGGCTGGTCATCTCGGCGATCCTTACGCCAGAGATATCGTAGGGCGTCTCTGTCGGCTTCACGGAGTTTGACTTGCATGAACATTTCTTTTATGTCCGCCGTCACTGCTATCTCGTGCTGGCGGAACCGCATGACGACTCCTGGTAGAGACTGAAGGAGGTCAGGGCCCTTGAGCAGCATGTCGTTGAGAGAGACTCCTCTTGTCTTGGCGGCTGCGTCGTGCACCACCCGCAGCTTGCCTGGCTTCATAGGATTTATGACGGCGAAGTGCGGGAGGTACCAGGTTCTGTTTGGAGTCTTCTCTGGTGGGGCTGGTTCGGCGTACCCCTTCTGGACAAGGGCTTCCATCTGCTCGTTGTACTTCTTCTTCAGTTCTTCATTACGATCTAGCTTCTTCTCTATCCCAAGGAGCCTCTTAAGCGAAGAATCGTAGTTCTCAGGCATAACGATGTCTTCCTTTTTCCAGAGCAGCGCGGTTTCGTATCTTCCTTCTTTGTGGACTGTATGTTGGTTCAATATACGAATGGCTTGTTCCTCTGGGTCGGTTCTGGGCTTCTTAGGGTTCAGGCAGATCGCATCCATTGCGAAATATTGCTTCATCATTTCTTCAATATTGTCATCGGAGGAGGCTTCTGATAAGTGTGACACGAAGTGGACGCTGCGACCGAGTGAGCGCGTCGAGCTTCCGTGTAACACCCAACCCAGTGGCGTGAGGGATGCCACTGGTTGGTCGGCGGTTCCTTTTCTGGTCTCCGTGGCAAGTAGGAGATCCACGTTGTCCTCTCCGATGAGGATCCCTGGCGAGGCCTTTTCGTAGGTGAGGCCCTCGCTGATGTCTTCTAAGTGTCTGCATCCGCTGATCAGCTGTTTGCAGACCTCCTGTGGCGATGCGTCAAGGGTCTTCAGAGTGTTGGCCTTGATCTGCACAGACTTCTGGTTCGGCCCCTTGATGCTGACGGTCACTCTTCTCGATTCAGGTTCAGTGGTTTTAAGAGTGCCGATGGCTTGGATGCGCAGAGGATTGACTGGTCCTCGTGCGCCGACGGATGATGCGATGCTCTCTTCTATGAGCGATACTGTTGATCCATCATCTAGGAGCGCGTACGTGTCGAAAGTACCCTTTGGTCCCGATACCTCGACTGGGATGATCTTGAGGTAAGACTGCTTCTTTCTCGTCCATGTAGAGTTGATGATGGCTTCTGTGGTTTCTTTAGGTTCCGCTGGCTTTTCCTTCTTCTCAGAGTGCAACAACCGGTGGTGATAGTGTTTGCACTGGTTGATCTCGCACGGTATGGATTTGCAGCGGTGAGTTCGGTTCCTGGGGCCCAGACAGCGGAAACATAAACGCTTGTCTTTGGCCGTGTTCCATCTTGCATCTACTTCTTTGGACTTCATGGTCTCGCAGTCGGCGGCGGCATGTCCAGTCTTATCGCAGACGGGGCATTTCTTTGTAGGCGGCTGATGCTCCGTGACTGTGTTCACTCGCTGAGGACGCTTTGTTTCTTTAACCGGAGCGACGTCCTCAGGGCGCGCGTAGGGCGCGCATAGTTCGGCTTGTTTCTTCATGAATTTTTCGAATTTCATGAGAGCTGGATCTTTTCTTTCTTGCGTGTCGGCGAAGTCGTAGAACTTGAGTCTCATTGAGGGAGAGATCTTGTCTAGTAGAGCCGTAGACACCTCCGGGTTGTGCAGGTAGTGGACGCAGTCGAGAGTTTCCAAGATGGATACGGCGTTGGTGACTTGCGTTGAGAATACGCAGATGTCACGAGGAGCATCGCTGAGGCGAGGTAGGTTCCTCAGCGTGTCCATCTCGAGCATGGCGATAGATTCGGGGCGTCCAAACCTTGATTCCAGGGTCTTCAGGATGGTTGAAGGTGCAGTGTCGCTGACGAGTAGGCTCTGCACGGCTTCCTTGGCTTTTCCCTTCAATGATTTTCGTAGTCTGTTGATGTTCTCGACTTTGGAGAAAGTCTCTTCTGTTTCTTTGAATGCTGCGCGGAACGGCAGCCATTCACGATGTGATCCAGTGAAGTCAGGTAGCTCGACGAACTTCGGGCGGTGTCCCGCCTTGATGGCTGTGGTGATCGCTGCGGTCAATGCAGTGAGGGTCTGGTCCAGACTGACTCCCGCCGGTGCTGGCAGTGCATCGGGCGGGGTTTTAAGGTTCGGCTGTTCAGGCTGGGTCCCCTCTACGGCTGGTACAGGCGCTGGTGCAGGTGCAGGCAGCGGCGCAGGATCGGGTTCGGGATGGTGGCTGGCATCGGTGATGGCCAACATCGTAGGCTGGGACTGGTTCATCCAGTTGTTCACTCGTTCGGCGACTTCTGACTCGGAGTACATAGATGCTTCATCTAGTTCCTCTTCTTCCTCTTCATCCTCTGTGTCCATCTCCATTCTGGCTAGCGTGGCGGCCGCTAGCTGGGCTTGGATGCGGAAGAGTTCTTCTTTTGCCTTTGCTATTTTTCGCGCCTTTGTTCGGGACCGCGTGGACTTGGCAGTGTCCAGCAGTGGCGCAGGATCATGGGTCTTGGTCGTCTTCTTCTTGAGACCTGCTCTCGGCGGCGGAGCAAAGTCTCCCTCGACCGCCCTCGGCAGCGGGGCGGGAGGATCCCGGGCGACGACCGTAGACGGAGTGGTAGCACGTGGAAGTTCTTTCGTCGAAGATTCAGTTGCAGTGGTGGTTCTCGTCCCGGAGGTTTCCTCCGAGTCCGTTGTCGTTGCCGTGGTCCCCGTCGTGGTGGTGGTCTCCGTGGTGGCAGTCCTCGAAGATCCCGTTCCCTCCGACGTCGATGCGGATGGGTCGGAGCCACTGGTTTATTCACAAAAATGACCCTATACTTATAGTACGGTTGACCTGGCCGCGACATGCGGCGGAACAAGCGCGTGATTTTGCTCACGCCTACTAATATTGCATTAAGTGCATTACAATTTTGCTCTATTTATTTCTTATTATAATACAATATTACTTATTTCCTATTACATTTTAATATCCTACCTACTTTTCTATTATCCTACCTAGTAATAAATTCCTGACTCATTTTCTTATTAGCCTATCATGTTCTTATGAGCCTATTTTTCCTAACGGATTTGTACTAGGGGGTAGGCAGTAAAACACACCTAACTAACATTACACTTTTCCTTATGCTAGCGCTATAAAATTCAAATCACAGTTTATTCAATAAGCTTATTCTAACTTAAATATTCAAACACTCTCTTAACTTATTGATCGTCCTGCACACTTTACCTATAGGCACCTAGGTACTTACTACTTACCTATGCTGTTAGAAAATAGTCAATTTTTATGCCAGACAAAATCTTTATCAAAAGATGCCTTACATACTGTAATCTGATTTTATCGAAAATATGACATAGCACGTTTACGCGACCACTTCTCATGTAAGAACACAGTCACGTGACGTCACTGGCTCTGCCACAGCTTAGCTAATAGTATTTACGCAATGTGACGTGCTCCCAGCTCCAATGGCCGCGGCCGTCTGACGATTTTTGGCAGTGAATCGTCCTTTTATTCATCGTAGCTACTCCATAGAAAAAATGTATGGAGAGTTTTATCTTCAACATTCTTGCATTTATTGTGTTTAATATAGCTACACCTACGAAAAAAAAAATAGCTCACAGGATAGATAAAATATTGAACTTGTTGTTTTCGTATTTTTTAATTCAATTGAGTAATTTAGTGTTCGGTCAGGCTTAAAACCCCGCGCTCATATTTTGTGTACTTTGTCCAGTAATTTATTAAAAAAATACATAAAATATTGAAATATAAAATAGCTCACAGTGTAGATCAGTTCATTGGTAGTACTTAGAGTATGTTTTTCACTATCTTAATACGATTTGCTTTAAGAAAATCTTTAAAACGGTAAACCTCTATTTTGACAAATTCACTTCAGTTGGCCCTTAAGTCGCAGTGGCCGAAATCGGCCTGAAAGATGATCATCAGTTCTACTATGCGTATTCGTAGAAAATAATGACGCAGTTTACGTACAGTAAATAAATTAATACCTTTACAACAAATATGCTCAAATAAGCTTTGTGAAAGAAACCAACAGTGCAGAGGAGGCATTTAAAAATCTTTAAAGATATTTAGAGGCTTATTAAGAGAATCAGATTCAGAATCGTTTATTTCATACTATGGTTACATGTCAAAAATACATAATTAAATAAAAATACAAATAGGAGAGTCGCTTACAATATAATACTAAGGCTGGCGAACTCCTCAAAGAACGTTTGCTCGACAAGCCAGCGCTTTAGCCAGGATATAAACATAGTGAGGCTGGTCGAAGTAATTTGACTCTTACACGCATTGTCCAATTAGTTAGAACACCACGTTGCAAATTCATCGCCTCCTAAGGCTAGTTTTCGCACTTTGTTTTACGTAAACGCATGGTGCCTGCAAAAAAAAATTGAGGCTCAGCCGAAATTTGTACTAACAACCCGATCGAAAAACCACTACCTTACCTAGGCCATTATGGCTACCACTTAGTCAATAGTTTGCTTAGAGCTCCTATTTGTAATCTATTTATCTATCTATTCAGCCTGTATGCACCCACTGCTGGGTATAGGCCTCCTCTACTCCGCCATTCTCTTCGGATTCTGGATTCTTTGCCAGCCTCATCCATTGCTGCCCAGCCACGTCCACGACATTTGTAATAGATAAAAAAACTTTTGCTAGCCTACTCGTTTAATTTCTACTGGGAGTTTCACTATCTGTAGAGACAGTGAGAACTTTTTATCCGTACAACAGTTTTATCTATGTCCAGCGTCCTTTTCTGGGCTATTGAATATAACTGCTAACTTCACCTATTTAGCCTCCTGGCGAGCATTAAACCAACCCTTGTGGCCCAGGTCAAATTAGATAACTTTTGGTTTGTGGAATCACAACAATTTCAGCCACCTTACGTATCCTACGAAACTCTGAAATTACTTTTTTCAAATGGTTGGCAGTCCCAAGAAGTTATATCAAGAGAAAAATTAGGGTTGCCTCCATCGTGAACTTCTGAATGTAGTCGGCATAGTAATAGTGCCTGAAGTATAAAAATAAAAACATTGCAATTATTGCAATTAATGCAAAATCACGTCAGAATGGTCAAAACAATTTTGAAGATAGATAGATAACCAACCAACCTACATATTTTACTAAAACCAACTAAAACAAACACTATTTCCTAAAAATCTACTTATTTCCTGAAAAAACTTGCCAAATAGTGATTCAAGTTCCATAATTCAAACATTTGCCTGCATTATTAAAGTTGGTACGGGCACCTCTGGCCTTATTCACAAACGATACTAAAAGAATTCGATACCGTGTTCTTAGCTTTACTTATGTACACACTGCGTCACCAATTGGTAACCCTTTATAGTGTAAATGGAAAGTTGCCGTATGCAGGCTACACTAACGAAATTGTTTGCCTGAACGACTCAAATAAATAAAATCTTACAAAAACTTATTTGCTTGCTAGGATTCGAACCACCGATGCCCCAATTGAACGTGAGCGAGTCCACGCTTTTCCGACTGAGCTACCGCACCAGTTGTCAACAGCGCTGAATTTATAAGTTACATTATTCGTTTACAAAATAATAGTAGGTAACTCTTTACACGACTACCATCAACTAATAAAATTGTATTGAAGGTAGTTGTGCACTAAATTCTATTGAACAATAAAATTAACTGACTGGTTTTGTTACTTGTTTTATTTTCGGTGCGTGTAGCATAGCAATGGTGCATTTTATCAATTTTGAAAGGACAAAGATAGTTGTTCTTTACGAACAAAATATAAGCATAAAAGAGATTGCTTGGCATCATGGAATAATGGTAAGTCGTAAATATTAGAAGAATCTTTGTGAATAAATAATTGCCTGAGTATAAATGTATAACACTTATTTTACTTTTCGTAGGTCAAATCGGTGCAGTTCTATCGACTGGTGATATGAATCATATAAAGCCACACAAATCAGGCCGAAAGAACTAAGAAGTCTAAACAGATCTATGTGAACGCCACAAACATTATTATTAATACCAGCAAGTTGCAGAATAACGTTAGGTAAGTGGTATGATAATTGATAAGTATTACAGAGGTTGTTTTTTTATCTTTTATAACCTATGCCATTATGTAATAATGTTCTTATTTTCAGGTTATTGGGGATGGAAAGATGTCATAATATTGGCCCAGCGAGTTGCTTATCGAGAAGGAATACCTAGTGTATTTAGTTCATGATAACTGCGCTTCATCGTTCGCGAGCTGTTACTAACTTTTATAAAATTGAAAGATAACTGATATTGTTTTAAATTGTAAGTAGATAATATTACTTAGTCTGATCTGATTTGCGAGAGATCTAAATTGTTTATTTTTCACTGGATTTTATACGATAAGTATAAACTGTTCCAATGATAACATGACATGTTTGTTCACTCGTTAATTTTATTGGATTAAGTACCTATTAGGTTTGTGTTTAAATAAATTTACTAAGACCCTACTAAAAGTTGTTTCATCTAACTATAACTTTACTAGGTAACTTACTACATACTCACAACGTAGTTCGTTGTGAAAGCAAAAATAAAAATAAAATAAACAAAAAATACATAGTCGTGACAGGATTTGAAACCAAGCCCGGACCCACGCAGGAGCATTTGAATTGGGGGTCCCTACCGCTACACCAATCGGCCGCACAACAGAGTGCGTGAAATTACTTATCCATACGTAAGTAAGAATAAGAAAGTAAGAATGACAAATCTAATAAAAAAGGTAAATGTTTTACAAAAAGTTGAGATCAACGGGTTGCGAACTGACGTCTTAGCAGGGGAGGTACTTAATGGTGACGCTTTGTGTACATACTTACTTTATAAAGTTCGTTAAAAACACGTAAGTAGATAAATTACCTGAAGAATTCATTGAAAAATTTAAATGTCATACTGACCGAGTGGGATAGTACCTACCTCGACTTTGATCTGAAAGGTCGTGAGTTCGAATTCCAGTCTTGTATTAAGGGATTTTTCGTGTCTAAAAATTGTTTGGAATCGTATCTTACTTCTAAAAATATGGGCTGGACCAAATATTGTATTTGGGCGTGTCTCTGTAAACATATAGTCGAGTTGAAAACCTCCTCCTTTTCGAAGTCAGTTAAACATATTTTTTGAGATGTTTTCAACCCCTTTCACATCTTCCAAGGATTAACGCCTAAAGATCTGAGAAAATATATATCGTGTATTCAAATACTTTGGTTATCCTGTTTCGTATTTGGTGAATAAGGTGTACGGGTAGCAAATGTGCTGAAATTTGAATTCAGCTGTGTATTTACGACGAAACTGCTTTTTTTTTCTTTTTAATGCTTTCGTATTCGGAGTGTTTTGGCTGTATCCACGTGTTCCGACGATAAAAAGCCAATTAGGCATAAAGTGTTCTTTGTGGTTACTTTTATGTAGTTTCTTGCATTTTTGCAGTGAGAAATTAATGTTGGCACATGGTAAGAGCCATTCGCATTTGCTTTGGTTGATGATACTGAAATTAGAATAGTGTCAACGCTACAGTATTAGAGCTGATTTACACAGGGTCAGTAACTGACTACAAATTCGAGGCAAGTCAGTGCTGACCCGAAAAAAACCCTGTGTAAACTGATTGGAAGTCAGTACAGTGGCTTGAAGTCAGCGCTGACTTGAATATTCGGACACGAATATTTTAAAGTCAGTTGGCGCCCCCCTGCGACTGACTTGTCTACTAACCCTGTGTAAATCAGCCATTAGTCTTTTACTAGATCATTTTATCGGGTTGAGTTGGGTCCTCAGAATGAAGACTTTCTAACTCATCGACTATTATTTTTACATGAGTTGATTACTACCATTATTTTTAAATAGTTTTATTTTATGAATAAATATACGTAAACTACCAATTGGTTGACATTTCACACAGCATCACCCAGTCCTAGTAATTTGGGAACCTAGTAATTTTTAAATTATAAATGTTTGTATCTGGACGCCTTTAAAGAAACTGGAGAGAAACCGCACAAAATCGTGATGAGTGGAAGGTAACGGGGGAGGCCTTTGCCCAGATGTGGGACAGTAGCCTAGTCAAAAAAAAATGATGCCATTATCGAGTAAATTAAACGACATAGTCTCTACTAATAATGCAAGTAATATAAGTACCTACAACTACTTATTACGCTGTATGGATAGCTTGTGGAAACTTTATCGGTGTAATACGTTCTTGGTTCTTGGGTATTAAATTGCATTCTAATCTCCTGGGACGCACTAAGGAATGAGTTTAGAGGTTAGAGATACCTAAGAAACAACACTAACTTACTCGCGCTTATGTTCGCTGTTTTATACTCAAGCAGACTAAAGCTAAACTTGACTAAGTATAGCTTAGTTTCGATGGTTAAAAATTATTTATTTAGTTTACCAGTAACACCAGTTAATTAAACCAGTAGTTTGTTTATGTTTTTGATAGGCGAACATAGTAAAGTGAGGTTTTGCGCACTTACAAAATATTTTTACCTAATGAAACTGCCCCCCTAGCCATATTACACTATCTATCGTCGCGATAGAATAGAACCACTTCAAAATGTATAGGATTTGACGTTTCAAGTAGATGAGTCACGTGGTCAGAACGTCAATTCCTATACATTTTGAAGTGTTCTATTCTACAGCGACGATAGATCGTTCTACAGCGACGATAGATCGTGTAATATGGCTAGGGCCTCTGAACTGAACACCTCTGTAATTTGAATTGTAAGTTAAATTGTCGGTCCTGTCAAAAGATGTTAATATACAACGATATTTAAGCCTTCAGGGGGCCTAAAAATCCTTCACCAGAGTTTTGACCACTAGAAACACTAGATCACACATTACTTTATTCTTTCTCTATTTTAATTGTTTCTGTAGAAGGCATTTACTTTGCGTTCCAATACTTTTTATGAGATAATAAAAAATGAAATTTTATGGTTGAAAACTAGCATTCTAAGCTGAGATTATTTCCTAACACTGTAAAGTCATAGTCAACAAACTCAGTTATTTTATGTCGTTCCTCTGCAAGAAAACCAATATGGCGATTGGCAATTTGCAATATGTTTCATGCCTCTTTGATTCCGATATTTATGCTCAAGATCACCCAAGCATACTCTTTTGATTATCTCGGAGGAAAAGATTTATAAAAGATCCCGCTAACCAAAGAGAGCCGAAACGTAATTGAAAAAAAAAGTCAAGAATTGTTGAAAAATGTTAGCTAGGAAATGAATGAGGATCTATGGTTTTTACTTCTAGGGATTTTGTATTGCATTTTTGCATGAACTTAGGGCGTCTTGCACCACGATTTTTAATTGTATTTAGCTAACCTAAACGCATACAAAAATTGCGTAAGGCTAGCTTAAAGAAAACAGTAGTGCTGTAGAGCATTGACGTTTGCACTCTCTAATACATTTCAGTACAATACAAGTCGTCCACGCCCCGCCCGGCGTCATATTTTTCATTATACCAGCTATATGGAAACAAAACTAGACTAAACCTCATTAAATTTACAAAGTAGCAAGTACAACAACCGATAAGCTCAATGTGACGCCAAAACTTTAGGGAATTTTCCGTACACACTCAACAACACAGGCACCTCTTTACATGCGTCAGCTAAAAGATTGTAAGCTTAATTTTTAGTGGTGTAAAGAGCAAAATAGCGCGCCTGAATTTGACGAATGGAGCATAGTTTTGCTGGTAGTCGTATAAGCGTGCTAGTAAATCAAGACTTTACACGCCTATATTCAAAGTCGCTTTACAAGCCCCGCGCACGCAAACCTATATTTTACCGGAGTACCTTCATACATAAAACATTGCCAAGTAGGATATTCTCTAAACGAACATTCTTTTCCCAGCATAAATTTAAATAATCAATGGGAAGTGAAAATGGCTGAAAAATCCGAGCATTTTGGGATGTTAATGTCCGTCCTGGGGATACGAATTGTATTATATTAATATTTTTCGCTATTCGTCTACCTACATTAGGAGTAATCATCATTATTTATGTAAAGCTTTGAAAGAGGCAGCGGATGTTAAAAGGGTGCGACTGCTGATTAAATATCTAATAGGAAATGTTTTAGGAAATAATATTTCATGTCTTTTTTAACGAAATTTCTCACGAAAGTTACTCAGCGCTGTTTTTAAGATGAAATTCAGGAATATCCTGCTAACGGAAAAACTTTGAAACAAAGTTTAGCTTTCTCCTAGTGTTGCTTGTCTAGAATTTAGGACCAACTAAGTTAAACTATGTTCTGTGAAGCTACGAAAAGGTAATATCAGTAGCGTCTGAGCGCTTCAGAACTTGTCAGAACTGTCTAGGCCACTCTGGGCTGTGATAATCATCAGTTACTTTAGAACTCTATCACTACACTAGAATCTCATATGACTTAAAAAAAATGTACCTATGCAGAGGCACAAAAATAAAAAAACTACATTCAGAGTTGGCAATTTCTTTCTGCTGTAAAAAGCAAAATTGCTGTTCCCAATTCTGTTGAATTTAAAAGTATAGAAAACGAATAGAGTGCAAGTACCACTAGGGAAACGAATAATGGAGTGGAGCATATAGGCACGGACCACAGACCTACTGCTCGATTCAATGCGGTCAGACATTCCAGTAACCTCTATCTAGGTTCTAGTTTGTGCCATTTTATGAACGCTTTTGTTGAATAGAATGAGCGGGTCGTTCGAGCTGTCGTTTATGCTTTGTTAATGATATCGTGGCATGTGATCTATAAAGATAGATCATTCGTACCCATATTAAAAGTGTGTTTGTTTGTTTATTTGTCCTGCTTTCACGTCAAAACAGAGCGACGGATTGACGTGATTTTTTGTGTGGAGATAGCTGTTGGAGGGCTGGAGAGTAACATAGGCTACTTTTTATCCGGGTACCACACGAGCGTAGCCGCGGGCAGCTAGTAACTATATAAAGATGATTTTTAGTGTTATTATTTTATAATATTTTTAAAATTACAGATAATAAAACTTTTGAAACTATCATGGTAAACCGTTTCGTCTGCCAGTGATTACCCATAAACTCGCAAAAACTTCAGTTTACTGTGATCATGGCGCATGCAACTGTGCCGAAATATCGGGAAACTCTAAAATCCAAAAATCATGGTAAATATCCCGTTTATAGTGTTTACAAAATTACAGATAATGTCAATGATAAGCACCACTTAAACTAAGTTGCGTTTCAGTATTCGAGTATACATCTATACATACATCTATTCAGACGGGAATTAAGGACAGTTTAATTCCTACAGTCCTTAATTCCCGTCTGAATGCCTTCCGCATCCCATCTTATATCTCATCCGTAAACCAACATAGTTGTAAGTCTAATCTATAGAGTATACAACGTTCGTGCTTTACTCAACGTTAAACATTTTGTATTACATTTTTAAATTGAACTCTGAAACCACTTACCTACCTTAATCCGACATTTATTGCTAAAAAGTACTATTATTAAAGGTCTTTGCTAATCATTGGGATTCTGCGAATTAAAAAAAAACAATACGAACAAAACTTGCAACTGAGGTCCTTTAGAGTGAAAGTGAACGCGTTAGGTTTGCCTATATTTTTGACGTGTTAACGTCTTACAAATCGATGAACGCCGGCTGCACGCACGAAAAAGTGTCACGCTCCGCCTGAGCCGAGCGTGCAAGTGAGAGCACGGAACAAGCGATAGAGAGGCGACGATTGACCTAAGCGTTCGGCAATTCATAAAAGTATGCAATTTTTCTATGACATTAGCACGTAAAATTATCGTCCGTAAACCGACTTTACAGACAACCAGCTTTTTTTACAAATATTAGGACTCTTATTATTTAAATAGTTTGATAACATTATGGTGAGTCTAACATACCATCTCTTCTAGGGTCAGACGCAGAGCCGGTTTGGAAGCTCCAAGACCCTGGGTTTGACCAGGGCTACGGGTCAGAGCGGTCTCCTGAAGACGACTACGTGCCCCCAATCGCTCCCCCCATTTCACTGGAGGCCTATGAAGGTGAACTACGGACTGTCTATCCGTTCATCACTGATGGTGAGTGTGTGAATAAATAAATAACAAGTAGCTAAGTACTTACATCATTTTTTTTAACCAACTTCAATGTTTTAAGCTGAGCAATTTTCTGCATTCTCGAGATGCATTTCTGTGCATAACTCCGAAGATCCTTGACAGATCCTTACCAAGTTTTTGTGGCACCAATCGGAAAATATATTCTTTCAAACAAAAAAAAATTTTCAAATCAGTGCAGACGTCTTTGAGTAATCGGTGAACATACATAAAAAAAAGCAGAAAACATTCTGACGAATTGAGAACTTCCTCCTTTTTTTGGAAGTTCGGTTAAAAAGAAGTTTTAGTTAACACAGTCCTCATCAGAGCAACATATACGATTTGAGAATGAAAAGAAATCGAGGCTTGGAAAATCAGTGCATATTTTTCAAACGAAGATAAAATAGTTTTCAGTCCGTTCTTTTCAATACTATCAGCTCGATTACCCTTATTCTTCTCTTCTTTACCCTCTTTGCATAGACTATTATTTGCATGCTCTCAAAAATCATGATCCATTGTTCGCTCAACGTTTTATTCTATGCTATTGTAAGCTATTGTGCAGCTTGGTTGTAAAGAATTTTATTGGACTGAGCTAGTCTTTCCTAATAAATTGCGTGGTGACCTCAGAAACGTAGAATAGAATAGAATAGAATACAACTTGATAAATACCTGACTAAGATGCAAGGTGTGCGGAACAAATGCGTGTAAGTAGGTACAATCTGCAGATCTTGTAAACAGTATATAATAAATGGGTAAAAATCATGGTAAATATAAGTACTGTAGGTATTTACCATGATTTTTGAATTTTTGATAATTAAGTAAGGTATAATAAGTAAGTAAGTTAAAATAAGTTATCAATAAGTTTTAATCTCCAGATCCTATCCTGGGTGGATATGGATATTTGTATGAACAAAAAATTGTCAAGAGAAATGAACATACTTAGTACTTACTCATCTTTGAATGTAAATAATAAGGTACTTCAGAAAACTTCAGGGTAGGTGGAGAACACAGACACACATCTTTAGCCTTATCCACTCGAATGACATTCTTCGAAAATTCGGATTGTATGTGTGCATGTAAAAGAGAAAAGACGAGTATTTACTTTCAGTCACTTCTGATTCATAATAATAGTGGCAAACTACTCAGAAACTCCGCACAAACCCAACATCAACAAAAACTATTCAAGAGGAGCTAAGTCCCTGAGCGTAAGGTTTTTCAAGTAGGAACATAAGCTTTGCAGCGTTGTTATGACAAGTTTCGCCAACTTAGTAAACCGTTTAATAAAAACCGTATGTGGAGAGATCCATGGCTTTACGGGATGTTTATCGATTTTCAATGCCATAAGTAAGTTGGTATGAGCAAGTGGCTGACAATTTGACGGAGTTTTTAGGCCGCCCAAAGGCCTCCGTCATGGCTTAACGACTTATAAGCCGGGACCGACAATTTAACGTGCCCTCCGAAACACGGAAGCTCGTAATGACACTTGCGGTCACCCATCCAAATTGCGACCGCGCACAACGCTGCCTTACTTCAACGTCAATCAAGAACGTCTAAGCAAGCTACGCCATGGGCGCTGGGTTTAAGAAATTACATTATCTGGTACATGGTAAACTCAGAGCGGTGATGGAATATGTAGTTAGAAAACTTGAAACTTTTT
Organism: Camptogramma bilineatum; assembly: GCA_958496255.1. NCBI lineage: Eukaryota > Metazoa > Arthropoda > Insecta > Lepidoptera > Geometridae > Camptogramma > Camptogramma bilineatum. The sequence continues at coordinate 11,447,599 of OY292463.1, forward strand.
CAAATTCAAATATTCAGTAAGACCTCTAGGATCACTTTGAAACATCGTTTCTACTGTTGTTCTTTCGCAACCAACACCATGAAGAATGAAGGCAACAAACATGGTATAGGGCCTAGCTTTCTTTAAGGTAAATAGTCAAGCTCCAGTGGGGAGTCAATAGAACAAAGTGAGGCTCGGTTGTTTTTGTTGTTTCATTCAATGCCAATGAAATATTTCCTGTGGATGGACAAAGGCGGTAACTGAATGGAGGCCCCGGGAAGCTCAACGACCAAGAGGCAGACCACCCGCCCGATGGTCGAATGATGTAGTAAACGTAGTTGGGAATCAGTGGATGAGACTCGCGAGGGATCGCAAGGAACGTAAAGATATTGTTAATCTCTCTATTGAGAGGACTATTGAGCTGTCGTGCGCTGAGCTGGAGCGACATATCGTTGTGTGTGTTTACCGGCCCCCTGACTCTGATTACAGGCTGTATGAGTCCACTATGGAAGAAGTTTTGCTCAAGATTTATACAAGTAGTAAAGTAGTAATAATATGTGGTGACTTTAATGTAGATATTATACTAGATTCGCTGTCTGAAAGGTTTATTGATCTGTTCAAATGTTATAATTTAAGACATAACTTTAATGAACCGACTAGGGTGACTTCGACAACAGCCACATGTCTAGATAATGTTTTTAGTAGTTGTGAACCAGTTAGCAAAGACTTAATTAAAAATTTTGGTTCTGATCATTATGGTCATAGTGTCAAATTTACTAATGATTGCATATTAAATAAACCCCATGAATTTACTTACCGTCCCATCACAGAGAGTCGGATTATTAAGTTTCAGGGTTGTGTAGAACACAAAATGTCACTTTTACCTTGTTTGGAAGACCCGAATGACCTCTTCACTAGTTTGTCTAATGTAGTTATTGAGGAGCATAAGAAAATATTTAAATTAAAGACATGCAAATCAAAGCCTTGCGCTAGTTTTGCAAACTGGGCAACACCAGGTATTTATAGAAGTAGGAATAAACTTTATGAACTTTATGCTACTAGAGAACTAATGCTTCACGACCCTTCACATAGCCTTTACATAAAGAATTATTCAAAAATATTCAAAAAAGTATGTCAGGCAGCTAAATCAATGTATTTAAAGAACAAAATTGAAACGGCACCTAATATAATAAAAGCCACTTGGAAAATGATTAGTAATGAGACAGGCAAATCAAGAACTGGCCCCAAACAGATAAATTTAAATGTTAATGATAATTTATTAACTAAAAGTAATGAGGTTGCCAATGCATTTGATAGTTTTTTCTCTAATATACCTCATGTTGTGACCCAGTCACTAGATTCTTCCGTCTCTAGCGCACTCACTCTTTTAGAATCTAGTGTTGATCGGTGTGAGTGTGAATTTAAGTTTAATTATATTAACGCAGACGATATTGTCAAAACATTTAAAACTCTTAATATAAAGAATACTGAGGATTTGTGGGGGATATCAACAAAGATATTAGCTTCTATTGTTTGTGATATCGCCCCATGTCTAGCATATATCTTTAACAGATGTGTTGACGAGGGAGTGTTTCCTGATCTAATGAAGTTTAGTAGACTTATTCCTTTGTATAAATCTGGCAATAAAACCGATCCCGCTAATTATAGACCAATTTCGGTTCTGCCTGCGCTAAGTAAAATTTTTGAAAAAGTAATCCTTAATCAAATGCTTTCCTATTTTAATCTTAACGGACTTTTTCATATGCATCAATTTGGATTTACCAAAGGTCGATCAACAACCGATGCCGGTACATTGCTTCTAAAGCACATTTATGATGCCTTTGAAAAATCACAAGATGTTATCGGAGTATTCTGCGATCTGTCGAAAGCGTTTGACTGCGTATGTCATGCGACTTTGATTTCAAAGTTAAAATATTATGGCGTCAACAATCGAGCTATTGACCTTGTTCAATCTTATCTTTCCAATAGAGTCCTTAAAGTTGAAGTAGGAGGTGAAAGGTCGTCAGGGTCTATCATTGATATGGGTGTGCCTCAGGGCTCGATATTAGGCCCTTTCTTATTTCTAGTATATATTAATGATCTCCCTTATTTCGTAAATGAAATGTGCGACATTGTTCTTTTTGCTGATGATACCTCTTTGGTTTTTAAAGTTAATAGGTCCAAAGATAACTATGATGATGTTAATGCGTCTCTATCCTTAGTCTTAAACTGGTTCACTTCTAATAATCTTTTGCTTAACGCGAAAAAAACTAAATGTATTAAATTCACATTGCCTAATGTAATTCAGAGACCTACAAAAATTGAATTAAATGGAGTTGCACTTAATCTTGTAGATTCAACTGTTTTCTTAGGTCTAACAATTGATTCCAAAGTGCAATGGGGTCCTCATATTGATACACTTGCAGATAGACTTAGCTCCGCTGCTTACGCTGTTCGAACGATCAGGCGACTGACTGATGAAGCAACGGCTAAGTTAGTATACTTTAGTTACTTCCATAGTGTGATGTCATATGGTATCTTTCTTTGGGGACAAGCAGCAGATATTCAAACTGTTTTTGTTTTGCAAAAGAGAGCGATCCGTGCTATTTACAAATTAAAACCACGGGACTCGCTGAGAGAACGTTTTAAAGAAATTAATATTCTCACAGTCTTTTCGCAATATATTTATGAAAACTTATTGCACACTCACAAATATATAACCAACTTTAAGAAAAAAAGAGAAGTGCATAATATTAACACTAGAAATAAGAATAAACTATGTGTGCCTAAATTTAGACTAGAAAAAGTAAATGGTTCTTTTATGGGAAATACTGTACTCTTTTATAATAAACTTCCAGAAAACGCAACAAAACTTCCCATTCGCAGATTTAAAACATACATAAAGAATAATCTTGTTAAGAAAGCGTACTATTCTCTTGATAATTATATTAATGATAAAGTCGCGTGGCCTGATGTCGCTCTGCCCCTCGACAGCTGATGTGTACTGTGCAATGTCTTTACTATCTTGCTTAGTTTTATAATTATTTTCAAGTAGGTAACTGCTAGGTACCACCTAAGTTAGCCAAGTGTAGCGTGTGATGCCGGGCGAATTTTTGTTGATGTATTAATCCTCCTTTTTTTCTTTTGACGACTTTGACGAGACTCACATTGTTCGACTGGCTCCACACTGGAACTTGACTATTTAGATTTTAAGCGGATGGATCACCGAAAAGAAAGCTAGGCCCCATACCGTGTTTGTTGCCCTGATTCTTCACGGTGTTGGTCGCGAAAGAACAGGAGTAGAATCACCTAGCTCTTAAGACGATTCAAAGTGGTCATAACGGTCCTACTGAATAAATGATTTTTGATTTGATTTGATTTGATTTGATCCGAAAGAATGGCGTGATAAAGAAGAGGCCTATACCCAGCAGTGGGTGGAGATGGGCTGAAATGATAATGATGATGAGACCGACTAGGCTAAAAGGCATTCAATTCTAGCCTAAAACATTCCAAGCCATTATGGACACATTGAATAGATGTGGTCTCAGTCAGCTACAATTAGAATACCGCCTGATCTCCACAATGCGAGCAAGCGAGCACAATAGGGAACACCAGGAACAGCAAATAATTATGTAGACAGTTGTGGTCGTATTCTAGATGCATTCCGTCGTGTGGATCGGAATGCTATTAGTCTATGGTCTAGAGCAAACCGTGGTCGTCTTTCAATCGTAGATTTCTATATTAGGTTTGTCGGTAATTTCGTCCCACGCAATAATGTACGATAAACAACACACGAATCAACTAGACACAACTTAACAGGTCACTCCCATTTACTAATTTACTTAGGATTTGTTATTAAGAGCCGTGTTGGCTGAGGGGTATAGTACCTCAACTTTCGATCCGAAGGTCGTGGGTTCGATTCCTGGCCGTGCATCAATGTATTTTTTGTTTCGAAAAATTTAGATGCGCATTAACACGAGCTAAACGGTGAAGGAAAACATCGTGAGGAAACCCGTAAAACACGTATTGACCATGTCTATCCTGTGGATATGGCCGATTAAGCTGAGAGGATGTAGTGCAGATACTGGGCAAGCCTACTCCATCTCAACATTATCCTAGGCACTACAATGTCCCGATAAGTATAGGCAAAGATTGCCTCCTGACACTGTATTAATCATCTAGTAAAGATGTAAAGGCCTAAGTTTTATTTAGGATTTGTTTGAATTCGTAATACACTCTTGAATTAGTGCACGATTAAGTTCAGTTGGTAGTTTTACTTCTTTCGATATCCAACCCTTATCCTCCTCCGTATCCTCATTTTATTCCTTTCGTCTGTCACTGAAACGGACGACGCATTTTCAGGAACCAATGTAGGTATATCTACTTGTTTACCTTTGACACACAAGAGGTCGTTGATACTGGTACTGTTGTTTATTCTGTGAAATACACTTGAAGTAAAGCCGACTTGCTTGCATCCAACTTGAGTCCTTCCAATTGAATAACTTACTTTTGAACTGAAAAGTTTCATCTTTCAACCTGAACTTTCCAATTTGAGAATTGAAATGCCGATGTGAATAAAACAATCGGTTCTCTCAAGTGTTTTATTGAAAAGTTTTGTTGCTTTAGTATAAGCATGGATTTATTTTATTAGCATATACGCTGTCCTCTCCAAATTTCCAAGTAGGTACGTATAAAAACCCTTGGAAAGGAAAGAATCCTGAACGAATTTCATTTTTTTTCTTTTTTTTCTTTTTTATTAGGCCTTATGTGAGCAAAATTGGTTTGGTCACTTACCAACAACCACCATTATGTAAATGTGTTTAAAATAAGTTAATTAAGTTACAGTGACCCAATTTCTCTTCTTGCAGAATTTTGCGTTTTGCGTTTTTGCGTTTTCTTAAATAAATGTTCAACAAAATTGTTTTAATTTGATGTCCAACCATTTCCAAATCTGTTTAAACTGGTTACTTTACAAAATCGAAATCTCCTCACGAAATCGAAAGATCACGAGTAATTGAATAAAAATAGCAACTTCCACAAATCTAATTTGATACAAAATCCGGGAATAGGAGTACAGTTTGACACATTAGTAAAGTTTCCATCTTTACCTTGATGATCTATTAATTTTGCCTCCGGACACCGTCAGACAGGGTTTCCCTACGATGTTTTCCTTCACTGTTTAGAGCGGGTGTTCTAGTAAAGTTACGCTGATAAAATTGATCGAAAAGGCAGGGTCTAGTTTGTCTAAAATGTCACCCCCTTACTTATGAAAGATGTTTAAAAATGAACACTGGTTCAACAACGTCCTGTCTCTGTTTGTCACTATCCACAAATAAAGACAGGACGTTGTTTAACCAGCGTTTAACTTTAAACATCTTTCATAAGTAGGTAAGGCCCACTTATTTCTGGTAAAGAGCCGCGCTCATGTTGATAAATTATTACAGTATTACAATCGCATTAATTACACCTGCTACTAAGTATAACCCTCTCATCGCCTCCATGCAATCCCCACAAGCAAAGCCTCACTCAATTCGGAAATAATCAGTTAATCCAGGTTTGGCGATGTTACTCCAATTTTGTTTCGGCTGTACCTACTCGAAACCAGCCCTAATTCTGCTATCGCCGAGTTTCTTCAAGTTTACCAGTAATTGCCCTCCAATTTTTAGGAAAAATTTCATGCGCATTTTCACTTTGAAACGCGACAAAAATTTTGGTCACCACAATTTTGTTAATTGGAACGAACCAGGATAAATGTTTTAGAACAAATAAATCATTGAGGTTGGTCTACGCAGGCTAAATAAAAAATTTAAAAAAAAACAAACGCCAATGTTATAAGCTGAGCAATTTTCTGCACTCTCGAGGGGCATTTCTGTTCATAACTCCGAAAATCCTTAACAGATCATCGCCAATTTTTTGTGGCACCAATCGAAAAGTATACCCTTTCAAACAAGAAAGAAATCTCCAAATCGGTCCAGGCGCCTTCGAGTAATTGCTGAATATACATAAAATAAAATAAAGAGCAAAAAAAAATTTAGACGAATTGAGAACCTCCTCCTTTTTTTGAAGTCGGTTAAAAAAACTTCTGTGCTAGGAGGGTAAGTTTAATTGTACGCACCGGTAAAAGTAAGTTATGCTTATGACAGAGGACTTCAGAATGACAAAAATTCAGAACCACCAGGTTTTACAGTTTAATATTTTCTTCTTGTTTTTGACGTATTTTTAAACTTTTTCAACTCAAATAAACTTATTCACTGATAAATTAATTCACTGAATCGGAATCATGGAATTTCCAAGTAAATATTAATTTTAATTTTAAACGCCTCTGCAAATATTGTCATGAAAATAAAACATACAACCGAAAAGTAAAATATTGAAATGGAAAACCACAGCTGTAATGAGCGAGCTTCACATTGATTTTGTCGAAATGAAAACATTGTGAATGACATTATGCTGATTATAGCACCAGAATATTAAAACTTTTCACCGTCGTTGTACCGGTAGATACAGACTGGGCGTTTGCAGCGCGTAGCTTTCGAAGTCGCCAAAAGCAGTGACCACAATTACAATTCGAATACTAAATTACTAACTCAAATGTAAACAAAACGAGCGAGTACTTACTCATAAATGTAAAAAAAAAACTATCCTCTGTAGCGTTCATTGTCGCTTTTCCAAAAATCAAACTCAGTCCTCTAAAAATTTAATCCTTTAGCGTTATATCATATGAAAACCCCTGGATAGGAATCCATAATTTCCAAAAATAATAATAGAATTGATTTGATTAAAATAAAAACGGGAATGTACTTTTAATTTCCCACTAAACCTTAACTACTCGTACCTCAATTTAATGGCAACTCTATCATGTTTTCAACCATTTTCACTTTCCCCCTTACTTATGAAATATGTTTAAAGTTGAACACTGGTTAAACAACGTCCTGTCTCTGTTTGTCACTATCCACAAATAAAGACAGGACGTTGTTTAACCAGTGTTTAACTTTAAACATCTTTCATAAGTAAGGCCCTTTGACATTAGTCGGCTAAATTTTAACTTTTTCAGTCATCCAAATTAAATTACTTAATAAAATTAAATAGATTCATTTTAATTGTAAATCTGACATAGTATTCATTTCTTATTACATTATAATTCCCACCTGCAGTGCGATTCAGACCTTCTCGGAATGTATTCCGAATTCGGAAAGTGACGTTTTTTCAGCGAAGACTGAAGTTTCCGAAGAAAATCATCGAATTGGATGCATTTTCGGAAGTCTGAATCACGCTGCTGAACTACCTACTTCAAGTGCCTATTGGTCTCAATTACGTTGCAATCTTTATGTCACTCTTGAAATGCAAGCGTAACTGACGCGCTTATCCAACGGCTAGTTAATAATGAGATTCACCTGAATGTTTGCGGCCAGTTGAATAATTAGCAAACAGTCAATAATTAACGTTATGTATTCTGCAACACCACTCTATCAATATTATTGACATACGTGACAAATTAATAATGTTGTTGCGAATTGCTGTGTATCGGTTGGTGCAACTATTGAATGAAAAACATTTAAATTACGTAACCACAAATGCTAATTTTTATTTGTTTAAATAGCTTGTGTTTGAAAAGGGCGTCTTAACCACGATTCTTAATTTTATTTAGCTAACCTTAACGCAATTAACGCATGCAAAAATTGCGATTAGGCTTGCTCAAATACAAATCTGGGCGACCGAGCTCTGCTCGAGTGCAAATAGTGAAGATTTTAAAAAAGAAAAAAGAACAAAAGAAAACTAAATTAAACTTGGCTGATATTCGAACTCATGGCCTTCGGTTTAAAGGCGGACACCCGACCACTCAGCCAATTTAGTCTTAACAAATCACGTGAAATTACGAACCACATTGCATTGGTAAAGCTTTTTGCGTGAAAATGACGAGAAAACGAATTTTCTCAGATATGAGACCTAACTAAATCGAATTTTCGCCCCCGTAAACCGCAGTAACGCAAATTTCATCGAAATCCTTATAGCCGTTTTCGAGAACGTGAGGGCAAGCAAGACGCCCTTAACCTTAAACTAATAATTCAATTGAAAGAAAAACTAAAAGTAAGGAAATAATAGGGAACTAAAAAAATTTGGTACTAAAATTCTTATCTGAATCTTTGAATGGAAACAAGAGAATAAATTATGTACCTACACGCTATTAACATAACTAGTAGTTCGCCCCGAACTGAGATCTCGCGCACCGTTGTGTTGATAGCCTAGATTTGGACTTGTTTCTGACTACCCCTATACCTACGTTAAGTGCTCCTTCTAGTGTTTATCACACAATGATATCTAATGCGCTACCTCAGTATGGTAAAGATTATAGGCATGCATGCAATACATTAAGTCGTGTCGTGTTTATATTCAATAGTTGACCCCGCGAACTTCGTACCGCGCCTCAGAGAAGGCCTCTTAGTTCGAGAAATTATTAAAATAGCTGTTCAATACAAAATGTATGAGAAAATCAATCCCCTCCCCCTCCCCTCCCCCCTCCCCTCCCCTCACCGTCCCCTCCCCCTCCCCCTCCCTCTCCCTCTATAATTTTGGTACATGCCCAGCCCACTATTTGCAGGAGTAAGCATTTGCATACGTGACAGGTTGCAAGCCCATCGCCGATATTAGAACGTTAACTGGTTTCCTCACGATGTTTTCTTTCACCGTTTAAAATTTTTATAATCGAAAAATCCATTGATGAGCACGGCCAGGGTTCGAACTTACGACCTATGAATCGAAAGTCGAGCACTCTTCCACTCGGCCAACACGGCTTTTATTTTCAATCTCAAGAAAAAATATCAAGTAGCAACTAAAATCATTGCAAACCAAACCACAACGATGCCACACTCTTTGTCTGTTAACCAGACCTACGAATACATCGAAACTCTATGAAACGGGAGCTCTCTCCATACTTCCGTTAATTGGTTTTCATCATTTTTATTTTTCACTGTATTTCAAAAACTGTAGAACCTAGAAGAAAACTAAAAACCATTTTGGAATGTATAAATTGAGTACTTTCATATGACACCCCACTCAATATATTTGGGTAACTTTGAAAAAAATTTACCCCCTTGGGAACCCCATATCTTTACAACCCCTTCATCGATTACGCTCATACGCTCCACAGCAAATTTCCATAGCACAACCTATTGACCTATCAAGTTTCATATAGATTGGATGAGCGGTTCGATAGTTATGCGAGAACATAAAAATGAAACATACAAATATACAAACATACAAACATACAAAGCAAAATCGCCTAACTTGCCACTAAGATCTTCGCTCGCTTCGCTCGCTCGATCGATTATGTATACACACTATACCTTTTAAAATCATGTCACAGAAAAACCAATGGATGGAGCACAACAAAAACTGAAAAATGATTTGGCAATGCGTTAGTATAGGATTCAAAAGAAGTAACTGATAAAATAGTTGGATATATTTGCTGTTCCATTAGTTTAAAATTTGTGGATTGTATACATACTATTGCAGGCGATCATACTATGCGTGCTTTCTATTCTATACAAATTGAGATACTTGCGTACAAAGTAAAAACTGCAGTCACGCACACCGCTCGCTGCGGGATGCGTTGCAGTAGGAGAACCGCCGTATGTTTGTTTCTCTATAACTCGACAACCACTGAACCGATTTGCCTGACATTTAAATAAGTAATGAATAGGATATAGGCTACTTTTTATCCGGGTACCACGGGAAGCTAGTGAAATATTAGGTCTTTACCTATGAAATTGCCGTTTTTGATGAAAAAAGTTAACGTAATTTTTTTTCTACATTTTTTATTTCTATTAATCAAAGTAATCACCCATGCAATCAATGGATCTTTGTCAACGCCGTGGCAGTTCATTATGCCCTTCTTGAAGAAATTAGCTGGACAGGAGGCAACAAATTCTTCCGAGGCATTTTGTACTGCCTCTCGGGAATTCAATTTTTTTCCCATCAAGAAGTTATCCAAATTCTGGAAAAAGTAGAAGTCTATACGCACAAGGTCTGGTGAGTACTGTGGACGACGGAGAGCTTCCAACCCTAGCTCTTGTAACTTGGAGACCGTCTACTGTGCAGTATGAGGTCACGCGTCGTAGTGTAGGAGCAGCGGTGACGAGCGATTGATCAAAGCTGGTTGGGGATTGCAAGCTTCTCCATCATTGTGTTCAGTTCTTCACAGTACACATCTGCAGTAATGCTCATCCCGTTTGGTAAGAAGCTGTGATGAATCACACCGGCGCTAGACCATCAAACAGTAATCATCACTTTTCTAGGGTCAATTTTTCTTTTAGGGGATTGTTTAGGTGCTGAATCCGGATCAAACCAACGTGCTAAGTGCTTGCGATTGTCAAACAGAATCCATTCTTCGTCGCAGGTAACAATGCGGTTCAAATTCCTTCGTATGTTTGCCTGGTGAGCAGTGCAAGGCACATCTCGACGCGTACTTCGCGCTGGCGATCATTGAGTTCGTGGGGCACCCCTTTGTCAAGCTTTTTTACCTTGTCAATTTGACGCAAATGGACCAATATTGTTTTGATGCTAACGTCGAAAGCTGCTGCTAATTCAGCCGTAGATTGAGTATCATCAGCCTCCACAATCGCCTTTAATTCGTCATTGTCAACCAAAGTTTTTGGATGAGTACGGGGTTCATTTTCAGGTCGAAATTTCCTGAACGGAAGCTAGCAAACCAATAACAGGTGGTGCGATCGTTTGTAGTGTTCGCTCCGTAAACGTCGTTGATGTTGCGTGCCACTTGTGTCGCGTTGCTGCCACGCGGTACTCATATTCCATAATTACTCGATTTTTTTACGTATCCATGATGACGAAAAAAATTCAAATGTGATGAAAACATAACGCTAATCAATAAACAAATGACTAATTTTGAAAAAAGAAACCCATGTTTTTAATATAAAATTAATTTGGAATTAAAATTCTTAGTCAAACCCAAAAATATTTTGATTTGAAATGACCAGTACTGAAGAACGGCAATTTCATAGGTAAAGACCTATTATAAAACAAGTTAAAAGAGAACATTTACGTACAACTAATTCTAACTCCAACTAGCAGCTTTCGTTGAAATAGTCTTACATTGCTTACATTTTTGAGGTCAAACAAAAAACAATTCGTCATCTAGCCCAAAGCCGAACAAATCGAACTCCCGGCAATAAATAAAAAACTCCCCCGCTGCAAACCTTCAGAAATTCAATTTCCTAGGGAATATTGGCAATACCAACAGAACGGAACGAAATGTCCGATGTTGTATTAGCCGAACTACACAAGGCAGCGTAGGACCACACTTTGATGTTTGTTATCATAAGCTAGCCGCCCGCGGCTTTGCTCGCGTGGTACAGTCAGCGACAAAAATCGGTGAACATTATTGAGTTTTAAATTTTTATAGAAGTAGAGTTTATATTTATAGCTAATATTAGATGTTTTGCCCTGCTTTATGACTTACTAATTTTAAACAAACGTTACCAATTTCGCACATAGCGTGAAGAAAAAGTGAAATGCAAAACTCAAAATGTCCATACAATTGTCCACACTTTACTATAGTCACGGGTAGAATAGTAAACTCGTGCATACTGGTGCTCGAGGCACTGTATAGTATAATCAACCATCATCGCACTATTTAGCTGCACTAGTGCCTTTTCAAAGTTCAAAATCTGCTCAAGTCTAATGAGAAAGAGGCCTTAGTTCCATAATAAATTAACTCAGTCCCAGTAGGTCGGTGAAAACTCCGACCATTCAATATTTTCACGATCCATTACTGAAATTGCAGCAAATATTGAAACGCTGATTAAATTACACACTCTTCGACTTCTTATTTGATTGATTTTCAGTTGAAATTACAGAACGGAAAATGAATTCGCTGTACGATGACAAACTTGACCTATATTTATTTTTACGACAAGTTCTTCTAGTAAGTATATAGGTTTAACTTTAACTTTGAATTTTAAAATGGTTTAAGTACTAACAGCCCGCTTCGGTTTAATACATTAAAACTTATACACGTTACCTCATCGTCTTTAACATTTAGAGCCTTTACGTAGAACTTATTCGTGAGTTTCGATGGGTTTATCTGCCGTTTATAAGCATGTTATAGCTTATTTCTGGGATATTTCCTTGCATAAGCCTTAAACGACAAAATTGTTAAACCACAAACATTTATAGCTATGCTTTCACAAACTCTTTTACCTATATACGTGTAATAGTCAAAAACCTACAAAATTGCGGCAGCTTTCCTTCCGCTCTCTACACGAATACTAAAACAACAAAATAAAATATTCCCGATATTCGCTTTACCTCGCAATACATTTTAAAGGCTTTTATTAAACGTTAACAACAATTTTACCCTCAAAAGCCTTTCATGGCGAGAATTGTTTGGGATGGGAACTGCTTTGCGAAAACAATTTGCAGTATCTGGAATACACATCACCGTTTTATTGTTGTGTCCTTGGAATACAAAAGTTGAAGGAAGAAATAGAAGGTGTAAGTCATAGGTGTGTTCTGCATTTATGCGGTATTGTGCAAAACTTCGTTGTATCTTGTAGTAAATAAATTAGGTTTTTTTTTTTTTAAATTGCATTGTTTTCGCTTGCATTGTATCAAACAGTGTAAGCTTGGTCATTATTTAAGCCCAAAATCGTATGCAACTCGTGTTATGAAAGAGCTATAATAAAATTCATCAAAATATAATGTAAGTATTGTACTGTGTTACGCATTTTGAGACTGGGATCTCTCTGCCTAAAACAATTACAAAATTAAACCCGTTGTTATCAGTAGGCCGATTAGACCGATAGTCAAACTGACTCATATCTTCCTACAAATGTAGAATATAACCTACAAAATGCTACAATATGTAACCACTTCTTGTTTTTCTAATCTGTGGTTATCCCACCTCGCGTGTACCGGGTAAATAGGGTGTTATCACATTTACACGATCAATTTGTATGCAAGGTCTAAAGCTCCCTTGGCATTGTAAGGCTTGTAGGTTTCCCCCTATGAGGGTAAAGCTTACCAACAGATAAACGGCGGTTAAACGGCTGTTTTAACTACCTATTCACTGAACTGCCTTATACCACAGATGACTAACTAAATCTGTGCTTATACGTAATATCCAATGCTGAGGCCGTGGTCGCTCTTTCAATTCAATTTCAATGTAATGATGGTTTTAATACAAATATTTGTGTAGTGGCAAGCTTTGTATTTATGTGCTTGTTTTGATGAAACTTTTCAAAGAAGAAAAATAAAAACCGGCCAAGTGAAAGCCTGACTCACACACGTAGGGTTCCGTACTATCGTATAATATTTATTTTAACACTGCTCGTTTTTTAAAATATTTAATTAAAAAAAAGAAAACATGGATAGGATTCACTTTTACTTTTTACTTGTTTTAATTTTTTGTAGTTGTGTGCCAGCTAGCTATAAACAAATATGGGTAATACTCTGTCAAGTTCAAGTGTCAAAATTGTTTGACAAATAGCAATGTTCAAGTAGTGTCCATCTCATAGGGTTCCATAGATAAAGCCTTGTAACAGACACGGGCGGACAGACAGACAGCGGAGGCTTATTAGTAGGGTCCCATAAATGGCTTCTGAAAGTCATACCATCTATACCAAATCGCTAGCTAAATGAATTAGGTGGAATCCAGTGCAGCGCCCGTAGCGGTAACTACATTAAAATAAAATACTCAATACAATACAATACCATGTGCGGTTGTAGCACAAACTTGCAATAGAGCTACAGATAAAGCTCTCAATAAAATACTCAATACAAAACAATAGCTATGTCATGTGCGATTGTAGCACAAACTTATAATAGAGCTACAGATAAAGCTCTCAATAAGATTGCACATTTAGAATGAACTTATCAAGCCGGGGTTGAGTTTCAATATGGCTTCAAAAGCATTTCTATCGGACTAGTGCAGGTAACTTTTGTTCCCATTGTTTCCAGATCGGGTTCAATACTGACTTTCGTAACATTACTTTTTAACTTCCTTTTTCATCGGTTTTCTTAGTACTCAGCGTCGCAGTTTCTTAATTAAACATCTAGCGGTAGTAATTAATGCGGCAAAGGAACACTCGACGGTGAGTGGTTTCTAAGTATATTTTTGTTAATTTAACCTATAAAAAATTTTACATAAGTATCATTACATTTTTCAATTCGTTTTAAAAGTTCAGTAAATATTTGTTGATGAATTCAGATTTTTAAACTCGTAGGTATATATATTTTTCTGCTTCTGGTCACAAAATCGCGTGCCTATACTTTATTCCGTTTGATACCACTAACTAACGTTCTGAGAAATTATTCTGTCGTGTCTTGAGAATACATTCGTAGCCCTGGTTTTTTAAACTTCTGTATAATGAAATCCTAAAAAGTAACAGAAAATGAGCAAGCTGCTACCAAGTCAAAGGCAAAGATTCATAAAACACATACATACGGGCCTGTTAAGCTTGGTTCAATAATCCCCTTTCAATATTCAACGAAATCGTAGCACATTGGACAAAACTTCCGGATCCAGGATATTTTTGAGCTGGTTCAACCACAAAGCCGACACTAGTTGGCAACGGTTGCACTCCCTCCTCTATAGTTTCATTATCCGGCAAGTTTTCAGTGAAACAAACTTGCCTTTCAAGCTTCAATTTTCTATGAAAATGTAGCCGTTTTAAATGTCGGCCGTAATACAACTTTTCACTCTGGTCAACACTATGGTATTGCATTGCAGCTCCTTATTATTGACTAATGGTTGTTCCAGATGATATCATGGCAATATCTCTCTCAATGTTGTGCATGCTAGGCTCACAGGGCGTGGTAGACATTCTCTCAGATCTATAAGAACCTTTGAAGAACCTTTGGGTATGTCCAAATACATATTTGATACAATGATCGAATTTGGCAGAAATTAGCATTCTATACGTGACAGGTTGCCGCTATTATGGGGCATTTAAACGGCGCGCCAATACGCGAGCCGAGCCTGGCTCGGCTCGTGACTCGGCGAGTCACGCGCCGTTTAAACAGCTACGCTCGGCTCGGCTCGGCAAAGTTTGCACGATCCACGGACGGCTCGGCTCGCGTTACCCCGCGTCGTGTAAACGATCAGGCTTGCGTTCGTATTTAGCCGAGCCGCGCCTCCACGGACGGCTCGGCTCGCGTAGGCTCGTGATATCCCGCGTCGTTTAAACGCACCATTAGAAAGCTGACTGATTCGCTAATTGTTATTGTAAGCTAAACTTAAAGTCCATGCGTTGTGCAATACAATTTCGTCTTGAACTATGCACATGAAATGGCTATCCCGTGTAGTCTATTTGCATGTCATATTGACGTCAACATTATACTACGCAGTTGACAACGTTTGTCGTAGAGATTGCCCTGTTCACATAAACCCACAGGCAATTACACGGAAACGCATCCATTGATCAGTTGTGTGACGTAAAATTGAATGATGACCGCTATACTACAGCAACTGTTTATAGAAAATCATTGCTTCTTTTATTTTGAGCTCATGTTTTGAACGGGAACTTGTTATTTCAAGGGAAATTTCTTGCTGATTCAATTTTAATTTCCACATTAATTCTGTTTTGAAGGTTATTGTTATATGAATATTTAGTCTCTATTTGTTAAGTGCTTGAATGTTTTATTCATGAAATATTTTGCGTATTTTCTTTAAGAGAAAGTTAAATATATTCAAGACATGTACAAAACAATTGGAATAGGAAAATCAAAATATGCATCAACTCGAGCTATATTGTTGACCAATGACTTTCTTGTAGATAATAGCGATAAATCTGAGAGGATGGTTTAAGTTCTATGCAAACTTCATCTCAACAATGTCCCAGGCACTATTGAGTGAAAGCATACAGAGGTTGGGTATAAACTATACTTACCTAAGATGGAAAGGTCTAAGCTTTCTCATATCCTCATTTTTCATAAACTTCTAGTTCGAAATTTTGGCGAAACATCGTAATATCGTGTATCAAAATATAAATAAATGTTTACCAACCAATATAAGCATCCCACGAAAATGTTACCCTATATTCCAACAGCAGAATTTTATTAATTAATTTAGGAATCAGTTGGAGGCCCGACGACGTGTGAATCGCTGCCAAAATTAAACTTTCGTGAAATAAAGTTAATTACGAGTTTTGAAATGAGGGGACCCCTCGTCAGAGCCCGTTCTATGTTTTCGATTTCAACCAAGTTGATAACGATACTTGATCCCCTGAAGGGTAATGTTGATGGTAGTTTACCCTTGTGAATGTTTGTTCACGATTGGACTATCTAGGCAATGCCGTAACATTTTGAAGAAACAAATTCTGAAAACATTCCCTACAAACGTTATTGTAAGATTTTTCTTATTCAAATTGGGAATGTCTGAGGAAGTATAATCTAAGACGCGGAGAAATAGCGCTATTTTTTCCGAATAGTGTTGTGTTTTAGTGGTAAGATTTTTATGAGAAGAGGTTGTGAAGACAACAAAGTCAAGAACATTTATCCAAAAGGATCACATGGTATCACTTTGAATCGTCTTAAGAGCTAGGTGATTCTACTACTGTTCCTTCGTGACCAAAACCGTGAAGAACCACAGCAACAAACGATTTGGGGCCTAAAATTTTTTTCGATATAATAAATAGGATTCCGGCGCTTAGACTTTTGGGCCCAACCATGTATGAAACCTGAATGATCTCCTTTTATTTTTAACCCCCAACGCAAAAAGGGGGTGTTATAATTTGACCGCTATGTATATCTGGTGTGTGTGTGTGTGTGTGTGTGTGTGTGTGTCTATGGCACTGTAGCTCTTAAACGGGTGAACTGATTTGAATGCAGTTTTTTTTTTATTTGAAAGCTGTTTTTCTAGCAATGGTCCTTTGATATATTTTATCAAAATCGGTTCAGCCGTTTTAAGATCATCAGCTCTTTTCTAGTTTTTGAAGGGATATGTCAAGGGTTTTATACATATGTAGTGTTTTCTTGTATTATTTATGAATTGAATGTTGTCTTTGGTAATGTAAACTTCCCTATGCAATCATTCACAACCAGAATGATTGTAACCATTTATGCCTGCTGTATATAAATTATCGTTTTCACAAAACACATTGTATTAAAAAACTTGTGTACTGCAATATGAAAACAATGGTAATAAAACACTTATATTTTACTTCAATTTGAAAACGTGTTTTCACTGGATGTTATAAAACTACTCACAAAAAAATCTAATAAAAGCTCTAAAACACCAGCTCAACATATCGCAAACAATTCATACCGAAAAGTTGGTAACAAACCGATTTTTAACACTATTTTGAAATTTTGTTTCAGTTTCTGAACCAGCAACCAGTTTTCAGTCATATTTGTGTTTAATTGTTGTCGATAAGCCCTTTATATGAAACATTGTCAGAGTCCCAGAATAATTTGCAAAACTTGACCCACATTTTAACTTGTTACTTTAGAATAAAACGATTTCGAACAGTTTCATGAAACAACAATGCGCTATTTTAGCTTTCAGGGTTGGTTTTATTACACCTCGTACGAAAACGATTTAATTTGGTAGTAAAATATAAACATAAAGATACTCACATATACATATATTTTAATTTGTATTATAGAAATTTTTAACTTGTTCAGGTATAAGTTAATTACAAACCAAGTGCCTCTGTCAGTAATTTGAGAGTCTCATTTTCTCCGGCGAAAAAGTAATATTTGCATATCATAAAATGAGGAGAAAGTTAATATTTATTAAAATAAGTTTATTAAAATTTTGCCGTGGAAAATATAACCAGGTAAAATCGCTTGCTTATTATTTTTTTCAAGCTAGTTTTTGTTTAACTAATTAACTTAATAAAAAGAGAAAATATTTTATATCCTCGTAGATCTGAAACAATTGAATCAACACCAAAAATTCACTTTGGGAAGTGAACCGCTTTTGATGAGATTCACACCTTTTGAAAGGTTGTGGTATCGGCATATTAGTCACCGGCGTGCATATTCGTAAAAAGACAATGGTTAGCTGCATGTTGTAAAAACGTCCAACAAAACCAACGAATCTTAAAAAGAGACTATTTTTTGATAATTTTAGTACTTACCTATACATTTATCAGCCATGTAATTGTATGTAGTACCTACCTAATATTTGTAATTTCTATCACTGGATATAGGTTTTTTTCATCGAAATAACATAAAAACAACGTTTTACCCAATACTTTTTATGCCTTCATTCCATAAATTACTTTAATCTCTTAAAAATGTCTCAAGAGCGAACAAATAAATAAGACTGCCCAAGAAAATATTTCAAAAGGTTACAAAAATTTCCGATCTTTTCCTACTTGTCCAAAATACCCAACCATTAAAATTATTTTAAAGCGCTAAAGCCGGACAAGAGCTCAATTTATTACACCCTTCCTACCATTCCTATACGATTATTTACGGTGACTCTGCCGCAACGAGCAACACCGAATATGGTGCATAGCGTAGACCATGAAAGTTTTTGCAATGAAAAACTATTTGCCAACTGAATTCTGCAGTACCGCATGATCATAACTGTAAAAGATTGCGGTGTTCGTTTTATAGCTTCGTTAAAGATTTATCTTTATGAAAATTAATTAAATGAGGAATCTTTTATTAAATAAGTAAGTTCGTATGAGCTTGTGGCCATCTTTTGTTAATATTTTATAAAAATTTAAATCACTTCGAGAAGCAAGCAAAATTGTTAATAAAAATACTTACCTAACTTTATTAAACAAACTAAGTAGTTTATTTTAAGACGCTACTGTTATAAAACTTATCGTGGTCAAGTTTATAGAAGAACAAACACCTGTACGAGAGAAAGGGGAAAAGAAGGCCCTTCAGTGAAATACCTGAAAAATTAAAAAGAAAAGACGAGAAACCAGTAGCCGTACTATGAGCTCTTAGAGCAATGTCAAAATAAGGTGAAATCCATTCCTGCCTTAAGCTTGATTTGACATTGTTTTCGTCCGAAAACAATCTTATTTTATTCCTGCCTTGGTCTTGACGCAGGAATGCAGCAGGACATGCGCATTACACTCTCTCGACGCTCTCTCTGCGCATGTCTTGCTCGATGACACCGAGCAGGACATGCGCAGTCCTGCATCTAGTCGATGTCATGTCCAAGGAAGTTATATACATACAGGAATGCTACCTGACATTTAATGTACAAATGATTTTGAACCTTATCACGACTACACAACGATATATTAGGTATAATTTAATCTTGGTTATAAGGATTGTTGGTCTTGTTGAGAGGCTTTCTTGGTAGCTTTGTCTCTTTCACACTCGTTGTTGGATTAGTAGTGTGACCATGTCATTTAAATTTCAGGATATTTTTACCTTATCGCGCTCGACAAAATCAGCGCTTGATTTCGATCCATGGTTCGATCCTTTAATTCAATTCTTAAAACCGCCATATCTCGGGAACTACTCGTCCTAGACTCTCCGTTCTCAGTTCAAATGAAAGCTATGACCAAGATCTTCATTTGAAGTGACAGCTGTCAAACTTCAAACGGCCATATCTTGGAAACTACTCGTCCTAGACTCCCCGTTCTCAGTTCAAATGAAAGCTATGACCAAGATCTTCATTTGAAGTGACAGCTGTCAAACTTAAAACCGCCATATCTCGGGAACTACTCGTCCTAGACTCCCCGTTCTCAGTTCAAATGAAAGCTATGACCAAGATCTTCATTTGAAGTGACAGCTGTCAAACTTTAAATGGCCATATCTCGGAAACTTCTCGTCCTAGACTCCCCGTTCTCAGTTCAAATGAAAGCTATGACCAAGATCTTCATTTGAAGTGACAGCTGTCAAACTTCAAATGGCCATATCTCGGAAACTACTCGTCCTAGACTCCCCGTTCTCAGTTCAAATGAAAGCTATAACCAAGATCTTCATTTCAGATGACAGATGTCACTTTGACAGCTGTTATTGAAAATGTAGATCTTGGTCATAGCTTTCATTTGAGCTAAAAAGGAAGAGTCTAGGATGAGTAGTTTCCGAGATATGGCCATTTGAAGTTTAACAGCTGTCACTTCAAATGAAGATCTTGGTCATAGCTTTCATTTGAACTGAGAACGGGGAGTCTAGGACGAGTAGTTCCCGAGATATGGCGGTTTTAAGTTTGACAGCTGTCACTTCAAATGAAGATCTTGGTCATAGCTTTCATTTGAACTGAGAACGGAGAGTCTAGGACGAGTAGTTCCCGAGATATGGCGGTTTTAAGTTTGACAGCTGTCACTTCAAATGAATATCTTGGTCATAGCTTTCATTTGAACTGAGAACGGGGAGTCCAGGACGAGTAGTTCCCGAGATATGGCGGTTTTAAGTTTGACAGCTGTCACTTCAAAGATTCAAGATTCAAGATTTCAGTTTTCAGATTCAAGAATCAAGATTTAAGATTCAAGAATCTAGGATCGAAATCAAGGATCGAATTCAAGGATCGAAACCAAGGATCGAAATCAAAATCAAGGATCAAAATTGTATCAGTATTTTAATTGAAAAATCATGCTCTGAAACATCACGTAAATCAGAAAATGATGTAAAAGGCCCCTCAGGGACTTAAGGGATGTTTAGTTTATAAATTATGGTCACCCTTTAGAAAGAGACACACCGCCCAAGTTTTATCTCTCAAGCGGACCGCGTTTTCTGTCTCAATTAACCATCCAGTTACGTAGGTATATAACTTCCTTGGTCATGTCACCAAAACATCCCTGCGTTAAGATTGTTTCCGTCCTAAGGCAGGATTAAAACAAGGTTGATTTAGGCCTGATTTATGCCTGCGTCAGTCTTACTTCAGTCTTATCTAAGTACGGACGAAAGTAATCTTACTTTGACATTGCTCTAAGACTTGGTAATACGACCACAGTATTAGATTCCCGATAGAAAATTACTATAAGTAAGTCAGCGGTGCTGCAGATCATAGTTCTTGGTAGCACCTGGATATTAAAAGTCGATAAGGGAAACCAACTTGAAACTAGACAGGAAGGCCGGAAATTAGATTTCCCAGACATGAACTAGTGTTTGCTAGCTTGCCTAGACGCACTAGGTGAAGTTGCAAAATGCACATAGAATCTGTTTCGCAAATGAAAAATCTTTAAAGCGGTGCTAATATCTTATGCATGTTTGAAAATAAAAAACCATGGATTTTTTGTCATTATCATCATCATCATTTCAGCCCATTTCCAACCTCCGTTAGGTATAGCCCTTTTCTTTATTACCTACGCCATTCTCTCCGATCCCTCGCGAGTTTCATCCACTGATTTCCGACTATGCTTACCATATCATCGGGCTAGTCTGCCTCTTGGCCGTTGAGTGTACCTTCCATTCGTCTCTTCTATTTTTTTGTCAGTTTCACAATATTTCGCCACCTATTAGAAAACTAACTGGTTACGATGTTTTCCTTCTTCATTTGAGACTATGTTAATGTGCAAAAAATCCATTGATGCATGACCAGGGATTCGGATTAAAAGTCGAGGCACTATTCCACTCGGGCAACACAGCTCTCTTTCTTTCATCATCATCTTTATCATCAGCTTGTAGTGACCCACTGTTAGGCATAAGCCTCCTTCCCGAACCGCCAAACATCTCTACTCTGGGCCTTTTGCATCCAGGACAAATTCTACTAATTTACAACGTCAACCGTTTACCATGTATCATTATCGCTGCATTACGTTTCGCTCTCCAAAACGACAGTTATTTGTTTGAACACGGCACCAAAACAGAGTAACCTAACCTCATTGGTCATAGTAGATTAGAAAACAAAAAGTAATGTTAAAGTGGAAGTTTTGCTTTGGTTGGTAAAAGTATGTCCTGTATGGCAACTATGTTGTACATCCATCCACCTAGCAGCTAGCTCTCCTCTTTTACATCATACGAATAACACAAGTTATGTGGCTAGAGCGTGCGGTGATCCAAAACACGCGATAGTTGACTGAGCAAACGCTATGCGGTCATTTTAGTACTATAACTCGTAACATAGTTACATGCAATGCTTTTCAGAGAATCCTATTAATAATTACGTTTTGCGGACTTGATTCTTGCAAATTCATTTTTGCACTGCCATTTTACACAGCGTCTTCTAGCACCAAACTACGACAAGCTTGATGTACAGGAACAAGATGTCTGATAGAAATTCGCTCGCGTGGTACCCGAATAAAAAGTTGCCTATGTCCTATTCCCGGTTATTATCTATCTATATTTTAAATTTCAGCCAAATCGGTTGTGTTTTTCGAGTTATTATAGCAGCAAACAACCATCCATCCATCCAAACATCCAAACTTTCGCATTTATAATATTAGTCTGATTTTTTTCTTGTAAATATTATGCATACATACTTAGATACAATACTCGTACTTTGACACTCAGGCACAACAGACATCTATGTTCATCACATATGTTTGTACTGGGTGGGAATCAAGCCCATGCCGCGCAGAATCTAGAGCTACTAAGGTAAAATATACCTTTTAATTGTTTTATTCCTCCTATCATCAACCAAATCTATTGATAATATTTTAACCAATGAAAAACAATAAGTACAACACAATTGCGCGATCAAATATAAAAATTTTACTTATTATGATCTCCACTCAAGTATTCGTTTGTTTGAGTGGCAAATGAATTGCAGGGAACTTAATCATAATTTGCCTACTACACAAGGAATATTAAATTCAGAGCAGCTTCGGATGCATTACCTAATTAATTAGATTGAATATTTGAGGAACTAACTGAAAGATCATGAAAATATCTGAGAATTTAAATAAAATAGTTAATTAACTGTTTCGGCAGATGCGTTGGCCGATCTGTTTTTCGTGAAAACAGGCAGGCCAGTTCCTAATTGCGTATTGTAGGTATGGATGGAGGCGTAGACGTAATGACTTGATTTTTATTATCCAGATGAGACGTTTATTCGTATTTTTACAATAGAAATTGAAATTATGCTAGAGATAGAATAGGCACCAGTATGAATTGACGTATTGATAGAAGAGTGAGTGAATGCCGAATGTTGAATGAACGTGGAACGAACGTGGAATGAATGATGGAGTCCAGTGCAAAGTTTGAAGGGTCCGTCTGGAGGGTCTTCACGCTGTTGTATAAAGGTGACGTTCTCGAATCCACTTAAGGTGCGGTAACATGGGCCCGGCCTTGGAATCAGCAGGTTCCAACACAGTCGCATGATGTCACGTTGTCATCAGAATCTGTTGGTGGAACTGGTAGCGGACAAATTTTGGAGAAGCCTCTGCGTGTGATGATGATGAACTTTCCCGCCACAAAATGAGCTGCAGATTGCGCTGATCAGCCTGAACAGATATCTGTCTGAACATCTTCTCCAGTATCAAATGCGAATGATTTTACCCTGCATTTGAATGTTCAAATACTTTAGTATTTATATTTTTAGGTGATGTACAAAACAGAGGCGTTATACATTATGCAAACATTATTATTTTGTCCTGTTTAAAGAGTCGAAGCATTTGTTCTGAAAGTATTACAATAAAAGGGCTTATCCAACCATCTCTAGGCTATTGAATTGTTTGCTAAGGGTCTGCCAAACTTTTTCACATAATTCTTAACCGACTTCAAAAAAAAGGTGGAGGTTCTCAATTCTTCGCAATCTCTTTTTTATGTAGGTAAGTATGTTAACCGATTACTTGATGACACCTGGACTGATTTAGAAAATTCTTTTTTGTTTGAAAGGGTATACTTTTCAATTGGTGCGATAAAATTTGGTGAAGATCTGTCGAGGATCTTCTTATGAACAGAAATGCACCTCGAGACTGCAGAAAATTCTCTCAGCATAAAAAATTGAAGTTATTTTTTTTGTTTTTAATTTAGCCACTTGTTATGTCTGCAATGTTTGCTTATCCTCAAAATGTTGTTCTGACAGTTCAAACATCTATGAATCTTCTAATCCCCATTTTACCTTTATGTAGAAAGTTTTTCTACATCTCAGTTGAACACAACCCTTCCAGCATCTGTATTTATAAGCATCTTGTAACAACATTTTTCCTTTTAACCCACTCTTACGAAACTTCCCTTTACAAACTCACAATGTTAGAATTCGAGCAAAAGATTCAAGCGATTTCTGGCCTCTTCATTTTAGGCAGAAAAAACTTACTAGTGTGAAAAATATGCTACTTTGCCGTTTGGATGGGTTACCTACAAAAAAAAGCCACTAACCGTGATTTTTTTTGTGACTCCTTACAGTATTGATCTCTAAGTAGTAGAATCACATATAATTATATTATTTATCTATAAATGTTATATGCGGTCCCTGCGGTCCTACTGAATATTTCGCTCATTAAATTCAAAAGGGTCATATTTCAAAAACTACATTTTTTACAGGGGAGCCTATTGAAGTTTTGGTCGTCGTTTTTTCGTATTATTTTGTAAATAGTATCTTGTATATACATGTGTCATATATCATTCGATGCGTATTTTGAGCTGTTATATACTGTAAAATAACATTTACTGTAACTTTCATCCAGAAACGTACAAAGTCACAAAAGTCCCTTTTATTTATAAAAATGGTCGCAATGTTAAATGAATTTACTAAACAAAAGGCCACAAATCATACAAAAAATTAGTTTAATTATAAGTTTTACATCATTGTTTTGGTAAATGTGAAAAGAAACCCTATTCGGACCCTCAAAGCCACCGATAGGCAGAGAATAGACGCGTTTGAGATGTGGTTTTGGCAACGCCTTTTGAGAATCCCATGGACAGCCTACAAAACTAATTTTTAAATTTTAAAACAACTGAAGCTAAAGCACCAAAAGCGTCTGTCAACCACTTGCCTGTACAGAATCTTAAAATACTTTGGCCACATTGCCCACAGGAGCACCGATAGTATCGAGATACTTATTGTGACAGGCAAGATAGAGGGCAAAAGACCGAGAGAATGTAGCCCCAAACGCTGGTCTGACCAGGTATCGGCGCAACTAGAATTGCTGATGAACAAAGCATTGCATCAAGCCACAGATCGCTCCAAATGAGTAACGATCCTCACTCAATAATAAGGAATCGACTAAGGAGGAGGAGGATCTCACATTAAAATAACTAAGAAAAGAGACAACAAAACAGTCAACAGGTTTTTAAAATACCTCCCCCTTCTTCTTTGCAGTTTTTATTAATGCGTGTACCTACTGAGCAGCTTAAGAATTCTTGAGATGTTCTTCTGTATGATGGAGTGCACAGCGTCACCCTCATTTTGGGTGTGTGTGCCCTTTGATGAAGAATTTATGGGTTATACCTCTTAAGTTTAAAAAATCATTTATGGCGTATTAGTACTCGTACATTGCTAACATAAATTTACCTCACCTTGTGGGCAAGTCATCACCGCTTGTAAGTCGTAGACTGTGACTATAAAGTTTTCGCTAAGTGAATGTCTAAAATTGTGACTGTACCTAAACCACAAAAAGCAAGTTAAGAAAATGCCTATTAGGAAGTAGCTGACTTACACACAAACAGGCAAAGACCCTTTCCTTTAATAAACTAACTGTTCAATTTAAATAATTTTGTTATAATCATTTTTTAGTTTTAACAAACAGTCGAAATAGGTAGGTCCAACTTTAAGAAAGAAGTAAATCGTCGAATCCAATTCGGATGGGCAGAATTCGGGAAATTTCACAACATCTTCTCGTCTATAATTACATCAGAGCCGTAAGACAAAAGTTTTCAATCAGTGTGTGTTACCGTGATGGCATAATGGAACCTAAATGTAAAAGTTCTCGAGTGGAGGCCACGGATCAGCAAGTTCAGCGTTCGACGTCCACCAACAAGCTGAACAGACGACCTTTAAAAAAAAAGCAGGTTGTGGTGGATTCAAGCCGCTTCCAACCGCAACACAATGAAATCATAGAGGGAAGCCTGCCTATGTCCAACAGTGGACGTCCAATGGCGGAGATGATCATGATGATAAATAAAATACTACATAAACATAATTTTTAAACGTTATAGCATAGTTCACGAACATCAAAACAGCCATTTAACAAACATAGCATATTTTGTTTAAACGCAAAACAGACATATTCCAAGAACTGTACTTTTTGTTTCAATAAATAATTACCAAACTTATTGAATTTTAATTCAAAAGAAACGTATTTCAAAACATGGCTCCTTTGCTTATAAATAATATTGTACTCCGCGTGTTTTCTATATTCAATACGGTGACATTTCAAAATATGGCACTTTTTACGATAATTTACTACTTCAAATTCAGTTGATTTTCGGAATGTGGCCCTTTTTAACAAAGATTACGTGCGATTACGCTTATCGCCGGGTCGTAATTGACAAAATGGCCGTTTTGTTCTGAAATTAGTGGTCAATGTGTTAAAATTCAAAGAGGGCAGTTGTATATTTGGACCATTTTAAACGCTAAATCAATGGGTGTCTTCTTCAAATATAAAAATTTATACAATTTAGATGCGATTTTTGCAATAAAAACGATTTTGAGTTTTTTCGAAATGTGACCCTTTTGAATTTAATGAGCGATTTATTTTACTTATTCACAGTTAAATATCCGAATTAAATGAAAGCATTGCATCGTTTGTTAATATCCGTTTCGATGCATTAGTTCAATTTGCGGTCAAAATATTCTGGACATGAAATATCGTTGTGGATTGCATGTGAATGCGACATGACAGCGCCATTAGAGTTGACGAACAATGAAAGGATTGGCCGCTCTTTAAACGGACAAAACGTAAATAATGCCGCTTACAGTAGGGCCGACGGATCTAGGCATACGTGAAGTTAGGCTTTTCGCTGCGCAGTAGAAAATTTTGTATGAAAAAGTTGCACTGCGCATCAAAACGGTCAACTTCACGAATGCCGAGATCCGCTGGCCCAAGTGTACCAAAGACTTACCCAAAACTTAGTTATCACTAAGTTCCTTTAGCTACACGTCAAACAATAGCGATATTATTATTTTGCTTATTATATTGCCTGAAATTAGAAAGGTTAATTGAGAAAACCTTAAAGTTGGCGGTTCGCGGCCGAGACCGAGAGCAGTGCCTCGATCGCCAGTATGCACAAGTTTACTATTCGATCCGTGACTGTAGTAAAGGCTCTCAAATGTATGGGATTCCGGTGCAGCGCCTCCAGTGGTAACTTGACTGAACTAAAATCCCAATACATTTGAGAGATTAAACTACAGTCACGGATCGAATAGTAGACTTTGTGCATACTCGTGCTAAAGGCTCAGAGACAGGCTTTGCAGGGGCGCGCAAAAGTGACACGAGACAAAGAACCGTCAGTTTATATGACAACGGTCTCCTGTCTTGGTCTCAATTTCCGGTCTCGATATCGGGCGCGAACCGCCACCTTAACTTGTAATCATATATGAATACTTAAGTAAAAACAATTTATTGCTTACCTTAACAACCAGAGAAATAAATAGAAAAATATGACAAAAAATCGGGAAATATACCGTTTTAGGTGAAATATTATATATACATTAGATAATCCAGACAAACTTGAGCTATGGAGATCCATTCTTGATTCTTCTTCATGAAGCTACCAGACAGTGATATTATAGTTGCTATTATTTTGTTTTTAAATAATTATTCAAAACAGATTAATTAGGTATTCGTTTAATATAATTGCTAAGTGCCTATTTAATTTACTTTTATAAATTCGTAACTATAACGTTTTCTATTTTTGTCACCAGAGTTAGCTCATACAAACATACTTACATATATCATCCATAATATCAATCTTTAAATGAATCCATACCCATAATATAAATGTGAAAGTGTGTTTGTTTGTTTGATTGTCCTGCTTTCACGTCAAACCAGAGAGACGGATTGACGTGATTTTTTGTGTGGAGATAGTTGGAGAGCTGGAGAGTGACATAGGCTACTTTTTATCCCGAAAAAAATTCACGTTTCCCGTTAGATAAAAAAGTAGTATTCCACGCGCGCGAAGTCGCGGGCGTCCACTAGTAACCTATAAACAGCATAAATGCCATTTAGGGAGCGGATCTCGCGCTGCGTTTCGTCCGCTAAATGTAAATACTAGTTGAAATCTCATTAAGCCCAGTCCATCTATACCAGGATCGTGACCAGCCAACTTTGCCAATATTCGAAGTATGGACAAACTGGGGCACTCAGCTGTTGTCCTTTCACGAACTAAAACAATGCTAGTTTGGACCATGAGATGTTTTGTAGCGCTATTGATTGATTAGTCTGTGTACTTTTTGTTATGTCTGTATTGCTGGGAACTTTTGAATAATGTACTGTAGGTACACTAATGTAGTACATGAGCGATTCAGACTTGATTCAGACTTCTAATTAGCATCCGATTCGTTGATTTCAGTCGGAAAGTTGACGTTTTTTCAGCGAAGAAACGTCACATTCCGAATTCGGAATGCATTCCGAGAAGGCCTCGAAAGAATAATTTTCAAGTTACATGAAAGTAGGTACTTAAATTATTTAATTTTATTAATTTAATACAATATTTTATAATCCTATTCTATTAAACGAGCAATATTTGTTTGTTTGTTTGTATGTTTTCTTCTATCTGGGAAAATTAGTTTCCTCGGCATTTTCACGTTAAAAGATTTACCAGTGCAATGTAGTTCGTTATTTCATGTAATTTGTTGAGACTAAAGTGGTTGAGTGGATAGGGTGTCCGCGTTCCAACCGAAGGCTGAAAGTTCGAATCTCAGTCACTAAAAATTTTTTTTTTCTTTTTTAATTTTACTCTATTTGCACCCGAGCAGAGTTTGATCACCCAGATATTAAACATTAATATGATACCAACTTTTATGAGAACACTCTAATAACAAAAACCAATTTGTATCTATGTTAGTAAATAAAATAAAAAAATAAAACTTAGTTATTGGACGGGATACACGGATTTGAACACGTAAACCCAGATTCGAAACAGACTCAATTTATTTTCGGTTTCATCTGAATGAAAATTCCGATTAATACCCGTTTAGGATAGATAAAGCAATGCCAGTTTTTTATTTTCTATTTTTAATTAAAAATGTTTTACTGTTCGATTTGTTAAAAATCAAACGCTACTCCAGAGAATCAATTTTATACAGCTGAAATGAAGCTAGAAATTCCTTTAATTCCGTTAATTTTTACATCAATAATTAAATTTTATTTGAACGTTTCATTCATAAAACGAATAGTATTGACTACGAGTTTCTGTAGTCTGTCCCTGCGAATTCCGTGACAGTATTTTTTTTTTGCTGTAATCCGTACCCGCATTCCAAACTCCAGTAAACGAGGACCGAAAATGGCTACCTTTTATCACTATCAAGGTGAAGTACAGTCAGGCAAACAAACGTCGTCAAATATATATTTCACATAAAAATACTATAGCCTCTTAGTTTAAGTCCATCTCAATTTCTAAGTTCTTATCAAAAATGTATTAGGTACCTTCCAGACTATGGTCAATCACCCGTAATGTATAATACATGTCGATCCCAACGTCCGCTGCAGCCAAAAGGGATCTTAAATTGACCGTGGATGGGCAATCCAACCTTTCACTTTCAATAGTGAACCTATATTAATTATGACCAGGGTTGTTAGCGAGCTCCGTAATCGTAACCGAAACTACCGGATATCCGAAATATTTTTTTATCCGTAACCGTAACCGTCTCCGATATAAAAGTTTCGGATAGTTTCGGATAGGGCCGGAGTCTAAATGAGACACAACCGTGTCTCCTCGATGTTGCACATGGTAGGTACAGAAAGCGTCATTAATTGGTATCCTCCTAGTAAGAGATCGGTTTGCAAGCCGTTGATCTCAACTTTTGTAAAAACTTTTACATCCTTGCTTACTTATGGATATCTTATTTCGCTCGAGTTCCTAAACAAAAATAGCTGATATAATACCCGACTGAAATCCAAGGTTGAAATGAAAAGAGTCTTTGTTCAAATCAATAGGGGGATACCGACTGATGACGCTGACTGTACCAAAGAATAACCAAGAAATGCCTAAAGCCAAAACAATGACATACCAATTTGAGTTTTACTTTTACAATTCCCTAAAAATCTATTAGCCGTAACCGAAACTATCCGAAACTAACGGATAATCCGAAATAATTTATCCTTATCCGGATCCGAAGCCGGAATAATATTGTTCTTATATCCGTATCCGTATCCAGATCCGAAACTGCATATCCCTAACATCCCTAATTATGACCAAGTATTTCAATCTCAGAAGGAAGATTATAAGCCTGCACAGGTAGGTACCTACTTATAATCTGGGTCGGGACGAAAAGGCTGAATAAACAATGTTTAGTGATGGCCAAACAGGACGTACTTACTAACGGACACTGCGACACAACTTAGAAGAAGCGTCAACACATAAAACAAGAGAAAATGGAGAGTAACTTCTATCATTCCGCTGTTTCTAATTTGAAGTCAGAATTCCAATATTCATTGAAATTAATCGATTAAAACGTTACTACTTGAAGAAACCCTTCTGTAACTGTCTTAAAAACAAAAAAAAAATCATTTAAAATACGAGTAGTTTGATTTAGAACTAGTTTTTTTATCAGTCTCAAAATCAGAAAATGCAACTTTTTCTTACAAAATTTTCTACTGCGCACCGAAAAGCTTAACTTCACGAATCTAGGCATTCGTACTGAAAGTCCATTGTGGCAACTGTACTGAAAGTTATTGTGCACCGGCTTCCTCCTTCGCAGGGGTGCCCTGAAGGAGGTAGGCTGAAGCAACACCTGAAGCGAAGAGAGTGGCATTGAACGCGTTCCAATAATAATCTCAGAGGCTCATCAAATTCACCGTCGCTACTTCCATTACGAGGCGATCTGCGCAGCCGTTTGCTTATACGAAATGAAAACACCTGGTCTCTAGGGTTTGCTCGAAGTGGTTCTATTGTAAGCTGCTTGTAAGCAAAACATATGCGTATTATTATTAGTTTAGGCCACGTTAAAACAACGGTCATGAGTACGCCTGAGGATATTCCATTAGTACCATTGCGGATTCATTTTTTAACAGTATGAACAGTCAGACACATGTAACTAATTATACTGAATACAATTCTATTAGTACTAAGAGGAAGTCAATTTTGTGAGTCAGCACGTATTATGTGGAGAGTAATCTCTGAAGCCACTGGCACCTATTTAATTATAAATTTATTTGAGAGGTACCCTACATTAATCCAGATTTAAAAAATGTATTACCCGGGAGGCACTTAGGTAATATTTTGACAAAATGTTTTTAGAACAAAGTAGGCAGTTGTTTTAATGGTTTTTTTGGTAGGTACTATTCTACCCAAGGCGAAAATGAAATTTGAAATAGGTACTACATACCAGTAGGCTCTATACCTACCAAAAACAGAAAATTCAACCTGCAGTTGCCCGCATATGTTCACTGTTTGATACAGTCGTTCTTTAGACCTATAAAACAGTTACAACCAGTCGTAACTGGTTCGGTTTTAAAGTGTATTGTGCTAGTTGCATTTTTTGGATTTTGTGCTATTTGAGATTTTCGTAGAGACCGTTGATGTCATACTGGCAGTGTTTTTTTTTTCAATGTTGCAGTCAAGGAACATTGAAAAAATGTTGAACGTGAACCTATTTGATAAGAATATTTCTTTTACAGGCATATAAAGGCATACTTATATATTTTGTCTGAAATTTTATGTCGTCATTTATTTACGTACATTTATTTAAGTACCTATTTATTTTATTTATTTATTTATTTAGTTCTGTTCTTAAACCTATTTTGGTACAGGGTCATTAAACTTGCTTATGGTATAAGTATTATGCATACAGCGTGTATCACATTAACGGTTTTATATTTATTGGTGAAATAAATGTGTATTGCAATTATAATCTATTTGCTAACTGTATGGATTACGTTATAGACACACCCCTACACAATAATTTAATTTAACCACACACTCAAAACAATTAATCACCGCTGTCTATATTCGAAATCTCTAAGCAATTCGATATTCCGTACACCATTGGCCTTACTTATAAACTTGAACACTGGTTAAATAATGCTCAAGATTCGTTCTGTCTATTTGACACTATCTAACAAAAAGGGATGGCAAGTGGTTAAATGGTGTCTCAATTTTTCACAGAATTTTATAAGTATGGTATATGTGTAGCCACCATTTTGTATTTTGAAATTTTTGAACGTTCATCCTCAACTTTTATGAAGCCCATTTTTAAAATTATTATTATCGGGACTTAATCGCGTAATGAAATTGTTTTATTTACCTCGACGTTTCGGCGACATTACAGTCGCCGTGGTCACGAGTAGACTGGCGGCCGTTGTTTGCTCGCACCTTTGACTGATGAGGTTAGAACTACCCTCATTCAGTCAACACAAATCACTATTAGGGTTGCAACACACCACACTGACAATGTCCGGCGATATACTAGACGGCTTTTTACGACACGAACACTTCTTAATAACTGGATCCCATGTTGATGACAACTTGTAACCACATTCTTGGTTGAAATTTTTATGTTTCTTTATTAGAATAGTTATAGTAGAATTGTGCGTGAAGCGGTTGAAATAAAGAAACATAAAAATTTCAACCGGGAATGTGGTTACAAGCTGTCATCAACGTGGGATCCAGTTATTAAGAAGTGTTCGTGTCGTAAAAAGCCGTCTAGTATATCGCCGGACATTGTCAGTGTGGGGTGTCGCAACCCTAATAGTGATTTGTGTTGACTGAATGAGGGTAGTTCTAACCTCATCAGTCAAAGGTGCGAGCAAACAACGGCCGCCAGTCTACTCACGGGTAGAAATGTTCCTAGTCAGAAGCTTGGACTTGTATATAATCTGTGCTTTGATTGGAAATTGATTGGAAAACGATGTATGACATTTCGTTCTCCGCTCCTCAACTCTTCCGATTCCGAATGAGTTGCTATTTTGATGACAATGTCAATGTCAATGAATGATTGAGATCTTTGAGGGTAGGAATCTCTGTGGATGTGGGTAGTCTGTGCTCTGCGGTCTAATGTCTAACGATCATTGTGTATTTAGTTTGTTGATTTTCCCCGCCTATTTCTGTTCCTTATTAGCTGCAAACGGTTTGTACCTTCAGTACCTACGATGTATTTTATGTGTTGTGTTAACTTGTGTTGTACCAGGTTGTACAAATTTGCGAAAGGCCGCTGTATTCCATATTCCCAGTGTGTAGTGTAATCAGACTCAAAAAGTGGCTCGATTGTTTATGCAGTGATTTGTTGAGAAACGTGAGTTTGAACGAGATTTCGAGAACGAGAACGAGACGCACTGGTCACATCACACATCACAGAAACCTAAGATTTATCAGTGTTTCTCTAGGTACTATATTATGCATGTATTATACATAAAAACCTTCCTGTTGAATCACTCTACCTATTAAAAAAACCGCATCAAAATCTGTTGCGTAGTTTTAAAGATCTAAGCATTGCTTAAATCTTTAAAACTACGCAACGGATTTTGATGATGTTTTTTTTTTACATAGGGACAGACAGCGGGAAGCAACTTTGTTTATTATACAATACCTATACCTACTATGTAGTGTTAAGAAAAAATTTAAAAAATAATAATAAATGATTAACTATGTTTCGTTGTTTTCTATCAACAACACCTTCTTTCCCTTAGGCCACTGACCTCTACTATGGCATTGATCTCAATAGTACACATTGAGATCAATGCCTTAGAAATATTGAATGAAAAAAGCAATCCTACCAAATTAATTTGTTTGGTAGAATGACAATTCTGCTCGGTGCCGGTGTAGCAGAAAAAAAAAAGAAACGTCATACATCGTTTTCTGATAGCCAATCAGGAGCAAGTAACATCTATATAATCTGTGAACACAAGTCCACACTAAAATGTTCCCGACATTTCCATCTGATACGTAGTATCTCTACCTAATCTGTGAGTCTACTCGTGACCACGGCGACTTTAATGTCGCCGAAACGTCGAGGTAAATAAAACAATTTCATTACGCGATTAAGTCCCAATAATAATAATTTTAAAAATGTGTTCAAGTCGCGAAAGTTTAAAATATGTTTTATGAAGCCCATTTTGCAGTTAAAATCTGCACATTGCACAACTTAAGTCATGAGAGTTCAAGAACTATACTGCATTTTCCTAGCGGTCGCCGCGATTTAGAAAACCAGAGATATTCGTATAGAGATTCACATGATACAGTTCTGAATGGCAGAGCCATTGGGACGTCTGATCGATAGCCTACAATGTAGTTGGAGCCCGGAGGCGACAATGACGTAGTTCCTACGTAATGGAGACCGATTATGACGCAACGTACGATTCTATAATAAGTAGATGGAAATAGAATGAAAGAGTTTGAAAACAGGAGATTTACATTGTATTTTTCTGTGAAGAGCTTATTGTGCGGGCTTTCGAGGACTTGCACGCAGTGTTGAGCCACAGCGAGACCATTCTGTTATCGGCTGTGTGGTATATAAGGCCCCCCCCTTTTTAGGGGGTCCGGACCCCCCCCCCCCCCCCCTCCTCCCTTAGGAACCCTTGAACAGTCAAAAACCCTTTGATTTCGGGAGAAGCCTAGTCAAGAAATAACAAAGATCCTTGTATTTTAGAACCCTTGGACTCCCCCCATAACAAAGCTATAGCTACGCCCATGGCTGTGACCAAAATAACACTCATCTTTTGTCTTCAGAAAACACATTCACTGTGGTGGTCGAGAAAGATGGTCGGGGTCTCGGCATGTCAGTGTGCGGCGGAGGAGGTCTCGTCAGGATACGAAGGCTGTACCCACCGCAGCCAGCTTGGAGGACCGGCATGCTGGCGCAGCGAGATCTCTTGCTCTCTGCGAACGGAGTACCTTTAGCTGGACTTAGCACCTACGTGAGTAACTACAGTAAAGCTTTTTTAAGTCGTTCCTAGTTGCTAGGAAAACATACAAAAACATACTTACATTAAAAGCAAAAAGTTAATGAAAAAAGTAGTTTCCTATTACCAGGAAGTCTGGAAACTACTCTTACCGATCTTTAAAATAAACATTCTTAATGCCTGCTTATTCATTCCTTATAAAACTTTATTATTTTAGTTTTAATGATGATGACAAAATCGCGAAAGTTTAACAAGTTATATTTTTGTTTTATTTTGTCATACCTACTCGTAACACAACAAACACACCGAGATAACTCTGAAAAGAGTGATATTTATTTGAATTTCGGTGAAATTACGCCTTGCACTAATTTTGTGACAAATTAAAATAAAATCCAATATAACTTTAATTGGAACAACGTTTCACATCTCCGATTCCATTTTCACAGAACACGTGCGAAATTTCAAGGAAATTGTATTATATTTAATTTGGGGAGACATTACTCTGAAACAGAAAAAGCTTCCACCATAATGAAGGGTGTCAGTCCTCTGTACTCCTTGTAATCCCAATCCTATTCCGAGTCAATGCATCATTTTCGATGTATTCCCGTTGTCCCCGGTGAGCTTGTCCCCGGTGAACGGGGACAACGGGAATACATTATTTTTACTAAAAATAGTTCCCGTTGTCCCCGGTCTCTGTCCCCGGTGAAATAATGAAATAAAAAGATTAAAAATTATTCCCGGTGTCCCCGGTGTTAGCAGAATCAAGAGATGACGTATTTTAATATTGTGATGTAACGCATTTTAATGACGCAGTAAAAAGGAAGTGTGAAAGCTCATGTAAGTACCTACATTGGATTTCTACTTAAAATCAGTAAATGTACTCGTATATGATGCAAAATTATGGACAAGTGTTATTGTACCTATAGACGGCTGTACCTGTGAGCACCATTGATTCAAATGATTAAAGATTAAATGTTCGTTTTGAAATGTCGCCATCTTTTCTTAAATTTTTTT
Organism: Camptogramma bilineatum; assembly: GCA_958496255.1. Taxonomy (NCBI): domain Eukaryota; kingdom Metazoa; phylum Arthropoda; class Insecta; order Lepidoptera; family Geometridae; genus Camptogramma; species Camptogramma bilineatum. The sequence goes on from OY292463.1 coordinate 11,483,409, forward strand.
TTTGTGCCGACGTTAAAAGTTTTTCTATCAAAAAAGTTTTTATAAGTAAGTTTTTATACCTAACTTTAATGAATATTACTATGAAAGTATTTTAAATACCTATCGGTTAGATTGTTATTCAATATTGATATTAGTATAGTTTGCTGCTTACTCAGTGCTCTAGTTAGCCAGTCCCTAGAAAGTCTTTGTCCACGAATTTGATAAATGGCCATGCCGATTTTGTATGGGAGTGTACGAGCATCATACATTGTCCTAATTAATTTTGTCATTGCAGCATTTTACGCCATTAAAATAATTAGCTTTAAAATCATTGAGCAATCAGTTCGCGTTTGGCAATCAATCGAAGCGCGTCTCATTTGTCATTATCACTAGTATCATAAGATCGTTAATATATCAGTTAAAGTTTACTAGCGGTGATTTTCTGATCTTTTGAACTATAAACCTATTGCCAGTGTGTGCGGACCGTACAGGGAGGTTGGTGCCTGTTTTTATATCGCGCGGCCACCAACCAAAGTTCAAAATATAAACTCTTAGGAGTTAACAAACAATATTTGTGAAAGCAGTATACATCTACACTCAGTCAGAACCGAGTCATAGTCACATGGTGAGTTTTTCAAGAGTGCCTCTAGGGCCGATTTTGAAACTGCAATATTATGGTAACATTGAGCTGATCTGATGATGGAGTCAGGAGCTGTTCAACGGAACTCCTCAGTAATTAGGCCGATTGAGTTGAAACTTGGAACTCAGCATGTCGGTCAAGTTCCAACTATAATGTAATAATATGGTGACAGCTAGCTGATTTGATGATGGAGTCAGGACCTGTCCAATGGAACTTCTCAGTGAATAACAGTGGAACATCCATGTTTGGGCTAATTTTAATTAGCTCACCCTTAGGCTTACCCAATAACAGTTTGTATTGAAGTCGGTTTTTTAAAATTTTTAATTTAGCCACTTGTTTATCATTATCACTAGTATCATAAGATCGTTAATATATCAGTTAAAATTTACTAGCGGTGATTTTCTGGTCTTTTGAAATATAAACCTATTGCCAGTGCGTTATTCTATTCTATTCTATTCTATTCAGTGTGTGCGGACCGTACAGGGAGGTTGGTGCCTGTTTTTATATCGCGCGGCCACCAACCAACGTTCAAAATATAAACTCTTAGAAGTTAACAAACAATATTTGTGAAAGCAGTATACATCTACACTCAGTCAGAATCGAGTTATAGTCACAGGGTGAGTTTTTCAAGAGTGCCTCTAGGGCCGATTTTGAAACTATTAGCGATAGCGAAAAACACTGAAAGGAATCTCGTAACCGATTTTGATAAAATGTAAAACTGCATCATTAGATTTTAAAAATATAACTTTCCTGGCCAGGAATTAAACCTATTTGGTTCAAAATAATAATTCCGTATTATTATACCATCCGATAGTGTAATAGATAGATAGATGATAAGGATCAATTTCTGAGAAGATACTACATACGGCAAACCAATAAAAAAAGTTATGGGCAATGTACGAAATACTGAAAGTTTTAATCAGTTTATTAAGGCCAAGCTCCAAAACGGTTATGATTGTTTGCCTGCAAATTGTAACTAAACGGAATATCTCATCAAGTTACAACTCCAATTATGTGATTTTTTAATCTTTTTTCTATTTCGTTCTAAAGGCAGAAACACGATTAATAGAAATTTACATGATACTTTTACGTTTTGAAAATGACACCTTTTCTCAAGATTTTTGCATTTTTCTTGAAAACCAGTTCAGCTACATATACAAAATAAATACTCACAGAAAGGAAATTTAGTCTTTTATTTGCTTCTAAGTTATCGTTTACCTAGACTGCTTATTTTTCTCATAATAAGCAAAATTAGTTTTGAGCATTACTTCTGAGCACAGAGAGTTAAACGGATCAACCGAAAATCAACCTTATTGAGTCCCGAGTTGCTATATAAATAAACACAGAATCGAACGCAGCTCATTCCGCTTCTGGGCGGTCACAAGGTCGGATCCACGCGCGTTTTGACATTTTGACATTTGACAAGCTATTTGCCCGCCCCGGCTTTGTACAGGTAACAGAAAATGAAACCAAAAAGTCATAAAGTTAGTAAGTATTTAGTTTTTTTTTCGATTAGGAAAAACAATACTAACTTTACGACCTTAGTAATAATGCACAGTCCCTCCCTAAGGGTAATTTTGAATAAAATAAAAATAAAGTAGGTATTTAATTACTCTGGTGAATCAAACCAGAAAATATTTATTTGAAATAGAACTTTATTGCAACCCCTTTAAAAATTCATAACTTAGTACTTATTATTTTATTTTTATTTAAGAAATTAGGTACATTTATTTCTTAGAAACTTGCCTCCTTTTTTCACCTTCTTGTTAGATAGAACAGAAGATCGAAGATCACTATAGATTACGAGTAGAACAAAAAATCGGCAAAATTAGTTTAGTAGTTACGGAGATACGTGGTAAAACAAACATTCACACAAACTTCTCTCATTTGTTATATGATAGGACTAGTCGAAATCGAATGTCATTCGGAACAAAATGGAGTGGAGTCGCATCCTCAACTATATAATTTGGCTTTTGTTCAAGGACTGTCTTGGCCAAGTGGGATATTACCCCGAATTTAGTTTTTTTTAGCTTCACTTGTATTCATCTATGTCAACAGAATCTTAGAACGTAGTTTTAATCCATTTCAAAACGTCGGATCAAAATGTGCACACTTATCAAGGATCAATGACATTATTATTTTACCACGTTTTTATTATACCTAGGTACTTATATAGTCACTTTCTTGTTCGTCTGTCTATCTGTCTGTCGTTCCGGGGGAAATCTCGCGCGACTAAAATTTCGAGCACTTTCCGTGTAGCTGGCCGGCTAAAACTGTCAGGGTAGCTCACAACTCGATGACAACGCATTCTAAATAAATAAATAAAGACGTGGTTTTTAGTTTATTTTTTAATCTAAAATTAATTTACATAGTTAATTATAGTACTGTAATTTTGTACTTTATCGACTCGTATGTAACTATAGCGTGTTTTTTAGTGTTTTAAACTCCGGTTGGTGCATATATCCAGTGTCGAGTGACCCGAGTGCTTATGGGCTTAATCAATGAAGGGGTTGTAAAGATATTAGGTACTCAAGGGGGTAAAAAAATAAAAGTTATACAAATAAATTTAATGGGGTGTCATATGAAAGTTTATGGTTCACAAATTGTAATTTACGCTAAACTTAACGTATTATGACAGTCCTAAGAAAGCAAAGTCGGCGTAGTTTGTAGTTTGTAGTTCACACAGTGAACACAGCATACAATTATTTGTGATTAGACTTATCTAGGTATAAAGAATATAATACATATTATGTCGGAGTTGGAGCTAGAAAAGGGAATGTTAATTGATTTGATACTTCGTTCTGCACTACATCCTGTTAACAACGCCATCTGTAGACTAATAATGGAAACGTCAAATAGACAACTGTCATTGTCACTTGGGTGTGGTCGACACAAAGTAGGCAGAGGGCGCTAAAGTCAGTTTTGTTGTTGGACAGTTCGCTTTCCTCGAGCGGGTGGCGAGTGGCGTGGCCACTTTGGTTCTGGCATCGGAGCGGAGCGGTCGCTCCTCGATAGTAATAATGTTCTGTGGGTAGCTTTGTCTCTTTCTGTTGAACTCACCGCGTTTCCATTTTGTTTTTTAAATGGTGATAGTAATTCTAATCGGCAAAAATCGAATCAATCCTCTGTTTAAGTCTTGTGAAAGTAATTGTGATTACAAAATAGACATCCTGACTACACGTTACATTGGTTATTTCGTGTCTTTGAACATATCGGACTTCACGCCCAGAACCCTCTCCCCGACAAGTATATGATCTTCTTATGAAATATTATCTTATTCTATTAAACGAGCAATATTTGTTTGTTTGTTTATTTGTACTCACGTTCTCGAAAACGGCTCTAACGATTTCGATAAAATTTGCGGTACAGAGGTTTACGGTTTACGGGGGCGAAGAATCGATCTAGCTAGGTCTCTACCTAGCTAGATCGATCGAGACCTAGCTTTTTTTAAATACATACTTAACTCATTTTTCTTTTTCTTTTTTTCTCGATTTGCACCCAAGCAGAGCTTGGTCGCCCAGATATTCTATAATAAGTAATAATAATTATGAAGGTAACAACTAGGTATCACTACCATCGAAAAAAAAAAATTGATGAAGTCTCCATGACAATGTTCGCTACTTCAACAAGATGTTAAAATTATAATTATTCCAAGATAGTTTCAAAAGTTTTAACATGTCAAAATATCGTGAATAGATAGAGGGTAGAGGGGCGTTTGGGGGGAGTCAACGATGACATTTCTTTTGAAAGCTAATCCTTAAATATCAACACTTGCCATTAGTTTGACATATGCAGTTTATTCAAAGAAAATTGATCCTTATCATCTACACTATCGGATGGTATAATAATATAGAAAGAAAGGTTTTTTTAACAGGTTCGATTCCTGGCCATGAAAATGATTATTTTTCAAATCTAATGATGCAGTTTTATTTTCTATCAAAATCGGTTTCGAGACTCTTATGAGTGTTTTTCGCTATCGCTAATAGTTTCAGATTTGGCCCTAGAGGCACTCTTGAAAAATTTACCCTGTATTACTCGGTTCTGACTGAGTGTAGATGTACCTATACCGTTCTCACAAATATTGTTTGTTATACTCCTAAGAGTTTATATTTTGATATTTGGTTGATGGCCACGCGATATAAAAAAGGAACCACTTTCCGACATAGGCTTTTGATAGGACTAATAGACTAAGGTTATACTACCGCATCAAAACTTTTATTTTAAAATAAAAAACTTGAACGGGGACAACGACACGTGAAATTTAGAATTCCCGTTGTCCCCGTTGGCCGTATCTGCTCACCGGGGACAACGGGAATGAATCAAAATGACGTCTCGTTGTCCCCGGGCCGGGGACACGACCACCGGGGACAACGGGAATACATCTGATTTTCGGGAGTCACGTATTTGAATTTCGGTTCCATGAGAACGTGATAGCTGACTGAAATTGTACCTACTAAAAGTAAAAGTGGGAGTCTCGTAAAACGTGTTTAGAATCAGCGCGGACATGACGCTTTGACGCTTTTAATCTTTACTGGGTTTACTCTATCTCGTGGTCTCGTAGGATTACCAACACAGGGCTCTACTCCAAAATTCCATCGCAGGCAAATCTCAGCCTGTCTCAAATCGCGAGCAATAAAATAAATAATGTAAACTTTATGCACTTAGGTCCGTATTCAGTCCGCATTCAAGTGATGATTTTCGTTGGTGGGAAGAAAGCATTCGTGTGAGAGAAAATTGTAAAAGACATGCCGCAGAATTTTTGAATTTTTTTAAAGGTAAGGTATTTAAAATACCGAAGCCAAATTTTCATAAGGACTATAATTACGTCCACGCTGTCCTCAAACAAAACAATACACACTCACGTACAAATTCTATTAATATTATTAGGTCCTATATTTGTGTGCTTTCCTTTTAAAGGTCATCGGGCACCGTAGTATGGAAACCATACCCACGGCGGACAAAAACGAAATATAGCAGAATGTAATGTTTTAAGGCTCTGATTTACTATGGCACTAGTCGCATTAATGTGAGCCACTGGAATCTCGAAAAAAGTGAGTGTTCAAGTGTTTCATAGTGATACAAGGAAGTTACATAAAATGCTAATTCATTAACATATTTTATATTCAACTTGATCCAAATCAATCATAAGGTCATTTAAAAAGGCAGCGGGTGCCTTTTCTGGATCTGGATTTGCATCTGGATTTTGAGCTAGATAAAAAACAAACGATTTATAAGGATTTTATTTCATCTTTTGGCAACGGAGTGCGAGTCAGTTCGCGAAACACATGCCTTATGAAAATGACCAAGGCAGTTTGCACAAACAACAGCATTTGGGGGTCTAAAGTGGCCACTTTTGATGAAACATCAGATGTTTCATATATTATTAGAAGCACTTGATGTTGATGAAACGCTTCATAAATGCTTCATATTCTTCATATATGCTTCATATAATCCATACCCATATTATAAATGTGAATGTGTGTTTGTTTGTTTGTTTGTTTGTCCTGCTTTCACGTCAAAACAGAGAGACGGATTGACGTGATTTTTAGTGTGGAGATAGTTGGAGGGCTGGAGAGTGACATTAGGCTACTTTTTTTTTTCAGTCAGACTGAAAAGAGACGGCATTATAGTTCATTTCATATTGAGATTCTGCAATAGCGACCTTTTTAAGCCCGCTGGATCTGGATCGAATCCAGCTCTAGATACAGATTCAGATCCAGCTCCAAATCTAGATGCAGAGACAGATCCAGATCTAGTTCCGGATCTGGATCTGGATTTTGGCTTTTGGATTTTGGCTCTAGAGCTGGATTTGGATCTGGATCAGGATTTAGAGCTGGATTTGGCCCTCACTACGCTCGTGCGTCAAAACTTCTTGTACCTAAATGGGTTACTTTCGTCTATTGTGATAAGTTTCATAAATGAAGCATTTGGAAAGCATTTGTGGAGCACTAATGGATGACCGCGGCTTCACCCGCGTGGACAACTACTTTTTAATCCCACTGGAAACATGCATTTTTTTCGACATAAAAAGTAGCCTATGTCACTCTCCAGCCCTCGAACTATCTCCACACTAAAAATCACGTCAATCCGTCTCTCTGTTTTGACGTGAAAGCAGGACAAACATACAAACAAACACACTTTCACATTTATAATGTGGGTATGGATTATAGGAGTATGAAGCATATAATGAAGAATTATGAAGCATTTATGAAGCGTTTCATCAACATCAAGTGCTTCTAATAATATATGAAACACCTGATTTCATCAAAAGTGGCCACTTTAGACCCCCAGATGCTGCTGTTTGTGCAAACTGCCTCGGTCATTTTCATAAGGCATGTGTTTCGCGATCTGACTCGCACTCCGTTGCCAAAAGATGAAATAAAATCCTCAGAAATCGTTTCTTTTTATTATTTTTTTCAAACGATCCTGTACATTTTCCCCCATCGATTTTTTAACAAATTATTATATGCAATGAAAGGTCACATTATTCTCCTTAGTTTAAAACTATTTTGGTTAATGTCTGCCACTTTTCGCAAAGCGGGTCAGATATGCCCCATGACCTTTGTATTTTTCACCTAAGCTGAGGAGCTAATCGTGAGAGCTCTCTTTACGCACGCTAAAACATCGAATATGTGAATTACTCCAAACAGTCAAATATACCTACCTCGTAAAATATAACAAACTGTAACCACCGGGTTGCCACTTATTTCTCTGTGCTGTAACTGTCGACTAAATTAGGCATTGTTTCACGTGCAATTTTCATGTGCGAAAAGGTAACCCATGCGCAAATATGAGACAAAACACACCCCCTCCACTTTCTTCCAGCGTTCTCTTTACATGACGCGCGCGACCTATACTAAAAAAATACAAATTACTAAGTACTACCGAATAATTTTAAAAACTATTTTTCTTCCAAAAAAAACTTATAATTCTGTGGAAAGTAGCTCTACCTATTGGCCGATTCTACTAAACTGCAAAGCAAAACGTCAACTATTTCGTTTTGTTTCTTAAGCTACGAAAGACCAATGAAGTTAGGTTACTCTGTTGTAATAACGATTTAAAACAAATTGATAAAAGTTTTTTTAGTAGAATCGGCCTACAATACCTAGTGACTGAACGACTATATACCTAGCTCTACTTTGTTGTTCCATATCAAAGGATTTACTAACACAATAATCATAAAGTTGTTTGTGAGGCTACCTCAATCCAACTAGCCCCGATAACTCATGTACTAAAACTAGAATGTCTCCTAGCTTTATTATCCTGCATATAGGACATATAGTTTCGTTACCTACAATAAAGCTATTCTCTGACCTACAGAGTATGATTTTGTGTAAACATTTTCTGGAATTGAGTGATGGCATTTGACGTGTTGGGCGTCAGGTTGAGTGTAGCTTTTCTTTATACCAGTTAATGAGTAGGAAAAGATTAAATAATTATTGGTTGATATTTTTAATTGCATTCTGGATTCCTATTATCGCGAATAAATATTTATTTCAGTCTAATATTTATTTAATACAAAAGTTAGATTAGTTCATTTCCACAATAATATTAAGTGATTATTTATCTTCCACTTTTCACAATAATGTAAAGGTGGCGATTCGCGCCCAAGATCGAGACCGGAGACCGAGACCCGGGCTTAAAAAGGTCGCTATAGCAGAAACAATTGGAATCTCAGTCAGTGAAAAGATATATATAGTTCAATTCATAATGTGATTCTGCTATAGCGACCTTTTTAAGCCCGCAGACCAGAGATTGGCTTGTAGGGGCGCGCGAAAGTGACACGAGACATAGAACCGTCAGTTTATATGACAACGGTCTCCTGTCTCGGTCTCTGGTCTCGGTGTCCGCTCTCGGTCTCAGGCGCGAAATGCCACCTTTATGGAAATAGAAACGTAGTAAGTAAATGAGACTGGAATATAAATTATAATTGCATTAGCTAGCCGCTGTTTGCTCGATTTCCCGTGATTGTTTGCGAACTCTGCAAACGGTCTGAGAGTAGGTATTGTTTCTCTTATTTCATTTTCTCAGACCGTATTGTTTTAATGAAAAGAAAGCTGCCACTTAATCAAAAATATTACGTCGTTCATAGTTCAAAAAAATGGTAGCGCGGGAAAATAAACGCTCATTCCTCTAGATTTTATTATGAGCTTGTTGAACTTGTGACTCGCAGAAACGGGTCGTCAGTTATTTCTCTTGTATCTTGAATACCAGTCGTAGCGTCGACTGTTTTTGTGAATGCACGAAGAAATTATTTATTCATTACCGTGAACCTCTGTCCTTCACAAAATGCTGCCTGCATATAGATAGGCGTACAAACTGTGCCAAAATAAACAGTTCAAGTTAAAAAATGCTGTTTTGTCGCGGGCGCCTACACCCGACAGGCGGTTATAAACGTAAAAACTTTTATGAAAACTCCGTTGTAAGCCCTCGGGCTCTCTGTAATAAACTGTAAAATGCGAGCCGCAAAGTTACAAAATTATATTAGAACGTTTGTATGCTCCGGTACGCAGTTCGTCAGAAACGAAACTCTCATTTTCACAGTGAGTTTACCAAAATTTACTAACAAAGCGTAATCGCTGTACTTATTTAAAACAACTCAGTGAACTTCAATGTTAGCTAGCTTTATACTTGCGACTTTGACTGGGAATATTTTGTATTCCCACATCAATTTAGACGTTCAATTTTGACGTTCGGTCCTTGATTGAGTTCAATCCGCGCTTGAGAGTGGCATTTTCAGGCTAATAATAATGGGTCATAAATAAAACAATGATACTTAATAAATTATTAAGTATCATTGTTTTATTTTTGTTTTGTTTTATTTATGACCCATAAAAAACAAAAGATTTCGAGATTTGAATATCTAAAGATATGAGCCATCCTGATCTTCGAACCGTCCTTGAGGATTCAATCTTGAGCCTAAGAACGTGTTTGCATAAACCACCATTAATAATATTTTTTTGATTAAATGGAGCCCATCTCAAATTTCAATTGAATCAAAACCACGAAATTATATTCATTGTTTAAAAATACAATGAATTAATAATATAAAATAATTTTATATGAGTTCGAATTGTTCGTAACCATTTTTGATACAAATTCAAAAATTAATAAAATAATCTTCAACTGTTCCATGTGACAAAAGACCTAAATATCACAACTTCGCCACATCTAAAACAACAGTTATGGCATAATATTTAATTTCCGGGGCAAAATCTTCGGCACAATCCATGTAATAAATCCCGGCTAAAGCCAAGTGGAAGTCAAAAGTCTGCTCAGTGGAGTAATTTAATAGACTGCAGACCATAGTTTCATTATAGTGGTGCATTAATTCAGAGGAACAAAGGGTGGAGCAGACAATTTTTCAAGTGCCAGTGTCAGCAGGCACCGCCCAAATACGTTAGCTTAATGTTTTTCTTCTGTGACTGACGACACATTTAGCACGGTAGATGCTGTGTGTTAAAAAAATGATTTATTACTACTGTACTCAACATAAACTCAACGCTGATGTTTATGAGAACAATAAACTTACGCAAAAATCATAATAAAACGCAGTATTTTTTATGATTTTTTCGCCTTTTCAAAGAAATGTTTAAGGAATACTGTCTGGGAAATAAAGGCATTAATGAACAATGCATAAAATGTTTCAATTTATCAACATCTATAAAAAAAAAGTTTACGTATTTTACAAGATTTTATTTAACTTGCAATAAGTACCTATGTAGTAAGTATGTTTTTTTGTGTCAAATTTTGCATGTTAAATTTGACCCAATTTCCAGTGTCCGATACAGATTTTCGGTAACAAAGCAATATTATGGTAACAGAGAGCTGATCTGATAAATGGAGTCAGGACCTGTTAAATGGACTTCTCAGTGAATAACAGTAGAACATCCGTGTTTGGGCTCATTTGAATCAGTTTATCCTTACGCAATAAAAGATTGTCTTGAAAAACATTTTTAAAATTTTAAAAAAAATTTCTCACAAAGACACAAGTCGCTTACCTACTTGAGAAAAAGATCTTAAGGTAGGTATAACAAGTACCTACCTAGGTCGTTTGCGTAAATGTATTTGCATTTTTAATGCTCTCAATTGAGGACAAAACTGATTAATTATCATAACGAACGTCATACAAACTAAATAATTGTTAATCCTTTCAATGTACAAACGAGACAAACGTAATTCAATGTTCAGATGAAATACAGCGACCACAGAACGAGCAATCATTTATACTATTCCGAATTACTGCGGCAACTTTTGCCCCTAAATCAAAACATAAATCTAGTAACTTCTCTTTTACTAGAGACAAAAGCAGGAACATACCTACATCAGATTATTTGTATTACACACTAGTTGGCCTTTAACGTGATGTACCTCTTTCGTGAAGGTTCTATTCTCGGCTACAATAATGGATTTCACATTTCCAAAAATTTATACAAGCCGTATCCGATTGTAAGAAAATAAGTTAGACGCAGTTTGTCAGTGGAATGCTAACTAATTTTAGACTTTTATAAATAAGTACGTATAGTTTCAAGTCAATTGATCAAAAATGCTTGAAGTTGATCAAAAATGCACACAAATCTTCAGCGGTGAATACGAACGTTCAGAAAATTCCTGCTATTTTTGTTCGTCAGATAATTTCATTTGAGTAATCAATTTTGCAATTTGACAGATATTGTGAAGAAGGGATATAAAACCTTGCGGTATTTATTCTAAATCTTCTATTCAATAATATTTGAAAATCTACAAATGACCACAGCAAGTAATGTAACACAAATAAACCCAGTATCACTGAGATCTCACTGAATGTCAGTTTTAGAACTTGACAAGTTTCATGCACGAAACAGACAGGTTGAGTACTCTCCGGTATAATTAACACGTCGTTCTGACTTGCTTACTTAACTTCTTGGCAGCAAATGCTTTCATTAACACATCAATGGCTTGTTACATAGACAGTCGACACAAGCGTCTGCCCATAGCTTCTTTCTTTGCTGGTGTAGAAACGTTGTAGCCTAATTGCTTCATGTCCTTATACATTTATTCTAGGTTTCATCTTTATCGCTTTAGGCGGGGCGGTGTTATTGAATATTGGTATCCTTATTACCTGCTACCCCACAGACATTGCCAAGAATTTCAATGTCTGAGGTTCTGAGATGTCTCTTGTATTTTTTTTTTTATTTTTAACTAAATTAATTTTGATTAAGAAATCATTATGGCACAAAAAGTAAGCAAAATAGTGCGAACAAATATTGATTTTGATATTATTATATTTGGTTTGATTTTGGTATTATTATAACTCAATATGGTTTGTAAGCTCAAATATATAAACGTCTTTTAACTGCGATTGAAAAAGACACGCGCTTTAGGTGCTTTTCCACCAGAGAGGTGCTATGCTACGTTGCTATGGATGCGTTTGATATCCACCAATCATATTTATATTGGTCCATATACTTAGCACTGGTGGAAACGGGTTCAACTAAGCTGTTTTTTATATGGATGGATGGCTCTGGATGCATGCTATGGATGTGTGCTATGGATGGCCGCTCCCCGCGCCTTTCCTACTATTAATACATCGCATAGCTTAATCTGCGCATCTTCCTCGCACAGCTACCTCGCTAGAAGCGCTCGTGGCGTAGCTTGCTTGGACGTTCTTGATTGATCGTTGAAGTTAAGCAGCGTTGTGCGCGGTCACTTTTAGGATGGGTGACCGCAAGTGGTATTACGAGCTGATCGCTTCCGTGCTTCGTAGGGCACGTTAATTGTCGGTCCCGGCTTTTAAAGTCGTTAAGCCATGACGGAGGCCTTTAGGTGGCCTAAAAAATCCATCACCAGAGTTGGCCACTTGCTCATACGAAAGAAGAAGAAGCTACCTCGCGGCGGCGCATCTTCATAACACATCTACATTAGTATAGCATCAGTGGAAACCGTCACATAGTTTCGTAGTTTAGCTTTCACATATTAAAACAGCTGCATATCTTATCTATGGTGGGAAAAGCACCCTATAGTGGTATTGTCAAGCTATGATTAATATTTTCTGTCCGGTCTCGTTTGCTACACAATAGAAATGAGCGTCCGCCTCGCTCGGAGAATCTTATAGTCTTTTAAAAATAAAAAATGTTCAGGTAAATTCTTTAGTTTGTAGCCCTGTAATAATAACGCCTTCTTTATAAACTTTGTTGGGACAGCTTAGGGTTTCCACTCACGGCGACTTTTTCAAAGCGACTTTTTGTAACTGTCGCAAAATGGTCACGAGTTGCTATGCTGTAACCGCCTAACCGGCCATTTATATACGTTACAATGCACTATGCATAACTATAGTAGCGATTCAGTCGCGATACATTGTTGCATACATTCGCTGGAAAGTAGGAGTACCTTTCCAGCGAATGTGTACGTTTGCATGATTTTATTGCAACTAAAAGAAATTCGTATGAGCTAGTAGTTAACTGTCGACTTAGTTTATAGGCATATGAAGCCTATCCGTACCCATATTATAAATGTGAAAGTGTGTTTATTTGTTTGTTTATTTGTCCTGCTTTCACGTCAAAACAGAGCGACGGATTGACGTGATTTTTTGTGTGGAGATAGTTGGAGGGCTAGAGAGTAACATAGGCTACTTTTTATTCGGGTACCACGCGAGCGAAGCCGCGGGCAGTAGCTAGTAAACAATAAACATGGCTCTGTCATGGCTTAACGACAAAATATTTGCGTCAGAATCGATACACACGCTCAAAAGACGCGATTCTGAAAAGACACCGAAGCTCGTTTGGCCGCTACAAAAGTCGCCTTGAACGAACGCCCTTAAATGTGATTTTTCATTAGAAGTTCTGCGTGGGTACCTGTAATATTCAGGTTTTATGAAAGTTATTTTACTCGCAAGATTCTTTGCTGTGCTCTTATCTTTTCCCTTTGAAATAATTGTCATTGGTTTATGGAAGGAGAGCATCGCTTTATTTTGCTTTGCTTTATCGACACAAAAAAATAGATACTTACTAATTTTTAACAAATGTACCTACCTATCTATGTGTATTTTACAATTTAAATTAATGAAATATAAAATTGAAAATAATTAAGTATTCCTACTTTAATACTTACATTCAAACATTTTTAATATTTAACATGCTTACAACATTTTTAAATTCATTTAGCATACATAATTGATATTTTGTTTTAGATACTACCTACTGCATCTTCCGAAAACCCTGATATTCTTAAAATCCCATTGGCTTGAAAGTTTACATTTTAGAAAACAGCTGGATAGTTGCCACAATTTTCATTCACCCCGTAACTAAGCCACAGTAGGTAATATACATCTAATAGCCTACTGCCCGATTGGAATTTAACCCCGACCCGATCATTTTGACATCACCTTTGCAAGATAATGCCTGTGCTCTATAACCACTAGATAGAATTAACACTCCCTTGAAGCACAGATTTTTTTTAACATGAAACTAGCTTGTAACTTTCAGGCTCCGTATACATTTATTCATATTTAAATTAAGTAATAATTTTTAATTTAAAAATCTCACGTCTTTACTTTGTCTTAAATATTTCATTACATTTGATGGTTTACTCGTAAAAAACAGATAATAACATGATGAAAATAATAATATTAAAATTAGATCTGTTTTTAAACACTTGCGAGTCTAACTCAAATATTTGAATAGTCAAAGAATTGACTAGAAAATACTGCAAAAACAGAAAAACACTGAGAAGTCCAATTTCAAACATTGACCAAGTTTCGCTAAGGGTAAGTAATAGTTTCCATCAAATCTTATATCAAAGCAAAAGCATTTCCTAGCCTGAGTGGTAATGGAATTTCGCTTCTGAAGCTTCAAACTGTCAATCCGTTCGTTTTGACACCGGCTTTCCAAGGTAAAGCTTTGGTAATCTGGATTATAGGACGGAGTGGTTCGAGAGAGAACGTCAATGCTTTGTGAAGTACCGATATGAGCATGCATCGCCATTTCGCGCTGAGCTTTATGTTATGAGTGGATTCATCCTATGTAGATAATTAAAATGCACTTATTTAGGTACCTACTAAAAATGTTCATTTGTAATGAAAATTATGTTGAACAGGTAGTTTCAATTCCAATTGGACACACAGCCAGCACAGATCACTTTTGAGCATATCAAAAATGATTTAAATATATTGCGAATCGACACAGAAAAGTCTGGAAAATCGGAGGGAGGCGTTAGCCCTGCATTAGGACAATAAGGCAAAAATGTAAAAAACCTCAAATAACATTGTGAATTTTCAATTTCCAACCACAAAGTTCCTCAAATTAGTTCCTCACTCGAGATGACTGAACATGAACCAGTAGTAGGGATGTAGGTATAAAACATTCGATAGAACATCGAAAATGCAACATGCCAATTTCCGTTCATTTCCGCCTCGAATTTCCATGCTATTTACTAGTCAGTTCAACCCACACAAGTTCAACATAGTGTGCTCCACAGGAAGCCCTAGAAGTCCTCCGGACGGCGAGCGCCAGAGTCGAATTACGGGTGTGTCGACCTCCGCCCGACATGTTGGAGAGCGTCACCCCCCCGGACCCGCCTACTCCCCCCACCAGGACTCCGCACCCACCACACTTACCGCCGCTGGACCCACTCAACTGCCATCCGATGCATGCCAGGTGAAAAACTGAAATCTCCTTCTTGTGCTTGGAATCAGAGTTCGTTCCAAACACAATGGGAAGTAGTCAATACAGTCCAGGGGCCATTCCATGAACTCTTAGAGCAATTTTAAAACAAGCTTAAAACAGTCATACTGCTTTAGAAATGACATTCGTTGTCATGTTTCAAGCTTATTTTAACATTGCTCTAAGAGTTTATGGTACGGCTACAGAGACTGCATTCATATTTTCAACCTTCATAATGATGCCTTCGTAGTGAAGGCCTTTGCCCTGCTGTGGAATGCTATAGCGCCACAAGTCTCCCTTCTGTTTTTGACTATCTAATGTCACTGTGGGATAATACCTTGCGAACGAGTCGAGCGAATCCCCCCATGCATTCATATCCACCTTAAATTAACCATCACTGGAAGAGAGAGTCCAAGTGATCATAATCACATTTCCGGAACTGCACGCAAGAGGTACAACGAGGATGGACTTTAGTGACAGACTGGCAGTTATTGAGGATTACTACTGCCAGTGATATAACAACCGATTTTCGTTAAAACCCAGCGCAGTACAAACTGACTCCAATTGACAACAAAAATATCTTGTAAGATTATCATTGGATTCAAAAGTAAGTAAGGCTTTTAAGTCGTTAAGCCATTACGGATGCCTTTAGGCGACCTATAAACTCCATTACCAGAGTTGGCCACTTGCTCATACGAACTTACTTTTTTTATCATTAGATTAATCCTACTTTTGTTAATTTTGTTTAGGTTATCAGCAACGACAAGCAGCGCGACCACATCGTCGTCGGAAGGACGAGGTCGTCGCGAAGCTAGTCCAGAAGTCGATCGACGGAACCTGCATCTCCCCGACCTGGATAGACCTCTGCCAGTGTACGATATACAATATGGGGTATGTAACCAGTCATATTTGATTGGTCTTTGTTAATACAAACTACACTGATCACCTGAGGACTTGTATCCAGCTCATTCTGAAGTTCATTTTTGATCGGTCTTGATCAACACAAACTAATCACCTAGCACCTAAGACCTGTATCATCCAGCCTGTTCTGTATTTCTGCCTCATTTGTATATAACTGTCTTTTAACAAGTACCCTAAATCCTGAGTTTTTAGAATCAAGACTGAATTATCACTTTTTTTAGGAACAATCATTTTTTTTTGGAAGACAGTAGATTTTTTTATGGTTTTGTGTATTTGTATACGTTTCCTGGTATTCAAATGGTTAAATAACTGAAATGGTTGCCAGGAGGGTGAAGGGAGCCTTGAAATACGCTGGGAGGTTCGCTTACTGGACCAAGACGGCTCGCTACCATTGTTCAGTAACACATGCATCCCAGTCAAACAATACGTAGGTATCTGTAGAACCCTAGATTCCTCCTATTGTTTTCAGTTGGCTTGATAACGAGTACAAAAACATGTACAAAAGATTGTTTCGTTTCGATAAAATCTGGAAAAAGGAGAGACCGACAGAAAAGACAGAGCCCATAGGCCACTAACTTATACAAACTTACTTCCTCTATGATTTCAATGGATAAACCCATGAGTTTATCAAACTGTAACTCGTAGGCTGATCCCGAATACGTCAGAATGACATGTGATCAGAAAATACTCAACGCGCTGTGCCCGTGACGTCGTGGTCCCAATAAAACTCCCCAAATGACGTCATCACTCTCCGCCCACTCACTAAAGTATTACGACACAACGCAGAAGTGACACCGGAAATTTTGTTAAAATAATTCTGGTATAAATGCAACTTTAAGGCAACTGTCGAATATTCGTTTTTCAGTTATTACTATTGGCGATAGTTATGCCAATAATAATTGTTTCATTATCAATCTGTGGCTTCTTAAAGTTTATTGGACGGGCTGTCTGTTTGTACAAACGTTATCACGCCAAACTTTTTCATTGCTCCAGATTTTTTCGTTTATTAGCTCTTGTATTTTCTCTTAAGATAACACGAGACTATAAATCAGCTCAAGATTACCCGCCCATTTATTTTGCAATCTCATCTATATCAATTAGTTTATTCCGTTACACGCTCCATGAATCACGTAGAGTAGCCTCCAGGCGCCGATCAAATCAATACAAATGACCGTTTCCACCAAATGAGAACATAACTTTTCAATAACGCTCAAAGTATTTCTAATAGCTCTGAGTAATAAAAGACTAAAAGCCGAACCCTACTGTTTTATACGCGATCGATACAGGATTGTTCGATCTCCATCTATTTCCATTAATGAAAATGATGAGGTAAAAAAGAGTGCTGATACCCGAAAACCTAGTCTTTAAATCATTTATAGCCGACCCCTATCAAATTTTAATAAAGAACCAGTTTTTACTGGCACTCTTTCCCAATACTGGTGGGTTCGTAACGTGGTTGTAATCAGGATCTAGTTTGAGGGGTTTGAGGGGTTTGGTTTGCTTATTACCTCATTACCCCTTACTGCTAGAATTTCTAATGATATCACCGTTGAAATATTTTATGTTTTCCCTCGCTTTTGTGCATTGTCTATTTTGATTCTTCTATTTTCATATAGGTACCTCTAAAGAAGTTTCTTAATAAATTTTTGGTATGACAAATGCACCAGTGTGATAAACGCACTTGAGTACATGATATGACAAAATGTCACAAATATTAACACAGCCTAATAAGTTATGATAAAGTAGGTTGCCGATTAAACTCCCCTTTTTACCCGCCCTTACTACGGCCCTGGACAATAATCATAACATTTTAATGTTGATGAAACTCAGCTCCAATTAATAAAAGGCTTTTTGTTCACGCCCGGCAGGACGATGGATCGGTGGTAAGTGAATTATTTCGACGATTATAGGATCACAGAGTAATTAAATAAGTCAAATAAAGCGTGGACCGGAATTGTACGGAGGCAGGCCACTTGTTTACTGAAGGCAATGTTTGGAGATTATATTGAAATTGACGCTTTGTAGGATAATATTGATGTGTATAGAGGATTCGGTCCATTTACCTTTTTAATTTGGGAGATTTATCATTTTATATCGTGCTAATAAAAATTGTTCATAATAAATCTGAAGACTTTTTTATACATTTTTAGTACCTAGGTATTTATAAAGTTCAGTTCTTTGAGCTCAGCCATTCCCAAAATTTTCAAAGCTGGTGATGAAGCATTATCCCTTATTAAAAAAACTAAGGAAAAGTCAGTGCGTTCTTTCTTTTTATTACTTTCATCTGTAATCAGCAATCAGCTGCTTCAATGAGATAAATCAATCTATATCAATACTTATAATAATTAATAATATAAAGAGGTAAAATATGTTTGTTTGATCCGACTTAAAAATGTTTTCACTACTATAAAGGTTGCTCATTGGATCCAGCGCCCGAGCCGCACCGCCTCACCTTGTTTGACGGCTTGTGAGCGATGTGATCCGGTGACGCTACGGAGTTGATGTAGTGAGCGTCGTCTCATAAAATTCCATAATAAAGAATACTAACCGAACGAGGCGAGGCAATGCGAGTCGGGTGATTCTAATGAGCTATAACCTTAAAAGCTTCTTTATTTCCACATACTACAAGTATATAATAGTCGGATTGCTCATTACACGCTCTAAAATTGACGGTCAAAATGTAATTTTTCATATATTTTTAGTTCGTATAGTGAGCAATTCGACTATAGGCTAGTAGGTGGCTTAAATATCTATATGTAATAAAAAAATCTCTTTCCAGGAGTTCGACATAGTGATGACAAAAGTGAACGGATCCCTCGGATTCACTCTGCGGAAGGAGGACCACAGTGCCCTGGGACATTACGTCAGAGCCCTGGTCCGGGAGCCTGCGCTCAGCGATGGAAGGATACAACCAGGAGACAGGATCGTAGCTGTGAGTACCACAATAGGAAGATCTATCAACACACATACATACATAAACTCATGTCTGTTTCCCATCATAGGGGTAGGCAGAGAGATCTCCACTTGCTACGACCCTGACACACTTCTTTCGCTTCATTCACTCTCATCACATTCTTCATGCAAGCTCGTCGGTTTAGGGTACTCTTGACCTGGCCTTTTTCCAATAATTCACCAATTTGGTCCAGGAATGTGCGCCTAGGTCTTCCTCTTCCGACGGTTTATTAACAGGATGATATTTTGTAGTGATGATAAAGTATATTCGTATGAGCAAGTGACCAACTCTGGTGACGGAGTTTTAGGCCGCCTAAAGGCCTCTGTCATGGCTTAAGGCCTCCGTCATGGTGTAGTGATGATGAAAGTGGATCACTGTGATTCACGCTGTGGAATAAGGAACACAATTCCCTGCTATCATCATCATCATCATCATCTCAGCCGTTGGACGTCCACTGTTGGATATAGGCCTCCCTCAAAAATTTCCATGTGTTGCGGTTGGAAGCGGCCTGCATCCACCGCCGACCTGCAGTTTTTACAAGGTCGTCTGTCCATCTTGTCGGTGGACGTCCAACACTACGCTTGCCGGTCCCTGCTATATAACACTTTAAACATTAGCACACATTCGTATTCATAACGCTCATTACTTGCTTGGCACATTCCGCATCTTGAGATTCTTGTGGTTTTACTAAAGGGTTGTTAGTGGGAAAGCTAGTACTAATGTTCTACGGTACTTAAACTTTGTCTATTTAAGCCTAGATAGGTTAGCCTATTACTTGAAAACTGGGCTAAAGCATTTTCTTTGGTAATATCTACTAAATTTAGGTTTTATTGTCTCCATTCTCAAACACGGTGAGTATTTTCATGATTTTGGGATTTATGACGATATTTCTAGTAATAATGTACTAAATTTCTAGTTTTGATTCGGTATAGCTATGTTTTAAACATGATTTAAGTTTTGGAACAAAAATATACAGTAGATTTTATATTAGTATTAAATAACTTTCTTCCCCGATATTGCCTACGCAGACAGTTTCATAGAAACGGATCATTTTCTGGAATAGTTTAACTAGGTAGGTAGGTACCTACTTATCTTTACTTTTTCACGCATCACCATTAGCTTGTTTGCTTATAATTTTGTAACTTATCTTAATATTTGTGTTTGTTATTTTGGTTCCGGCATGGTAAATTGCATTCATACTGTAACATTTTCGTAATTTCGCCTTGTCAAAAACAATCAAGCCCTCCCAACACCCTTTTCAGGTATTTGTTCCGAGTTCGCATTGTAAAGTTGTATAATTAGGACTGTGATGCTTGTTTTCTCGAAAATGCTAATTGTATTCAAGCGGTTAACATAATTGTCACCCTTTTTTATTTTTTTAGAGCCGTGTTGGCCGAGGGGTATAGTACCTCGACTTTCAATCCGAAGGTCGTGGGTTCGAATCCTGGCCGTGGATCAATGGATTTTTCGTTTCGAAAAATTTATAAGCGCATTAATACGAGCTCTTAACGGTGAAGGAAACCCGCGGCTTATTAAGCCCCACACGTATTAACTATGTCTTTCCTGTGGATATGGCTAGTAAAGCTACGGCTTTGAGAAAAAAACTGAGAGGATGGTGTGGGTGCTGGGCAAGCCTACTCCATCTCAACATTGTCCCAGGCACTACAGTGTCCTGATAAGTGT
Source organism: Camptogramma bilineatum (assembly GCA_958496255.1). Taxonomy (NCBI): domain Eukaryota; kingdom Metazoa; phylum Arthropoda; class Insecta; order Lepidoptera; family Geometridae; genus Camptogramma; species Camptogramma bilineatum. The sequence goes on from OY292463.1 coordinate 11,504,224, forward strand.
AGGCAAAGATTGCCTCCTGACACTGTATAAATCATCTAGTAAAGATGTAAAGCCCTAAGTATCTACTTCAAAGACACACGTTCACACAAATGCACTATTGTTTGTTCCCTAAGCACTTGAGTAGCTCAAGCATCGATTTTTTGATTGTTTCAAGTAATGAATCATCGCTTTTCAAACGAAGGTTTGTTTGTTCTGTCACTATACGACCTAGATTTTCGTTCAGGTAGCAAGGAATAAATAGAGTCACCTAGTTTATTGTGTTTTATACCTACGCATACTGTATAATTGATATCAAAGTATCAAAGGCTTATCTTTATCGAAATCCCAAATACTTATATCTACTTACCTTAAATTTAACGAACTCCATAACGAAGGCATCATGTTTAAGTTTCAAACTCATACCATACTTTAGTGTTGAATATGACGTGACTGACGCGGCTCGTTTGTCCCGTACAAAATTCAACTTTGTGTGATCGGCTCATTTTCTAAAAATGTCATGCTTCAATTCAAATGTCATGTGACCGTACACAATATGACAAAATCAGAAAATGACGTTACTCTTTCCTCAAGCTTCATTCAATTTTCAATCACACCTCGCTTGACAATGACAAGAAAGAATTTTGAACTGATCGGACAGATTGTCATATGAGAATGACAGTCAACTGAAAATGACCGGCTCAAATGAACCGGCTCACGGTACCGGCTCAAAATCAAAATGAACCTGCTCTGACAAAAGTCAGTTTAAAATCATGTCATACCCAACATTACCATACTTGACAATGCTCTTGTGCGCTCTCTTTTAGACACAGAGTAGTACGGCAGTAAAATGACGTCGAACGTTTTCTAGACAACGCATAGGGGGATAACGGCAAATTAAACATTTTAAGTAAATTTTTTCAGCCTTTGAACTTAATTGTTTTTTGTTTGTTTTTAATTTTCTTTATTACTTTGATGACTCAGAGTAAAATGGAAGGACCCAAATTACGAAGTGGAATTTTAAAATTAGAAACACTTGGGTCTACAGTGACAACAGAATTAAAACAATGATAATATTTTTTGTCAGAAAGTATATTTCATGGAAAAAAATATACTTTACATAAATTTTAATCTACTAAAAAGCCACATTATTACGAATAGTAGGTACGATCTATGTAGGTACTTCATTATAGCAAATGGTTATAATTGAGATGTAAATTGTAAAATGGTTTAACGACATCAATAAATCGGATAATCTTTGTTCAATAAAGAGTGCGTCTAATAGCCTTTGAGAGACCGGCTTGTAAGCGTAGATTAAATTCCAATACTATTTCGTACATTGCTTGTGTTAGCAGGTTAATGACTTCACTCATGATGTAGGTAGGTAGATTTTACTGTAGTGTAACCTATCTATAAATACCTATATTTTGTTTTGTCACAACTGGTACCTAACTGATATTTAAGTAATCTTACAAATAAGAGAAAATTAAAATTACAAAACTGCCTGAATTATGCCAAAAAAACTGTATCCCTGATGAGCAGAGTTCGAAACAGCCAAAACAACATACTGAAGACTGTCGCGGAGAATTTTGGATGTCTTCTATTTGGAAAAAAATTGTGCGGAGGGTGATTTATTCCTCCAGTAATCACCCTTTATACAACTCCAATCATAATTTCACTTTTTTATATGGGATAAAATTGTCTGATTTTTTTTTTTTTTTACTTTTATTTAAGTAGGTACTTACCTACTTATTTATAAATCGTCACGTAACTTTTATACCTCCAATAATTTTCCCCATACCCCATACTAAAGCAGAATTTTTCGACAGGTGAATGACACGCCAATGTCGAACATGTCACACGCGGAAGCGGTAGCGTTTCTTCGCGCGTGCGGGACCGAGGTGAGACTGCGGCTGTACCGCGACCACGCCGCGAGTCCGCTGTCGCCGATGTCGCCGAAGGAAGGTCCGACGGACTCCGACGCGCCGACGAATAGGCCTAAACCTCCGCTCAGGTAACAACAGCTTGTTAAGTACTATACGAATCGATACCTTAAAATTCAAAATTCAAAATTAAAATATCATTTATTCAGTAGGACCGTTATGACCACTTCGAAACGTCTTAAGAGCTAGGTGATTCTACTCCTGTTCTTTCGCGACCAATACTGTGAAGAATCAGGGCAACAAACACGGTATGGGGCCTAGCTTTCTTTTCGGTGATCCATCCGCTTAAAATCTAAATAGTCAAGCTCCAGTGTGGAGCCAGTCAAACAATGTGAGTCTTGTAAGAGCCATTAGAGAATGACGACCAACTGGTGACCAAGTGCGCATGGATGTCGCGTCTCCTAAATGAACAGTCGCTGTCGACTGAGTCGTGTCGGCGTCTAAGTTTTGCTCATCACCTAATAAAACATTTGAGCTTAAGACCGAGATGTTTAGGATCTTCGAAGTTATGAACAGAATTGCACCTCGAGAGTGCAGAAAATTGCTCAGCTTTATAACATTGAATCCGGTTTTTATAAATTTCGACATCAGTCGCAGAGTATTATCATAAGTTTAAAAGTGCGTAACTAATCTCAGAACTACAGAAGCTTTGATCAAACTAAAAGACCACATAACAAGACTATAACTCACCTCTGTATTAATGCTGTTGATGTGCGTAAAGTTGAGCTCAAACGGCTTAATTAGCAAGAAACATCAAATGCCCGAGAATAGTTCTGGTTAGAAACACTGACACAGAATGAGACGTACAAGTTACAACGTTTCGGTAGAACACAAACTTAATTTTACACAAACCCGACGCTATGTCTAACTAGATCTGGTTTGCATTGTGTTATATTCACTGCACTATCTGTAATGAAATCTCACTCCAAGTTCCAAAGCCGAGTGCCTACTAAATTTCTCTTGATAACTAAAAACTTAATTGAATAGATATTAGTAATCTTATTGATATTTTTTCCAAAATAAAAACTGGCTTCTAAAGTGTTCTAAAAGCGGTTTAGATTGGTTTGAAAAGTCAATAAGCAAGAATTACCTAGATAAGAGAACATACTCGTAACAAATTCTTGTGCCGTAGTTTTTAAGATTTCTGAAGGTCTCTATCATGGTTTATCGACTATAGTCGGGATCGAAACTTTAATGTGACACGACCGAGCCTAAAAAAGCTAAGATGGTTGATACACTTTCATTGATGCACATTGTTAATTCGATTCCACAGGACGACGATCTATGGTCCTAAAATAGGCTTGAAATTTTTGAATAGAATCTCTGCATTCAACACAAAATAACTAATCAAACCTAACTAATCAGTTGAAGTAAAAGATGATAGTTCTAGATGCTGCTGAAACTTGAGCTCATTGAAGTGAAGAAACGTATAACAATAGAGCTATTATTAACTTCTATAAGAAGGATTTTAAATAAGTTGTTAACTTTCTTCCTGAGAAGTTTTGAGCGAATGAGTTCATCATCGTTTTCGGGGAGAGTGGCTCAAGTTACGAGTATCTTGAGCAATGACTTTTTTATGTGACATGTATGTGGTGCCTAGCAGAGGTTAGTATCAAGAGATTTTTAAATGATCTAAAGTTAGAGCTTATTACGACATAACAAGTCAAACTGTCTTATTTTCAAACGAAGATTAGAATCTTTATCTAAACCAGGTGAAACCAAAATTATAAAACATAGACAAAGCATTCTGATTATTATAAACCGTTTTGATTATTAGTTTAGTAATAAACTTCGTTTAGTTTTCTCATTTTGAACCAGTGTCTCATAATAAGATAATAAAGCTAATTGTAAGTAACCCAACTCGAAATGTGATACTTTTCTATTTCAAGTCATGAATTGATTAGAAAAACGTAAAATTTTCGTTTAGACCAATTTGGAATTATGTCTCTTTCTTACTAGAAGTGCGAATAAATACCCTCCTCTATTTCATGTTAGCTTTCGATTTCAAGTGTTTTACAATAACGCTCAACTTGGATAGTTCAAACAATAAGTACGTAAGTACTAAGTTTCTCAACTGATCGTTCTCCAATTTGCACGTCATTCAGTCTAGTGCTTAGGATCCGGGTCATCGCACTTTGTTTCTACATTTATTTACATTGTAGGTACCATTTCCAATGCTGTGCACGTATACTTGTAGCTAGATCCCAGCAATAGTGTCTCTAAGGAAATGAAGGAAACTTCATTACTATCAAACCACCAATATGGAATGAGGATATATTTAATAAATAGTTTTTTTTAATAAAAATGGTCAAACCTGAATTTTCTAGGCTGCTTTAAGCTCTAACCTTTACCTCCAAAATCTGCGCCAACAAGGTTTAATTATGAAATCACCAGACGAACACACTAATTACTTAGAAAGTTTGAAACTGTAATAAATAATTGATAGTCTAACTGAATCGATATGTCTCGAACTCTTGAGGTCAAGATCCAATGTACGTACCTATTCATTCATAAAACCTACTAAATATCACTTACCTACTATAATCACTTCATAAATCTAAGTCAAATACTGAATATTTAAATAACACACGGGAATTGCAATTATACAATAACACAACTAAGATAGGATTCAGTTGTGATCATTAGGGAAAAACAAAACCGGTCAAGTGCGAGTCGAACTCGTACGCCGAGGGTTCCGTACCTAGCCATGGTGCCAATTAAGCTAGTCCGCTTAATTGTATGAGCGCCCATACAACTCGGAGGACAATTTTAATTGGCGTCAACTATGCATGGTAACACCCTTTAATTTTCAACTTTTTTAACATTTTGGAATTTTTCCTTTATTTGTGCTATAAGACCTTGCTTTTTCCCAAATTTCGTTATTCTAGGTCAACGGGAACTACCATTTAGGTTTTCGACCCAAAACCTCTAGGGTACTTCCGGTTGACCTAGAATTGTCAATTTTGGTTACAAGCAAGGTCTTCCAGCACAAATAAAGGAAAAATTCCGAAAAATAAAAAAAGTTGATAATTAAGGTAAGTTTTGGTACTCACAAGTTTCACGAAAACCTAAATTTGCCTATATCTTTTTATAGTGTTGACTCAGGACCTTGATTTTTATACTCACAATAGGGACTATAAACCTTAGTATATGGTATAAATTTCAACTTGCTAGCTCTACCCGTTCCTGAGATAATCGATGGTGACACACGGACAGACGGACGGACAGACGGACAGACGGACAGACGGACAAGAAAGTGATCTTATAAGGGTTCCTTTTTTTACCTTTTAAGGTACGGAACCCTAAAAATAATCCCCATGTAAAATTAAAATGTGAAGAACAACTCACGATATTTTTAAAGGTAAAATATTTATTATAAAGTCTTTGAAAGGTCATGTTTTGGTTGCAGGGCCGAAGCAGTATCCATGCTCTGTGACTTGGCAGCTCGTCGACTGACGCCTGATGCGCCCGACGGGTCCAGGTCACCTTGCCTGTCTCCGAGGAAGTTCAGGAAACTTACTAAGGAAAATAACCATTACGAACAGCCTAGTGGTAAGTCGGGGATACACACATTGTACCACTGCTGATGAACAATCAGATAACACAAGAGTTTTTCTTTCTTTACACCACAAAAACCTTTACTTTTTATTTTTTTATAAATCAAATACTTGACATAATCGTAAAAGTATACAGAGAAGTCTCTTCAAGAGAAAAGTAAGATGTGTACAATGTCCAAAAGCCGAATTCAAATGTGGCTAAAACCAAATAATAAACCAAACCTAATAAACGAAGCATTTCAATTTCATTATTTCAGTTGACTTCATAATTCTAGCTTCACCAGGCTGGATGTTTAGATTTCTTCAACATAAAATGCATTACCTGGCAAATCCACAGAGATATTGGCCCAACTAAGCTCATTACGTATTCATGCGAGCAAATGAACACAATTTATCAGTGGCTATCTATTAAATAATCCACATAGTGTGTAGCTGAAGTACTCAACTTAATAAAGTTACACTCACCTTATTATCCGATTACTGACCAGTGATTAATTTGATCCAGTCAACACAATAAATACGATTAATCAACACGTCACAGCTTATTGAACATAACACGCAATACACTAAGCGATGTAGGTGTTTCACACAGATGCAACCGACTTGAGTACGCTAGAGACACACACAGATAGCGTGGGAACGCCGAGGCCGCTGAGAGCTCCCTCTGTGGCCATCACCAGTCCTACGGCCCCACCCTCTTGTAGAAAACAAAAGCTAAGCCTGACAGGTGAGATGCTGTCGGCCCGCGCACAAAACACGCTTCACCTCCGATACAGACTGTCGGAAACCGGGAGTCGAGACCTGGCAATTCAGCACTCATTATTGATAGCCATTCCAGCACTTCACGTATCCATGTGCCTATTGTTAGCCCTGGTGCTAGTCCTTCAATCTTACTCGTAGCTTGCTTCCATACGTACTTGAAAAAAGCCTTTGCAATTTTCATTTTATGTTGTCAAAGTTAACTTAATTCGTTACTAAATTATCTCCTAAATTACAGTGCCACCGCATGGATATGAACTAAACAACTTGGACAACGATACCCTGGATGCTCCTAACTACCAGGAAGATATAAGTAGGCAGCGGTACACGGAGCCAGCGTTTCCTATAGATTCTGATGAGCCAGTTTCCATGCCTGTGGATCTGTCAAGTGATGAAGCGAAGTTCAAGCACGCTAATCCAGCATACCAGAGCGCAGTTCTGCATACAAATAGCGATGGTGCTTCTGATGGGCATAAAGATGACGGTGAGTAAAACTGAACAAAATAATAATTTTCCTACCCATTTACACCTTTTACTAAAAGCGAAAATAACTGTTGCTTGGTTCCAGGTAAAGGAATGAAGAAATGGAAAGGTGTTGCATTGTCCCCCGACAATGAACGAAAAGCAAAGATCGATCAACCACCACCAAAACCTTTAGCTCCACCGCCACCGAAATGTGTAGTCCCACCACCACCGAAGATGGCGCCACCGCCGCCGCCGAAAATGGCACCGCCACCACCACCACCTATGATGCTTGATGACACTATTCAGAAAGAAAATATCGATCCTGAACCGCCTATGGATGAATCCAACTCAGAACCTACAGTAAGAGCTATTGATATAAAGCTTTGGAATTCACTAACTTTGAACGACTGCATGAAAGTGTTGTCATCAAGTAAGAGTGAGCGCAAAGATGTATGAAAGTATGTTGCAGGTGACGTGACAGATAAAGAAAACAATACTTTTGTGTTGACTCTCAAGTACGAAGGCATCAGGCATCTCATTCATATATTTCATTGAGTTGGTATTATGTTCCAGATTGTAACAGTAGAACTAAATCGTGGCTGGAACAGTCGGCTTGGGTTCAGTGTGCAAAGCCACCCTGATTCAGGACAAAGCTACATCTCAGCCGTCTACAATGACAGCGTGGCAGCGAGGGATGGCCGGCTTCGGCAAGGAGATGTTATTTTACAGGTATATATGTAACTATTATTACTATATAGATATTTTATACATAACTCACACGAAGAGACCGTTAGACTGAAATGGAGATGGGTGGCGACGTCGAGGCAGACCTCAAAGACGCTAGTGTGATTATCTAATTGCTTTCCGGGCTGACTGGAGGAACGAAGAAAAGGAAAGCTTGATAAGTGAAAGGGAGATCTTTGCCCATCAGTGGGACAATATACGTTAACAAAATAATAATAATAACTCGTATCAGTTTCTTTGCCATGACAAGAATCCCTAGTTATTCAAACTTCACACCGTGGCTTAACATCAGGCGAGTTGGTGGCCAAACATAGATCTATTTTCTTAAAAAAAAAACTTACAAGTATAATATTTCTTTCCTACTTCCCCGCATTAAATATCTGCAGACCAAACATTTGTTGCACCATTTTTTCCAAGGATTATGAGTTGGTTCATTTATTTAAATGTCTATTGTTATGCTAGATTGTTTTGGTGTGCGTAAGTTCAAAATGTTCCGTCTTTAAATTAAAAAAATTAGTTTGCGCTTTTAATCTACTAATGATAAAATATGAAAGGTAACCAAACATTTGTTATAAAGTATTCTATGTATGTAGGTATTTACAAAAGGTATAAATAAGTATTCTATCAGTTATCTGGTTCCCATAGTACAAGCTTTCCTTAGTTTGGGAATAGACGGCGCTGTGTGAAATATCTAGCAATAATTATTTATTTGTATTCTTTGTATTTCAGGTAAACGATGAAAATGTAACTTCAATGAAAACGCCAGAAGTAATAGACCTTCTACGGATCTTACGAGGTTCAATCTGTATTACAGTATTGCGACCGCCTAGCCCGTGATGAAGAGATCGAAACAAATATTGATGAATCTATCGTCATTGATGATATGATTGGTAAAAACAATAAGGACAAAGCTATGATAGTAAAGGCAGAAGGGCCAGTTGTTGGTGAGCATAATCAAATCATAGATAATGACAAGCCAGTAATTGTACATGCATATAATAATGTACCTAATCAATACGATCATTTCACTTTAAAGAAAGTCTAAGAAATTGCAATTATAACAACACTACCGTAATAAAACCCTACTTAGTGGGTAATCACACATTTAAGTCAAATACGTGTGAATGATGAAAATGATAATGAGAGTAAAATTTGCTTTCAAATTAATTCTACAGACGTAACCACTTCAGACATAAATTTGTGTATCTGGTCCAAATCTTATTTTAAAAATGACTTAATACAGGCTTTCCATATAAACACAAATAAATATAGATACTTATTATTAAATCTAGTGTAAATACACTTCGAAGAAATTAGTTTCAAGTTCCTATACCTACTGGTTTCACTTTTTTCGCCATTAAACTACGTATAGCACCTACTTGTAAGTTCGCCTACTAAAGAAATAATGTATTAACATTGATCTCTTTAGGAGTTTTAATATAAAATATAATATAAGCATAATACATTTATATTCATAGATTAAAAAGGGAAACTCATAGAATACTCTGCTAGTGTAAAACAATTTGATGACTATGAGTTAGTTATGTAGGTATCATGAATTCATGAATGTATGATACAATATCAGAATCAATTACTCAGAGATCAATCATTCCAGTTTTGTTGTAAATAATGTCAAGTCAAAAGACAGAATTTAACATTTTAGTATTTTAGAGAATACTTACAAACTTCGTCCCACACACCATAATAATTAACAGATTTCTATTACAATAAAACTTAATGTGCTTTTAAGTCACTTCCTATAGATGTAAATCTTATAGACCTTGAGATTGTACTCTTACTTACCTATCTTTACTTATCAGAAGTATGAAAGCTATACTATTTTAAATATAAGTGCGATATAAATTGCAAGAAAATCAATATTTTTCTCAAATACGAAAATTATTTTCATAAACAAATTCTAGAAAACATGTATCAAGGAGGAATCGTTCGTGTTTTTACTAAATCGATAGAGATTTTATCCACAATTTAGTTTAATATATTTAAATAATCTATCAAGATTCTTCTATGAATCTCAAGAAATCCAAAACGCTTTGTCTAAATAGCACTTTCTCTTAGCATATAAGCTAAATCAAAACTGTTTTATTTAAGGTAGAATTACATAAATGTTTTAGTTATTCTTTGGGCCTTCTAACGGACCTATTTGATGTACAGGGTGATTTTGTTATCAGTATAGATACATATTAAACTTAATGCTTTTGGTTTCTCAGTTTAGTATACACCAAGTAGGTTTTTACTGAATACAAAATCAACATGAATATTAATATGCTAATTATTTACTTTTTTAAACACAATGATTTATAAAATTCTAGTCAAATCTAAATTTTGTTGAGAGTATGGAATATAGAGCTGATGGAATTATAAAATATTTTTATCGATACGGTACATAATTGCATAAAACTAATGTTTAAAATATATAAAAATATTCTTAAATTGTATAATATTAATGTTTTTGTCTAAATATGAACGCCGGTAACGAGATCAGTTGGTTTTAAATAAATCCTGCTAGTTGCAAAAAAATGCCAGAACGGATGTATGTTAAAACTTGAAGATTTTATTGACAATTCTATTTTAATGTTAATGAATAAAAATATTCTAGAATTACACTATAGAAAATCATTAGGTACGTATAAACGAATCAAATAACTGATATTCTAAAATGATTGTGATGGAATTGTGTTAGTTTTACCGTATGATAATGACAATGTTAATAATAATGTACGGCTACACAATGAGTGCAAATAAGTATACCCAAGAATTTGGTCCGAATCAATACTGAAGCTTGGTAGATGTGTCAGAGCAAAAACCATTATATGGTGGTCTGGTTTTTGTAGTATAACATAAAACTACACAATCACCGGACCGGACTAGTGTAAAACATTTAGCTTAATAACACTTTATGTAGATTTCAAATCAATCCAATTTTTTTATTTAGTTATCAAATCTTACAAGGAAATTATTGTCTTGATGTCTACGCTAAAACAATAAGTTAAATAAACAATGTAAGTAGTTTTATGAAAATCGAACCACCTTAGCTCATTTCAGGATTATTGAACGACACATCACCATACTTCTATTTGATATTAAACGGACCTTAGTAATCAGTAGGCGCGTAGTTAGAATGTTTAGTAATTGTACCTAGAGAACCTCTTCTTTCACTAGCCTTGACCGAAATTTAAGAAAACCTAAAGCTTCGTTTAAAACGGGCAGTTTTAAATGGCCATAATCTTGCCAGCTGAGACTAATCACGAATTTGGTTCATTTTTGTTGACAAGTGTATCATTAAATGTTGCTCTGTCTATAATTTTAATTTTAATAATTGAATGGTTAAATCTTGTGAAAATAATTTTCAAAGTGTCAAAAAGCAGGAAGAATTCGTTCTACCTTGTAAAAATTATTCGTTAAATCAAATTGTTTGTTCTGCTTTCAACTTGTCCTCTTTGCACTAAAAACCTTTTATTTAATGGTGCTCAAAATGTAGCTAGACCATTGCTTGCTAGTCTGATTGCCTTCGAGTCTGGGTCTCTGTTGTATGTTCTCAGATTCATAAGTTTACCTATACGATAGGATTTTGTGGCAGTGATGGTGTTAATTGAATGTACGATAATATGGATACGAATAATAAATTATGGAATCGAACTTGTCTTATTTTCTTTTACCTTATTTTCTCGACACAATAAAGTAGAGTAGCAAATGAAGATATGAATTTCGATACAACAGTTTTGCAACGATTTGCAAGCTTGTTTCATCCATCCGAACTCTCCATCTAGTGTACCGTGGTGCTATGCAGGCGATTGTTATGTCAAAACGGTTTGTATGCAATAAGTAGGTTCTAGGGGTAGGTAGTAGTTTCTTTAACTTCTTAAAGCCAGATATTCAATAACGTATATAAAATTAATATAGAAATAAGATTTATAATTTAAATTAATAAGAAATTAGATAAGTAAAATAGAGATATCACTAATCCTACCTTTTTATGTGCCATTTTAACTTCATAAAGCCAGAGCTTTAATTCTTTGTTTATTAAATGGAAATACCTAAGAAGTTATATATGCGAATCATATTTTGATCAAGATACAACCTACACAGTACAAATTGCAAAAAAACTCAAAAAAAAATTCAATTTCGTGGGCTACTCGTGCTTTTAAAGTTTATAATTGTCCGATTTACGTTTTATCAATCATAATGTGAATTAAATACTAGAAACAATTTTCTCAGAGAGTGGGTAAAAATCGTCACTCCTTCTAGGTGTTCATGAACGGAAGACAACGATGAAGCCAGCCGGGCCTTGGTGGGTTATAGAAGGAGTGGTGGGAGATCACCAAAGATAGGGATTAGTGGAGAATCTTGAGGAAGACCTTAGTCCAGTAGAAATAGGACACAATCTGTTAAAAATAAAGTATGTAGCCTATATAGGACTCCCAAGGCCAGTATAGCACCATTGCTCCGCATATTCCTGACCGTAATTAGAATAAGGTGTTGTAGAAACGTAATGATTGTAAAAACTCGATAACACAGATTGCGTGCTAGCTCGCCATGGATCGATGGTGTCGATGCGGGCACCGAACTAACCATCGACTTGCTTCGTCGACTCGTGACAGGTGAATGAGCACAGTGAAATGAATTTGCAAATACACTCTGTCGCGTATTTAAAACTTTAAGTACAGTCAGACAAAACTACCTAGGTAAGTATCTAGAAAAGACAGTTTTTTTAAGCTCTGTTCAATAAAACAATTATTTACCTACCCTTTGCTTTGGGTTTATTTGAGAGACAATGCGATTTAGATCTAAACTGAAAAGATAAAAGCCAATATAATTTTTTAAACTGTTGTGAGTGACTTTATCATTTGCAACAAAAAAAAACGTTGCCTTTCAGTATTTAGGTTTTGTTAACTATGTCATAGATAATTTTGAACCTGAACCTTCACCCAGTAACTTAAAGTTATAGGGTAGGTAAGTATCTGAATACGTATGATAAAAATGACTTATGCGGAGGAGTTAGTGTGAAAATGATTATAACAGTGGAAAGCGGAAAAATAATATTGAACCCTTGTAAGACAAGAACAGTGATATAATCATACAACTTGGTGAAACTCAAAAATATTCAAAGTTCGTCAACCTACAAAATTGCCTTCCAACATCAAAGGCTTCAAATTAAAGTAGCAAACGTCACGTGTTCATAATTTCCTTTACAATTTAACGTTATTTTAATGTTACAGTCATCTCCAGCGAAGCAGTGGACGGCATATGCCGTCACGGTCAGCGCTCGTCCAGCAGGGCTCTTGGCTTTGCTTGGCTGAACATCCACGAAATGAAAGAAATTCTCATTCTTAGCTTTCTTTGTTATTTGTTCATCAGTATCGTTAATCTTTCGAGTTAGAGCGATGCCACACGGGCGCTGCCGCTCCGTTGCGTCGTCGCAGCTCTATAATTTTTGTTCTGTCAAAGCGCGTCGTTTCAGCGCACTGTGTGGCATACCGGGCAGATTTGTATGTAGAACTACGGAGCGTCAACGCAGCGACGACGCAGCGCAGCGGCAGCACCCGTGTGGCATCTCTCTTAGTTAACATACAAGATCATGTTTGAATAGATCATTTTCATCAATTTCGATGACTTTTGTTACAGGTTTAGGTAGATTTATTTTTTAGACAGACTGATACAATTATCTGCTGGCTGATGTAACAAGCTTCGACGATTTTGTACCAATTGTGAATAACATAACAGCAGCTACATTATATTCATTCTTCCCCACGAGAGCACAATATTTTAGGATGAATAAGAACGGACCTATGTCGCATCAAGCCCTCGGTAGATGGCATTTGAGTTTACTGTGTTACCATAACTGTCACGGTGACTGACCATTTGTAGGGAATGTTCTGCTTAGCTGCATCGACCATGCAAAAAACAGGAGCGTTGGCACCATTCACTGTAGGGCACAAATCGACAATCCATATCCAGTACCGCAACTACTTGATCCATAAATCCCCTTATAAAATCCCCAGCAAAAGGGATTTTTAGTTTTTATAACACCTAACTGTGTACTAGGGACAGGACGTTGTCTCTGGAGATAGGTACAGAAATGACCAGATAAGGGCCAAGTTTTGAGCTATTTTCCAATCAGAGTTTGAATATTCTTTTTCGAAAGCACAGCAGGTCGCATTGGGCGTAAAAAGGCTAGTTACAGCAAAGGATAAATCATCCAACAGCGAGCTGATCCGATGACGGAGTCAAGAGCTGTTCAATGGAACTCCTCAGTGAGTAACAAACAGTAGAACATCCTGTGTGTTGGCTCATTTGAAGCAGCTCATTCTTACCCAATAAAAGCTTGTATTGAAAAAAACAGAAAACTTATTTCCATACACTATTGCAGCAAACGTATGTAATCAGATTAGTGCGATGTTATGCTATTATTTTCTAATCCCGTGTCAAGTTAGTGTCAGATTAGAAGACTTCTAACTGAACGAAAGTGGACAAGCCTTTAAGCTTGCCTCCACCTATTTATATTCCGTATAATACCTACCATTATTATTATCATCATTATGATCACTCCATACATTAAAATGAAAACTAAATTGTCAAACAATGCTTAAAATACTAATTCATAGTTTAGTTAGGGCACATTTCATCGAAACCTACTAGACTCATTAGTATCTAGAAAAAGCTAGCTAATTCAAATTGAACAAACAAAACAAGAAAAGATATGCAAACGAATTATCAATCAAATGAGGTAGGTACCAAATACCAGCCAAGTGCTTGAAAAGAGCCGATATATCACCACAAACATTGTACTTATGTAAGTACTTAGGTATGTATGTTCGTGTGAGTGGTGGCTAGCTCTGGTGATGGAGTTTTTAGGCCGCCTGAAGATCTTCGTCATGGTTTAACGACTTAAAAGCCGGGAGCGACAATTTAACTTGCCCTTCGGAGCACAAATGCTCCCAGCTATTAATGCAATTTACGGTCACCCATCCAACTTGAAACCGCTCAGAATGTCGCCAAACGATCTATAAGGAACATCTAAGCAAAGCTACGCCACGATCGCTTGATACATTGTGGTGTACTCAGTACATTCAGTCAGGCAGTTAGGGCCAGTCGCAACCAGCCCGCGACGACAACGCACCTGTGCGCGCGGAAATAGGAAGTGCAGTGAACGATTGTCATTTTGAATTTGGAAAGCGTTTTGCTCATCGATTGTGTGGCCAAGGACAATTTTCGTGAGTGCTCTTGTTTTTTTTTTTGTTTCATTTTTGGACAATGTTTGAATTTCGAATTTTATGAATATGACGATAAACTATTCTGTGGATAAACGTAATAGCACTTGAATTTAGTTGAATTTACAATCTGATTTATCTTCAATACGTTTACCTAAATAGCATTAATATAAAGGCAAAGCTGATTACAAATAAGCATTTTCCGCGAGGTGTTCTAGCTCAAAAGATCTCAATAAAAATATAAAAAAACTGAGGCGGATTGGCAGGCGGTCGATTGCGCAAGGAAAATATCCTAAAGGATATGTAAGTAACGATTACTCTAGAAATTTAATAATACATAGATAATGTGTTAGAATCGGCTGAAAACTGGTATTTTGCGCCATAATATCTGTCATTGGAAAACCGAAATGGTGCAATCAGCTCACACAGGGGCCATTTAAAAGCCCACTTCCGTTTCCGCTAAAGCCCTTTTAATGTGATATAAGGGAAATCTTATGTGCACTTACAAAGTATGCTACTTGACACTTGTTGCGTGAAAATCGTGAATCTGTTTGTATTCTGCTAAAACAAATTAGCGTTAAGTAGATCGTGACAGATTAGATCTTCATTTATGGGTCAATGTTTGGCCGGACGATGCAAATACTGAGTAGATAATAAAACGACTCAGAAAATGATATTATTATGATAAACCTCATACTATTTTACATAATCCCATAACGTGTCCCACATGCTTAGTTAATTATTAAGCCAAGTGATATACTACCTACATTTATTTACAGAAACTAAACTACATAAGTAAGTAAGTACATAACTTTATACAAAATACAATTAGAACCAGTTGAGCCATCGTTGATCGTTGTAAACGATCTATAGGTAGTCGGTACCCTCAGATGTACCTAAGTAGGTACAAATAAAAAGTACCTACGTTATAAAATAAAAAGTCTAAGTATAAAATAAAATAAAAGTCTATGTAAGTAAATTATTTTTAATGAAACTCCACACAAATGAATAATGAAAAACACAAGCATTTTTCCATGCAGAATGGCTATCGTACCATACACAAGTGATAAGATAACACAATAAGTTTTAAGTAAAAAGTCATAGATAGGTACTTACTTATTATAAAATGCTATAATGGTGTGTGGATGATAAAGATGTCATAGAGAAAAAACTTGGATTAAAAATGCACAGGGCCGATTAGAGTGTCGTTTGAGGAGGCTTATACTCAGCCGTTATCATCATCATCATTTAAGCTTCCAATGATGATGATGATAACATAAATTAAGTACGAAACGAAACGAAAATTTTTACTATTTTCAGTGCTTATTTAAAATGAAATGTGAATATTCAGAATATAATAAGCAGATGTATCAGATAATTTTACGATGAAATTAAGCAATTTAAAAGTTTAGCAGATAGCTATTTGAAGAAAGTTGGTACAGCACCGAACATAAATAAAAATATTATATTGCATTTGCATATTACACTTATCTTTCTCACCGCTATAAAATCTGGCACTTTCATTTTGGCGAAATAATTGCACTTAGCAAAGTTCCCATAATTCTGTTCACATAATAAAATCAGATTATCTTCTTAGACTCACTGTTGCTGATTTAATTTTATCTTTGCTGAACAAAACCACATTATAACCGCAGACACACAATACGTGCATGTCATAATATTACGCTTGGTGTCTGTAACTGGGATAATAATTTAAGATACCCGTGTGATAAAGTAAAAAAAAAGTGATATAAAAACTTCAGAAATTAAAGATTTTGTCCTGAATTTAGCTGTTGATATCTACGAGTAAGTACCTATGTTGTAGACACGTCGAAGAAGGTATTAGGCACTTACCCCCTTTTGCATTCATCATCACCATCATCAGCCCTTTAGCAGTCCACTGCTGGACTTAGGTCCTAATGAGCGCCATCCCGCCCTGTCTTCAGCTTGACGCATCCAACTTGTGCCTTTTGCACTACTTTTTCATTATCTTACTTCTTCATTAAATAGGTACCTACCAATATCCACTTCCTTTGCTTGCACGAATAATGTCCAAAATTTGCAACGATTATGATTGTATGACACACCTTTTTCGCATCATTCATTCCCATTACATTGTCCAAACCTACACGATGGTTTTTTTCTTCTCCAATTCGATTCGTATTGATCTTTACAGCTGATGATCGAAATCTTTTGATGATCTATAATGAAAAGACTAATTCAACTTCCCCCGGCTTTAGCTTCCAAGATAATGTACCAATGATGGTCCATTGGTCTCTTTATTTATAAGGTAAAACATCCTAAGAATTTCCTGTTGCATGTAAACTGCTAAGTACGCGAGCGAGCTAAATAGTTTTTACCTTAGTTTCACTGACATAGAATTGAACGATATTTAAATTATGGGTTCCTGCTTTGTCGTGGAAAAATATCGGAACTAAGTGGTAATAAGCAAGCTATAGAGCAAACTTAGAACAAAAGATTTTTGGATCAACAATGAGCTAAGTTATAGTAGAACAAAAAATATAGTAACTCTTCTTCTAAACGGCTTGACTGATACTATTGTTCTTTGTTCCAATAGGATCATCTACATGGCTCTCTGCTATTTTTGGACCCATTAGGGAACGATTTGGTGGAGATCCAGATTTTTTTTTCTGACCAAATGTGGCAGGGCAACGTCTGTCTGCCGGTCAGTTCTACCTATTCTCGAAAACTGTCAATCATGACGGCGATTTCTAGGTAGCTCTCTTGGTAATAACAAGCCCACAGGTGGCCGAAATTGTGGGTTCAAATCTCGCCTGGGTGAGATTTTTGGGATTCATTATAAAATGAGGTTTGATACCTATAAGAGTCCAATATTGGAGATAGAGCAAATGACCGGACAAGGTCTTAAAGTAATGATATAGCATAATTTAGAACAGTTCATACGCGCTAGTTGGAAATGTTAGTTATTTCTAGTACGGTGTTTGTATGAACTCAATTGCTTTATGTTTTTTTACTTTCCCATCCACTATAGTCTAATTTTTATGACTCCTGAGTTCAATTGCCGTGGAAAGGTATCAGAGCTTCTCATTGTCAAGATCGGTTTTTACTGGTAGAAATCGTGAGAATTACACCATAAGAATAATACTCTCCCGATCGGTATCATGAGTAGAAAATCATATCATATCAGTGTCAGGTTATGTCGAGTCACTACTAAGACTACAGACGTACAACAGAAACAACAGATACAATATTTTAAAAACATACACACGAAACGCAGATCAAAGAAAAGATGGATGAATTATGTAAAAGATGTAATGAGTAAGAAAGCGCTATACCTACTCAGATGACGGCTGACAGAAGGAATGGAAGAAGAAAACATTGTTCTGCCGAACTCACGTAATGTTGGACAAAGACAAGATGATGATGGTTATCCTAGAGATCCATGAGGAATTGAGGGTAGGTACTTCTCAAAATAGGTAGATGTAGGTACTTACTTAGTAGGTACGTAGCGTAATTTTTAGCAAGAAGTCAATCTGAAAGAAGAAACTGATGAAAAAGACGACGACGGCGAACAGTAGAGTTATAAAGTTGGTTCTAGTTTTTTGTTCAAATATTGAACTACGAAAGTAGGTAAGTACTCGGATGTCATTTTACTCTGCAGGTTATTTAACTTCCCGGGTGTAACTAGAAACGCCAGTACATATATAAACGACAGTATAATAGTACTATTTACATACTAGTGATAAAGTATTTCCTTTCTCTGATAGGATATTGCTAACGGCAGTTTGATCGATAGAGCCTCACTTGTGATGGGGATGATGTAATTTACTTCTGGTTTTCTTGCCACTACTAGAGTGACATGATTACCTGCATAATATTTTCAAAGCGGCAATTTCAGATAATCATAATATTTTTAAAAATAAGTACCTAAGTAAGTAGAGACATTTTATTTAAACTTTTTTCGGTAATGCCATCGTTTACTATTACGATTTAGATTTAGAACAACTGTCACCGTCTATAGGTACTGGGTGGAAAAAGGCTGTGTTGCTATTTTTTTTTTTTTTTTTTTTGTAGGTACCTAGGTAAACTTAAACTTGTATTAGAATAACACTGGATTTAATAAGTCAGTATACCTATGGTGTAATTTTAGAAGTCTAAAATAATATCTTTAAAATTCATATCAAACCTCATAATTCAAAAGAATGTTTTTTTTTTGTTTCACATTTTTGTCAATAAAAAGAGTTAGCAATAGTTTAGCAGCTTTAGGGCTGATTTTTCAATCGATAAATAACTTTTATCTGAGGAATAAATATGGCGCTATGACATATTTTCAATACAATATCTGTTTTATCATATTTATTTCCTCAGATAAAAGCTATCTATACTTATATTGAAAAATCAGCCCTTAATTGACCAAATTTAAAATTATGGAGGTCCTATTGAAAATGAAAATATCTTATTGAAAGGCTCAGAAATTGATTAGCGACCATTTAAGCCCCTCAAAGTCTTAATTCTTATACCTACATGGTCTTATCACACCCAGTACAACGGTATCATAACAGTTAACGTTTTTTCATTGCATAATAAAACCGAAAGCACGTAAAAAGAATAAGGTGCATGAAATTCGTAGCGTTGAATTTGGGGAAGTAAAAAACTGGATCAGTCGATGGAATTGTGTAAGAAATAACAGTTTTAACTCAGTTTTTCAGACGGAATTTGCCTTTAGAAGTTTGAAAAAAAAATTAGAGTTAAGGCATTTTTCTACTAAACACTGAAACTTAACTTCAATCAAAATAAGTACTTACCATAAAATTGAGAGACAATGAGTGAATAAGCGAGTTGAGACTTCTGCCAAAAAATAAACAGCACGGCACGTAACGGCGTATTTTTTTAAGTAGATAAGTAAGTAAGTACTTAAATATATAAAAAAATAAAATCTCTTAGGTTTCGTAGTAAACTATCGCAATCTTAATTCTAATAAATTTTATTTACTAATGCCATAAAACTAGATATACAGGGTGTGGCAAATTCTTGGTCACTGAAGGGTTTCCTAAGAACAAAACTTTCTAACTACAAGAGAAAAGGTAGCTACCCTTCAGTGACCAAGAATTTGCCACACCCTGTATAAGGTCCTTATAAATCAAGCAATATGAGCTTATCCTGTGCCAACCTACTCACGGGGATTGCTAATTACCTACTTACAAAAAGTATGACATACTTACATTATATTAGGGCTTGCTATCCGGATATCCGGATATCCGAATTATCCGGATATCCGCCAATTTTCAAATCCGGATAGTGACGACCAGTAAATCCGGATAATTCGGATAATACGGATAGTAAAAATAATCAAAAAATACGATTTGAATATGGAATTAACCCATCAAAACAACAATTTATATGCACTACGTAGACGTATCTAACAGGGAAACACTGTTTATCCTTTGCTTTTGTAACATTCATAAAGTTGCATGCTCGAATCGCAATACTAACGTCTTGTCTAGTGTATTACCCACCGAGCCTTTCGCATACCCCACGTCCACAAATGTTTCGTCTTTTACTCATCGCAGCGCAACCCGTGTTTGGAGTGGATGTGATCTTAACGTTATTCTTGCTGGCAACCGATGCCATAAATTGCCACAAATAATAAATTGTTCTCTAAAATAACTAGTAGTTCGCCCCGAACTGAGATCTCGCGCAACGTAGATGGCTTACATTTGGACTTTCTTCTGACTACCCCTATAATTTCAAGTGCTACTACTGATACTGCCGAGTATGCCTATTGCGCTAGCTCTTCATGGTAAAAAATACTGGCATGCATGCAATACATAATGTCGCGTCTAATTTTTCATTTAGGTATTTCATATTTATGAATTCTCGTCGTATTTCTAAAAGTATACGTCCTAGAATAAAAATAATAACTATTTTGGAATGTACAAATAAAGACCTTTCATTTGACAGCCCACTCAATATATTTGTTTACTTAACTTTTTTTACCCCAATTATTTTCATTCTTTATCAAAATTTTTTTTATCATCAAAATAAATCAAGTAGCATCTAAAATCATTGCAAACCAAACCGCAACGATGCCACTCTCTTTTTAAGACCGACCAGTCAATGAGCTACGAAGTCATCGAAACTCTATGCAACGGGAGCTCTTGCAGCTCTGGTTTCGTAGTTTTTGGTCTTTGGTCGTATTTCAAAAACTATACATCCTAGATTAAAAATAAAAACCATTTTGGAATTTACAAAATAAGCCCTTTCGTATGACACCCCACTCAATTTATTTGTGTAACTTTCATAATTTTTTACCCCCTTGGGAACCCAATATCTTCACAACCCCTTCATCGATTAAGCTCATATGCTCCCCCGTAAATTTCCTTACCACAACCTATTGACCTACCAAGTTTCATGCAGATTGGATGAACGGTTCGACAGTTATGCGCGAACAACAATTCGTGAAACATACAAACATACAAAGCAAAATCGCCCAACTTACCACTAAGATCTTCGCTCGCTTCGCTCGCTCGATCGATTACCCGTGAGCTAGATGAATACCATAGCAACCCAGAGAATAAGCCGGTTTTCGAAGCGGCTTTTTTTAAATGAACCATACCCGCACGGTGAAGCAGCTGATGGAGAAGTGTCACGAACACAACTAGTCTCTTGTCATGTTTTTCATTGACTGCGAAAAAGCCTTTGACAGTGTCGAACATTGAGCCATCTTCCACGCTCTCCTTGTACGACTGCACGATTTAACCAACCCTGAGCCCATCAAGCGGGGAGTGCGACAGGGAGACATCATTTTGTCCAAACTTTTTACTGCTGTCATAGAGGACATCTTTAAACCTAAGGATTTGCAGACGACCTTATAGTTGTCACAGAAACCTTCGAAGATCTCCAAGAAATGTTACAACACCTTTCTGAACTTCTGAACGGCGCGGCTTCTAAGAACGGGGTACCTACAGAAACGTCAGTAACCCAGCAGCACGATGGGCTGGACGACATAGCATGGCCGGAATCGGATGAGGTGAGCGGCGCCGGCAGACTGTGGAGATTGGCATGGCACACGCAAAGGGATCCTCCCTTTACCCTATACCCAGCAGTGGGTGAAGTCGGGTGTTTAATAAGTTATTTGGTGTACATTATGCATCTGCAATCTGCATTCACAATCAAAATACATCAAATTGCATCGCGTTCACTTCGCTTTAGGAGAAAAATTCAGATCTTGTTACGTATCTTGTTTAAAAATGATTCAAAATTTAATAGTGATTGTTCGGATAACTTAAAGCTACGACGTTTAATGTATTTTTTAACTATTATCTTCGTTTGTGTCCGTTTGTAAAAAAAAATCGGTAACTATCCGAATTATCCGGAAAATCCGGATATCCGGATAGTAAAGTGCTCTACTATCCATATTATCCGGATAACAAAATGGGGCGGATAATGCAAGCCCTAATTATATTATTTGAACGTGCCTCTCTGTATGTTCTTTAAATATTTAAATGCAATTATAGGTATCAAACTTTACAATAATTACAGAAATGTAATATAACTTGAAACGGTCACAAAAATAAGGTTACAACAGACAGACCACAACAGCGGAACCAATGTCAACTTGCTCTATTTTTTACTCTCTCACGGACCACATAGTATCGACATCGGATACGGTGTTAAGGTGCTTATACCAGCCGATGACCTTGAGCGAATGGGTGTGGCTACTATTTCGGCCCCGCACCACCCGCACCTTCCGCGCGGTTCCGCGCCGGCCGCGAAATAGTTTTCGCGCGTAACCTAACCCCGCATCCACACGTTGGGGCCAACGTTGGGGCCAACTCCTCTCACCAACGTGTGGTGCTGACAAAATAGCTTGGCGCCAACGTTGGGGCCAACGTTGGGGCTTGGCCGTGCCGTGTCGGTTTTATCAAAGGAAGTTGGCGCGCCAACGTTGGGGATCCGTCCACACGTTGGCGCTATGCTCAGTCCCGTTTCGACGCGCATCGTGAGCGCACGTGTCGACTGACGAGCGAGAATGTCATCGTATTCCTTATTTATTGTGTTTGTAGGACTATCGGGCTGAAATTTTGCACACTTATAGATTCTCGGTGACAATGAAATATTATGGTATCAACAAGCTGATCTGATGATGGAGTCAAGAGCTGTTCAACAGAACTCCTCAGTAAATAAGCCGATTGAGTTGAAACTCGGCATATTTGTCAAGTTCTGACTACAATGTAATAATATGGTGACAGCGAGCTGATCTGATGATGGAGTCTACTATTTTTTTTTTATGTTACGGGAACCGTGCAATTTTTTGGGATAAAAAGTAGCCTATGTCCTATTTCCGGTTATTATCTATCTATATTTTAAATATCACCCATATCGGTTAAGTGGTTGTCGTGTTAGAGAGGAACAAACATACATCCAAACATCCAAACTTTCGCTTTTATAATATAGTGTGTTGTGTGAAGTGTGATAGTGGCATGATGTGATGTGATTGTGATAAAATTGGTATTCAGTAATGTAAAATCACTTAGAGAAATTTCAATTTCTGTATCGGACGCGCAGACATCGGACGTCTGCACGTTGGCTCTGACGGAACAAGACTGGTGTATCGCCAACGTGTGGATGGTTCACGAAATCTTGGTCCCAACGTTGGGACCAACGTTGGCCCCAACGTATGGAGCCGGCGTAAACCGCAATTGAAGACATCCGTGGAATGGTAAACGAATGCTGAGACGCGAGAGATGCGGGTTCGATTCCCATTACGGGATACATTTTTACTAGATCTGCAAGTACCTATTTGTTCCTGGTCTGTGTTTTGTGGTAAGTAGGTACCTACCTAGGTACCTAACTTCCTAGCATGATGTGAGTAACCTACCTAATCGAAATTCTTGATACCCATGACGGATTCCTAGTGTAGGGACTACCTAGTGGAGGTTTTATGTTATTGTATCGAGTAGGTACGTAAATAAGATACGGGTGGAATGATTTCGAAACAAAACCTCTAAGCTAAAGGAGAAAGGGAATACTGGACCTACAGACAAAATTACGGTTATAGGTGGTGTTTTAACCGTTTGGCTGAAAAATTCAAAAAAAAAAACTGTATTTTGAGAACTTTCACCTTGAATAAAATTTTTAGCATGGTGACCTATTCATTCGCATAATGTTATTTGTCATAAAATCATACGACATACGTATCTAGTCATAAAATTTTGTAGTCATATTATTACATTCGCGTAATTTTTTTCAGGCATACATTTCTGACGTCCTAATATTTTTTAAACATAGGTAATGATAATGAGCATAATGGTTACCACTCCTAAAACTTTTTGTCATACTACATTTTGATACTAATTTTGTTAGAAATAAACATTTATGTCCTAATATTTATTGGACTTAATGTTTAGTAGTCCTAATTTACTGTTTTATTATTGTTTAGTAGGCAAAACAGGTCAGGTTTATAAAATGTTTCATACACCCACGCAGATAGGACTTGCTCACAGAAAGAATAAGTAGTTTTAGGTTTTTTTTATAGCACGCGTTTCACACACCCACGCAGAAAGGACTTTTTCACAGAAAAAAATAGTAGGTTTTGGTTATTTTTTTTTTATAGCACGCGTTTCACACACCCACGCAGAAAAGACTTGCTCACAGGAAAAACTAGTAGGTTTTGATTATTTTTTTATAGCACGCGTTTTACACACCCACGCAGAAAAGACTTGCTCACAGAAAAAAAATAGTAGGTTTTGGTTATTTTTTTTTATAGCACGCCTTTCACACACCCACGCAGAAAGGACTTTCTCACAGAAAAAAATAGTAGGTTTTGGTAAATTTTTTTATAGCACGCGTTTCACACACCCACGCAGAAAAGACTTGCTCATAGAAAAAACTAGTAGGTTTTGGTTATTTTTTTTTATAGCACGCGTTTCAACACCCACGCAGAAAGGACTTGCTCACAGAAATAAATCACACACCCACGTAGAAAGGACTTGCTCTCAGAAACTGGCTCCTCTAATATGGCTAAATATTTTAGGATTATCAATGAATAGGAATTAAAAAATTATGACATTTATATTTTATTACTAGTTGAATTATTACAAGTGATGGTAGGAGTAGCGATGTCATTATTACAAATGCCTATGAATAACAAATATTGAACGTGAAACGTTATGGCATAATTTTTTTAGTCATAGTTTTATAAGCCATAACGTTTCACGTCCTAATATTTGTTATTCATAAGCATTTGTAATAATAACATCACTACTCCTACCATCACTTGTAATAATTCAACTAGTAATAAAATAATAGGTCTTTACCTATGAAATTGCTGTTTTTCGGTACTGGTCATTTCAAATAAAAATATTTTGTGGTTTGGCTACGAATTATAATTTCAAATTAATGTTATATTAAAAACATGGGATTCTTTTTTCAAAATTATTCATTTGTTTATTGATTAGCGTTATGTTTTCATCGCATTTGAATCTTTTTCGTCATCGTGGATACGTTAAAAATTCGAATAATTATGGAATATGAGTCCCGTCGTGGCAGCAACGCGCCACAAGCGGCACGCAACATCAACGACGTTTACGGAGCGAACAGTACAAACGAACGAACCACCTGTTATTGGTTTGCCAGCTTCCATTCTGGAAATTTCGACCTGAAAATGAACCCCGTACTCATCCGAAAACTTTGGTTGACAATGACGAATTAAAGGCGATTGTGGAGTTCATCACAGCTTCTTAACAAACGGGATAAGCATTACTGCAAATGTGTAATTTGAATAACTGAACACAATGATGGAGAAGCTTGCAATCTCCAATCATCTTTGATCAATCGCTCGTCACCGATGCTCCTGCGCGACAACGCGCGACCTCATACTGCATAGTAAACGGTTTCCAAGTTACAAGAGCTAGGGTTGGAAGCTCTCTGTCATCTACCGTACTCACCAGACCTTGCGCCTATAGACTTCCACTTTTTCCAGAATTTGGATAACTTCTTGGTGGTAAAACAATTGAATTCCCGAGAGGCAGTACAAAATGCCTTTGAAGAATTTGTTGCCTCCTGTCCAGCTGATTTCTTCAAGAAGGGCATAATAAACTGCCACGGCATTGGCAAAGATCTATCGATTGCATGGGTGATTACTTTGATTAATAGAAATAAAAAATATAGAAAAAAAATGACGTTAAAATTTTTCATAAAAAAAAGGCAATTTCATAGGTAAAGACCTAATATAAATGTCATAATTTTTTAAGTCCTATTCATTGATAATCCTAAAATATTTAGACATATTTATAACTTGACATACAATTTAGTACGCATAATAGTATCAAACCATACTACTTCGATAAACAAAAGTTTTTAATGTCATAAGTCATATTCATTGAAAATCATAAAATATTTTTGTGTCCTGTTGCGTCCCAAACTACTTCCTGCACTGTCTGTACGCCTATCCCTGCTTGAATTCAAGCAGTACAACGATATAATTATGTGACGACTACGGTTTTATTCGAGAATCACATAGAATCGTAAGTGAGCTTCAACTCATTTATGGTGAGAGTGCCGACTGCTCGTCTTTCAACTAGGGCTTGCAAATATTCGAAAATTTTAATATTCGAATATTCGATTTTTTTTCGGGTAATATTCGAATTATTCGAATAATAGACAAAAATCTTTGTTTTTACTAAAATCACGTCTTCTTTTATTCTTTCAAGTGTTATTTGCATAAACAAAAGATTGTGTCGCCGTAACGAGACATTGGCGATTACTACACGCACAATCAACCACAAATTCTCAGTAAAATCAGTCAACAATATCTGTACTTAATATTATAAAGACGTAAAATTTAGGAGGTTATCTCCGAAACTACTCATCCGATTTCAAAAATGAACTTTCAGGATGAACAAAGGCTATTAAGTTATGTAGGTAGGTACCTAGCGGGCAAAGCCGACCGGAAGCTAGTCTACAATAAAATGACTATGCTGATTTTGTATGAAAGGTTGGTACCTTCTTTTTTCGCGTAGTCATCAACCAAACAAAAATCACCTGATGCTTGGAAAAATGCAATTGTCACCATTTTGTACAAAAAGGGAGACTGCTCGAAACTGAGCAATTACAGGCCCATAAGTCTCTTATCTCAGGTGTACAAGCTATTTGCCAAGGTGGTATGCAATCAGCTCACTCGCCAGTTAGATGAGTACCAGCCCGTCGAGCAAGCCGGCTTCCGTAGTGGTTATTCCACGATCGACCACATCCACACCATGAAGCAGCTGATGGAGAAGAGTTCAGAATATAGCCGGCCCCTGTGCTTAACTTTCGCCGATTACGAGAAAGCATCCGACAGCTCTGGGCTGTGTTTAACGCTCTCTATCGCTGCCAGATTGACGCACGATACGTGGAAGTGCTGCGGGAGTTATACGGCACGGCAACCATGCAAGTTCGCCTTCACGACACTACCAACCCTATTAACATCAAGAGGGGAGTGCGGCAGGAAGACACAATATCACCCAAGCTCTTCACGGCGGCTCTTGAAGACGTTATGAAGATGCTTGCATGGGATCTTGCGGAATAAACATTCCGTACATCAGCCTTCCTGTCACATCTCAAGTTTGCCGATGACTTCGTATTGTTGCCCACAACCTGGAAGATCTCCAACTCATGATCCAACAACTTTTTGATGCCTCTTTAGCCGTTGGCCTTAACATAAATATGTCCAAGACGAAGATTATGGCGAATGCTTCTGGAACCTCGAATTTTACCGTAACGGTGAAACGAGAGACTGTAGGTAGTTGACAAGTATCTTTATCTTGGGCATATTCTATATTTTGGTAAAGAGCATCAGAGTAAGGAGATCTCCAGAAGGATACAACTCGGCTGGGCCGCGTTCGGAAAACTGGCAGATGTGCTTCAGTCGAAGAAAGTTCCACAGTGCCTGAAAACCCGTCTCTTTAACCAATGTGTCTTCCCAACTTTGACTTGACGTGGACGCTTACTAAGGAGACTGTGTTCAAAGTATAAGCTACACAGAGAGCCATGGAGCGGGCCATGCTCGGCATTAAACTCCAAGAATGAATTCGTAACACCGAGATCCGGCGCCGGACTAAAGTCCAGGACGTCAGAGTTAGGGTTAAGAATCTTAAATGGAATTGGGCTGGACACTCGGTTAGACGAGGTGATGGCAGGTGGCAATAGCGACAAAACACTCAAAAGAGTCTTGGGTAACCAATTTTGATAAAAAGGTAAACTGCTTCATTAGATTGTAAAATAACAATTCTCCTGGCCAGGAATCAAACATGTAGATTAAAAAAAACTTTTTATGTAGATTTGCATTTTCCTGACAAAGCAACTCCACTGGGTTGCCGGCAAATACGCGAAAGCACTACGCAATCACGCGCGGCACTCTCTAGTGTTTCCGAATCCTATAAAAGTGGCATTTTATGCACATCAGAGTTCTGAGTTTGGTGTTATTAATTTTAATCGAATATCGAATATTCGACTTCAGTATTCGAATATTCGAACGAATTTAATATTCGAATTATTCGAATATTCGAATATTCGAATGCAAGCCCTACTTTCAACCTTTATGGATGCAGCGTTTTGGCCGAAGGGTGTTTTATACAGGCGGTTCCGTGGACGCCTGCGAGACACCCCGTTAGTGCGTACAGATAATACGTGACAATTTAGTGTAGTGTTATTTATAAAATATGTATGTTAGTTGTAAGGTATTTATTGCTATGGGCCGTAGACTAAGTAAAATAACATCTTGTAACTTATTCTAATGTTGCCTGAAATAAAGTTTTATTATTATTATTATTATAGCTTACCCGGCTAGGATAAAATGTATCCTAGCCAGATTATTTTTTTCTGAGAGCAAGTCCTTTCTACGTGGGTGTGTGATTTTTTTCTGTGAGCAAGTCCTTTCTGCATGGGTGTGTGAAACGCGTGCTAAAAAAATAACCAAAACCTACTAGTTTTTTCTGTGAGCAAGTCTTTGCGTGGGTGTGTGAAACGTGTGCTATAAAAAATAACCAAAACCTACTATTTTTTCTTTGAGAAAGTCCTTTCTGCGTGGGTGTGTGAAACGCGTGCTATAAAAAAAATAACCAAAACCTACTAGTTTTTTCTGTGAGAAAGTCCTTTCTGCGTGGGTGTGTGAAACGCATGCTATAAAAAAAATAACCAAAACCTACTGTTTTTTTTTTGTGAGCAAGTCCTTTCTGCGTGGGTGTGTGAAACGCGTGCTATAAAAAAATAACCAATACCTACTATTTTTTCTGTGAGCAAGTCCTTTCTGCGTGGGTGTATGAAACATTTTATAAACCTGACCTATTTTGTCTAATTATGATAAAATGTGAGCAAGTCTTTTCTGCGTGGGTGTGTGAAACGCGTGCTATAAAAAAATGACCAAAACCTACTATTTTTTCTGTGAGAAAGTCCTTTCTGCGTGGGTGTGTGAAACGCGTGCTATAAAAAAAAAATAACCAAAACCTAATGTTTTTTCTGTGTGCAAGTCTTTTCAGGGAGTGTGAAACGCGTTCTATAAAAATAACCAAAACCTACTATTTTTTCTGTGAGCAAGTCCTTTCTGCGTAGGTGTATGAAACATTTTATAAACCTGACCTATTTTGCCTAATTATGATAAAATGTGAGCAAGTCTTTTCTGCGTGGGTGTGTGAAACGCGTGCTATAAAAAAATAACCAAAACCTACTATTTTTTCTGTGAGAAAGTCCTTTCTGCGTGGGTGTGTGAAACACGTGCTATAAAAAAAAAATAACCAAAACCTAATGTTTTTTCTGTGTGCAAGTCTTTTCAGGGTGTGTGAAACGCGTTCTATAAAAATAACCAAAACCTACTATTTTTTTCTGTGAGAAAGTCCTTTGTGCGTTTGTGTGTGAAACGCGTGCTATAAAAAAAAAATAACCAAAACCTACTAGTTTTTTCTGTGAGCAAGTCTTTTCTGCGTAGGTGTGTGAAATGCGTGCTATAAAAAAAAATAACCAAAACCTAATGTTTTTTCTGTGTGCAAGTCTTTTCAGGGAGTGTGAAACGCGTTCTATAAAAATAACCAAAACCTACTATTTTTTCTGTGAGCAAGTCTTTTCTGCGTAGGTGTGTGAAATGCGTGCTATAAAAAAAATAACCAAAACCAACTGTTTTTTTCTGTGAGCAAGTCTTTTCTGCGTGGGTGTATGAAACATTTAATAAACCTGACCTAGTTTGCCTACTTATGATAAAATGTGAGCAAGTCTTTTCTGCGTGGGTGTGTGAAACGCGTGCTTTAAAAAAATAACCAAAACTTACTATTTTTCCGTGAGCAAGTCCTTTCTGCGTGGGTGTGTAAAACGCGTGCAATAAAAAAAAATACCAAAACCTACTATTTTTTCTGTAAGCAAGTCCTTTCTGCGTGGTGTGTGAAACGCGTGCTATAAAAAAACCTAAAACTACTTATTTTTTCTGTGAGCAAGTCCTATCTGCGTGGGTATATGAAACATTTTATAAACCTGACCTATTTTGCCTACATAAGATAAAACAGTAAATTAGGACTACTAAACATTATATCCAATAAATATTAGGACATAAAGGTTTATTACTAACAAAATTATTTTCAAAATGTAGTATGACAAAAAGTTTTAGGAGTTGTCACCATTATGCTCATTACCATTATGTTTAAAAATATTAAGACATTAGAAATGTATGCCTGTAAATAATTATGCGAATGTAATAATATGACTACAATATTTTATGGCTAGATACGTACCTATGTCGTATGATTTTATGACAAATAACATTATGCGAATGAATAGGTCACCAAATCAAGGTTATCCTATTGTGTTCGAATTGAATAAAAGATTTTTGACTTTGACTTTGGATGTTTTACCAAGGATGTTCTAGTAGGTATACCTACTCAAGCATTATCACTCCAGTTTCAACTTGAACTTGTTCGGTCTCTGTACATGTAAATGAATAATAATGTACGTGAGATCAGTAGGTACGGTAGACACCTACCCAACAATAATAAGTAAGAATAAGAAGAAAAGAATACGGGTCGCTCTGATGTGTCGTCGGTGACCCAGATACATTACCTTTTCTCGAGTGTATTTAGGTACCTACAGGTAAGTTAGGTAGGTACCTACTAAGTAAAATACATACCTACTTCTTTACATCTATCTTCGTTCATTTGTTCTTTCCTACCTATAGGTACCTACTGTCCGCGCGCGAGTTGAGTGCAGAGTATAGGAATCGGCTAGTGTTGAATTGAAGGACAACACATAGCTATACATACACAGCACCTATAGGTACCTACTGATTTGTTTTACAATGTGAATTGACTCTTATGTACATGCGCCAGAGAGGTCCTACCTAACTATTTATGTAGTAGGTATCTTATCTAGTGGTAGTAGGTATAGGTAGGTTACACGATATCATTTTCTTTTGGAATTGGTATAATACCTACCTACTTACCTACCTATTTTCTTTATCGGGAAGTTGTCTTTTGCACGACCTTTTAAAATAACAAACATACTTAAAATCATGAAAATCTACATAGGTACTTAATATTTCTAATAGGTAGGTAAGTATTAACAACAAATTATTATCTAACACTAAATAAAGCGTCCATGCGCTAATAACATTTAATTTCGTAACACTAAATAAAACGTTCATGCGCGGATAACTTAGATTACTAAATAAATCGTCTGTGTGCAAATAACATAAAATACCAATAAGTCGACAAGCAAAAAAAGTTGAGTGCGAGGCAGACGAACACAACCATCCCGTACGACAGTCAGCATTACTCTGCCGCCCGTCGCCCCTGCGACCGTAACGCCACTAATTATTCGGAAAAATGGAAAATAATTAATTGCCACGAGAAAAACCGTCGCAGCACAAAATCGCAAGTACAACTTGAAGATAAAGTCTTTGCGCACATTTTAGTGAAAAAAAAATGTCAAAATTTTATGTCGTTTAGAGGTTGAATCGAATCAAAAGTCGAAAACAGCTTCACTTTGTTATTTTTTTTCACATAGTAAATAAACAGGTAGAACTTTTTCGTAAGTTCACTTTGTAGATAAAAGGTCAAAGAATGACATATATTTTTTTGAGCACACAAAACTGATTCCTCTATGAGGAGAATGCCTCCAAATAAGACCAATCAGGTCCTATATGCGCCTTAACCAGTTCGATTCTCGACACGCTGGCTGGGTTCACCTGCGTACATGTTTGATAGAAGGGAGTTAATGTCCCATACAATCATTTTCTGTTGGTTCTAAATTGTTGGAGTTGTAATGTAACGAGGAAAGTGTTTTCTGACACGGTCAGTACTGGTACCTTCTTATGTTCAGATGTTCAGATATTCTATAAATACTTATAATCGCTTAAAGTGCTTGTGGCGTAGCTTGCTTTGACTTTCATGATAGAGCTGATCGTTTCCGTTTTCCGTAGGGTACTTGGTTGGCCCAGCTTTTTAGTCGTTAAGCCATGACGGAGACCTTCTGGTAGCTTAAAAACTTCGTCACCAGAGCCACTAGCTCATACGCACATAGATAGAATAGTATCATCGTCATTGTAGGATTATAGGTGATTATAGGTCATTTAGGAGGTATCACGGCCATACCACAAAGAGTACAAAAATTGTAGCTCCAATGTAAGCTTGCTATCCCGGCGCCGGCTAATGGAAAAACGCCCAATGTCTCCACATGATTATAAAATCCATTTACTTATATTAGGATAACATTGGATTTTACAATCACACAAATCAGAAAGGAGGTATCACCGCTTTATACCACAAAGAGCACCAAAAATTGTAGCTTCAATGTAACTAATGTCTCCATAGGGTAATCACATGATTGTAAAACCCATTTATGTTATCCTAGACAAATCAGAAACGTCATACCTTATAGTAAGTTAGACGGTCTCACAATTAACCTATCTCAATCTCTAAGAACTATAATTTCCGTGAAATCGCAACTAGAATGTAGTGTGAAGCAGGAACCGCAAACAAAACGCTCGTCTGATTATGGAAGATGCCCTATAATTACAGAGACCTAGATACTTTCGCGTAAGCCGCTCACCTGCTTTATCGGCGGATCTTCTAACGCGTTTTCATTTTCATTGACGGCACGGTTTTATGTTGTGTTTTTCACGTTCTTATGTAGGTTATATCTTCCAGATATATGATATTATTTTTATATATTTTTATAACATTACGGAAGAGTGTGGTTGCAATTCTTTTTCTTTTACAATATTGATAAGTTTATGTTAAAAAGGGGTCGCCTGGATGGTTCCTAGTTCCTACTCCTAACAATATTTGAACCTGGAGGCTTTTTTTTTTGCTGGCAACCAAATCTGTTTGATAACAAATTGCGATAATTGCTTTAAGCATGTGACGTTATAAAAATGCTAGTTGACGACTTTTCCCAGGCGTACGTGAGCCTGGCAATATAATTATAAGGACAAATATTAAGAATTCTTTAAAATATACACATAAATACTTAAAAAATGTAATGTAATATGATCACGGCTGTATTCCCAAGGTGCGGTAGACAAATCGTTTAGTTCTTTAGGCATTAGGGATAGTCAGAGTTTGGGGGTAATCAGAGGTATGTCCAAACATATTTGGTACAAAAAAATTCTAGGAAATAACATTTACGAAGATGTTCAAATTAGGTAGGTACTTTCATAAAAACGAAATACCTACCGATGCCTATGGTCATCAAAATCATAGACAAATAAATATCAAAATACTGAATCAGAGAATCAAGGAACACATCTATAACGTGTAAAATGGAAACGCGCTATTCAAAAATTCTGTAACGATTGAGCATTAAAATGATTTGATTGCATTAAAATTGTATGTTGTAAATAAAATTCACATGCCATTATTAGGCAGGTGTTTGAAAGTGAACCAAGTACTCGTAGGTAGATACAATTACAAGTTAGTTGTAAGTGCCAATTATTTGCTCGTAGTTTTAAGTTAGCAGTTACATGATTGACTGTGATTCGTTGAATTAGTTTATGTACCTACCTATTGAGGAATACCACAAACATCACGTCATAAGCCACACCAATTTGAAGATATTCTATTATGCGTTAGAGATAATACAATTTATATTACAGACTTTGCAAATGGATTTTTTCTTCCAAAAGACTTAAACGCGCTCGTACATTTACTTAATCAGTAACAAAAAACATCTCTTGTTATTTTTGACGAATAAATCTATTCAATACCGTCTTTTGATGATAGCGCAATAGTGTTTATTTTAAAATTCGTCTGTGTTTACCCTGTGTAAGAAAATTCAGTTTTTTTTTTTCAAATATTTTGAAAAGTTGATTATTTTCGTTATTGCTTTGATATTTATATCTTATACATGATGCTGTTTGCTGTTTAGCTAACCAGGCCTAATTGAGAATTTTGATAGGGGGTAGTAAAATGCAAGTCCAGAATAGGTAAATTTTCCGAATGCCATTAGGGTGGTGGCACCAGTAATGAACAAGCACCAGTGTTCGACAATTTTTTTTTATTTGGCTTATAATAAGATTTAGGTTGAATATATCTATGGTAGAAACACAAAACCGTAGATAACACATTTCCAGTTGTTATTCCTGAAAACGTCACGAAAATCGGCCATTTAGTTTTCAAGTTATTGAAGAAAAAGTTGTGTGTTGGTGCGCTGCTGAACCAAAATACACTTTTACTAACGAAATTACTAAGAAGTTAAGTCTATATTTTTGCCAGCATTTTTGGAATTATTCAATTTATTCGAATTTCGATTGATTTTATGGAAAGGTTATAATATTCTGGATTTAATTTTATATCAGTAGCGCACCTACGCATGTTTAATTTTATTTTATAGTCGATGTTCATTACTGGTTCAGCAAAATTCACCTTCTCCAGAAATCGACAGGTGTCCATACTTATTATTTTACGTACTTTCTTAGTTATTAACCAAAGAAGAACGAACATTTTGGAATACTTACTCTTCCGCCATTTTGAAAAAACCTCGATCTTGCAGCAGGTGATGAAACATGTGTCAATCGATAGGGGAAGTGATTACAAACAAAATATATTCAGTAATAAAATCTCGTAATCTTTATACTTTCCGAGATATTTGAGTTTGAAAATGTAAAAATTAAAACTTGAAAATGCTAATTAAGCTGCCAATAATAACCGGTAGGTATTTGAATATGTCTACTGTGACTGGGGATAAAATCGTGAGCCAATTTCGTTTAATTTTTAGGTAAAAATTTTTTTTTTACATTATACAGGGTGAATTTTTGAGACGGGGCAGTAAGGGCAGCTACCTTAACCGTTGTAGCTACAGGAAAACGTTCTTATGAGACTATCCTTAACTTTTGAAGATATTTCGACCTGCATTCACAGATTTTTAAAAAAATGTACAGTCAGCGAGAAAATGGCCAGTTTACACAAAAACTTTTTTTGATGCCAATCGATCCTATTTCACATAAGGATTAAAAGGCTCTAGCGGACCAACTGAGATTAGAGTATTAGAAAAGTCAGATAACGCTAAAATGTATTTTTGGGACGGGGTAGTAAGGGCTAGGTACCTTAACCGTTGTAGTTACAGGAAAACGTTCTCAAGAGACTATCCTTAACTTTTGAAGATATTTCGACTTGCATTCACAGATTTTGGAATAAATGTACAGTCACCGAAAAAAATGGGTATTCTACACAAAAACTTTTTTTGATGCCAAACGATCCTGTTAAAAATAAGGATTAAATGACTCTATGTGACCAACTGAGGTTAGAGTACTAGAAAAGTCAGAAATTGTTAAAATGCATTTTTGAGAAGGAACAGTAAGGGCAGCTACCTTAACCGTTGTAGCTTCAGAAAAACGTTCTTACGAGACTATCCTTAACTTTTGAAGATATTTCGACAATAGATGAAAAATGATGACAAATGACAAAATGATTTTTACGAAATGTTTAGTCAAAGTTTTTTGCAATTTCTGTCTTTTCTAGTACTCTAACCTTAGTTGTTCCGATAAAGCTTTTTAATCCTTATATGAAACAATCGATTGGCATCAAAAAAAGTTTTTGTGTAGATTACCCATTTTTTTCGGTGACTGTACATTTATTCCAAAATCTGTGAATGCAAGTCGAAATATCTTCAAAAGTTAAGGATAATCTTCTAAGAACGTTTTCCTGTAGCTACAACGGATAAGGCCCTTACTGCCCCGTCTCAAAAATTCACCCTGTATTTTTTGAACACAGTTTATTTCATCATTCATTTTCTACCTAGGTACTATTTAGCACAAAATGATGAAATAAACTGTGTTCAAAAAATATAATTTCAAATTAAAAAAAAAAAATTACCTAAAAAATAAACGAAATTGGCTCACGATTTTATCCCCAGTCACAGTAGACATATTCAAATACCTACCGGTTATTATTGGCAGCATAATTAGCATTTTCAAGTTTTAATTTTTACATTTTCAAACTCAAATATCTCGGAAAGTATAAAGATTACGAGATTTTATTACTGAATATATTTTGTTTGTAATCACTTCCCCTATCGATTGACACATGTTTCATCACTGGCAGCAAAATCGAGTTTTTTTCAAAATGGCCGACAGTAGGTATGCCAGGCTCCATACAAAAATGTTCGTACCCTTTTAAGTCTAATTCATGAACTGATTACTTTAATGTTTGAAATTCACCGATTGATACATGTTCTCCAATAAAGAACATGTGTCGAACACTGGGTAAAATAAGTGTTCATTACTGGAGTTGGTTTTAGATGCCTCCCAGAAAAAACTACACACGCGAACAAATTGATTATTAATTATAATAAAATGTTTTTCATGGCTAACTTGTCTAGTTTTTAACCAAAAAAAGGAAGAGGTTCTCAATTCGTCGGAATCTTTTTTTTTTGTTCTTTTTTTATGTATGTTCCCCGATTACTCAAAGACGCCTGGAGCGATATGGACAATTCTTTTTTTGTTTGTAAGGGTATACTTTTCGATTGGTACCACAAAAATTTGGTGAGGATATGTTGAGGATCGTCGGAGTTATGAACATAAATGCACCCATAACTAACTCAGCAAAATACATTATCATTATCATACGTATTAATTATTATTATTTATTATTAATAAAATTAGCAGTCGCTGTCTCACTGCAGGGCAAGTCCCTCCCTTCCGGTAGGTAGTTTAAATAATGTTAGTTATTGCATGTTTTGTGCTTGTTCATTACTGGGTGTTCATAACTGGAGTGTCATTAACTGGTGATTTATCACTGTTTATCACTGGATTATTGGTGTTCATTACTGGAGATTCGGTAGGTATTTTGGTTTTCGTCTTCTGATTAAAAACATATAGCTTTAATGTGAAAAAACTTGCTACCTAACCTTTCTTGAATATATTATTTATCATTTGGACTAACTGCTGTAGATATAGTAGTAAAAATAAAGAAATTATTTAAAATTTTAGTCACACACTTCCCTTAAAGTGTCGAGCACTGGTGCTTTCACCCTAGTAGAAACCATTTTAAGATTGTATCGTCAAGAACATTACGACATTCGAGATAAAATTCAGTTGGATTTTGATTGTCCCTTTTGTAAATAACGTAAAATAACAATTATCAAAATATCATGATCCGCAGCGAATTGTATTGCCGAAATAACAATTTACTTTTCATGGCTATAGCGCTGATTGACGAAACCTTGTTACATTCTGCCCATAACTCTTAATTGCTTTGAAAACCCATCATTTCCATAAATATTGCAAGGTTGATCGTAATGGTGCTGATAAAAATAAAAGTTACAAATAGATATTGGTGGATCTATCCACCAATATCTATTTATAGCTATAGACATAGACTTCAAATTATAGGAACTAAAAACTGTAGTAGGTTTTGTTCACACAGCGAGCTGCCAGCTTCTTGGTAGCGCTTCTGACTGGCAGCCTGGATCAGTTGAGCTATCTAAAGATCGTTTGCAACAATCTTTACATGTCTGAAATATTTTCTGATCAAACATATACCTAGTGTTTTTTAAATGTTGATTGAAAACAATTTTCTTTTTCTCTTTTCTTTTTAAAATATTGATGACTTTTTTGTAACAGATTGTGACTCTTTTGTGACTTTTCCAAACAACTTCGTCTTAGGTAGGTATATTACTTTATAAATTGGGACATACCTACCAATTCATTAGTTCTGATATTAAAAATCACTCAGAAAGTGTTAGAGGTAAGTATAAAATTGGATTATTTCGTTGTTCAATGTGACTACGGTGCCATGACTAACTAGGTAGGTACCTACGGAAAGGAGATCAACGCACCGAAATGAGAGAAAGCCTCCATACTTCGCTACACACATAAATTTACAAAAATTAGCACTTAGAAAAATACGGGACAAAGTATTTATTTCAAAACAAGAAGGCTCCCAACTGTATCCTTAGATAATTCTCTATAGGTACTTAAATGAAATTCGAGTACAACCTTGCCACCTTCACTTCATCGTCTGTGGCGTTAAGTCCTCCCTTGTGCAGGTGGTAGGGCACAAGGGGCAAACAAGTAGGTGGGACATCGTTTGAATGGGGACCCCGTAGTCACAGTGACTATGACGTGTCGGTTTACACAAATTAGGACCAAACTAGTAGCTAACATTACTGACAAGAAATCTGGTGAGGGACGATAGACAGATAGAGATAGAGACCGATATCCTTAGATTTGAATTGGTCGCACTATATTCGGGAAGAAGTACCCCTACTATACAGGGTGAATTTTTGAGACGGGGCAGTAAGGGCAGCTACCTTAACCGTTGTAGCTAGAGGAAAATGTTCTTAGGAGACCATCCTTAATTTTTGAAAATATTTTGACTTGCATTCACAGATTTTGAAAAAAATGTACAGTCAGCGAGAAAATGGGCCATTTACACAAAAACTTTTTTTGATGCCAATCGATCCTGTTTCATCTAAGGATAAAAAGGCTCTTTCAGACCAACTGAGGTTAGAGTACTAGAAAAGTCAGAAATCGCTAAAGTGTATTTCTGAGACAAGACAGTAAGGGCTACCTTAACCGTTGTAGCTACAGGAAAACGTTTTTAGGAGACTATCCTTTACTTTTAAAGATATTTCAACCTGCATTCACAGATTTTGAAAAAAATGTACAGTCAGCGAGAAAATGGGCAATTTACACAAAAACTTTTTTTGATGCCAGTCGATCCTGTTTCATCTAAGGATTAAAACACTCTATCGGACCAACTGAGGCAAGAGTACTAGAAAAGTCAGAAAACGCAAATAACTTTCATTATACATTTCGTACGAAATCATTTTGTCATTTGTCATAATTTTTCATCATTTTATCGAAATATCTTCAAAAGTAAGGGTAGTCTCCTAAGAACGTTTTCCTGTAGCTACAACGGTTAAAGTAGCTGCCTTTACTGCTCCGTCTCAAAAATACATTTTAGCAATTTCTGACTTTTCTAGTACTCTTACCTCAGTTGTTCCGAAAGAGCCTTTTAATCCTTAGATGAAACAGGATCGACTGGCATCAAAAAAAGTTTTTGTATAAATGGCCCATTTTCTCGCTGACTGTACATTTTTTTCAAAATCTGTGAATGCAGGTTGAAATATCTTCAAAAGTTAAGGATAGTCTCCTAAAAACGTTTTCCTGTATCTACAATGGTTAAGATAGCCCTTACTGTCTTGTCTCAGAAATACATTTTAGCGATTTCTGACTTTTCTAGTACTCTAACCTCAGTTGGTCTGAAAGAGCCTTTTTATCCTTAGATGAAACAGGATCGATTGGCATCAAAAAAAGTTTTTGTGTAAATGGCCCATTTTCTCGCTGACTGTACATTTTTTTCAAAATCTGTGAATGCAGGTCGAAATATTTTCAAAAATTAAGGATGGTCTCCTAAGAACGTTTTCCTCTAGCTACAACGGTTAAGGTAGCTGCCCTTACTGCCCCGTCTCAAAAATTCACCCTGTATAATGTCTATAAAGTACGCAGACACACAATACATGATGTAAGCGGTCACCATGCATTATAACAGCAAAAAACAAGTTCCAACACTGCACTAGTAGTTAACTTACCTAGTATCCGCTAAGTTTCTAGCTGTTTTGCTATTCAACGGTACTATAGTCGTATTGCTCATTATACGGACTAAAAGTGAAGGAAAAAATGTCATTTTTCCTTCAATTTTGACATAAATCGTATCAAAACTAATCAAAATTGAAGGAAAAATGACATTTTTTCCTTCACTTTTAGTCCGTATAATGAGCAGGCCTTATTTGATTAATGTCTTAAGCAGTGCAAAGTAACTTACGGGGCCTGTTACTTTTCGGCTTTTTACTACCAATTTGATTTGAATTTTAGCTAAAAAGTTTCAATTGGACACAATTATTGTTTCTGTAATTAGACTCTTTGCTTATTTTAACCTCGTAATCCACTGGTGGACAAAGGTCTTTCCCAAAATTTTACTATTATCTTGTGATCTTCTTTAGCTCTTTCTCAAAGCCGTCAAGGCGGCCACTTTCAGGGCTCCCACTTCTTTAATGATATCCATCAAAAATAATTTGAATATCAATGATACCTGATGAATACCTGAGGAAGCCAAAAATATTCCTTTACTATTACCAATCTATGTTTAAATAGATAGGCGTAATACTTTTTAGACACAGTCATATCGATGTCAATAAAATCTGTTTGCATAGCAAAATAAATCGATTTACCTACTCAATATTTATTCTTCTCACGACCAGATAAGCTATCTAAAACTATAACCATTATTTACAGACGATTTGATAGCGAAACTTAATCTTGAGGATGTAAAACAGAATGAACAGTGGGCTTAGTGAATCAGTTTTATTACTTACTTCAAATGCAATTTAAATTTTTGACTACCTACTAATGTTTTAAATCAGGGACTCAGAATGATCATAATTGATTCGAAATAAAAAAATTCGCTTCAAAAAAGATTTTCCTGTAATTTTTTTATTAACAACAAGACTTTCAACTTTGAACCACAATTTTCTTACAAACGTAGTTTTAGTAGGTTTTCCCTAATTTTAAGTAAAAGAAGGTAAAATTGAAGTTTTTGGTAGCTTCACATCCAGGTGTTATCTAGTCTATGTTAAAAAATTATAAGACTAGCAGAACCATCTTTAATCTTCTCATTGGGCCGATGGGCCGTATTTAAAGAAGCCCTTGGTAACCACCAAGATGGATGAAGAAAACGAACGCTTTCTTCATTCACAATTTCATTTTAAAATCCTAAATTGTCGAGGCCGACAGTTATAGCTTTTACCTAAAGCATAAATCATTAGAATTTTACATAAAACAACCAATATTTTTCTAATTCCGTAACGCCTTCACAGGTCGTAAATTTTGCGATTTTCCTCTATTAATTTTACTCCTTTACTTCTCATACAAACGTAAAGGTCATTCTCCGATATCACACGATACCTTTCATCACAATACCTCGTGGTGCGCTAGTCATTGGCCTTCGCACCCGTTGCGCTGGGTGATCCTTTTGTTTTAGCTGCCAGACTGGACTATTAACCCATGCATCCACTAAATATTTGCCATTTTTGCCAGTCAATATTATTAGGGTCTGTTTCTCTGCTTATCTTTAGGTAAAGTACTGGTTAGTTACTTGTTAAATAAAGATTTGAAACATTAGAAAAGTTACATGATGTCATTTTGACTTCATCTAAGGTCCTGATGAATTTTAAAACGAAATAAATAATTATACAGATTGCCTGCGCCCGTA
Source organism: Camptogramma bilineatum (assembly GCA_958496255.1). NCBI lineage: Eukaryota > Metazoa > Arthropoda > Insecta > Lepidoptera > Geometridae > Camptogramma > Camptogramma bilineatum. The sequence goes on from OY292463.1 coordinate 11,545,611, forward strand.
TTGCGGTGTGTCGTGGTGTCCGGTGTCTCGCAGACGTTCATGGAAGCACCTTTATTAGACGACACCCTTCGGCCAAAAAGGCTAAAATGCATCCATGAACATTGGAAGAGGAGCAGTCGGCACTCTCCCCATAAAAGACTTGAAGCTCACTTATGACGAGTTTTCAACTGCAGAACCCTCATGGTGAGCTGGTTCTTCCTCCTTAAGTGCTCCACAAACTCCTCGGGCTTCAGTAAGATGGACCCAGGACACGTAAAGATCATGTTATAATGTTATATAACAAGTAAAAGTAGACAATTACAGCTCTAAAATATCTGCTGGTTAGTCCTACTCAGCGATGGTGAAAGCTTTGTGCACGGTATTTTAACAGTAAGCTTACTTGGGACCTTACTCGGAGATGTTCAAACAGACGATTACCACCAATAATTATCGCACTACCACTTTTAATTAAATAAACATTTGCATGTAACCGCATAATGTGGACTTTCTTTACATTGAAATTCAACAACGTTACCTAGTTTATTTCAAGAATTTGCATCAGGTAGATAAGGTATCTAAATGTTTATTTATAAATTATCTACTTTCCTTTGGTCCCTTAAGTAAGGGAATCACGTTGATCTAGAAAATCATGACTCATTAAATCAGTAGGTATGCTTTAACATTTCGCTAAGTAATTAAATATAAGTAGGTAGGTACCTATTACTTATCAGTCTTTCGTTATAAATTTATTTTGCTTTGCTTTCAAACTATTCGAATAAAGAGACGCATAAAATTATCTTCTGAAATAGCTAAGTCCCTATACCTAAGTACCTACTTAAACAATTTTTTTTATAAATTAAGAAAGTAGGTAGGTACTAGGCCAGGAACACAGAAGTACTTCTGTGGCCAGGAAAAATATTTTCGAGGCAAATTAATAATCATTATGGTAGAGTTCTCAACTTTTCTTGATGACCAGCAGGTCTAGTGGACATTATGCCTAACAATACATCAGCAAAACGACATATACCTAACATCCGACAGAGGGCGCGAGGTCATTTCTAATTGTATTTTATGTAATTGTCATTGTTTCACAAACTCATGTGAATGAACCATTACATTGACTCACACTTTTTAATAATGGCTTTTTGACGTAATCGCATTAATCTCGTAATTTTGGGAATTTTTACCCACGGAATTGAAGAAATAATGAAGAGAATTTTTAGTTGTAATGTACACAAATTAAAAGTTCCCACCATTATCGAGGTAGTGTTTATGAGGTAAAACTGCATGTTAAGTAATTTAATAACGGCTCGAAAGAAAGATTAAAGTGAATCACTTTTACCAAGCATGATTACCTAAACCAGAACATTTCTTAATACAGTTACTTACGGCATTATTATATACTTACTTACAGTCGATATAAGTACTTAGGTAATGTATTAAAAACCCTGTCTTGAATATTAATTTATGTTAAATAATATTTAGTTTCGATTCCATTTGTCATCTTTTTCAGAAAATACATTAAAAAAAACTCCTGAAAATTTTATAAAATTGATGTTTTATAAAACTCACTCAGTTATGTAGGTATATAGCTAAGGAAAAATGAGATACCTACTTTCGGATCGGACCGGATTTTATCGGGATTCGGATCTTTAGGTAGGTACCTACTTATTGTCATCATTATCTCCTTGCTCTTTTCCCACTAGGTGGGGTCGGCACAACATGTTCTCCTCTTCCATTCCCTCCTATCACTCGTCATCTCAGTAGTCACTCCTTTCACACGCATGTCCTCTCTCACACAATCTTTAGGTACTTATTGTATGCCTGCAAAATGTGCATATCAGTCTATTTCTTCATACTTATTTATCAGTAACGGTTGAATACACCACATTCCATCCTAATCATGCTCTAGAAGAGCTAGTTTAAAAAAAGTGAGGTCTAATCAGGTTGAATGTCGAAAGACACTCCCCTAGATCAAGCAGCTCCATCATGATTTCTAGAAAGCAGGCTTCATTATCGAAGCAAGATGTGCCAGGTGTCATTAGTAGACAATGCGTTGGCGTTGGCAAATGCGTTACACGCGCTAGTTACTAGCCGATGTGAAGATAACCCTTTTATTAATTAGTGTAGTGGGTTACCAATAGAGTTGCCAGCAGTGCGATTTCAGACTTCCAAAAATGCATCCGATTCGATGATTTTCTTCGGAAAGCTGACGTTTTTTTTTCAGCGAAAAACGTCACTTTCACAATTCTGAATAGGTACATTCCGAGAAGGTCCTGAATTGCACTGCTGGTCTGAAATACCAAATTACGAAATAATAGGTTTCAAAAATCAGAATTTTGGGTTTTAAATCGGAAGATCAATAAACCAGTGTCATAGTCAAAGTTATGTTGATTGAAAGCTCGTTATGAATAATAATTATGTGCGTATGTAAGAAAGAGATCAATCTCATTCATTTCACTATCACAAAAATAAAAATAATGTAGGTAAAGTAGGTAAAGTATATTACTTGAGTTGAGTAGGTAAGTCATTTGTGTGGAAGATGATATGAGTGGGTAAGTGCTGAGATGATGGCTGCTAAAGGGAAATGGAAGAAGAAAAGATGTTGTGCCAATCAACCTACGTAACATAAGAAGAACAAGGACAGAACGATGATACCTACCTACCTATGTCTTTACCTATGTATTATCTACCTGTGTCTTTTCTTTTCACTTCAATCAGGCCATATATCATCCCAATCAAGGTAAATCAGGCTAAGTAATAAGCTAGGAGACGTCATTTGGACACGTAATATGGACACCGATTTTCAGGAGTGTCTGTCCATAGGTACACTCTTGAAAATCGGGACGTTCAGCGCAAACTCATGACATCCAGGCAACACTGATTAAATTACTAACCAGTAGGTAGGTAATGTTAATAAGGGTTGATGAACATTACATACGTTAGTGATGTAAGTAGGTATGTAAGATACCTACTGTTAATTGCAAAATAATTCAATTGATATGCACAGTCAGTAAGCAATAATGTTAATGATCTTTTACCTAATATAAAGGTTGATGAACATTACGTTATTGATCTAGGTAAGTAGGTAGGTAGGTACTGCTAATTGCAAAAAATGTACATTTAACAGCCATAGGTAGGTACAGGTATTATGAGGGACTCTGAATATTTTGATGTGACAAATTATTCTGTTATCAAGTAGGTAAGTATCTAACTTTAAAAAATAGGCTTTCTTTTAATACTACTAAGGTAGCAGACAAGCATAACTACGGTCCACCTGATGGTAAGCGGTTACCGTAGCCTATGGGTGCCTATGGACACCTGTGACACCAGAGGAGTCACACTCGCGCTGCTGTGTGCCGGCGCCGACAACACAATGAACAAGACTGGTCCACCAGTTGTCACCGCAGCACTTCTTCGCAGAGTTCTGGCAACCTTACTCACCGCAGAAACACAACAGTATTCGAGAATAATGATGTTATTGGGCTGTGATATCCTGAAAGGCGGAGGTACTTCCCCGGTCAGGCTGCTCGATTATAGAGTGAGAAAAACCCACTATGCCCTTCCTCTCATAAACCATGTCTGTTTGTTAACACTTTTTCCCTCATGAATATGAATAAGAACATTTCAATACCTAACAAACGAAACAAATTATGCGCGTAAGCACTGTTCAAAAATGAAATAAAAAGTATGTTTTACTTTCAAACAATACCTACGCCTTTCGAAACTGTCAATAACCAAACACTTTTTGCAGGCAGCTGCGAACACGTACAGAAGGTTAACTAAGAGGTGACACTTTCACTGCCATAGTTCTATGAAATAAGGCTTAGCAAAGTGAGAAAAACGCAAAGTAACCCGCAAGAAATCCATCAAGATTGTATGCAACTTTAGAAACCGTGCGAAGGAAAATGCTCCATCTTCCAACGAGAGTTGGTTGCAGTGTCAGGTGACTGACAATGACAAGGGTGCCTAAGGTCCGGTTAAAACCGGGTCAGTTATGGGTGATCGTGCTGGTGATGATTGGGGGAGCTTTGGGCAACCGCCCGCCGAGGTTCCTCATCGATGGCCAATCGGAGATCGTAGTCAGGCTGAAAGAAGGCGCTGATACACCTGTAGGTAAGTTTGACCCTCGAATTAATTATTGGCTGTATGAAACTCAGTTAACCATCTAGGAAAACATCACGTAGTTAGATCGTGAGGTCACTTTGAATTAATACCGCTTTTCCCAATATTTTTCTTATGTATTCTTTCACCATGATTTAGGTTCTCTCGTGGTCAACATCCGGTATTGCACCTTGTCAATGACCTGGGTTTAGGTAAGCTCGCTTTCTATAAACAAAAAAAATTTACCTAGGTCCTTAATATTTTTACATACCTAGTAAGTAATAAGAAATTAAAATTATTGAATTATTGGAGTTCAACACAGTACCTAGAAAATCGAACTCACCCTAACCCATCCACAAACATTTTTATCACCTGCCGAATGAACTTAAAAACCAGCCTTTGACTCACACTATAAGTACCACGGCAGGTAGAGTAGGTAACCAACCGAATCATAATATCCAAAACAACGATTCAGAATGCAACAGACAGCCGGAAATTACTCATGCAGGGGAATGAGAAAAGGGAAAGAGGGGTGTTGCCGGGACGACCGACGTTGCACAAACAGAGGGTCAGTTGGAAACCCCACAAGCCGTGGCACTAATACTGTATTAGTTGTGTAACGATTTGTCAAATGGGATGAGCGATTTACGAACAAATAGGTCTTGCCTTGTAGTAGAGGGCTAAAAGATTCTTATGTAGATTATGTAGGGTGGGTTGTCCAGCAATGAACCAGGTAAAATTCAAACGTCCATATCTTTTACATTTTTTGACTTACGGACCTAAGATTTGGCGTGAAGTAAGGTGATTAATCTGGCTAAGATTGTGCATTATTAGTTTATTCATATAATCTTTAGATTTCTTAGAAATACAGATTTAGCAAAAAATGAGAATTGGTTCATTGCGTAACACGGGTGGTACGCATTGAACCAGACCGAATTCTGCAATGAACCATCTATTTACCAAGAGAAAGGGCAATGTTTTTACTTTATTATTATTACCTATCAGCAAAATTATTACTAACTATGAAAATAAGCCGTTAGAGGTACTGTTAATTATATTTAGGCTTGAGTATCTTAGTCTTAATAAAATCTATGTATTGACATCAAGCAATATGGTTTTTTTTATCATAATACTAATTATAAGTAGGTTATCATACAAATCTAGTTATAATAAGTAGGTGGTTCAGTTTCTCAACGTATATGAATGGTAGGTGCAGCTCGGACTGGGAAAATGTATGTGATAACTATGGTTCAATGCAGGACACTATGTCATGGCTCATTGCTGGACACACCCCATTGACAAAACAAACCTCAGAATTACACCTGGTAAATGATGATACAGCAAACTAACTATAGTGTAATTTACAACGTTATGTATGTGTAATCATACGTAACAGGCAAAAAAAACTGTAGGTAACACCCAAAAAATGTAGAAAAAGAATGAAATCAACACAAAAAACTGACTTTTGTGATACATTTTTATAAATTCGATCACTGGGCGTACGTCTTAAGCTTGCGCTGCTTGCAATTTGGGGAGAGAGTGAGGGGTGCGAATGCGTTCATGTCGGCAGTATTCGTAAAGAACGGCAATGTCACATTTTTGAAATATAGCGGTGGCTCATTGCATCTGCCTGGTTCACAGGTGGACAACCCACCCTACGGTACCTACCTTGTTTAGGTAGTACCTACCTACTTATTTTTATGAATAAGTTAGTAGGGTAGGTACCCAAGTACCTAACCTACTTTTATAAAAAACATTCTTCTGTTCTGAGTAGAATTTGATTCGCCACACCTAGGTACTTACCTACTGTCTTAAGCATAAAACTTAGAGCACCGACCAAGCTCACTAGAGCGTTGTTTTCAAAAACAAAAGAGCACTCTACTCTAGCGAGCCTCGTCGGTGCACTTGCAGTTTTTATGCTTATGGTAATGACCGTTAGACTTTTGACGACTTCTAGTGGTGGATTGTCGGTCCTAACTATAATCGGCCGAAAAAATCCGACACCGTCGTAGGTAGGTACCCAACAGTGGGTGCATACAGGCTGAAAAGATAGATAGAGGGATTACTATGACAGTGATTGGCTTAAAACTGAACTCCTCCGAGTTTCAAAAAACATGTTGATCTCAAGCCATGGCATCAGAATGGGCTTAATGCGAATTTAATTTGAACTAAGATAAATAGTAGGTACCTACCTATGTATGGGCGTTTTGTTTTTTACCCCTACCATGATGTTTGCTATACCCAGTGCCTCTACTAATGTGACTCATAGGGTAGGTACCTAGTGGTATGGTAAGCTACTGTTTAATTCCATGTATTAACCAACCCGTTATGTTTTCAGGTAGTTTAATATACCGGCTGAGGGGCGTTGACCCTGACGGCGATACGCTAAAATTCGGAATAAGAGACCAGCTCGGTAGCAATATTTTAAGATTAGAAGCCATTTCATCCAACGAAGCTAATATTTATTTAGTTAAGGAATTAGATAGAGAGGTAAGGAACTTTATTGTTTGTTTAACAAATGCCTAATGGGTAGGTAACTTGCCGTACCTAACTGTGCCTATGAAGGACTTCTTCGGTAGGTAACTAGATTATAGTATCTACTAAGTACCTAGTCTACTGTAGGTTATTGAAATAGAAATAGAAATAGAAATAAGTTTTAATTTCGTCACAATAGGTACCTACAGTACACGCACACAAATAAAAAAATGTTAAATTACAGTGACAAGAAAATAGGGCTACCCCTCAGCATTTGCTCCAGCAGCGCCAAGGCTGTTAGAGCGCTGGTTTTCAGTGGCGCCGAATTTATTGGGTACCTAGGTACCTACTTACTACGTAGGTCAATGAGAAAGTGAGGTAAGTACCTACTTAGTTAGAGTTCACGGGTGAACTCTACCTCACCTTCTCATTGAGCTTAGACTCACCTTCTCATTCTCTACCGCACCTACTTACCTCTACTTTATTTTCAGATCCGTGACGAATATTCTTTTGTACTCACACTGACCGATGGGCATTTGGGTGAGGGTAACTATATCACTCAGAGTTTCTTATTGTTGGTAGAAGATGTTAACGACAACGAACCGATTTTTAAACCCTATCCGTCCGCAATTACCGTGAAAGAAGATGCACCGCCGGGAATACTAACTACTGTAGAAGCGACAGACCTTGACGAGGGAGCGTATGGGCAAGTGAGTTAATAATACCTAATGTTATTTGTGAAAATTGAAGCATTTTACTCAATATTCATCTGTACCTACTTAGGTTGTTGAATGGTGTTGTGTTCCTGCGGTGAGTACCTAAGGTGGCCAGAGCTCTGCGAGGAAGTGCTGCCGATTCCTTTTAAAGGGTCAGCAGCAGTGACTCGTCTGGCTGGTGTTACAGGCTACGGTAACCGCTTACCATCAAATGGGCCCTAAGCTTGTCTACTTCCATCTTAGACCTTTCATATGAAAGGTCTAAGGCTTCCATCCTAATGAAAGGTCCATTATTAGTATAAAAAATCTTGCTTTTTTCCAGTAACATTCTATATCTCCAAGAAGAATGATAGTAGAGATAAATCTCTACTATCATTCTTCTTTCTTCGTAAACGCAACCTCTAACTATGTAATCTAACCTCATTTCTATAAAAATGTCACTGTCAATTTTAATTTTTCATTTTGACGTTTCATTTCACAACCAAAAAAAAAGCAAGATCAAACAAAAACAAAAGAAAAACAAACAAACAAATTGAAAGATTTGAAAGTTGCATTGGTGTTTTGATTCTGAAAATGATTTTAGGTTCTATACCACCTGCAAGAAGTTGACGGAGATATAGAAAACTTTTCCGTGCAAACTGTGAACGGGAAAGGAGTGATCCGTCTGACGAAAGGCCTCGATTACGAGCGAAAATCCCTTTACCAACTCCGGGTGCTCGCGGTGGACAGGGCAAACCAGGGTAGAGTGAATACGGGGACTGCAGCTATCCTCGTGAAGGTCCAAGATGTAGAAGACCAGCCACCGGAGTTTATTGTAGCCAGTCCTGTTACGAGGATCAGTGAAGATGCAGAAATTGGAACGTCTGTTTTGCAAGGTATTTTTGAGTGTTATTTTTATCAGAAATTTTACTAACTATCCTAACCCTTTTACTAGGAACAGCTAAAGTTCAGCTGAGTATACTAAAGTTGCCAATATCAAGTTTAGAACAGTTGTGTTGTGTATGTGCCTGTAGTAGCTGAATTCAAGTTTGAGTGTATGTTTTTACAGTTAACATTCATTCACCTTTTTTGGGACCTATACATGTGTGCTGCCTGTGTGAAAGCCAAATTTTTATTTTTCTAAAATTTTATTATTTTGTAATGACAAATTAAAATAAATAGAATAAGTTTCCTAGTTTTTTTCTAAATATTTTTCAAATCATTTTTCTTTTTCCAGTACGAGCTATTGATGGAGACCGAGGAGTCAATAACCGGATCTCGTACAGCATCATATCGGGAGGAGAGGAACATTTTGATATTGACAGCAGTTCCGGAATTGTATACACCATCAACCAGCTCGATAGAGAAGATCCTAACAATAGTAATGGAGCTTACATTTTGGAGATATTGGTGAGTTCTGACTTTTCTGAATTAAAATTTAAAATAATTACTATTAGAAAATTTGCAACTTTCATTCATTCAATTATTCATTATTGACTTGTATTGACCCACTGCTGGGCACAGCCTTCTTCCCTAACTGCCAAACAGCTCTACTTTGGGCTTTATGTATCCTTAAAAAGTCAGTGAGGTAGTTGGGAAAAAAATCAAAGATTGATGGGGTGGGTCAGTAGGGTCGCTGGGAATATATCTTCTTTAAGGCATTTGGTACTGTACTACAAGCTACATTTCATTTTTCATAAACTTAAAACAGATACAGTAGGGCCTCGTTAATCTGGACTCCCGCTTGTTCGGTGATCACTGTAATCCGGCGGGGCAACGGGCTGCCATGAGTCAACCCGTCTTCAGACTTTTGTTTATCGCCTTCCGTCTACAGTTAATTTAGCGCGCTCGCTAACAACAAGCATGAAGACAAAATCTCAAAGATTGTTAGCCTAACAGAATGTGGTATCGGTGTACGAAAAATACTAAAGAAATCGGAAAACCCCATGTTAGAAGATGCTTAGTTAACGTGATTTTTGCAACAAAGGCGATTGCATACTATAATCCGGACGCCTCGATAATCCGGAAAGGGTCTTGTTTTTGCCTCTCCGGATTAACGAGGCCCTACTGTATTTAGAAACCCTAAATAATGACCTTTGTAGCCATACATTTGTACATGAAAATCTTAAATCATGACTTTAATATTATCATAGAATAGATGACCCCCCAAGCGAATTTGAACTGGCGAGGGGCTGACTTTGAGCTAGGGACGCGCCACGCGCGCAGATGCGACGTAAATAGGTAGTTAAACGCCGCTTCTGCGTAGAGATTTCGTCGAGTGTCCAGGGTGTGCTTAAGTGTAAAATGACTATAAAAACATTAAAATTGTTACCAGGCTACAGAAGAATCCCGCATGGTATCCCCCATGCCCACAGCCACAACCGAAGTGACCATCATAGTCACCGATGTCAATGATGAGACTCCGAGGTTCCGGAGCGAGAGATATGTGGGTGAGATACTGGAGAATGCTCAGCAGAACACACCGATCACTTTCCTGCAGGATGCTATACCGGAGGTGTTTGATTATGATCAGGTAAGAGTTTTTTGTACTAACCATTATTTGTTACCAGTTTTTTTTTGTCATCCATGATCCATCCATCCGTCCATCTACCTAAACTTTCGCATTTATAATATTAGTGCAACTAGCTTGCGCCCATGGCTTCGCTTGTGTGGGACCTACCCGGATAAAAAGTAGCCTATGTGCTATTTCAGGTCTTAAACTATGAATATTCCATTTTTCAGTAAAATCCGTTCAGTAGTTTTTGCGTGAAAGAGTAACAGACATCCTTACATCCATATATCCTCACAAACTTTGGCATTTAGAATATAAGTAGGATATTTTGCTCATTCAAATTACCTCAACAAGATATTGAATGGATGTAATTGAATGGATGTAATATTGTGGTTGCGCTTCATAGTTTATAATTCTTATATTTTATTCCATCACCTTATGGCGATCGAGAGGCATTGGTTTAATAGTCTTAGTTTATTAAATAAGTGCCGCATATTGTTGTTTGGTGGAACTCGCGCGGAGAAGCGCCGTAGTCAGCAGTTTTGTGCTGATGGACGTCGGCTATTGGCTCCGCTCGATGAGTCTCGCTTCGATTATCGGACAGTGCGCACGCGCCTGTTTTGTCCACATTTTCGCTCTGACGTGCATCATCTCGTCTTTAAACCCTGAACTGAACCTACATCAAGTGTTATCTGTATTACCTAGACTAGACTGTGTTGTGTACCGCTGGCCAGCGTAGTGTCGTGTCTAGACTGCGAGCTTCAAGCCCTAACGCGGCATCGCCTACATCTACTTGGAGATCGCTGATCAAAGGTATGTGGCATGCTTGATGAATTTGGACTTTTAAATCATTGCCTTAAAGTTAGCATCGCTGAATCAGTTCCCGCGCGTATGATTTTTATTTCCTAGCAATTTTTATTCTAGAGGTTATACGCACCATTTTGGTCCTTCGAGCCGGATAAATTCATTTTGGTCATTTTGACCCGGTTAAATTCATTTTGGTCCTTTGAGTACGAAGAAATTATTTTTGGGCCTATTTACGGCCTATTTTTTACGTTCTAAAAGTCTAACTTTAAGCAAAAAGCTCGGGAAATTTCCATATACAATTGCATATCATCACACAACTCTCACCTCTATTGCGTAGAGAATAAGGTTCATACTACCTTGCATTCAATAGTTCTACCGGCAAATTGATTTGTAATTTAAATCTTTAATTTCGCTAATTAAAACACTGTAATATACATATAATTGAATATCAACGTTGATACATATCGCTAAATAAGTTCATTTCATAAATCAGTTTATTTTCGGCGTAATTACATACTTTTTTGTTCGTGTATGAAAAATTGTGGGTATTTGTATGACTTTGAGTTGCCCTTCGAAACTTGTGGAATATTCCATTTCTTTGTTTTCGTACGGCTAATTATTTACGCATTAGAAACTTTTATATTTTTTTCGAATCGAGATTTGCTGACTGATATCGTTTGTATGATAGATACACTTTGTACTGTGGGTTTGTTAGGGAGTGTCCACATTGCGTTTTCTGCAGCGCGTTTTTGAGCTGCGCGTTTGTATCGATACAAACGCGCGTTCGCAACGCGTATTTTTCCATACAAAAGCGAACCGGGAGGGGCTGCGCGTTCGCATCGCGTTCGAATCGCGTTTGTATCGATACAAACGCGCTGCAAAAAACGCAATGTGGACACTCCCTTAGGTACATGCCTACAATATTCGTATTGCACGAGTAGGTATTTTTTTATAATATCGAGACTCCATCGCATCGCATTTGTTAATTATTGCAATTAATCATCTTACATCGCATTTGTTTAATTAGTGCAATTAAACATCTTATCATCGCGTCGCTTGTTATTTTATTTTGTAAGGAGACTTGATCTTTTGATAGGAACCTTCAGGTAAAATAACAGATTTGTATAAACTTTACGCGTTTGTGCCTCATAGGATACAGCCGTATAATTATACATATCACCCGTACCTAACTTGGTAATCGTAACACTAATTAGATAAGTTATTTCGAAAGGTCGTTTACTCATTTACTTGTTAGGAATTTTATTGTTTTGTACGAAGGGATTTCGTTATAAATACAATCGCATCGCATAGGTACGTAATAAGTGTCTATACTTATTTGTAGTTTTCGCATTTAACTTTAAAAAAAAAAAAAAAAACATCTGTACTATAGGTATTTGAGTAAGTTAATCTCATAAAAATAGAAGTAGTGCAGAATTGTTATCGCATCGCATTCAACATACACGCTAATTACTTATCGGCTTGTGTTGAAAGGTTGTAGGTATATCCAAGCATAAATATACGAAATAGGTAGCTACGTTCTTAAGGTATTAGGCGTGTTTACTATTTTTATTGCATTGGACTTGTTATCGGCAATCTGTTATATTTTGTTCGCTTAAAATTTTTAAACCTTACAATTTATTATTGTTAGGGTTCGCGCGTACGGATAAGTGGTTCCGTACTATTATTTACTATTTATAAAATCGTTCGCCGAGTTATTGTTTTGATTTGCCCCCCTAATTTCACTCACGCATTTTAGGGTTCCGTAGAAATAATTTAGGGTTCAGCTGATTAAATTAAAATTTTGTTTTTTTTTTGTCAGGTTTTAACTTCTGTTCACAATGAGTGACAAGGTGAAACTCAAATTATTAGAAATTAAACGCGACTCGTATTTCGCACGGGTTCAAAGTATTTTTGATACAACAATAGTATATTTCAGTACAAGTTCGGAAAGGCTGTCATTACAACGAGTTCCGATAAATGTCTACCCGAGCCGAGGCGCAGCCGAAGGCGAGGGTTGACAGTCGGGACAAGTTGCAATGACGGTTCCGAACGTGTACTGAACGACTATTTTTAATACAGTTGCGAAAAAATGAAGCAATTTAATCTAGAAAATGGCGCCAACCGTAGAATATGAGATTTTTTTTTTTCATTGATTCTGGTAGGCAAAGGGAACTATGCCCATACAGCCAAGTCTTCAGTAGAATTTTTTTATTGATATGAAATGAAAATGAAATTTAATGAGATGAAATGAAATGAAACCTAACCTAACTCATTCAATCAAATCATTAAATCTGATATAAAAACAAATTTTTAGCTTCTTTTTAGAAATATACGTATTTGCATGAATCATAAAAACTTCTATGATTTTTTTTTAGTAAAAACTTCATGGTTGGTTTTTCTTTTTAATAGACATTATTTTGACAGTTGGGAAAGAGAACGCACGAGTGCGGGAAAGGTAAAAAAAAGCACGAGTGTGTAATAGCCCACTTCCCGAACGCTATACGTCCCTGCAATACGCCACTTTTTGAGCAACTGTATTAAAAAATCTTTAACAAGCGAAAGATTACGTAAAACTTTTATTGCTCAGGCTAAACAAATGGATAAATTACGTAGCGAATTCAATGAGATTATGGACGAGATTAATATGTTAAAATTGACATTAGATCCAAAGTGTGAAGTAAGCTATAGTGCCTTAAATTCATTTGATGAGTTGGTCTGCGAGATAAAAAGTACTTTGGCTTCATTAACGGAATCACATGATTCCAAGGAACCCGCTGCTTCGATTAGCACGAAATCGAGCCCTAATCCTTTTCACATAAAGGTACCTAAAATCGAGTTGCCTACCTTTGACGGTGATATTCAGAGCTTTCCGTTCTTTTACGAGACGTTCAAACGTATTATACATACTAACGCCGATTTATCAGATTCTGATCGCATTCATTATCTGCTGAGTTGTTTAAAGGGAAAGGCTAGGAATGTGGCAGTAGGTATTGTACCTTCCGGTGATAATTACCGCCTGGTCTGGGATGCGCTTATCGCAAAGTACCTGGATACTCGCGCGCTCGCTACTAATTATCTAAATCAGCTGTTCTCATTGAAATCGTTCGGTTCGACGCCCGCTAACATTGAAAAGGGTTTCGATAAATTAACTGCTACGGTTGCGGGACTCAAACAATTAAAAATAGATAACTTGGATGATTTTATATTTATTCATTTGGGTCTTAAGTTAATAGACTCAGATATCGCAAAACATTTTGAAATGTCGCTTCGTAATCAACAGGAGTTAGATTATGATTATTTCGTAAAGTTTGTTCGTGAACAAGTCAAAATCTTGTTTCGCATCTCTTCTGCGGCAACTAAGCCCGCCCCCGCAGGTAGCTCCAACACCTCATCCAAGGTATCGCAGGTGTTTGTAGCTACTGAATCTAAATGTTCGCTTTGTCATTCCACGCATAAAAACTTGTTTACGTGCAATACGTTTCAAAAGTTGAGCGTGAATGATAGATTTAAGTTTGTAAAAGACAATAACAGATGTGGTAACTGCCTAAGTAGCCAACATACCGTATCTAAGTGTCTTTCGAAGTCCACATGTAAGAAATGCAACGGTAAGCATCATTCCTTATTGCATTTTGAGCAATCGACGCAGGCCTCTGCGCTTGCCCCTGCGCTTGCCCCTGCGCTTGCCCCCACGGTCGCCCCCGCCTCAACTTCTGCGGCCGACCCTGCTATTCCGGATCGTGTGGCGTTGTGTACGCATTCTTCTGCACAAGCCCAGGCCACACGGAGTACCGAAGTGCTAGCTACGGCCAAGGTTTTAGTGGCAGGTAGGAAGGGTAATGACATGGTGGTTAGATGTCTTTTGGACCCTGGTTCTCAAAAGAATTATATCACGTCGCGTTGCTGCCGTATGCTCGGTCTAACTATACATGCGGACTCGATAGATACCGTTCGTGGTATTGGTGGCACGTCGCAGCCCGTTCGCGGCTCGGTGAACCTTACGTTCAGCTCACGGCTTCGCTCGCAGCCTAGGTATGAAATTGACGCTTTAGTTTTGGATCAAATAACCGGCCAGCTTCCTCTGTGTGCTATAAATATTGCCGAATTGAATCACATTGATCCTAAATTACTTGCGGATGACACCTGGGGTGTGCCAGGTAATATTGACATGTTACTTGGGGTCAAATTGTTCGCTAAGTTATTGCGACCAGGTCACGTGACCAGCGTACCCGGCTGCCCCGACGCATTGGAGACTGTGCTCGGCTACATACTTCTAGGAGAAGCACCTATTATCGAACCTCCAACTGACACGCTGTCTTTCTTTGCGAGTTCGTTCGATAACTTCGATCTTCGTAAGTTTTGGGAGATTGAAGATGTTACGGCTTCGTCCATTGGGAGTGTGGATGATAAACACTGTGAACAGTTTTATTGTACCACAACTACCCGCGCTCCAAATGGCAAGTATGTTGCAGCTTTACCACTGAAAACAGACGCTTCAGCGTTAGGAAATTCTTTTGACATAGCTCGCAAAAGATTTTTTAGCCTCGAACGTAAACTTAAATCGCTTCCTAACGTCAAACTCCTTTACGATGACGTCATACGGGATTATCTACAGAACAATTACATTTCTTTGGTGCAGAATATCGTACCTGAAAGTGTGTTGCCCAAACAAAATTGTAAGGAGCGAGAAATGGAATACTATATTCCTCACCATGCTGTTATTCGAGAGGATAAAGTGACCACTAAGTTGCGCGTGGTCCTAGATGCCAGTGCATGTACAGACAATGGTACCTCGCTCAATGATATCCTGTACGCAGGTCCAGTCCTTCAGGCTGACCTTTTTAACATCTTGTTAAATTTTAGGCTTTTCAGTGTCGCTATTTCCGCAGATGTCAAATCTATGTACCTACGTATAGGTATACGCCCGCAAGATCGTTCGCTTCAACGTATCTTATATCGGTTACCCGACGGTAGTATCGTCGTTTCGCTAGTGTGTGCGAAATCTAAAGTCGCACCACTGAAAGTCGTTTCTCTAGCTCGTCTCGAGCTATGCACCGCACTCCTCTTATCAACTGTGATAAAGCGAGTATATAACCTTTTCGCAGCTCGGCACGCCATTGAGGTAGTCGTAGCTTTTTCGGATTCAACTGTAACTTTGAGTTGGATTCATTCCGCACCGCATCGATGGCACACCTTCGTAGCCAATCGCATCGCTAAGATTCATGAGAATCTTTCGGCAGATCACTTCTTTCATGTGAAAGGGTCTGAAAATCCCAGTGATTGCCTCTCTCGCGGCTTAACGCCTGCCCAATTAGTCCATCATCCGCTATGGCTAAATGGTCCGCCATGGCTTAAGCTTCCCCGCTCTGAATGGCCGATAAAACCATTCGTTTCAGGTGAGTCGCAAGAGCTTCCCGAAATGAAGCCCGTGGCTCTTCCTGTGCTCTCGCACGAATGCTCGGACGGAAGTCCTCCTTCCGACGACATTCTATATGCTCGTTCTACCAGGTTCTCTTCCTGGATGAAATATTTAAAAACGATTTGCTTCGTTTATAAATTCATCGGTCAGCAAATTCTTAGTTTTGATGAGCTTAACACTATGCTCACTCAAATAGAAGCTTTATTAAACTCGCGGCCTCTGTATGCGGTCAGCTCGGATCCGTCAGAGCCTGCTTCATTATCGCCGGCGCACTTTTTGCATACGAAACCCCTTTTATTTCTTCCCGCTCGCGAAGTCAATGAAATGCGTTTAAACCTTATTTCGCGATATGAATTGATGGATAAACTGGTCCAATCTTTTTGGAAGTGGTGGCGCCAAGAGTACTTGCACACCCTACAATCCAAACAGAAATGGAACACCCCTGCCAATCCAGTACGGGTCGGTATGGTTGTCGTCTCCATGCAGGACAATGTGATGCCTCTGCATTGGCCGTTAGGAGTAATTACAGAAATATTTCCAGATAAAAACGGAGTTTGTAGAGTCGCATCCGTAAAGACTAAAAGCGGGATCTTTCAGAGTCGCCCGGTAGTAAAGTTGTGCCCTTTGCCAACTCAATAAGTTTTGTTTAACATTAAGATTAAGTCTTATCATGCACCAATGTGCAGTATTAGATTTAGTTACCGCGTAGAATAGTTAGTTAAGTATTCTTGTTTGTAATATAGAGTCGCAACTTTAGAGTTCTTATAACTTTTGGTAGAGTTGTGATGATATGCAATTTTATTTACCTTTCCTTGTGTTTCGAAAGTAGGAACTTTCAAGCCGGGGAAAATGGTTGCGCTTCATAGTTTATAATTCTTATATTTTGTTCCATCACCTTATGGCGATCGAGAGGCATTGGTTTAATAGTCTTAGTTTATTAAATAAGTGCCGCATATTGTTGTTTGGTGGAACTCGCGCGGAGAAGCGCCGTAGTCAGCAGTTTTGTGCTGATGGACGTCGGCTATTGGCTCCGCTCGATGAGTCTCGCTTCGATTATCGGACAGTGCGCACGCGCCTGTTTTGTCCACATTTTCGCTCTGACGTGCATCATCTCGTCTTTAAACCCTGAACTGAACCTACATCAAGTGTTATCTGTATTACCTAGACTAGACTGTGTTGTGTACCGCTGGCCAGCGTAGTGTCGTGTCTAGACTGCGAGCTTCAAGCCCTAACGCGGCATCGCCTACATCTACTTGGAGATCGCTGATCAAAGGTATGTGGCATGCTTGATGAATTTGGACTTTTAAATCATTGCCTTAAAGTTAGCATCGCTGAATCAGTTCCCGCGCGTATGATTTTTATTTCCTAGCAATTTTTATTCTAGAGGTTATACGCACCATATTGTACAAAAATTGTCTTATTTCAGGGTAAAAACGGTACATTTGAGTTATTTCTAAGGGGTGATAACGGAATATTCGACGTGACGCCGTTTAAAGGGATAAATGAAGCGTCCTTTCTTATCCGAGTAAATGACCCCTCTTTCTTGGATTATGAGAAAGTAACAGTAATGAATTTCAGTCTAGTCGCCAAAGAAATTGTTGCCAAAGATCCTAAAATGAGGTAAGATTTTGATTTATCCCTAGACTTACTTTATAGTGTTATAAACCTCACATTTAGGCTGAGCGCACACCAATCCGCGGCAAATTCTCGAGGTACCAGATTAGGATTATAAGGTTTCATACGATTTCATATAAAGAATTCTAAAATTCGATTCGGAAGGCGCGGATATGTGTACTACCACCTTTAGTGATCCGAGGTCGCTCCTCGAGGCCTGCGAAGACCCCAGGAATCTTCTGCGCTTCTGGGAGGAGCTAGGCTGGCTCCACATCTAGTGAGCCAGGTCATCCCCACGCAAAAAGGACCACCTTTGAGTCCAATAGGGAACTCCCACAATTTTTTTTTATGATTTTATACGATAGGTTATATCGTCAAATAACCGTAACAAAAATTCCAGCGCCGAAAAACTAAAATTTTATAAGTACTTAACAAAAATAATTTTTAAAATTTACCAACATTTTCATGCACTTGAAACGGACGTGACGTCACAAGTCACAGCAATTACACGCGCTTGTAGGTAGAAAAAAACTTTCTGTCGAGTTTGAAGGAGTGTGACGTCACAGCACATGTGACAAATAGCGTTGCGTTTCAAGTCTTATGAAATTCCCACTATATTTTTGCACTTTTTAACTATTAATTTCTAAGCGAAAATGAAATAATATTAAAAAATAATTACACAAACATAATTCTAAAGCCATAATGTTCATAGAAAAATACGTTTAACCCGCTTTTGAATCAGACGCATATTGCCTATTGTGGAAAAGGGAGTCCCCCATACATACATACATACCTTTAGTGATCTTAAAAGATTTTCAATGGGATCGGCGGATGATGGAATCGGAACCCACAAATCCGTACCAGCACTCTACCAACTGAGTTACAGGACCTACCAGACAATCATTATGTTTTAAATGCATTTTTTTTAATTCAACCTCAGTACTCTAAGAAATCTCCTTCTATAAGCATATCTTTATTCATTCTGGTGAAGAAAAACATTGTAAGGAAGTCAATATTCCTATCAGCTGCAATGGACTTGACCTGTCTATGCAAACTACCTAGGTACTGGACGATGGGCTGGTGCCAAACATAAGGGTTAGACAACAATAAGCCTTATAAACAACCATAAGCACAGAATAGGTACAGAAGGCGTACTCCGCACTTTAGGTACAAAGCTACAAGTACATTAGCAGGCCCTCTTGGGTGGGCCTTGGCAAGTAGGGTTCCCACTTGCCGCACGGCTCGCACGCTAGCCGCGTCGCGCGTAATACCAATAACACGCGACAAGTCGAAAACCTTTCCGCGTGACTCCACGCCAGACAGTGACAGAGTTATGCGTTAGAAAGAAGGGCAATGTTTAGGTGAATATTGCGCTAGGCAGTAAGCGCTTAAGCGAGCTGAATTGCACTTTGTCGCGTCGCAGCAAGAGTCGCTATTTAAATAATGTTTTCGCGAAGTCAGGTTGCTGTATCTATTTATTCTTTGCCTTAGGCCGAAATCCCTTGCGAACTAGTCCAACTATCAGTCTGCAGTCGGCTAACCTTGAGTTTTTATTTATTCCAGTGTAGTCCCAATAATGGTACACATAAAGGATGAGAACGATAACTTTCCTGAATTCACCGAGTCGTTATACACAGTGTCCGTGCCAGAGAACTGTGGAGTTGGGACAACGGTCGCCTGGGTACAAGCCTTGGATCAGGACTCCGATAACTATGGAACTAGGGGGATAAGGTATACCAGACTTGATGGGAGCATTGCTAATCTGTGAGTACAACTTATTTTACAGCTCAATATTTTACCTTTAATATTTGTTCCTACTTTAAGACGTTAGACCGAACTACCTGGAAAACTCGAGTGGAGGCCTTGGCCCAGCATTGGGACAGTCTAGGCTAAATAAGATACTTTTCTCTGTTCAATAGTTTTGACGATTAAGTACCTACTTATACTAAATTATTTTCAGCTTAAATCTCAACCCTATATCAGGAGTGATAACGGTCAAACAAGCAGGTGGAGATTCCTTCGATCGCGAGCTGATCACTCGTCACTATCTCACAGTAGAAGCGAGAGACGATCTCGGCAGAGGGAATAGAAACACCGCTCAACTAATCATAAACATAGACGATGTTAACGATAACGCACCGATGTTCCTAGCTAATAAGTATGAAGCGAGGCTGCTGGAGAATGAAAAGCAATTCGAGAATCCGTTGGTTCTTGAAGCTAGGGATATTGATTTGAATGGTAAGAAAGAAATAGTATTACATTTGTTCTATCTCATGAAGTCCGTTTGGTCTTGTGTGTGTAGATGCACATGCACGTTGTTTCTGTGTGCGTGGGCAGATTCTGAGCGCTCCCGAGCTTACACACACAGAAACAACGTGCATGTGAACACACACACAATTAACACCAAACGGACTTCGTGAGATAGAACAACTGTACCTATTAAAACAAGTCCATAGTGCATGAAACCTGCCTGGTGTAGGAACAACAGGTTATAAGGTTATGGTGTGGTGTTTTTAGTGCTAGATTTTTTATGTCTTTATCTTCTCTGGACTACAATTATTGTCTGAAATAAACAATTTTTATTTTGAAATGCTACTTTATCATTATTTCATGAGAGTTTTTCTTGAAAAAGCTATAATCTCAGAAACTACCAGTCGGTTTTGAAAAAATATTTTTTTTTGATAGCTAAACTCTTGAGAAGGTTATGGCTACCTTTTCATCATCATCATCACCATATACCATCAATACGAGGGCATCGGCGGAGGGCGCTGCTAGTAAAACATAAAAGGCCAATCTCTATAAATCTTCATGAGTGTTTTATTGTTTCAGGTACAAAAAATAGTCACATAGAATATTCTATAGTAGGAGGCGAGTACAAAAACAATTTCACCATAGATCCTAACCAGGGCATTATTACACCAAAAGGCGGACTAGACTTTGAGCAGATACCGGGAGACAATAGTAATATACGACCAATACATTTGACTGTAAGTAATAAAGCAACAAATTTTTACATACTATCAATATCTAAGTACACGTTTTTTACACAGAATAATGTACTACGTACAGAAGGCTCACTCCGCGAAACAAAATATATAAATAGCGACTCTTGCTGCGACGCAACAAAGTGCAATTCAGCCCGCATAAGCGCTTAGTGCCTAGCGCTATATTCACCTAAACATTTGCCTCTTTAATGTAATATTTTAAAAGGTGTTAAAGTCGCGAAACTTAAAAATGTGTAAAGTTTTTTGGTTACAAAATATTTTTGTCCCCGATATGGCTCTAAAACTTACGTCCAATCTTGGTAAATATCCCTTATTCAGCGCTTATAATGTATTTCAGGAAACATGTCTAGATTGTAATTTTGATATCCGTACCATAGGTCCGAGCACGGGATTTCGGCGAGCCTTCACTTTCGTCTACCGTGCCCGTCACGATATACATCCAAGATGTGAACGACCACGCTCCTATGTTCCAACAAATGCTGTACAAACGATCCATACCTGAAGATTTGCCGGGAGGAACTAGTGTGTTAGAGGTATGGGGAATACAAAAAAAAACATACATACAGCCGAACATAGAACCTCCTCCTATTTGGAAGTCGGTAAATTACTAGCTTCCGCCCTTCTATATTTTAAATTTCAGCCAAATCGGTTCAGTGGTTGTCAAGTTATAGAGGACCAAACATACATCCAAACATCCAAACTTTCGCATTTATAATATTAGTGTGATAGTGTGATGTGATATTAGTGTGATTTATTTATAAAAGAAATCCAACATAAAAGCAGAAAATATGAAGGTTTTAACTGTCTGTCTTATTTTATTCTTTTGTGACTTTAGATTAAATACCTACTTTCGACTTTATAGAAAACGTGGGCTTTGTGACGTTTTGCTATTTTGACCAAAATAGTATCTGATGATTTAAATAACCGACCAAAATAATCTACGGCATATTTATTTATGACTGTCACGTTCAGTCCGCCATTTTGAAAAAACAAGATGGCGGATTGTCATCACTAACTTTTCTCGTCGTATCTTTACTAAAATCCATTGAAGGAGATTTTCTAATGACAGTCACGATTGGTCCGCCATTTTGAAAAAACAAGATGGCGGATTGTCATCACTAACTTTTCTTGTCTTACTAAAGTCTATTGAAAGAGGTTTAATGTTCTATTTCCTACAGGTAAAAGCTAGAGACGCAGACGGTTCATCGCCGAACAATCGCATAGTATACCGAATACAGCGTGGAGCTAGTGATAAGTTCGTGATTGACTCGCAAACTGGGGTCGTCTCAGTCGCGAACGGATCGACATTGGACCCAGATAAGACTACGCCCAAGAGTACAAGATATACATTGACTGTGGTAAGTTCAAATCTAGCCCTGAAAATATGCAATATATTCCCTGGTTCTTCACGGTATTGGTCGCGATTAGAATCACCTACAGTTTGTTCGCGGAGTCGAGCTAATATAGGCCGCTCTCTCTTGCACAAGAGCCGTGTTGGCCAAGGGGTATAGTATCTCGACTTTCGATCCGAAGATCGTGGGTTCGAATCCTGGCCGTGCTTCAATGGATTTTTCGTTTCGAAAAATTTATATGCGCATTAACACGAGCTCTAAATGGTGAAGTAAACATCACACGTATTAACCATGTCTTTCCTATGGATATGGCAGGTTAAGCTGAGTGGATGGTTTAGCTTCTGGGCAAGCCAACTCCATCTCAACAATGTCCCAGGCACTACAGTGTCCCAAAAAGAGTCGGCAAAGTTTGCCTCCTGACACTGTATTATCCCTTAATTTTTTTAATCACTTTTTGTTGTGTGATATGTTGCAGATCGCCCTTGACGGTGGAATCGGAGACCAACAACTTAGTGCAGCGGTGTTGGTAAACATCACAATTGTTGATGTCAATAACAAGCCTCCAGTGCTCGTTGAACCCGGTGGGATCAGCGTAAAAGAGAACACTCAGGTGATTGTTTTAACGCTTATTTTTGAATGACTCCAATTATATTTATCACACCTGTTTCCTAGGGTAGTTGAAGGTAGTAAATAATGATCATGGATTTCCATTTGCAAGGACCCTAAAATAGATACCTTGTACTTAATTCATTGTCCTTTTCATGCCAATCTGTTACGCTCAATGTCTGTAGGTATACGGTGCATCCACACCGCAGTTATTTTTTGTTGGTCAACTTTTCCAAATGTTACTCAGCAACATCCGACAGCAAAAAGTTATTAAATGTTGCCGTGTTAGTAAATGTTGCCCAACTTTTAAAACCAGTCTACATTCTCTAACAATCATCAACAATCACTTCTCGCCTAACCGTGTAACTGTGATGTGGAACAAACTACCGGAAAGTGTGATAGGTGCTACTTCTATGAACTCTTTCAAAAACAGATTTGATAAACATTTAAAAATAGTGCACTGATAATGATATACACGCATCAGCTCTATAGCTGCTAGTGTATCGATAATAATCGATAACATTGTTAGAGAATGTTACCTCAACACGGCTAAAATATATGGGGTTCAAGGAGCGGCACGGGCGAAAAAAATTGTTGCCGAAAGTTATTCTTTGTTATATTTTGTTAATATAAGTATGTTATTGGCGGTATGGACGCGATGAGTAACATTCAACAAATAGTAACAAGTAGCCACAAAAGTTACAGAAAGTTACCTAATATTACCGTGCTGCACAGTGTTGCTCAACAAAAAAAAACTGCGGTGTGGATGCGCCGTTAGAATGCATCGATATCTTTTTTTTTTACCAAGTCCTGAGGGCCTAGCCAACCGGCTTTCGCTATGAAGCGATTCGATTTCTAACTTCGCTAACACTCGAACGTGAGGTTTTCATTGGTCGAACCAAGGTCGAACGTAAGGTCACGTGGTCTTCCACCAATGAAACATCGGCGATAGCGAAGCGAATTGTAGAATAGAAACGATTGATGCCACTTGGCTAGAGGCCCTGATTCTATTATATCTTCGACAGGTCGGCACACAAATATACAAAGCGCAAGCTTACGACCCCGACGATCAACCGGTACTACGCTACAGTATCGACAAGTCCGGTAGTACCGCCCGCGACGAAGACGGAATACCGATACTAGCTACTGAATACGATTACCTATCGTTGTGGGATCTGAACGCTGTTGATGGCTCTTTGAAGGTAGTTAGGTGAGTAAACTAGAACAAATTGGTAAAATAGGCTTTGCGCAAGCTTACGACCCCGACGATCAGCCGGTACTACGCTACAGTATCGACAAGTCCGGTAGTACCGCCCGCGACGAAGACGGAATACCGATACTAGCTACTGAATACGATTACCTATCGTTGTGGGATCTGAACGCTGTTGATGGCTCTTTGAAGGTAGTTAGGTGAGTGAACTAGCTAGAATTGATAAAATAGGCTTTCTGCATTATCTTAGAGAGGGGGCCACACGACGAGATATTTTTTAATAATACATCTTCGTATGTCCATCGCGCTGTCCCTCTTTCTCATGAGAAAAACTTGAGTTCACCATCCTGCTCGGATTTTTAGGGTTCCGTACCTTAAAAGGTAAAAAAAGGAACCCTTATAAGATCACTTTCTTGTCCGTCTGTCTGTCTGTCTGTCTGTCTGTCCGTCTGTCCGTGTGTCACCATCGATTATCTCAGGAACAGGTAGAGCTAGCAAGTTGAAATTTATACCATATACTAAGGTCTATAGTCCCTATTGTGATTATAAAAATCAAGGTCCTGAGTCAACACTATAAAAAGATATAGACAAATTTAGGTTTTCGTGAAAACTTGTGAGTACCAAAACTTACCTTAATTATCAACTTTTTTTATTTTTTGGAATTTTTCCTTTACTTGTGCTGGAAGACCTTGCTTGTAACCAAAATTGACAATTCTAGGTCAACCGGAAGTACCCTAGAGGTTTTGGGTTGAAAATAGGCATGGGTAATATACCTTTTACAGAATATCATATCGAAACCATATATTAAATAACGATATCGGATTTCATAACTATATATTTTCTGAAACCATATATTGGCGTACGTATAGGGTTCTCGATAATTGTAAGACGTTTCTCTAAGTGTAGGTATACGATTGGTAGTTTACGATACAGCGTTTTTTAAACAATATCGATATCAATGAACTTTCCTTCATACATTTTCCTGGCTTTCTGTTTATTTTTGTGACTTTTAATTTTTTTTTTTTTATAATACTCACAAACTTGCTTCACAACACAATTTAAATATGTTAGGCATTCATGTACCTACTTAGGTACGTACCTACCTACCTACCTACAATGATGTAGGTACTAAATACCTGCACGATAGGTAGGTATCCGACTATCCAAAGATCCAAACACTCACACCATAGTCAGGCACATGAACACAGCTATAATATTTTTATTTACACATTTCCAGAATAAAAGTTACAAAAATAAAATATTTACAGAAATGTTTCCCTAAAAAGTCTTTTACACATTATTTACACAGTTCGACACTATCAAGACACTATCCTAATATCCTTTCATTAAAACAGACGAGTAAACGCTTGCACTGCGCAATTGTTTAGGTACATGCAACTGATTGATTCAAAATAAATCGTCAATTTTCAAAAACAAAACAAACGAATTTTCTAGTTCAAGGCCAAAGTTCAACCTGCACAAAAACAATGCGTTTTATTAAAGTCATTATTGCCCTGCACATAAAGTTGAATGTTAAAACATTTTGTCTACAAATACGTTAAGATGAATTTGCATCTCTCATACATTACATAATTTTAAGGTTCAGATTTAGAACGATACTTACGATTAGCTTGTTCTCTTTCATTTACTACACCCTCGCGCTCTTTCATTCATGATGAGTTCAAAAATCTATTCGACTGCGATACGATACGAAACGATACGACTGAATCAGTAATATCTTAATATCATCGTAATATCAGTATCAAGTAAAAATATCGTATCGGGGCGTATCGGTGTGATGCGCGGATGTGCGTCATATCGAAAATATCGTAATATCAGTATCAAGTAAAAATATCGTATCGGGCGTATCGGTGCGATGCGCGGATGCGCGTCATATCGAGAATATCGAAATATATCAAAATCAAAATCAAAATCAAATATCATTTATTCAGTAGGACCGTTATGACCACTTTGAATCGTCTTAAGAGCTAGGTGATTCTACTCCTGTTCTTTCGCGACCAACACCGTGAAGAATCAGGGCAACAAACACGGTATGGGGCCTAGCTTTCTTTTCGGTGATCCATCCGCTTAAAATCTAAATAGTCAAGTTCCAGTGTGGAGCCAGTCGAACAATGTGAGTCTCGTCAAAGTCGTCAAAAGAAAAAAAGGAGGATTAATACATCAACAAAAATTCGCCCGGCATCACACGCTACACTTGGCTAACTTAGGTGGTACCTAGCAGTTACCTACTTATATGGTTTCAGTACAAGCCGATATCGATATCCTGATATTGTACCGATATATGGATTTGATAACTGTATACGATATATCTCACCCACTCCTAGTTGAAAACCTAAATGGTAGTTCCCGTTAACCTAGAATCACGAAATTTGGCAAAAAGCAAGGTCTTATAGCACAAATAAAGGAAAAATTCCAAAAAGTTAAAAAAGTTGAAAATTAAAGGGTGTTCCCATACATACATAGTTGACGCCAATTAAAATTTTCCTCCGAGTTGTATGGGCGCTCATACAATTAAGCGGACTAGCTTAATTGGCACCATGGCTAGGTACGGAACCCTCGGCGTACGAGTTCGACTCGCACTTGACCGTTTTTTTTTTCCTCGAAAGTCCTGCTATCGATAGTTGACCTCGAAAATCAGTTAAGATATCGGCAGTGCTATCGATTGTATCGAATATAAGATGTGATAATACTATTAATGACTAACAATGCTACCGATAGTATCGATAGAATCGAACGTCGATTATTTTCGCGTCGCTATCGATCTTATCGATAGTATTAGTATTGACACTATCATTTCTTCGAGTATCATATTACTTGCGGTCATATCGGTTTTTATCTGTACATTCGGATGGACTATATTTCTCTTCCATGTCAAAATACTAATAATAGTACATTTAAACGAACTAACGGGACTTTATCGCGTAATATTTTACCTTAATTTATTATTTCCCGACGTTTCGAGTGCGTTACAGCTCTCGTGGTCTACCCGTGACCACGAGAGCTGTAACGTGTAATTACGCGATAAAGTCCCGTTAGTTCGTTTAAATTATGTCTACAGACCGCGAAAGTTTAAAATGTGCTACGATAGTAAATTTTTTTCCAGACTAATAGACCGAGAAAAAGTAGAAACTATCCGTCTCCTCATAACAGTAGAAGACATGGCGGCTATAGCCGGTGGCCCTCCTCAAACTGCCTCCGCCGTCCTAACGGTCACCGTCCAAGACGAGAACGATAACAACCCCATATTCAGAAAGGCGTACTACACCGCCTCTATAGCTGAAAACTCGAAGAACGGAGTGGGGATTGTGAATGTGGTCGCCGATGATGCTGATAAGAATCGGACGATGACGTATTCTCTTGAAGGTAAGTTCTTTGTAAAACTGGCATCTAGCTTAGTGGGTAGCTCCGCCTTCTGCGCTGTAGGTCGTGGGTTCGATTCCCACCCAGGGGCCTTATTCTGTAAGTCGTAACGTTTTGTTTGGACTTACAGAATAAGGCCCCAGGACAAACATTTTGTGTCTGGGTGTTATTTTAAAGTACATATTATATGTATGTATTTATAAAAGTATCTAAGTATTCTATCAGCAGCGCCGGGCTGATTGTCTAACTTGTCTCAAACCTCAAATTGGTCTCAAACTGTCAAAATGATAGCGTAGATATCTTTTGTCGCGTTTGGTCTCGTTGAGATGAGAGTGACAGAGCTGCTTGCGTGGTCACTGAACTGTCATATTTGACAGTTTGAGACCGATTTTGATCACTATCAAAGATATACAAAGGGAGCAATTATCTGGTTCCCATAGTGCAAGCTTTGCTTAGTTTGGGGCTAGATGCCGAAAATTTATTTATTTATTTAATATATGACAACTTAAGCCTCACCTTGACCGTGCTCTAACCCATTACTACCAAGTTAACATTATTTGCAACTAAAATCTATTAACTAATTTATCTCACAGGTAACGCGGAACTACTAAGCATGGTGCACATAAACAGTGCAACTGGTGAGCTGGTGGTAGCTAATCAGATCGATCACGAGATGCATCCGTGGATCAATCTGACGGTTAAAGCGGTGGATAGCGGAGTACCACCGAGATATAGCTTTGCTGATTTGTTTATTCAGGTATTGGCTTATTATAGGCCTTACTTATACACGCCTCTCAGCTTAAACACTGGTTAACCAATGCCTGTCACTATTTGTAATTGTCAAAAAGATGGCAATAGTTTAAACGTGTTTTAATTTTGGCAGAAGTTGAGAGGAGTTTATAAGTAGAGTACGCGCGACCACTGAAGTCCGATAGACGCGTAGCTGCTATCTCAGAACTAGGTTAGGTAAAATATTACTAATTGTCCAAAAAAGGCTTGAACAATAATAATAGGGAACTCCCACAATTTTTTTTTATGATTTTATACGATAGGTTATATCGTCAAATAACCGTAATAAAAATTCCAGCGCCGAAAAACTAAAATTTTATAACATAAATAATTTTAAAATTTACCAACATGTTCACGCATCTGAAACACGATTATTATTGTTGTCACAGATTACTGTTGTAGTAACAATTTGTGAACTTTGACGTGTGACGTCAAATTGATACTAAGTACAACAGTAATCTGTGACAACAATAAGTTCGAGTTTAGGAATTGTGAAAATTAAAAAAAAAAACTTATCTATGGATCGTTATATCTGACTCGTCCTTGACTCGTCTTATGAACTCGTGACGTCACATCCTTTCACATCATTTTCAAGTATTTTGAAAATCCTACTATTTTTTGCAATTTTTAAAATTTATTTTCTAATCGAAAATGGTTTAATATTAAAAAATAATTACACACACATACCTCTAAAGCAACAATGTTCATAATAAAATACATTTAACCCGCTTTTGAATCAGACGCATGTTCCCAATAGGCAATATGCATCAATTTTTTTTATGGTTTTAAACGATAGGTTATATCGTTAAATAACCGTAACGAAAATTCCAGCGCCGAAAAACTAAAATTTTGTAACAAAAACAATTTTTAAAATTTATCAACATTTTCATGCACTTGAAACGGACGTGACGTCACAAGTCACCAAAATTACACGCGCTTGTAGGTAGAAAAAAAACTTTCTGTCGAGTTTGAAGGAGTGTGACGTCACAGCATACGTGACAAATAGCGTTGCGTTTCAAGTCTTATGAAATTCCCACTATATTTTTGCACTTTTTAATTATTAATTTCTAAGCGAAAATGAAATAATATTAAAAAATAATTACACACACATAATTCTAAAGCCATAATGTTCATAGAAAAATACGTTTAACCCGCTTTTGAATCAGACGCATATTGCCTATTATGCAAGTTTGTACGTTCGTTAATTCTACACACCGAACAACTAACGACCGTGACTAAAAGAGCATATTAAAGAAAATTAAACAAGTAGTTCCCGCTTTTGCCGTAGGACTTGAGTGCTGGCGCGGATTCTAGAGCTGTAATTGTTTATTATGTTCATGATACAATATACGTATTGCACAAGACCGGACTGAGTGGCGGAAGCGTATATTGAGTATATTTTAAGTGAGTTGATTTATAATTAACCAGGGTGGCATAATCGAATTTGCGACAAAGCCCTTTACAAAATAAAAAAATAAGTACTAAGTATATTAAAGTTTATATGCAAACGAAATACAATTTTAATTTTTCCTATTTTCCAATACCCAGGTTCTAGATGAAAACGACAACAACCCAGTATTCGAATCAGCTGATTACGAGTACCGCGTGAGAGAGGACGTTGACCCCGGCACGGTCATAGCGACGATCGTCGCGACCGACGCCGATTCCGGGGACTATGGGAAGATCACTTATCTACTAGATCGTACCTCTACACAGGTATTTATTTTCTAAACATAAATTACTCTTATCTAGACCCAAACCACATAATAAATAGGTACAGAAGCTGCCTGCACGAACTTGCTTCTAACATAGCCAAAAGTCAAAATTCAAATTCATGTGTTCAATAAGATCACTTTGAATCGTCTTAAGAGCTAGGTGATTCTACTCCTGTTCCTTCGCGACCAAGACTGTGAAGAACCAGGGCAACAAACACGGTTTGGGGCCTAACTTTCTTGCGAGCGACTTCTTCAAGCGACTCTTGCTGCGACGCAACAAAGTGCAATTCAGCTCGCGTAAGCGCTCATTGCCTATCGCTTATTCACCTAAACAAATCCTCTCTTTCTAACGCATAACTCTGTCACTGTCACTGTATCTTTGTGCTGTAGCTTTGTACTGTAGCTTTGTACCTAAAGTGCAGAGTGCGCCTTCTGTACCTTTTCTGTTCCCAAACTAAACCAAGTATAATTAATTATGGTAGCCAGATACCACTAATAATCCATCATCAGGACAAAGAAGTTCACGATATTTACGATTATCCAATATATTTACGAGTAGGTATCCAATTTCGAGTATCATCATTATATTCGATTTAGTATGATTCGTTTTAAGCTGTAATGGATCGAGCGAAGCGAGCTATTTATATGTATAGCTATTATGATTGTGGGAATGTATATTTGAACTACGAAGAATCCTACAGAAATTCGAAACCCTATAGACATAATTTTCTCGGCTCGCTTCGCTTACCGGTATTTTATGTTCATGCTGTCTTTTCAAATGTTTAACATTTCAACACAGAAACAGTCCAATTTTAAAATAAAAAAGTATTCCCAGGGCAAGTTCGTGATAAACCCGGATACGGGCGCGCTATCCGTCGCCTCCTATCTGGATCGCGAGACTAAAGCCGCGTACACACTCGTCGTGGAGGCCTGGGATAACTATCAGCTATCGCATCGCGGGAGTGACAGTCGAAATGCACATAAACAGTTATCGTGAGTAAACTTTTCCTTATCCCACTTTTATGTGGAGTCGTGACAACAGCTCAAACGGTGTGGGAAAACATCGTGGAGACAAACATCTGAGGGAATGTCTACCGCACCTTGGTTATACTGTCGTGACCCAAAAAAGGATGAGTCATTGAAAAAACATAATCACGACTCGTGATTATGTTTTTAGGGTTCCATACCTTAAAAGGTAAAAAAAGGAACCCTTATAAGATCACTTTCTTGTCCGTCTGTCCGTCTGTCCGTCTGTCCGTCTGTCCGTCTGTCCGTCTGTCCGTCCGTGTGTCACCATCGATTATCTCAGGAACGGGTAGAGCTAGCAAGTTGAAATTTATACCATATACTAAGTTCTATAGTCCCTATTGTGAGTATAAAAATCAAGGTCCTGACTCAACACTATAAAAAGATATAGGCAAATTTAGGTTTTCGTGAAAACTTGTGAGTACCAAAACTTACCTTAATTATCAACTTTTTTTATTTTTCGGAATTTTTACTTTACTTGTGCTGGAAGACCTTGCTTGTAACCAAATTTGACAATTCTAGGTCAACCGGAAGTACCCTAGAGGTTTTGGGTCAAAAACCTAAATGGTAGTTCCCGTTGACCTAGAATAACGAAATTTGGCAAAAAGCAAGGTCTTATAGCACAAATAAAGGAAAAATTCCAAAAAATTAAAAAAGTTGAAAATTAAAGGGTGTTCCCATACATACATAGTTGACGCCTATTAAAAGTCCTCCGAGTTGTATGGGCGCTCATACAATTAAGCGGACTAGCTTAATTGGCACCATGGCTAGGTACGGAACCCTCGGCGTACGAGTTCGACTCGCACTTGACCGGTTTTTTCAATGACTCATCCTTTTTTGGGTTTATTAAGAATACTCGCGGGGCTAACAAATGTTGCTTGTACTTGCAACAAAAAGAATAAAGTATAAGTAGGTGTAATATTTTCTAAAAAAAATTACGTTTTCTTTTACTAACACAGAATTTGACCTACATCCCGGTGTCTTATTAAGCTAAAATTTGACACACATTGATTCTTGGTGACAGCAAGCTGTTCTGATGATGGAGTCAGTTGTTCAAAATGTTCAACGCATTCAACTCTTCAGTAAATAACAATAGAGTACCCGTGTTTACGCTCATTTCAATCATCGAATCAGCTCGTGGTTACTACTAAAAGTTTTTAAGTCAAAAATATTTTTCAATAATATTTATATACTAGCTTCCGCCCGCGGCTTCGCTCGCGTGGTACCTGGATAAATAGCTAATGTCGCATTCCCGATCACTATCTATCTATATTTTAAATTTCAGCCAAATCGGTTCAGTGGTTGTGAATTTATAGAGGAACAAACATACATCCATCAAAATTTCGCATTTATAATAATAGTATAATGATAATTATTATTACGGGATTTTATCGCGTACCTTTTATTTATTTTGTTTCCCGACGTTTCGAACACGTTGCAGCGATAAAATCCCGTAATAATAATTATCATTATGCTAACAAATCGCGAAAGTTTAACAAGTTATAATAATAGTGTGATTCATTTCAGGATTCACATAGAAGACGTGAACGACAATCCCCCAATCCTGAATCTACCAGAAGAGTGTACGACTATAACCGAGTTCCATAACCATCGCGAGCCGATCGTTGCCGTGTCCGCGACCGATGCCGACGACAATAACTCGCCGAATGGAAGAGTTCAGTTCCATCTTGTAGGCGGGAAAGGACATGGTATGTATAAGCCACACTCCGGTAACTGAGTTTTTAGGGCCGCCTGAAGGCCTCATGGCTTAACGACTTAAAAGCTATGACCGATAATCCAATGTGTCCTCCTAAGCGCAAAAGCGCTCAGCTGTTAATACCACTCGCTATTATGACCACTAGCGATTCTTCTCATAGTGCCTCTCCAGTTATTGAAGATCGGCGGTCATCCTCTTAAACTCTTCCTTATTTTGGGCTATACGAAATAGGTCTTCAGCCTTTTTTATGCCTGTCCACTGGCTTATATTCCGCAGCCAGGATAGTTTTCTCCTACCAACAGATATTTTGCCTTTTGCCACCACTTGCGATAGGAATACATAAAATGTATAATTTTGTTCGCAGAACTATTCCGTTTCGAGCAAGTAGGCGGCGACGCAAACACAGGCCGCCTATTCGCCAGACAATCTCTAAAAGATCGCTTCGGGAACTACTCTCTAACCGTCGAAGCGAGGGATTTAGGAATTCCCTCAAATGTAGTGAAAGGAGAGTTTAAGCTCTGTGTAGCTGATTATAACGACCACGCGCCTGTGTTTGTGCATCCGAGGCAGAACGACACGATAAAAGTACCTGAGGTAAGTAATAAAAACACACTTTCAACATTGCCATCTTGCCCCAAACCACAGAATAAATGGGTAAGCCGGAATTCGTGAAAACATTTATTTAAATACCGACTCTTGCTGCGACGCAACGAAGTGCAATTCAGCTCGCGTAAGCGCTTGTTATCCAACCAACGCAATCTTCACCTAAACAAATCCTCTCTAACGCATAACTCTGTCACTGTCTTGCGCGGAGTAACGCGGAAGGGTTGTCACTCACACAATAGATCTAGGTCTCATGTGAAATCTGCAGCAGGTTTTTTTCCAAAAGTTGCCTGGAAGTTTCTCTCAGCGATTAACCACTGAATCTGAAAAGTCCCGACTACAATGTAATAATATGGTGACAGCAAGCTGATCTGATGGAGTCAGGACCTGTTCCATAGAACTTTTTATTGATATGGGTATCAAATGAAAGAGCTTGATGAGTGAAACACAATGCTGATATGATGATGGAGTCAGGACCTTTATGGAACTTTTTGGTGATATGGATATGGGTATGGGTTTTCTCTCTTCCATGCTTCCCTGCTTCTCTCCTTCCAAGCTTCTTTGCTTCTCTTTATACATGCTTCTCTTTATATATGCTTCTCTTTATACATGCTTCTCTCCATTTAGATATGCTTGAAGCTATACGAAGTTTGCCGGGTCAGCTAGTTAATTACTAAAACAATAAATCTTGTTACAGAATGCAACTATAGGTACAGTGGTAGTCACGGTAAGGGCGATAGATGCAGATATCGGTGCGAATGGCGCGGTTAGATTCCGACTACGCGACTCTCTGCATTTCTCTATACACGCAGCCACTGGCGCTTTGAGAACTGTTCACTCTTTGGATAGAGATAAGCAGACTACTTATAGGGTAAGTTTAAATTCTAACCTGTGTATTGTCTTGAGATAGTAAGTTCGTATGAGCAACTCTGGTGATGGAGTTTTTAGGCCGCCTAAAGGCCTCCATCATGGCTTAACGATTTAAAAGCCGGGACCGACAATTTAACGTGCCCTCCGAAGCACGGAAGCGCTCAGCTCGTAATACCACTTGCGGTCACCCATCTAAATAGTGACCGCGCACAACGTTGCTTAACTCCAACGATCAATCAAGAACGTCTAAGCAAGCTATGCCACGAGCGCTTCCTGTCTTGAGATAAGAAACAGGAAACAGGAATAAAATCACCTAGCTAGCTCTTAAGACGATTCAAAATGCTACTGGTGGTCCTACTAAATAAATGATTTTGAATTTTTGAATTTTGTAACATAGAATCAAGCAGACCATATCACTTTTAAAACTCTTGTGAGTATTCTATATGAAAAGTAGAAAGATTTTCATTGAAAATGAAGTCTAAAATTTTGATAGGTAAGTCTTTTAATTTTCAATGAAATAATACCGAAGTGTAGATATAAACACTATAAAACATAAAAATAAAGAATTATTTTCGTTGGTAAGTGCAAAAATTACGTTGTAGGTACGTAGTCACGGTAGCGTCTATCATAGTGTAATACTAGTGACCCGCCCCGGCTTCGCACGGGTCACATCAAACATCACATTAGAAACCTCTAAAATTATCAGTGTCTGTCTACTACATTATGCATGTATTATACATTTAAACCGTCCTCTTGAATCACTCTAATAAAAAAACCGCATCAAAATCCGTTGCGTAGGTTTAAAGATCTAAGCATACATAGGATTGTTTTATACTATGTAGTGATGATTCAAATTATACAAATTATATTCGCGTCACAATTTTAACCCTTTTTACATTTTTTCAGCTACGAATCGAAGCGTACGATCTTGGTCTACCCACACCTCTAAGCTCCTTCTTAGACCTTACAATCTACGTACAAAACGTCGACAACTATCGCCCACGTTTCCCTAACAAACACATGCATCTGAATATAACAGAGAATGTGCTGAAATACGAGGTTTACTTACCCAGTGTGATAGAGAGGGATGAGATTGATAGGGGAGATGAGCCTATGTTGCCGGTTTGTTATTATATCGTGGAGGGGAATGACGGGACGTTTGATCTGCATACGACTACGCATAAGTAAGTTGGTATACGAGCATTTTCAGAATTAATGGTAATTATTATTACGGGATTTTATCGCGTACCTTTTATTCTCGGCGGTTGCTCCAGTACTTCAGTCATCCCGTGACCACGAACGCTGTAACTTGTTCGAAACGTCGGGAAAGAAAACAAAAGGTACGCGATAAAATCCCG
Organism: Camptogramma bilineatum; assembly: GCA_958496255.1. Lineage (NCBI taxonomy): Eukaryota > Metazoa > Arthropoda > Insecta > Lepidoptera > Geometridae > Camptogramma > Camptogramma bilineatum. Next base: position 11,580,845 of record OY292463.1, read on the forward strand.
TAATAATAATTATCATTATGTTAACAAATCGCGAAAGTTTAACAAGTTATATTTTCAGAATTATTCAGTGTTGGTACTGAATGCTCTAACTTTGGTATACATTTCAGGATTGTCTAATCTAAATTGTCTCAAATCTCAACTTGGTCTCAAAATGACAAAACTCGTGTAGCTAAGATACCTACGCGATTGTTTTAATTTTGTCGCGTTCGGTCTCGGTGAGATGAGAGTGACAAAGCTACTGCTTTCAAGTTTCATCCAAATCGGTCATCTTCATATTTATACCTAGCGGACGCCCGCGGCTTCGCCCGCGTGGACTACTACTTTTTTATCCCACGGGAAACATGCATTTTTTCGGGATAAAAAGTAGCCTATGTCACTCTCCAGCCCTCCAGCTATCTCCATACAACAAAATCACGTCAATCCGTCTCTTCGTTTTGACTAAAAGCAGGACAAACCAACACACCTTCACATTTATAATATGGGTATGGATATTAGAAAGATGGCTGCAAAATGCAAGTGAAACGGAAAAACACTACTTACGTATTAAAGCCTTGCTAAATTCCGTAATTTGAGGGACAGTTGATCATAATTACCTAAAATGTGTGTTAAATTTTGAGAGACCTAAAATGTGTTTGTATAATTATTTAAAAGCATATTATTTCCAGATTAACTACCAGAAAACCTCTAGACCGTGAAACTACCACCCACTACACCCTCACAATACTAGCTTCAGAAGAATGTGTCGGTATTCCCAAATATCAAGAACAATTTGACTCTATCAGTACGCTTAAAGTACATATCAAAGTGATAGATGTCAATGACAACCCTCCGAAGTTTCTGAGTAAAATATTCACGGGAGGAATTACTACTGAAGCTGATTTTGGTATCGAATTTATGCAAGTAAAGGTAATATTCCGACTGATAATAAAACCTTCTTTTTACCTGACTGCGCAAAGCAAAGGAAGGGTAATGTGTTTATTTCCGGTTGCTTAGTAATTTGTTGTATGTGATGATTTGATGATGTTTGTATGAATGAGCTAAAGTAGGGCTAGTTTAATAGATCACATTTGAAACTTCATCGAAATTCAACAACCTTGTAAGGGAGGGCACACAATGTTATTTTATTTTTCAAAGCAATTTTACGATTTGTTTTGTTAGGACAGAGAGATGCCAAATGTGATATATTAAATTGGCCCTACTGTAGTGCTGGCTAAGGGTGCGTTTCCACTGAGGCGGAGCTGAGCGGAGCGGAGTTTAGCAGCGCATGAATTGACTAATCATGTGCATTTTGCCGCGTTCCGATTTCTTCGTTTGACATGTGATTGGTCAATTCATGCACCGCTAAGCACCGCTCCGCCCAACTCCGCGTCAATGGAAACGCAGCCTTACTCTGACGTAGAGGCCTCCGTCATGGCTTAACGACTTAAAGCCGGGACCGGCAATTCAACGTGCCATCCGAAGCACGAAAGCGCTCGGCTGTTAATGCCACTACCGGTCACCCATCGAACTTGTGACCGCTCAGAACGTCGCTTAACTTAGACGATCTATTAATAACGTCTACGTCTAAGTAAGCTACGCCACGAGAGCTTCTATGTGATGTAGGTACCTTAGTAATTAATAGTGCTCTCAAATATGACCTATTTGAATTTTAATTTTAACTCACTCACAAAAACACGTGGCTTGGCAGGGAATCGGTTAAGCGTGAAGAACAGACAGACAAACAGACAGACTCACTAACTATTGCATTCATGATGAAACTAGATGGCGCCACAAGTAGATTAGATCGCGCTATCGTTGCGTTTTGCCGTTTTGACTGAGACCTCTCATTGATGGTCTTGATTTCAAGCGCTAAGTCGTTAATGCCGATTTTTGCAAGCATATTTCGTGGTCTATGTTGACTTTGAACGAGTGCTACTAATTATAAACAAATTATTGAATATTATACCGGAAAAATGCACGGTTCCCGAAAGATAAAAAAAAAAGTAGTCCAAGCGGGCGAAGCCGCGGGCGTCCGCTAGCTATAATCCTAATCGATGATAAATGGTGTTAGCCGCTTGCTGTTTCGACTATATGGATCGCGTACTTATATCGTTTAGTTTGTTAATTCATAAATCGCTTGGGGTCAAATTCTTAGTAAAATATTCACAGGGGATTAGTAATGCGGCAGACTGTTATCGATTTCATACCTAGGTCAAGGTGAGTACTGGGCTATTAATATAAAATACTAATACCTAGACACGTGTAGGGTTTTAACAGAACACGGTCATTTGAAAGGCGTAAGTAAGAGACTAGCGGACGCTTGCGGCTTCGCCCGCGTGGACTACTATTTTAAATCCCACGGGAAACATGCAATTTTTCGGGATAAAAAGTAGCCTATATCACTCTCCACCCCTTGAACTATCTCCACACAAAAAATCACGTCAATCCGTCTCTGTTTTGACGTGAAAGCAGGACAAACAAACAAACACACTTTCACATTTATAATATGGCTATGGATTAGGTAACTACTCTGAAAAATATGTTGTAATGTTTCTATTTTCATTAATTTCCTACACATGTAATTGATTTCCTCCTAGGAATAAATAGAGGAAAATGAAATAATTTCTTGAAATTCTACAAACTGGTTATCTGTCGGAGCACAGATCAGTAGGCTTAAAAAGGTCGCTAAAGCAGAATCACAATATGAAATGAACTATAATGCCGTCTCTTTTCACTCTCAGTCAATGAAAAGAGATGGCATATAGTTCAATTTCCTATTGCCATTCTGTAATAGCGACCTTTTTAAGCCCGCTGGTCGAGACACAATTGATTTTCTATTGTGTCTGCAATAAAGATTAATTGTTGTATTGTCTTCTAGGCCATAGACGCAGACGAAGGTGAAAACGCCAGGATAACCTACTACCAGCTTGGTGATGTGAAGGAAACTCTAACAGAAGGGCTGGAGAATTTAGCTGTAGCCCCTTTTTTGGTCAATGTGGACACCGGGGCCGTGTCCTTGAACTTTGACCCCCAAAAAGGGATGAAGGGTTATTTTGATTTTAAGGTAGGTTAATTTGGTTAATTCCGTTTTAGAATAACCGTGTTTGGGATCAATGCCTCGAGCACGAGTATGCAGAAGTTTACTATTCTATCCGTGACCGCCTCCGTGAAGCGCCTCTAACGGTAACTTGACTAAACTAAGGTCAGTCCATACAATTCGCGCATTTGCGACAACAAAGTGATATCTCCTCATTGATTCAATGAAAAGATAACACGTTGTTGTCGCAAATGCGCGAATTGTCCATACTTTACTGTAGTCACGGATAGAATAGTAAACTTGTGCATACTCGTGCTCGAGGCACAGAGATTCGAATACTTTATTTGAAAGGTTAATCCATCATTAAATATGTACTACGCACGTACATTTAGCTCAATGGGTTAATCCTAGTTATGACATTTATTAGTCAACCTTATACGGCGGAGTTCAGAGTCTGAGGGTGATTATTAGATTCTGGACAAGCCTACTCAATCTCAACAATGTCTCAGGCATTACAGCGTTACCTACGTCAAGTTTAAACATAGATTACGTTGTATTGACCATCTAGAAACCAGAACGTCGCTAAATACCTACGTGATCTCTGCCTACCCCTAATTGAAAGAGTCATGATTTTGAATCAATATCCTTCTAGGTTCCGAGTGAGCCCTGCCCTGTTAGCCGAGCGAGATAATACCAATAATACCTCGACTTTCGATCCGAAAACCGTGGGTTCGAATCCTGGTCGTGCAACAATAGATTTTTCGTTTCGAAAAATTTATATGCGCATTAACACGAGCCCTAAAGGTGAAGGAAAACATCGTGAAGAAAGCGGCAGACCCACACGTATTGACCATGCTTTTCCTGTGGATATGGCCGTTTAAGCTGAGAGGGTGGTTTAGGTGCTGGGCAAGCCTACTCCATCCTATCCTAGTCCCAGGACTACAGTGTCCCGTTATGTGTAGGCAAAGATTGCCTCCTGACACTGTATAAATCTAGTAAAGAATGTAAATGCCTTAGTTATCCTTCTAGGTGCTAGCAAATGATACGGGCGGTCTTACCGACGAGGCGCACGTCTTCATATATCTGTTGAGAGAAGATCAGAGGGTCCGCTTCGTGCTGCGCTCGCATCCTTCGGAGATACGCGACAGAATACACATGTTCCGGGAACAACTCGCCCGCGTTACTAGCTCTGTGGTTAATGTTGATGATTTGAGGGTGAGTCTTTGATGCTTGAAAGTTTAATGTGATGATGTGATGACACTAAGGCTGCGTTTCCATTGACGCGGAGTTGGGCGGAGCGGTGCTTAGCGGTGCATGAATTGACCAATCACATGTCAAACGAAGAAATCGGAACGCGGCAAATGCACATGATTGGTCAATTCATGCGCCGCTAAACTCCGCTCCGCTCAGCTCCGCCTCAGTGGAAACGCACCCTAAGGCCTCTATTAATAAACTCTGATTAACTTCTGTCAAAGTTGCGCCACGGATTTAACTATTGCCATCCTTATTTGTTACTGTCTAAAAAAGGATGGCAATAAATCCGTGGCGCAACTTTGACAGAAGTTAATCCGAGTTTATTAATATAGGCCTATGATATGCACGGCCTGTCTAAAACTCCTTCATACACCAGTGCGTAGTTTTCATTCAGTTACAGTTGTCACAATGGATTTAGGCATTCGTGGAGTTAGACTTTTCGCTGCGCAGTAGAAAATTTTGTATGAATAAACACATTACCCTTCCTTTGCTTTGCGCAGTCGGGTAAAAAGTTGCACTGCGCATCGAAACGGCTAACTTCACGAATGCCAAGATCCGTTGGAAGAAGTTTACTTGTGTGCATTGAATAAATTGTAATCTCAATCTTAAAGTAGAGTCACCTATTTATTTAAAAAGCTAATGTAACTCGACGTTATTGTTACGTGAGTAACATATTCTCATTAGGTACGTCTTGCTACAATTCACCAATGTTTTCAAAGTGAATGTTCAGTAAAAACTAGGCTTGCGACGGCGACGGTCTCGAGCCTAGAACTTCAGACATTTGTAATACTTTGTTGTCTATTTTGAAAGTAAAATCTTTTTATATTGTTGTTTCTCCACTTTTCTCACAGTTTATTTCTTTTGTTTGAATTTAGTTCGCACGGTATGATTTTACTTGATCCAGTTTTAGATATTCAACAAAAAATATTTATAGATCTACATTTGATTGAAAGTCATTCATGCATTAGAAATTTTGTTCGATTTAACAATTGATTGTATAAAAAAATTATAAATAATATAACATCTCTAAGAATTAAATGTTGACTTGGTAATACCAACTATTGAATGTTTTGTTCTATTTTTAACCGCCCCGACGAAAAAGAGAGGTGATAACATCCCATAACTTATTAAAGTTTGTAGTGTGTACTTATCTGTGTGTCTGTCTGTGGCATCATAGCTCCGGAAAGGATGGACCGATTTTAATATTATTTTTTTGTTTGAAAACTGATGCGATCGAAATGGTTCTTAGATCTGCACCCCTATTTTGTAACACACGATAAGTCGCAACTCGGATTCGTTCAAACAAAAATTGTTTTTTACGATGAATACTTTGAAATGGTAGATGGTTGAAAAAAGTGATAAGTAGACATGTTTGTCAGTGTAAAATATATGAAGTAATTTTGCACTAAATAACTTTAATGTTGTTCGTAAAAAATCAATTTGTTTTAACGAATCCGAGTTAGCGACTTATCGTGTGTTACAAAATAGGGGTGCTGTTTAGGCATTTGAAGATAATTCTCTAGAAGAAGCTCTTCTCTATTTGATAAAGGGATTGTTGGGTTTTTTCATTAAATTTCTAATGTTTCATAAATTTCAGGTGCATGAAAACAAAGACGGCTCAGTGGATAACACTAAAACAGATTTGTACCTACACCTAGTGAATGGCGATGATCATTCGGTTTTGGAAGTTGAACAAGTGCTAAAGATCGTTGACAAGAATATTGAACAGTTAGATAATTTGTTCAAGGTAAGGTATAGTCAGATTGCTCATTATACGCACTAAAATTGACAGTCAAAATGTCATTTTTTATATATTTTTTTCGTACAATGAGCAATTTGACTATAGATAAAAAATATGAATGTTAATTGTGAACACTATAATAATCTCTGACAAAGATAGAGTGTGGGCAAAAATGTATGGGCACTTCACCCACGGCCGCCACAGCTCAGACTACTTTTGTTTAGAAGGTATCACATCCATGTATCTCTGTGCCAATGCGCATCAAATTCTGTCCCAGGGTTCTCTATTTATTTTAAGTCGAATAGGTTTAACTTACAGACAGGCTAAAATGGCCGTTACCGCATTTTTGGTCATAAATGTATGGACCCCCCACGGCCACCACAGATTAGAATACTTTTGTTTAAAAGGTATCACTGCCATGTTTATCTGTGCCAATGCGCATCAAATTCTGTCCGAGGGTTCTCTATTTATTTTAAGTCGAATAGGTTCAACTTACAGAGGTGCTAAAATGGCCGTTACCGCAATTCCTTTTATGAATCATAAAAATGATTCGTAATTATGTTTATGGGATCAGGATTACGCAGAATCACTGGATCAGAATCACAGGATCAGGATCACGGAATCAGGATTATACAGGATCACTGGATCAGGATGACAGGATCAGGTTCACGGGATTAGGATCACGGGATCAAGATCACGCAGGATCACGGGATTTGGATCACGGAATCAGGATCATGGGATTAGGATTACGGAATCAGGATTACGAGATCTGGATCACGGGATTGGGATCCTGACCGTAGCCAAGTGAGTTATCTGCCATACATTGCCATACATGCAATACGAACTGTTTGGCCACTTGGCCGGCGAATTACTTTCCTCATATTCGAAATGAAAAGCAGTGTTTACTTTGGGTGAAAGACCTATTTATGCACTCGAACTATTGGTGCCCTCGCTACGCTCGTGCGCCAAACCATCTCATGCCTGAATAGGTTACTTTCAACCAACTTGTAACAATCTACTAATTGCTCCCTTGTCATAAAATCTAGTACTAGTACTACTCAGGTTAGGTACAAACATGGATTTATCTAGTGACCCCTGGGATAGATTTTAATGCGTCGATAATAAAAAATGCTTAATTTTGTTAGGTCTTTCGAGTCATATTAGTTACATTGCTGGCGGAGCTGGGTGAAGTTTGCCCTCTATCGTTTAACGTTAATCTTTTGGATCAAACATTTCGATCAATGTATTAGATTAGATCTACTTGCCACTAGATGGCGCTACCAGACAACAGCGAAGCAAAAATTATTTCACTATTTTTAGTCGAGTTACTTTCTCACCGCTTTCATAGTTTTATGCGCGTGGGTTAATAACCAAATAAAAACGTAACTTTTACAACCTATCTAAGAATCCATTACTATAGTATAATTGAGTTAAACTCAGGATGACTACGTCGAATTTGTTCTCATCACAGACCAATAAGTTTTCAGTCCATAATATCTCACTGCTGGGTGGAATTACCATTATTCGCGTTATTAAACTTTACTAGCTTTCACTTGCAGTTACGCTCTTATTAAACTTTCTTTCAATGTTAATTTTAAATAAGTTGAGCTCTTGTGGCGTGTTTGATTGAGCCATGATGCACGAAGAAACTAACCTGAAATTTTTAATTTTTTTTTTACAGTCTTAAACCACACTTTGGATGGATAGACCACACCAATTGGTAAAGGCACTCTGGATAAAGGAGGATCGCTTGTATCATTGCGGGTTCGATTCCCGTCGGAATTAAAACTTTTGATAAGATTTTTCATTTTCAAATGAAATAACCTGAAAGTTCGATAAGAATGCTAGGTCTCTTATTATTGAACGAAGACAAGATGGTTCTGATTATAACAAGAGAATAAACCGAAATATATAGTCTCGTCTTCGCAACAGTTTTTGGTTTTATTTTGCCTTTATTAAAGTTTACGCTCTTCAGGATTTCAACGTTCTCGACACTCAACCTGCGGAGTATCAGCCTCTCACAGCCGAGACGCTATCCAGCAACCAGACGGTATTCTGGCTTGTATGGACGTCGCTCTTCCTCGGAGTTCTACTGGTGTTGTCTATAATGACGTGCCTGTCGCAACGCGCAGACTACGCAAGACGATTGAAAGCGGCCACCGCTACAGCCTATTGTAAGTTTTCCTGAAGTCATAACAACTTTATGTTCTGGTTCAGACCCATTAGTGCTAAGTTGTAATGAAATGTTATGTTGAAATTATTTCAACCATTTTAACTTAGAAGAATCGATAGTTGAAGAGTCGATTATTATGTTCTGTAACCAAATGATAAGGAACTAAAAAATGCAGACCAAGAGAGAAAATATTTAAAAAAATACATTTGCTTGCTGAAGAATTTATCTATGTCACGTTAATGATCAGCAGCCGTCTCTTTTCACTAATTAAAGTCCGCATTGTCTAAAACGCGTTAATCTATTCAAATTAAATTGCAGACAAAATCTTTCCGAAAGCACATAAAAATAGAAGTCACAGTCGGCTGGCCGGAACAATCTGATCATCTGGGTCATTGCCATTTATTTTCACTTATCACTTTTTACGTATCTGTATTTTGTTCGCAGCGTCGCCGACCGCCGGCGAATCTGACATGACTATCCGTAGTTCCGGTGGAAGAGTGCCCAATACAAACAAACATAGTACAAAGGGATCTAATCCTATATGGCTCCATGCTTATGAGAACGACTGGTATAAAAACGACGACCAACTCAGCCGGTCAGAGAGGGATTCGTTAGACGAAAACGCTGTGGATCAAGACTTGTCTAATGAAAAGCCATATTTTATCACAACAGGAGCTTTCCCGTCCATAGAATCCAATGAAACAGAGCCGCAGACGAACCAAGCGAAGTACGACTTCTATCAGCAACTGGAGCAAATGAAAAACGCAAAAAATATGGAAACGACTGAATTGTAATTTTTAATAGTAATGTGCCTTTGTAAATTATATACTTACCATTGTAGTAAATAAGATGATGAATTGTAATAAATAGAATGGTCTTGTAAGTTTCCTTATTTATCCTGAATCACATGTCCTTAGGAATACAATTGTTTTTGAAATCGCATTATTTGCTAACGGCCAGTTTCTATTGTTCTATCTGTGATTAAATATTTGTAATTTTTAGTTTAGAAGTACCATAACCACAGGTAGATAAAACATAGAAACTAGCCGTGAGTGGATATCGAGCCAAATTGATGAAATTACGAGTCATACAATGGATGCTACTTTTAATCTAGTGCCTATAGATACCGATAAGTAGAAATTTATTTATACAGCATAACTGTGACGCATAACGAATGGAGTTACACCTATACCTAATAACAGGCATAAGCATAATGTGATTAAATAAAAAAGCAGTCGTGTTAGTAAATTCAATAGGTTAAGGTACTGAAATGTAGGTATTTAGATAACCCGTGCCGTATGATATTCGTAAACCTACCTACAAAAAGGTAAACCGCTTTGGATGGACTGATTTTTGGAGAAGAAATAATAGGTAACCAGGGCGAGAGGCGAGGGCGGAATTGAGTGCCGAGAAAGCATGTTTCACAAAAAATAGGCATTATTGAAAAATAATGAAATATGATTACGAATGTATCCTCAAGACGCGGTATTCTACACGCTCGTATCCAGAGCGAACAACAGATTTGTCTGCTCCGAACGATTTCCGGCCGGACTACTCTACAGATGATCGGATATTGTTAAGAGCAGACCAAATCAGCCCGCTCCGGACCGAGCGTAGACGTTCTCGCACATAGACAGCCCGTCGACGCTATTAGAAAACTTAACTGGTTTCCTCACGATGTTTTCCTTCACCATTTCGAGCTCGTGTTATTGCGCATTTCAATTTTTCGAAAAGAAAAATCCAGTGATGCACGGCCGGGTTCGAACCCACATTCGGATCGAAAGTCTAGGTACCCCTCGGCCCACACGGCTCTTGAGTTGGCGAAATAACGCGCTAGATGCCGCGCAGTCTCTCGCAGACTCTTGACCTCTGGGCGTAACTTAAATCAATGCCACGCCCATTATTTACGCACTTATCTCGAAGCCTAGAGTATTTTCAGAATTTACGAAGGCTTTCTAGTAGGTACCTATGAGGCTTTATCTGCAACATCTAGGCTCCTACTTTAATTAATGAGATAGGTAATAATAATGATGCACCGTAACACGCGCAGAGGTATTGCACAATATTGCAAAATTGTACGCCGTAAACCCAAAAACCTACACGTGACGTTTTAAATGTGCCAGTGACCCTAATTTCTGACTTCAGGAAGTTGCCTAAATAAAGCTCAGCTATTATTTACATACACAATAATTTATTGTTTCTTACAATTTAGTGAAGCTAAAATAGTACAAGTTGTTGATTGATTACAATTAAAAAAGCTTTGAATTTAATCTCTCAGTCTGTCAACCAAGTAACGTAAGCTTCCCCTGCCGGTGCGGCTAGTCGGGACACATCATTTTGCCACGTATGCCTCAATGCTTATCAAATGCTGTCTGTTCAAGGGAAACAAGGAAAGGACAGTGTACGGGACATTTATGGAAATCACAACGCAGATATCCTTACAACCACAATATATATTAGATAAAATTATATTATAAAGATCGCCATATTGAAAAAAATCTAGATTAATCGTAACTTATTACCTTATGAGATACACTGTAATTTATACTGCATGTTGTTACTATTGGAGCGTTTTCCATTTAAATATTGTGGATGAAAAGAAAACTGACCGATCAACGACAGTCTGTAGCACGCTACATTTACTAACTTAAAAAAAAAGTGTTTCTAGTAAAAAAAAATAACACTCACTCGACTCTGTGAACGAGCTCATTTTGTAATACCACTTACTTACATTACCCAAAATGTTCTTAACACTTATGAGCTTTACTTACATTCCATCGACAAATTCCTAAGAGAACCAGACAAGTGAATAGCAAATAACGCTCCATTTCCTAAAAATATGGCTATTGTACAATTTCACAATGCAATTTTAGATCTAGTTAAAGTACAAATAGTTATAGGAATTACATAAGTTGAATGATGTAAATTAACTAATATCATACTTCAACTAAAGTGAAACACCTACTGACACGACATGTAACAAAACTAAATTTTGCACTTACAGAAAAGTTCTTATCAGATAATCAGAACCTATTTGCTCAAGAGGTGTTTACTTGCATTAAATTCGCGCTCAAAATTACCAGAAACGACAAAAATTAGGCAAACTCTAAATGACCATTAATATTTTACACATTTCCAGTAAATTTAGTTTTGATGGGGACGAGGACAAAAGGATAGAGGGAGGGGAATATGGGAGTGAGTTTGGGGGTAGGGCCTGGGCTGTGGCGATGTGTGTGTATGTTTCCGATGTCACAATTGACTCTCACATGGCATACTTCCTTGTCCACTCGCGTGCTAGTTCATTGTACTTTTCTCTGTCAGTTTTGTAGATCCTAGCAATTTCTGGCACCAAGGGGTCATCGGGGTTTGGATCGCATAGCAGTGAGCAGATTGAGAGCAACACTGAAAATAAAAGAAAGCATATTTGTTAACAGTTAATCACATTATAATTAGTGAGCATATCTGTATAAATTAAATTATCAAGATATTGTAGCAAGAAAAATAATTATATCTTGGAAGCCGCAATAATACTCGGGTACATATTGATTCAATTTTTTATGTCAAGAACAAGTAACTTTCTACTATACCTACTACTTAATATACTTTTTAGATAGCATATTTTCGATAACATTATTGTAAAACTGTCTCCTACACATTCTATTTCACATACCATTGAATAAATGGGAAACTCCTAACTCCATGAACAAGTCCTAACTAGTCTTCTTATGGTACAATATATCACATCACCCAATAAAAACTAGTGAGCCAGGTCATGCACACTTAAAGGACCACCCTTGAGTCTAAATGCGGAAAAGGGAATCTCTATCATACATAGGAACATACACCCAATTATAAACAAAAGTAAAAAGTGGCTCTATTAGAACAAAGAACTAAATCAATGTAAAGGTATTTTATGTACTACTAGCTTCCGGCCACGACTTCGCTCGAGTGGTACCCAGATAAAAAGTAGCCTGTCCTATTCCCAGTCATTTTCTATCTATTAAATTTCAGCCAAATCGAACCAGTGGTTGTAGAGTTATAGAGGAACAAACATACATCCAAACTTTCGCATTTATAATAATTAGTGTGATTTTATCCACCTCTTATCATAAAAATGCATACCTAACAGATACATAATAAAATAAAATAAAAATAAATAAATGATTCTAAATATAAGCAAACCCTCTATAATGGGTATATTTGTATCACATTAAAATACGCGAATAAATGAGTAGAAACTACAATTAAAGTTGTCACAATGGATCTAGGCATTAGTGAAGTTTGGCTTTTCGCTGTGCAGTAAAAATTTTGTATGAAAAAGTTGCACTGCGCATTGAAACGGCTAACTTCACGAATGCCAAGATCCGTTGGAAGAAATGTACCTTTGGATATGGTTAGAGCTGGTGACCACTGGGCACGCAGAATGTCAAGGCAAATGGAACCATTACTGTTTATGTTGGGGTGATAAATACGCGTTGTGAATGCAACTTTTGGTGGTTTGAACGGGTAGTCTGTTGGGAAATGTATGGTGAGGAAGAACACACCTCCCTGGTAAGGACTGTCAACCTGAAACACAAAGAAAACTAGTTATTATAGATCAAAATAGATGTAAAAAACTTGCCTGACTACCCAGAGATATCCTTTGGGAAAGCAGTCTGTTTTTATCAGAAATAAATTTTGTGTTATCATGAAAGAACCGTGTCAGAGATAAACGTAATTTGGATACTTACTGGTCCCATAATTGTGGCTTGCCAATGGAAAACTGCAAATAAGCAAATTCTAAATTAGTGTTTTGTTTTTTTAATTGCAGAAGGACATACCTACCTAATTTGGTGGTATGACAGATATGATTCACCAAGCATAGATCTTATAATCACTATTCAGTTGAAGGCATGAAAATTGAGACATGTTATTGATTTAGGCAAATTTTTAAATTCTCCTCTTAACACTGTCTGTAGACTGTAATGTGTACATAAACAAAGTCTCCAATTTAAACTATTTGATTTGATGGTAAATAAATACCAATTTCATGGCAGCTATGTACTTTTGTGACATATTATTGTTTACGTAAGTTCACTGACCTTTAAACTAAATTCAAAGGTATGGAAGATGAAAAATGATTCATATTCATTGAAGATAAAAATATACCTGCAAGCAAATCTCCTCACAAATAAATAAGTGAGCATTGACTTTGTAATGAGTGAAAACACCAGGTGAATGATTTGGCATCAACACATAAAAATATGGAGATGATTCCAAAAATATTAGAAGTCACACATGTTACCTACTAGTACAAGGTCAATGACTTAGGGATAAGGAGTGACATTCAATGGATGTGTTGATCAAAACAATGCTTCAATAAAAATAAGAGCCTTGCTAAGGTTGTCATATTTAATGTTATTATACTTGATAACCTGTATTTGCTAGTAGAATAATTGGTTTCACATGATGATAAATACCTAACTTGGAATAGGTACTAGCAGTAATACCTACACATCAATATGTAGGTAGATGGATGAGTCACAGACAAAATCAGGAATGGAATGTATCAGCCCATACAGTTTAGTTGTAAATATCCTGTTAGCTGTTTTTTTAACTTTCAGTGGACATTTTATATTAGATTCCTATTAGAATTGGAAGCATAATAATTATTTAATGTCATTACATTATCTATAATCTTTATCATGAAATTGATATTACTTGAATTGTGCAGGTTCAAATCAAGCTTCAAACAAGGTAATAGACAATGGAACTGCAAAGATAGTAGGTAGGTACCATTGTCTGTATCCATGGTCTGGATAACAAGGCAGTTTCACAGTATTATTATTATCCAACAACAATGACTCACAAAAAATAAGTAGACAGCAGATCAATAATTTACTTACGATCTTCACCGTGTGGGCCCGCAGAACATTGTGCTGGTGGATCTCTGCCCAAGTCTTGTAATTCCTGCACAATAAAAATAATACCATGTGTACTACAAATACAGGAAACAGTCTGATAGCTCTGTGTCACATCATCACTAGATACGTAAAACAAGGGACAGAGTCTTCACAAAACATTGCATCCGCGGACTGACAACAATGATTTCCATCATAGAACACCACCACATGCTTTCTGACGATATTTTCACGTCACTGATGCTGAAGATGACAAGAAAACCTCAAAATTGGCACATAATTCCGACATTTTATGTACGCCGTGTGCACAAAATTGTCACCTACATAGACCAGTAAAACACCGTTAGCCCGAAAGTTAAATCATTTTGTCCAAAGAGTTTATATATTTTACGAAAATTATGGTAAAATCAATGCGCACACGGAAATAATCCAGAAATTTCGTTATTAGATATTCACAATGACGAAACATTCACTACGAAGACTGATACCAATTTTTACAACACTTGGTTAGATATCACCTGAAACAACGAAATTTGTAACTGTACAACATTATACGTACCCTATTAATTCGTTTTAACGCCATTTGATTATTTTATGATGGAATATACTGACTTTCAACTAGACAACGAAACTGTGATCCAAGGACCTTTGATTAGAGATTGCAAGATGGCTCCCGTCTAAACGAAAAGTACCACCTATAGTCGTTTTATGTGAAAAATAATAATTTTACGTTAAATATGAATAACTTTAAACGTATGAGTAAAAATAAATAATAAATTAGATTAACAAATAATAAAAATACATTCAGAACACAGGTTTTCACAAAATTTAACACTTTCAGCAAATGGAGTACCGCAAACAGGAAACGAGACCATTTACAAAGAGTTCTACAATTATTCTGAGAGAAATAAACTGCAGGGTTTCCAGTCCACATTTTTCTTGTAAAACATTTTTCTTAATTAGTGATATAAATCCTGATGATTCATCACTAAGTTTAAGTAAACAATTGTAATAAAATATAATTAATCACTTTTGCTTGTCAATAGTTCATAAAAATTAAAAAAAATAATTTTAATCAATTTGAAACAATCAGTACATTTTTTGTACATGGTAATACATTCCAGCTGCGGAAATGACGTACAGATTAAAGACGAACACGATGAATGGGCGCTATTTTTGGATTATTTGGATATTCATTACAGAAGTAGGCATGCCAGCTATTTTAGACACATTTTTGCAATTTGAAACTGTCCCAGGTGAACAGCACATGGTCTTAACGTTGTTGTGATAACCTTATTTTATTACATAATACAAAATACAAGCTAGATGTCTGTTCTAAATAATAAAGAGTCCTCCATGTGCACATTTTTGTGTGAATTTTTTTTTCAGTGAATCAAAATAATATTTGTTACACTTAATGATCAATTGCTATAGGTATGTCTATTTATTAGTTTTATAATGTACATTGATTAATGATGGTACATTTTCACTTCAGATTAAAACAGTTTTTGCGGTGGTAGAATAAAGTGTAATCGTTAGTGTGTTCCATGTGTGTTCTTAAAAAAACATTGCACGATGACTCCTGACGATGACAGTTAACTTGACATCCAAATAAAAAAGCTTGTTGGCATTCTCTCTCAAGGGGAGTACGACATCTATGGAAATCGGTCATTAGAGAAAAAATCCATTCAATCTTTTCTTTATCTATGGTCAATCAGTTTACGAGTTTATTGCGGTAGGGGTGAACGTGATATTGTTGACCAACTAGTTTTCGAGATAATAATTTAGATATTTTCCAAAAATTAAGTTAAAATCTTGTGCGTTATGTAAATGGTATTTGAAACCGAACCACAATTTTTTTGGCAATCAAAGTAACGTCATTAGATTGTAGGTATTGCAAAAAACTTTTTGTGTTATTCTCTGAAAATCATCACGTAGGTTAATAATTTTATTATGACCATTACGATGACCAAGAAAGTGAGTGCGTGTCAAGCTGAAACAGTGCAATTTATGTCAATAGAAAAAGTAAGTGCCTACCTACCACAGAGAAATTAGGTAATTGTACTTAGAGACCAAAATTACAAGCTATAGGAATCTACTTATCTTTACAACTAGTCTAAAAAATATCAGTAGGTACCTGTACCAGTAATATGAACGCAAATTTAAAAACTTTCGGAACCTATTTCTATTTCTATTTGTTCCTGAGATTACTTTTCACTGTAGGTACCACTGTAGGTACCACCTACCTACTTACCTACCCACTTACTATCTGAACTTTACTGTATTCGAAAAACATTAATACCTACCTATAATATTCCTTTCCTCATACAGTTCTTCTAAGCAACTTCCTTTACTTTGATTACAGGAAGAAGATGATGCATCAGATTTCTGCTCCAACAAACTCCTCAGACGAGGGAAGAAACTGGAAGACAACAATAACCTGAGCAAAGAAGATGAGGAGTACATAAACTATAGAAAACTTTTGAAGTACGAGCAGGCACCGGCGTACCTGCAGCATAACCCTTTCATCAGGGATGGGTATCGGAAACTGTTGCCGACTCGACTGTGCTGGGAAAGGTGGGTACCTAACCTACCTACCTATATATTTATCCCCTCTATCTACCTATTTAGTTCAGTTTAAAATCATTTTTAGGGTTCCGTGCCTTAAAAGGTAAAAAAAGGAACCCTTATAAGATCACTTTCTTTTAGGATTCCGTACCTTAAAAGGTAAAAAAAGGAACCCTTATAAGATCACTTTCTTGTCCGTCTGTCTGTCTGTCTGTCCGTCTGTCTGTCTGTCTGTCCGTTTGTCTGTCTGTCCGTCTGTCTGTCCGTCTGTCTGTGTGTCACCATCGATTATCTCAGGAACGGGTAGAGCTAGCAAGTTGAAATTTATACCATATACTAAGGTCTATAGTCCCTATTGTGAGTATAAAAATCAAGGTCCTGAGTCAACACTATAAAAAGATATAGGCAAATTTAGGTTTTCGTGAAAACTTGTAAGTACCAAAACTTACCTTAATTATCAACGTTTTTTATTTTTCGGAATTTTTCCTTTACTTGTGCTGTAAGGCCTTGCTTGTAACCAAAATTGACAATTCTAGGTCAACCGGAAGTACCCTAGAGGTTTTGGGTCGAAAACCTAAATGGTAGTTCCCGTTGACCTAGACTAACGAAATTTGGCAAAAAGCAAGGTCTTATAGCACAAATAAAGGAAAAACTCCAAAAAGTTAAAAAACTTGAAAACTAAAGGGTGTTCCCATACATATATAGTTGACGCCAATTAAAATTGTCCTCTGAGTTGTATGGGCGCTTATACAATTAAGCGGACTAGCTTAATTGGCACCATGGCTAGGTACGGAACCCTCGGCGTACGAGTTCGGCTCGCACTTGACCGGTTTTTAGGGTTCCGTACCTTAAAAGATAAAAAAAGGAACCCTTATAAGATCACTTTCTTGTCCGTCTGTCTGTCTGTCTGTCTGTCCGTCTGTCTGTCTGTCCGTCTGTCCGTGTGTCGCCATCGATTATCTCAGGAACGGGTGGAGCTAGCAAATTGAAATTTATACCATATACTAAGGTCTATAGTCCCTATTGTGAGTATAAAAATCAAGGTCCTGAGTCAACACTATAAAAAGATATAGGCAAATTTAGGTTTTCGTGAAAACTTGTGAGTACCAAAACTTACCTTAATCATCAACTTTTTTATTTTTCGAAATTTTTCCTTTACTTGTGCTGGAAGACCTTGCTTGTAACCAAAATTGACAATTCTAGGTCAACCGGAAGTACCCTAGAGGTTTTGGGTCGAAAACCTAAGTGGTAGTTCCCGTTGACCTAGAATAACGAAATTTGGCAAAAAGCAAGGTCTTATAGCACAAATAAAGGAAAAATTCCAAAAAGTTAAAAAAGTTGAAAATTAAAGGGTGTTCCCATACATACATAGTTGACGCCAAATAAAATTGTCCTCCGAGTTGTATGGGCGCTCATACAATTAAGCGGACTGGCTTAATTGGCACCATGGCTAGGTACGGAACCCTCGGCGTACGAGTTCGACTCGCACTTGACCGGTTTTTATTATTATTCTCATAGGAACATAGTACAGTTCACTTAATATGAGATGAACTATTTGCCCCTAGTGATGTTTTAAGGTTATGACGATGATGATGAAAAGTAGCATTCAGCCTTCATCAAGAGTTTAGCTATCAAATGCAGAAATAAGTTTTCAAATCCGACTGGTAATTCCTGAGATTAGCGCGTTCAAACAAAGAAACCCACAAACTCTTGTGCTTTAATAGGTACCTACTATGCTGTCTCTTTTCATAGACATGAAAGTGACAAGAACAAAACCTTAGGTAGGTTTACGAAACATAATAATAATTATGATTCTGCTATAAGGTGGCTGCACACCTATCTACGCCGAACGCGCTGAACGAATCGAATTTTAGAATTCTTTATAGGTATGAAATCATATGAAACCTCGCACATCGTCGTCGGTCGAATCGGAATTCGACCGAATCTGGCTGTACTTCGAGAATTTGGCGCGGATACCGTCCATCAGACCATCTAGTTTACCTCTTCATCGTTTAGCATCTTAGGGCCATCATTCCATATCTTCTGAATTCTATCTTCCGTTTTTTCGCTTAGGCAAGTGCGATAATACCCTAGCATTCCTTCATTAAAAACTACCAAGCTCTGAAGCTGACATTAGACGATACTGAATTCAGTGCTAACTGCTTGTTCATTCATAAATTAGCTCTCTGTCTCGCTCTTTGGCCTGAGAATTGCATATTGAGCATCCTACTTTTACTGAGGCTAACTGTAACTAACTTCAGTCAGTTAGCATCATCGGTAAAAGTAGGATGCACAATTCTTAGGCCAAAGAGCGAGACAGAGCAATAATTTATGTATGAACAAGCAGTTAGTGCACTGAATTCAGCATGGTGTAATGTCGGCTTTACTCACACACCGATGGCATATACCTACTGCTGTGGAAATTAGAGTGTGACTGTATAATAGGGTTTCATGCGTTGCTGTGAAACTCGCGATTTCTGAAGACATGCCTGATGTCTACGCAAGTTACTGTGAATTTCCTAATGGCATTGCAGTACCCGGATAAAAAGTAGATTCTTTCATTTTTCAACAAGTAGTTAGGTACCTAAGTTCCTTTAATAACATTTTGAAAATGAAAAATCCTATCAAAATTTTCAATTCCGACGGGATTCGAACCCGCAATGATACCAAGCGATCCTGAATAATACATAAGTGTGGTTTAACACTATAAAAAATTATATGAGCATAAAATATACCTAATACTTACAAATAAAAATTATTCTTTTAGAGAAGACATTTTCGCAAAATTGTTGTTTTACCTTTTACCTCATTATAATTATTAATTATTAATGGAAACACAACTGGAATTGCATTATATGCCGTTTTTGTCACTCTCAGTCAATGAAAAGAGACGGCATAATTATCATTTAGTTCAATTCATATTGTGATTCTGCTATAGCGGCCTTTATAACCACTTTTTAACCTCCACCCATCAAACTAACATTTTTTTTTAATAACGTTGTGAATAAATTTTAGAACAGTCGCAAAAAAATCGACCACATTAAGTAGGGGAACCTGTTGAACCTCGGCCACACGATTTTATTTAATTTTTTTCGTCTATAAGGATTGGAATTAGATTTACCAAATATGAACACATGTAAAGATACACTATTTGACTACATATTCATGAAATAAATTTTGTATTTTTAATGATACTTTAGAAGATAAAGAGATTTGAACAAAAAATGAGAAATTGTCGAAGGTACAACACACCAGATATACCTTGGTCACTGCAAGATGTACCTTGACCTTACTAGTCTTTTTTCATGAAAATATCATGTTATCGAATCAAATAACGCTTTATTTTTAAATTAATGGAAAGAACATTTATAAGGTATATACTTTAGATAAAAATAATAATAATTTACATTATTATCAAAATAACAATAAATTCTAAAAATTTCTGTGATCTTAAGATCATTATCGCGTCCTATTATCAACAAAAATCCAAATACTTAACAGAACAGATTACGAAATAAGCCTTGGTGGCCGAGGGATATCAATGGACGAGGTTCAACAGGTTCCCCTACCTATTTATTTTTCTTCGACAAAGAAAAATGAAAGACGTGGTTTAAAATTACTACCCTGTTCTGTAACATCCATTTAGTGATGTGTAAGTGTAACACGTTTATTTCAAAGAAACATTACAATTAATATCATTATTACAGTAATTTTCGGAGTGGCAATTATGAAAATAACTGCTCTACCACAAGAAGCAATTTTAAAACCTGTTACGTACCTACTAATTATAATATTTGCAAGGTCGGATAGATTAAGTATGTTGATGGACATTTGAAACGGAATTACACTAATTTGATTCAAAAATTATGCCACACTTAAAAAATGCTAAATTCGTTGTTTCTAGAGCGTGTAAAGGACAAAAATTTTATTCCTTCCTGCAGTACGATTTAGCCCTTCTCGGAATGTATTCCGAATTATTCAGAAAGTTACGTTTCTTCGCCGAAAAAACGTCAACTTTCCGAAGAAACACATCGAATAGGATGCATTTTTGGAAGTCTGAATCGCAATGCTGATTTTGATTTTATCACCCCGTAAGAGATAGGTAGGTACCTACATGAAATTAAAAAAAAAATTAGTGGAACTTAGCTTCCGCCTGTGGCTTTGAGCGGTACCTACCAAGACTTTCTTCTTCACTTCAGAAATAAAAATACCTAATGAAATTTTCCGTACACATCTCGGTACAATACCTAGTTTCGAACATTACCAACTACATCAAAACTCACAAACAAACGTAGATACCTATTAATGTACTGCAGTGCAGGAAATAAAATAACAGCTGTTAGTTTATTATTATATAGTCTTGTTTATTTTGCAATTTAGGCTTGTTTTGTTTGGTATTGTTACAATTATGCCCGCTTACGCCTCTTTTAGTCGTATAATTTTTATTATTTTTTTTATTTTCGTAAGATATTATTCTCAGCTGCCTGTCGAAAAACCGGTCGTCAAACTATTTTCATGGCTATAAATCAGGATTCAGGAACCCATGACATACATACATGCTTATGTATGACCAATGGTAACATTTCCAATTTGCTGAATTTTTAATATAAAAATTGCCAACGATATTTAAAGCTGCCTAGGCATCATGTTTTAAAATTCATGACCAAAATCTATATTATTTACTTTACCTACTTATATGTTCATTAGCATAAGTAGGTACCTACCTATAAGTTTTGTTTGTTTCAGTGTATTTTGGTGGACAAATGAGACTATGAACATCTGGACGCACATATTTGGCTTTTTCTTATTGTTTACCCTGACAATAAACGATCTAGTCATTATAAATATCCACGCTACGATAGCAGATAAAATTGTTGCTGGATTACTCTTCTCGTGTTTTTTGGTGAGTGATTTCTGTTTATTTTTTTTTACCTAGTTTTATTGAGCGCAAAAAAATAATAAGTAGAGGTATCTAATGAGAAAGTCTGAACCAAATATGCAATAAGTACTTAGGTACTTATAGTTTTTGTTCCGGTCGATTCCTCGGATAGTGAACTCTGAGCAACATAAAACCACGATAAATAAGTATTAACCATTAACCATTTAACTTAAAACTAACCGTTGTGTATTCTAGTCTCTAAGTCTTAAAAGTATTGTCATATTTTATCAGAAACTACAAAAATTGATTAATACCATGACGCGTAAAAGAAAATGTTGATGTAAACAGACAGACTCAATGTCATGTATTATAATGTCCAGGCCCAGAAAAAATAATTGATATTTTTAGTTTTTCAATGCTCTCCATACCAACTGGTTTCCTCACGATGTTATCATTCAAAATTAATGCGCATGTATTTACAAATCAAAAAAAATCATTGATCTTCTTCAGTAATAAAATCATTGATGCATTTGATGCACGACAACGATTTGAACATAAAAATATCGGAAAGCTCTATACCAAAGTCAACACGACTTTTGAACACAACAATACAGAGGACTATAAAAGCATTCGAATTTTCAAACAGCAGCGCTCTTATCCTGCATTATCTTCATGACGGGTCCGTTACGAAATGAAACTAGGCAGATTCGACATTTCAAACTTCGAAGCACCTTCGGAGTCCATTGATTGGTTGTCTTGATCAGCAGATTACTGCATAGTATCTACCAGTGATGGTTGACCTGCTTTTCTCTGCAGTGAAAGTACGAAATTACAAAAAAAAAACTCGCTTGTCCATCAGGCAAGCTCGAAATATGTGCTCAGATTGTAATATCCATACACATGCGTACTTAACACGCCAAAGTCTAGTAATCAAGAGATGAAAATTGACCATACCGATGTCATAGAATTTGATATGATTTTTTAAGTTATGAGACGATTAAATGTAAATTTTCCTATGAAACTTAGAAAAGATGCATTGAATTAGATGGTATAATATAAACAAAGTTATAGCATAATCATAATATTATTATGATTTGTATTATGTCTTTGTTCTTGTCACTTTCATGTCTATGAAAAGAGACGGCATATAGATATAGTGCAATTCAGATTATGATTCTGCTTTAACGATCTTTTTAGCCTAAGAAATTTTTCTAATTCTAATACTACACGAATTATCTATACTTACTGATATCAGTGAGAATGCGCATTCGATTGATGCGGTATGTGATGCAGAACGCTTAATACTTTCATTGAATAATACATAAATCTACTTGCGATAAGAGAGAACCAAACTGTGTTATAAACCATTAATTTTAATGCATATTTCAACGTATCTACTCAGGTATTAGTACCATTTACAGGGCAAGTGTTAAATGCGATATTTTGAGGTAAAGTAAAGTAAGCTTCTGACCTCCGTAGAAATCGTAAACTGAAAAGAATAGAATAGAAAACATTTATTTCCACACACTCAAAAACAAACAATACAAAAAGGAAACAAGAGCTGAAATGAACTAAAACGTAAGTACCTAGTAAGTACTTTGACTACACATAAGAAAAAACAAACACCAAATAATTGAAGGCGCCGAAAATCTAAGCAGGATGGTAAATGATTGTTTTTCCCATGAAAGAAAGCCAGCGCGATCAGAAAAGAAATTAGAGATGAAAATTCGAAGTTCGAATGTTCCTGAATATAAAAACGGTTGCTTTTATAGAAACTGAGATAATCTAGCTAGAAACTCCAAATTTTTCTTTGAGAGGTTTGAATTTGAATTAACCGGGAGTTAAAATCGTGTGCATTTATGTTGATTAGGCCACGGAAGGTTATTTGCAGGTGATTCGGTTGTTTTGTATCGGACTAACTGTACCTACGCTCATCAGTGCCTCGAGCACCAGTATGCACGGTTTACTATTATATCCGTGACTACGTATAGTAAAGTATCTCAATTGTATGAAATTCAGTGCAGCGCCTCTAGCGGTCACTTGACTAAACTAAGTTCAGTCCATACAATTGTCTTTACTTTACTATAGTCACGGATAGAATAGTAAACTCGTGCATACTGTACCCCGATCGCGAGTATGCACAGAGTCTACTATTCGATCCGTGACTGTAGTATAGTCTCTCAAATGTATTGGGATTTTAGTTCAGTCAAGTTACCACTGGAGGCGCTGCACCCCGGATCCCATACATTTTAGTCACGGATCGAATAGTAGACTCTGTGTCACATACTCGCGATCACGGTACTGGTGCTCGAGGCACTGACCATCTACCTTCTAAAACTTGTTTGCTCGCACTTTGACGTCAATGCTACTGATATTATAGATGCGAAAGTTGTTTGAATATTTGTAGTTTTAGAGTTATTCCTATACTAATAGTCATTAGGATTATTCCGTAGTTTTCAACATTCAATCACCAAAGCTTAGGTTTACCTACTAACGATCGATGACTGTTTTAAGGTTTTTGCACACGATACATTTTCAAATTCAACTTTAAAATGTTGCGAATGGCACAGGCTTTTTATTTAATCTATAATATTTAAAAGGAAAAGCCTCTCATCTCTGTTCGAACTCTCATAACCTTATGTGCCTATTAACAATGATAGAGTTAGCCAGACAATCTTATATTTCAAGTTAAGTTTTAAAAGTAAAGCGTGTCGATGTAGCACCACAGAATACTAGGTAGCACACAAAAGTAGTATGCGTAGGCTCTTAGGGAGTTGACACACTGTGTTTTTTAACAGCTTGTTTGTATCGATACAAACGGGATGCGAACTCGCAGCTCAAAAAACGCAGAAAACGCAGTGTGGCCATTCCCTTAGTTATACTTCAGTATGTGAATGCGACACGGATTGCAGTCAGTATTATGCCGGATCGATAAAGACATGTGGCTTGGACGTAATCTAGGTGAGGGTCATTGCCACACCGGAGCTTTAGCATTTTTGTTAATTTATCAATATAGTTAAAAATCTTAGGAGTTTAACTATAGGTTAAACGGTACGGTAGGTGCGCCAGCAGGAAAGATAAAACATAGTTTAAACTCAATTATGTATTAAAAGTGAATGAATGATTAATATTAATTGTAAATCTTAGTGAATAATTACTAAATAAAGAAACGCTATGACGACGGGCAGGTTTATCGCTTGGAAGCAATATCTTTCAGACAATTCTGACGTATGACTAAAACTTCTTTTTTTTTCGTTATACTCTTGATGTCGTGGTTGGAGGTTTTGTGGCAATTTCGACAACTCTACGCCATTCATCGCATACCGCAGCCTTTCCGGTGTATTGGTGTATTTATTCGCGTAGTGGAAGCGTGCTGGGCCCATACCCTAATGAAACTTATGATCTAGTTTAATAAAACTACATGTTTCGTCTTGAATTGAACCGTGTTTGAAAAGTGAACCGAACAAGAGTGAGCGACCACAGACAAAGATGAACATCATCATCATCATCCACAGCCCGACTTCACCCACTGCTGGGTATAGGCTTCTCTTAGTTTGTGCCATTGGCCACGATCCTGCGCCAATCCAATCCATCTTTTGCCCGCGACTTTGTCGATGTCGTCTGCCCATCTTGCCGCCGAACAAAGTTGAATATTTTTGAAAACCTACCATTCACATCCTAGAAGATTAAAGTATCCCACACACTAACGACCGTATTATTTTTATATAAACTAACAATTCATGTAGTGGACCGTCCAATGCAGTCTTTATTTAGTCGGTCTAGCCGTGCTAGCTCAACGTGGCAAATGACTAAAACAAACTCTTTATTCCAGATATGCCTCGCTCTCTCATCGCTGTACCATACATTCTCCTGCCATTCAGAATGCACGTACAACACATTCCTAATGTATGATCTCTTCGGCATCGCGCTATCTCTTCTCGCCATCTACACGTCGGGCGTGTATTATGCCTTCTGGTGTCATTATGTAAGTACCCCATTATAACTGGTAAACGTACCTATAGCTCGCTTAGACGTTGCGAGTTGCGACAAAGATAATAATGGTAAGCGCTTGCAGTCGTTCTTGATGGCGCGTTTACACGCTCGCGTGCCGAGCACATTAGCTGCCTTTACACTTAGAGATCGGAACGCGGGAAATAGCACGTGCCATTCCAACCTTCGCTAAAAACCTTACGTGTAGATGCGCGAGGCTGACAGTTCGATCTGACAAAGTTTTTAGCACATTTTTTGTGACAGTTTTTTGCACGCATCACCGTTCATAATCGTACCACGCGCCAGACTAAACTGTGACAGTAATTAGTACGACACTTTTATGCGCGGTTAGAACTGCACAGATTTATCCGCGGTTCGGAACGCCGTCCAGATGCGCGGTTAAAACTCTACCGTGTAAAGGCCGCTATTACCTTCTGTCGCGTTCTGTCTCCTTGAGATGAGAGTGACAGAGCTACTTCGAGCTCGATCTGAGACCGAACGCGACAGAAGTAACGTGAACGCGCAATGAAAGATTGATCCATTAGAACACGTGTAAGTCGGTGACAGCCTTGCAACTTGTCACGCATGGAACTTCTGCTTTCTTTCAAAATGTGTATGTTACGTACTTGTACTTGTTACTAACATTGAAGTCGCTTTTTAAACATTTTAATTTAGTACTTGTCTATCCTAGTTCTAATCTAATTAGCAAGTCAGATGTACATTCAGTTTGACCCGCCGTATTCGCCGTTTGCCACGTCTTCCGATGTTTGAGGATAAAGAAAATATGTTGTCCATGATTATCAGTTACGTCCTAGTATCTCTGGAAATTTTGGGCAGAATGTGTCATAAATCTTGTTCATCCGGTTTTGACCGAGCCTAACTAAAGGTCGAATGTATAAATTCGTGCATATGAATTAGCGAATTTCACTTTATTCCTACTTCAAAAACGTCTATCAAAGTCATTATGACGGAGGCGGCCTAAAAACTCCGTCACCGGAGCCACTAGCTCATACATACATACAACAACGTCTATCTATCGTGATAAAACATTGCACAAATAACCTTGAACAAGTAATGTAAGAATTTTGGTGGTTGTTTCTTGCCAAACCGTTCGAGCTTCTACTTCTGCACGCTTTTTAGGATTAAATTTTTTAAGTCATCTAGGACGGTTAGCATCTAGGCATATTTACATAAAGACCTGCTGAACTTTGGATTTAACATAAATAAATACCTATGATATAAATTGAATTTTATATTCGGGTTGATACTATGACACCTAAGCCGTGTTGTAGTCGGTTTATGCTAAATTCTCAGTGCGATTTTATAGAACTTTTCAATCATAAAACAACACCAAACAATCCATGTCCCAACATGCTAACTCAAAAGAGAAAGGTACTAGAAACTAAGATGCGTACAAGTACAAAAATAATATCTACAGTTACAAAGATTGTGGACTGTCATTATGTAGTTACTTTCACTTGTGTTTCGCTTATGGTGAGCGTTGAACCTGGACATTGCCATTCAAAAATTGCTAGTGCATTAGCTTGGGCATAAATCATATTCAAAGGAATAAAACTAATATGCAGTCAGGCATTCGATTTATTCGCCGAGGTGTGATAATAACATACAAAAAGTATTTTTTAAGACTAGCTTCGCCCGCGGCTTCGCTCTCCTCGTACCCGGATAAAAAGCCTGTGTCCTATTCCCGGTCACTATCTGTATTTTAAATTTCTGTCAAATCGGTTCTGTGGTTGTCGAGTTATAAGAGGAACAAACATACATCCAAACCTCTATCCAAACTTTCGCATTTATGTTTATGTGATTCAAAAATGCTGTTCATTTTGTTAGACAGTATGTTGGGTCCGAATTACAAGCTTATTAGTTGGTTAATTACCTTAATTGTATAATTTTACGATATGAATAAAATTATGGTAAACAAAGTTCTATGACTCTACTAACTCAGAACCTGTTCTAATTGTCTATAAAATGTGACGTCAATATGAGTTTTTACATTGGTTCTGCCTTTAAAGCTGGGTATCCACTTGAGCAGCCTCGTGACGAGCTGCCTCATCCTGAGCGTGCCGCGGGCTGCGGAAAGTACATGCGTCTCCACTTGAGCTCACATAATATCGTATCGAGCGGCAAGCCTCAACCCGAGCCACGATTTTCTCAATTCCACATTATCCCTTTTGCCGCGTACCGAGCACACGTACGTACGTCTCCACTGGACGCACGGCTCACACCGAGGCGTCTTTGAGCATGGCCATTTACCGACACGATTTGGCTCGCTGCGCGGCCGCCTCGTTTGGTTCAAGTCGCGGCAAGCCTCGACTCGCGGCACGGTCTCCACTAGATCTGCCTCGGGTCGAGACAGCCGCTCGGCCCGAGGCTGCCTCAAATGGATACCCAGCTTTAGATGGAACTACCTACCTACCTATAACAAAAGAAAAACGCCCAACATATTCAACCTTAATGTATTTTCTGCAAGCTTTTAGTACAAATACAAATCTTCCAACCATGATTTGAACCACTTCCTTGAGTCAGATTGAGCTGAAAACTTTCATATTTGATGGCTCTCGGTGACAATGCAGTTTTAGAGACTATTTGACGGGACTTTCATCCAATGAATAAAACTAAAATACCCGAACCTTAGGCTCATTTGAACCATGTTTTTTTTTTTAAAGTGTTCAACAAAGACTCATTTTAAATTAGGCCGCAAAGTCTTAGGGAGTGTCCACATTGCGTTTTCTGCAACGCGTTTTTGAGCTGCGCGTTCGCATCGCGTTCGCAGCGCGTTTGTATAGATACAAATGCAAAAAACGCAATGCGGACACCTCCTTACAATGAGCGACTCGGATATTTCAAAGAACGTAAAACGATGGAATGTGTTCTAAGATTTTGCAAGGCGCCTTCAGTGGCTATCGGTCAAGAACACGGCCGATTTACAAACATGGGTCGTCGTTAATGCACGAATGGATACATACGCTATTTTGTAATCGGAATACGCGTATTGACTTGTAAACTTATCTTTTAACACGTTTTCATTATAATAACACAAAGGAGTTACGTATAAAGTTGTTGATACCTACGATATAGTTAGCAAAATGTTTTTTTTTTGGCCGAGAAATCTTTATCTGGGAAGAATGGGGGGACTCGAAATGATTAGAACAAAAGTAAGTAAAACACAGCAATATAATTAAGTAGGAAGGTAGTTTTTAACAATTTTGAAAAATGTAGTCAAGTATCTGCCTGCTCTCGTACACAGAGCGGCTGTCACAGAGATGACAATGTACTCTAATGTAGAAGCCACTGGGAGCCACACTAGGGGGATTGGCAAAAGTTTTGCCGGAGTTCTGTGGTGTGGCCGACCACTCCGTCCAACGGTAAAATTTTGCCATTGACCGAATTTGTATTAAGTAGAGTGAGAAAAATCCGGGACACAGAATAAATAATAGTACCTAGTCCATTTTGCTTGAATTCAAGGATCAATTTGGCATATCCCCCCGTAGTGTGGGTGGCCGACCGTTTCCAGCTTTAGTTTATGCAAAATTTAGAGCAAATGTCAAGTGTAGCCACTCAATTCCCAGCCTTAATTTAGGCAAAATTTAAAGCGGACAGCGGACTATATCCTCGAAGTGTGCCCCTTACATTAGATGCTATAGTTGCTCGACACAAAATAAGATGTAAGACAGTTCTTGTCAGCTTTTACCATCTCGCCACGGTACGCCGGAGGTTGCAAGAAAGTCA